>OX589603.1:31052007-32252007 GCA_951329385.1 Polia nebulosa | reverse complement strand
AAGCGCGACTCCCTTTCTGTGAATGTCTCTGACTCACGTGAGAGAGAGTGGCGCTCCCGATCAGCAGACAGCCGGTCTTCGCGTTCCTGGATACTCTCTTGAGACCGCAAAGTCGCGGTCCGTGTTCTTTGTGAACTTAAACGTGACTCCCTTTCGGTGAACGTTTCCGATTCACGTGAAAGAGCGATGTGCTCTCGGTTAGCAGATAACCGTGCTTCACGATCTTCTTCCGATTCCTGAGACCTACAAAGTCTCATCCTTTTCGCATTTCGGCTACGCAGCGAAAGGTTAGTTTTTTTTCTTTGAGGCATTTTCAAGGAAAATTAAAGCAATAAACAAAACTAACAACACTTATGACTGAATAGCCTACAAACTTAAAAGATCGGTGCGTCGAACAGTCTAGTGTGACAACGTATCGTCTGTTCGTGGTCGTGACTCAACGAATTGGCAACACTAACTTACTGTATAACGATTGGCCCTATTGGATTCAAACTACGAAGTAAATCAAATACAATCTTTACTTCGTACTTCAAACCAATGACCAAAGTTGACCAAACGAAACCAATAAGATAAGCAAATACTTTATTTTCGACCAATTTAGAAAATCGATAAACCAAGCAACCAAAGAACTTTTACGACACACGCAAGAACTTTTAAGACACCTAACGAAACCCAATTTGCCTAGTAAACACGGTGGACGTCATCCTCGCGCGGAAAATCTTAACACCGCGATTCAGAAAATGACGTCATTTGCACAACGCCATCTATCGGATTTAGATTTCAACTATCAACATTAGTTCTATTTTTAGTCTTAAGATGTCGTTGCA
The DNA here is from genome assembly GCA_951329385.1 of Polia nebulosa. Classification (NCBI taxonomy): domain Eukaryota; kingdom Metazoa; phylum Arthropoda; class Insecta; order Lepidoptera; family Noctuidae; genus Polia; species Polia nebulosa. Next base: position 32,251,180 of record OX589603.1, on the reverse strand, counting down.
AGTACTATACTTAATTGCGTAACGTAATATTTTACTTCTTGAACTCACTAAATTAATCATATCTTTTGATAGAGTGAACCGATTTCGATGAAACAAAAACTAAGTTAATCCTCAAGTTGCGTATAATTTTTGTATATAAACATTGTCAGCATTGAATTCGTAGATTTTACGTGATGTGCGCACAAACAAACAGACAAACAGACAAAAATTTCAAAAATGATGGAAATGGGTTCTGTTACTTATCTTTTCACACGCTGGCTATTTTTTGTTTCAATTTCTTCAATGTACAAAAATGACTTTTCTACAGATTTATTATATGTATAGATATGGAAGCGATTAGCGTTGGTGGTAGTCACGGACTACTAAAATATGCGAGTTATCAAGTTTGTTCTTGTTTCGTGGAGGTACATTAAATTTCAATAGAGGTACATTCAAGTACATTGCTGGTACATTCCTTTCATATATAACTCATTAATTTCTGCAATGATACACCCGTCATTTTGACCCACACAGCTAAATAACACAATTTCTTTTATGTTTTAATTAGTTTATTTTATTAATGGGGACCATGAGTCATCATGGTCGTTGATGTTGAAGCTATACATCAGGTAGCGCGGTCTGCAGTGTACGGTTAAACCATACAGATTAACTAATTAAAAGTTATAAATTAAACAAACATTATTATCACATACTTGTTGCTATTTATTAAATGATAAAATCTAAAGTTCGCGTTACACTTGATTACGTTAGCACGTGTCTAGTACTTGGGTGCGGGGGACTCCTCCTTGCTGTAGTCCCTGATGGGCGAGTAGAACTGGAAAAACAGAACACCATTACAGTCTCATCAAGCACACAATGATATATGTTGTCAATCAATACCTGTCGTAAGTATTCATAATTGTATGCAATGCATGAAATATTATGAACAGTCACATAGAAATTTGAGATTTTCCTTGTAGCTCTAGTTGATTAGAGAAACTTGTCCTATTTGAAAGCAGTGACAGTTTATCTTCTAAATAATCCTGTAATATAGGTGACCTTCTTTTTACTTTGTACCATGTACACAACCGCAATAATAGAAAACCATAAAAGCCGTCTGCATGCAAAACTGTTTTTAAAGTAGGGGAGGGAAGGAACCTAAAAGTGCCATGCCGCATACCTTGTACTGCTTATTCCTGTACTCCTCCCAGGGCTCGGGGTTAGTTTTCTTGTTCCAGGAGACATCGGGGTTGCGGGTGGCCAGCCTTCCCAAGTAGTAAACAGCGCCCGCACAGCCGATGCCCACGCACACATACAGCGGGATCAACTGCACATATGTTCATTGTTAATATTTATGAAATTATACTAGTAGCAATATTCTCCAACAAAATACATTGTATGAAATTATACACACATTTTTACATTACCTACACAGTTCTATAGAAAGAAATGTTTAGAAAACTTGACAAGCTACACTGCACAGATAGTATAGTTTCTGTTTTCAAAACATACTTTTCTAAATACATTTATTCAAGTCTCATATAACAAGTCTTGCTATATTTTAATTTTGCTAGTGTTGAATTTCTAATTTTTATAGCACTATAATAATATTATATCATTTTGTTTTATATTCTCTTGAAACAACAATTTGCAAGAAATGAAAACAGTGTGCACCTGGCACACACAGGGGAAACTCTGGCCATGAGCAAGTTAGTCAATCAATAAATAATCAATTTATTAGTTCTCAAGATATAGATTAGAAATAATTAACTGAATTGGAATTCCTAAGCTGCTCGGTACTAGTCACCAATTATAGAAATGCCCATTCGACCATAGAAAGATAAAGAAATAGGACAACCAATGCACCCTACCATCCATCCTTAATCAATACTACGACGATGTATCTCAATAAGATTAAACCCGTTGACGTAGTTGCGACAAAAAGATAAACGGGGATAAATACTGAAAAGTATTTTTCAGTTCCGTAACTAGCAACTAGGAATAGATTTACAAATGGCAGCCCTGTGACGAGACGAGAAACTTACTTTTTACAACATCACCTAGTAAAAGTATCTAATTTAGCCCTGATGATTCATTTACAGGTAAATGCGAGCAATAACAATTAAACATACGCAACAAAAATATACAACATTATAGGTTAATTATGTAAGAAGTGTACATTTGAGACGTAGTGAACGTTGATCAACAATAGGAAGAATATGTGTTACTCACAGCTTTGTGCTTTTTCAAGCTCTCAATTGATAAACCTTGCATTTTGCTTTCTTTTGGAATATTCCAAATTCACAACTATTTGCTTATGCGTCAGAATATGTGCGCAATCGATCTGGGTGCAGTGCAGTCTTCTTCGTCAATCAATTGCTGATTTGCTGAAAAAATCTGACTGACAGTTTAGCACCAGTGTTGCCAGGGCCTTTGAGTCGTAAGTTACGTTTCGAAATTTCGTATCCTGAAAATCCTGAAATGTTACATTTTTGCTGCAAAAGATAGATTATTAGGTTTTTTTTTTATTTAGGTATTTTTGGAGTCAGAGGTAAATTGATATCAGTATTTTTTGACGACCGTTTTGTGATAGCTAGGCTCAAGTGTGCGGTGCCAAAAGATACGTCTCCGCACGGGTTAACGGAATGTACTAAAATAAAAATTTACGCTAAACAAAAATTTTACAGTGTGCAAAAACAAAATTTTAAAAGGAAAAAATTAGTAAAAATGTTAAAACCAATATTTTTTGTCGAGTAGATTTTTGAAGAAAAAAGATTGAAGCTTAAAAAAATTGATAAAATGAAAGTGAAGTATTCGAAATTTTTAGTTTTTATTGTCTCACGCACTTTTCTCATAGTTGTACGACAACAAACAATGACACAACAAATCACAATCAGCCATGTTTATTTTCTTTTTGTTGCTAGGTAGCTACGAAACCGCAAACGGCGCGAACTCGCGAAGTAGGAAACGTGCGCGCTTACACTTAAGCAAAATCAAGTTCTAATCCATCCAGAATACGTTTCATTTTGTCATGGCGCGTTCCATTCAGAGTCATCTCTGAGTGTCGGAGTGAAATACTTTTTAGACGCGCCAGTTTTGGGTACGTTTAATTTGGATGCGTTCGTAAACTGTTTGCAATAAAAATCTAGTATTTCAAATCTCGTTGTTCTCAAAACTTACGAAAATTGCCTAAATATAAAAATTACTTACATGTTACGCGAAGGGGTTAAAAGTTACGAAAAATATAAGAAATGTAACCGTCTGGCAACACTGTTTAGTACAGCACTTAACAGCAGTTTCAATGTTACCATTCCAAATTAAAATGTTTTTAATATTGCAGCGCTGTTTATAAAATATAATTTATTTTGAGTGGTTGTTGATTTTATTTTAGTAACACCATATTAAGTGGTAGATAAAAACAACATTCACAATGCTCACAATTAAAAATTATCAAACAATATTCTAGCTTTATTTAGAGGAGTATGGAAGAAAAAGACATGTTGCGCCGACCCCAAATAAATTGGGATAAGGGCAGGAGAATGATGATGATTCTAGCTTTATTTAATAGGGGTGTCAGGGGTGGAGTACTCCACAGCAAAAAGCGAACTTCACAGTACCAGCTGGGGTGCGGCCAAAGAGTATAGTAAGTGCGGCACTCGATATTCTCCGTACAGCAGTGCCATATAGACCACTTAAAGAGAGAAGCAAACTATGGGACGAGTAGTATCCACCACCTTACGACTTCGTGAAGCCCAAAGAGCAGTAGCTTCTCGCTCTCGATCGAGAACTGGAGTAGCCTATAGGGAAAGCTTTATCAGTGGCGTACCCAACTATGCCACTGCTAATATAATTTGTAGTAATTGGGGATCACCGATCCATTAAATACACAGTGCCAGTGCGGTCCTCCTGATCAAACTGTTTTATCTGTAGGAGTGTCCCAAATGTGCTTTCACCTGCACTCTCGATGATATAAACAATGTGGCCACTGGGCCCAAACAGTTTACCTTACCACGACACAAAAAGAAGAAGACCTATGCTTATCATGGGATTATGGGAACAATCGACCCAAGCTCATTTCAGCAAGGAAGAGATAGCCTACTTTTTGTACTGGTAATCAATTTCTGAAAACATTGCTTGCATGTACAACCTGTAGTGCTATTCTGTAAAATCTCACCGTGAAAACCTAAGTGAAGCGAACGTGAAGTGCACTGTAAATCCATACAATCAAGGTGGAATGACAGCTCACTTCACGCTCACTCTACCTAAGTTTTCACAGTGAGCTGTTAACAGAATCGACTGGCTGGAATGTTTTCAATGTGACAGTGACATCATGACGGATAGCGACACAGATGACTATAATAGTAGCAAGCTAGATAGCGAGCTTCTCGGCATGTCAGTTACCTTTATTTCTTTAGTGGCAATACCATCAGCAGTTGTCAAATAAAAATAAAAAAATGCAATAAACCTTTGACAACTGCATCAAAGGATTTTATTGTATTGATATAACCTAATTTTAATGACTCGGTGCTATTCTTGTGGAAACAATTCTTCTTATATTCGAAAGGGAAAAGAACACTTTCAAAATGAGCTTTTTATTGTAAGTGAAGTAGGTTTAGATCATGTAGTCATGTGTGTCTATTTATAACTAAACGTCTTCCGTTCTGCTGCGCTGACGTCTTGTTTACGTCTGTAGAGAAATATTGTGGTTTATTATTTAGATGGTATTAGTAATAAAGAGTCGCGCCATTTCTCGAAAGCTTTGCAGCTAGCAGTAGCCCAGGCTATGTTTGGTCCCAGTCCCTTAATATGTTTAGTCTGACTCTGCGACAGGTCTTGGCCAAGTTTGTGTAACATATGAACACATTGTGTTACAGTGGGAGTCGTTCAAACAAGACATTCAAGCCGAAGAAGAACATCCCCGAGGGCACGCACCAGTACGACCTGATGCGGCACGCGGCGGCCACGTTAGGCTCCGGCAACCTGCGCCTCGCTGTCATGCTACCTGAGGGGGAGGACCTCAACGAGTGGGTGGCCGTCAACAGTGAGCACCAGCCATTCATTACTAGTTTTCTCAGCTTTATACCATGCCGTGTGAACTAACTACTACTTGTATCAACAAGCTAAGTAGATGGAACTGCCAGGATCAGTGATTAAGGCAAATTATAAAAATCATTGTATTTGTTGTAAGTATAAGATGTCTTGTAGGAAGTCAAAGGTTAACTCTTTAACTACTCTAGTTAATTCTTTATTATTTCAAAGACAATGTATTGAAGTTGCTGTAGTCCTATAGTACTTTATGAGACCCTTTATGAGCTTTCTGCAATCAGTCTGATGTTTCATGATCTCAAAAACCTGGCCCATATCTATACCATATAACCCTGAAGTGTGTGCTGCTCACTTTATCTAACTTATGGCTTCTGGCTAGGTGACCTGGGCCATTTTACTATCTGCTATTCTGGATACTTCCAAAACACTTATCTGGATAAATCTGGATATGTGAAATATCACTATCAAAAGTAAATCAAACAAATGTTAGTTATAATGTATGAACATCTTTTTTAGTACCTTAAACTCTCAATGAAGTTATTATTTTTATTAATATCATTATGTAACTATTTCACTAAAATGTTATGTCAAGGATTAAAATTGATAGATTTTTGGATACCTATTGGAAATTAAAAAAAAATACAAGTTTCAACATTTAACTAGTAGTAGTAGGGAGTCCATTTTCCGCACTTTAGTCTCCGCTTTGGTTCATTGTATGCGAGGGTTCTGGCTAACTTAGCCAGCCTAGCTTCGCCCAGAAGCATAGAAGCTTCATATTCATCAGATCATAGGCTTAGAGGAACAACCTCTTTATTCCGAGATTAGGTGTGCGTAGGGAAGCAAAAAAAAAAGGGGCTCGCATTGCAGGATGAGGCAAATGAGGCTGATGCCTCGGCATATACATTGCCCCAGCGAATTAGGCCGTCTGGTGCACCTACATTAAAGAGATGTTTATTTGGAGGGCATGTGATTGTCCCTTTGTATCTTCTAAAGTTAATCATATTTAGGGCAGAAGTTGTTTAGTTAATCCTAAAACCGGTAAAGCCATTTTTGACTGCCTACAGCATGAAACCACTTTGTTGTTATGAAGATCAGTTGATCTCTGGCGAATCCACATACGGAACTGAGAAAGGGTGTGGGAGAAGTGGGTAAGTGAATTGGGTACGGGCTTATGGCTACCATCTCGGAAACTCATAAGTTCATCTGCCGCCTCATTGTCTAGGGATCCACTGTGCCCCTTGATCCACTGAAGGGTGATTCATATTCATATTCTTTACCTCCGCCCGCGTGACATTAATACTTCACACCTTTATAAATTATAGCCTAAGTGTTAATTCAGGATATAAGCTATCCTAGTACCAACGTTCTTGCAAATCAGTTCTTTGAGCGTGACGGAGTCACAATCATACACATACATACAAAATTTCGCCTTTATAATATTAGTATGATGAAAGTGCGATTGAGCTTTGTTGATCAAGTTTGCATTCGAGATACTTGCGAGTTTGCTATCAAGGACCGCTCAGTACTTGAGACTGAGTCATTATCTTCCTGCCCTTATCCCATGTTACTTGGGGTCGGCGCAACACGTTTTTTTCTTCCATCCTGTCAGCCGTCACACTATCAATAACTCTTTTTTCTTTCATATCACTCCTCACACAATCCATTCATCCTATCTTTGGCCTCCCTCTCTTTCTCCATCCATCCACATTTATATTCATAACTCTTTTAGTTACATGTGTTTCATCTCTAATGACTGGCCTGTTGGTCTAGTGGTTAGTGACCCTGACTGCTATGCTGGAGGTCGTGGGTTCGATTCCCACCCAGGACAAATGTTTGTGTAATGAGCACGATCATTTGTTCTGTGTCTGGGTGTAATTTATCTATAATATGTATGTATTTAGAAATATATAAGTATGTTTATCAGTTGTCTAGTACCCATAACACAAGCTCTGCTTAGCTTGGGACTAGATGGCGTTGTGTGATAGTTGTGGAATATTATTATTATTATATTATTATCCCTCCTCTTCACATGACCATACCAAGATAAGCAGTTCCCTTTCAACTTTTCTGTGACTGGCGCCACTTTTAAACTACCTCTAATGTACTCATTTCTCACTTTATCCATTCTCGTTACTCCACACATCCATCTCAACATTCACATCTCCGCCACTTGCAATCTTTTATCACGTCTTTTCACAGCCCAACATTCTGATCCATGCAGTACGACAGGTCTAATCATGGACTTTAGATTTTTCCCTTTAACTTAAGGGGCATCCGTCGGTTGCAAGTTGTTCCAGTGACCTGTCGCCATTTCATCCATCCTGATTTGATCCTGTGCGTTACATCTCGGTCTATATCGCCATTCCCCGAACAAGCGACCCGAGGTACCGAAAATCGGCGCAGATCGGTATAGGCGTTCCGTTGAGAGCTACAGGCATAATACTGAAGAGACCGCCGAAATCGCAGAACAGGTAGTCTGTTTTGGTTCTGCTCAATTTCAGGCCCACACTCTCCAGTCTTTGCCACCACGTCTCCAATCTGCTCTGGACCTCTAAGTCGCTTTCGGCAACCAGCACAATGTCATCAGCAAACAGCATACACCAGAGAGCCTTTTCCTGGATGTCGGACGTCAGAGCGTCCATTATCATCAGGAAGGGTAAGGGCTGAGAGCCGACCCCTGGTGCAAACCGACAGCTACACTGAAACTGTCAGTGGTGCCCACTGCAGACCGAACTTGGGTACTGCAACGACTGTACATCCCTCGGATCAACTGCACATACTTTCTAGGCACACCTTTCTCCTTAAGGGCCCACCAAAAAATCTCTCGAGGCACCCGGTCAAAAGCCTTTTCGAGGATAACGAACACCATGTGCATGTTTTTATCCACAGCTCTGTATTTTTCGCACAGCTGGCGGATAGCGAAAATGGCATCCGTTGTACCCCGACCAGGCATAAAACCGAACTGGTTTTGTGAGATTTCACTCTCTTCTCTCAGCCGCTTTTCAATAACTTTTTCCCATGCTTTCATACTATGTGACATTAGCTTTATTCCTATAGAGTTTTTGCACTCCAGCACATCACCTTTGTTCTTGAAGATGGGCACCAACGAACTGTTGCACCATTCATGAGGTATGGCTTCTTCCAGCAACCTCTTATTGAAGAACAAAGCTAACCACGTCCATCCATCTACCCATAATGACTTCCACACTTCAATTGGTATTCCGTCTGAACCAATTGCCTTACCATTCTTCATTCCATTCTCTGCTATTCTCACTTCATCCACACTGACCATTCTCATTAACCCCTCATTAATTGGTTCATTCTCTACAACACGACTCCAGATATTTTCCTTGAGACTGAGTATACATATTATTTGTATTTGCAGATAGTATTATAAAAGATATCCGGATAATTCGGATATCCAGATAACATCCCCTACTGATGAGTTATCTTTACTTTTTTTTCTGCAATCAAAGAAAAAGAAAGAAAAAAAATATTTATTTTTCAATCACTGATAGTTTAATTTTTTGTCCCCAACCACAGAAAATAAAGACATATTTTCTGAGATCACAGTGATACAACATGGTGTTGAGTGCGTAGTGCGTCACTAGTCAGTGACATGCCATTAACAGGAACCTACATTGGCATCACTCCATGGGCCATTGTTTAACTCGGCGTCAACTTATACGGCCCGCGCCGGCCACTGCACAGATAATAGGCTATCGACCTCACATCCTTTTTTTTGTTCCCTATTGCGGCATACCATGAGTTGTACAAGGAAAAATTATTTTAAAATGCAAATAGCTTATCATTTTTCCTGTACAATAATAATAAATATTCACAATTACGTCCGTATGGTGTCGGACGTAAAGAATACGTCCCATCCCATCACTTACCGTGGGTGTGTCGTAAGAGGCGACTTAGGGACTCACCAGAGCTAGGGCAGTAGCATTCTCTGTCTGTCAATCGTCACAGTATCTATTTTATTTTTAATAACATCATTGCCTTCGCCAACCCGCCTGTTAAGCGTGGCGATTACGGCAACCCCTCATTAGAAGTACAACTAAAAAAAAGGTCTTTAACGCCCGGCAACCTATTTAACCTTAACTCAAGTAGTGGTCAAGGTTACGGCGAGCCAGTCATGCGAAGAATCCCCGGATGAGAGCCGAGTACTCCAACAAAAACCGACGACTGTACTTGGCAACATAAAACACGCGAACACTCCGGACTGACGAGAATAACACCGAACTCGGTTGGAAGATTAGGGTGGAGTATCGTCTGAAGTCCGGAGGACACGATAAAAGATAAAGATAAAAGATATTGTATTTGTAAAACATGTGCAGTAGATACAAATTGGTGCTTGTACTGCAAGATGTTGTGTTTACAGTAATGGCACATGGCTACATGTTACGATAATTCTTAAATCCGGTACCTTGGTCTATTTACAGGAGCTTGATCAATAGACCCATGATAATGTTGGGTTTATCGTCCATAAGTCCCTTATGAACAATGTGGTGAAGATCGAGTGTGTCGACCAGTGTACCTTTTGTCAAAATATCGTCAAGATAGTCGCTGAAGGTCGTCATCGAAATAGATACCATGTATGAGGATTTGTTCACAGCCATGCATGGCTATAAAAATTACTTCACCGTGGTCATGGGGAACTTCAACGCGAAACTGGGCAATCGAGACGATGATGAGCTGCGAGTGAGGCGATTTGGTCTTCGGAACCGGGGACACCCTATATGATGAACTCCTTCTTCTGAAAGCGTGAGCTCAGGAAGAGGACCTGGCAGAGCCCCGATAGCGCAACTAAAAATGAAATTGACTTCATCATGTCGACGAAGAAGCAAAAATATTCATATACATAGTAAGAGCCACATTGATTAAAGACGTGATAGTGCGGAATAAGATAAGGGCTCCAAGGTCTTTACAAGAGATCTGTCTATCGGGCAGACAGCAGCTCACGAAACTGAAGACCGACAATGGCAGAACCATATCCGCCAAATCGAAGTCACTGAGAGATTGAGGCATTCTATGGACAGTTGTACACGTCAATTACTAAACACGCTGCAAATCTAGTACACGACACAAGAGCTAGATCGACCCGACACTATACAGAAAGATAGCTCATCAGCTTAAAAACAACATGACGTTGGGTGATGACGGAATTACGAAGTACGGCCGAACTCCTGAACAGGGATGGTTTGGATGCGGATTTGGATGTGGATCTTCTGATGTCAATCTGCCCTCAATCTGCCCGCGCCTTTGCCCAACTATCTTGGGGTCGGCTTCCAGTCTAACCGGATGCAGCTGAATACCAGTATTTTACATGGAGCCTTAGAGTGGTTGCGCACTACGTCCGATCCGAATTCTTGAAAATGCAGGTCTAGAAAACTCGGACCGAATTCGGATATTGCTTTACGCACTACCTCCGATCCCAATCCGTGATTCAAATGTCATTTTACGCAGAGCGTTCACGTCGTTATTTATGAGTCCTTTTAATCGACGTCAACTTCCGGCAATGAATTGTACGAGTACGTACGAAGACCTAGAAAGACCTTAAAATATTTACCCATAACGCTAAAGTTAATAACCCCTAAAATCACCACATTTATTTGAAATCCCCAACAAAAAAAAACATGTTTTGTAATATTCTTAGGTATTTAAAATTTCGTTTTCTTCTGATTCTGTCTTTTTAAAATCATACATTTGTATAAACTTAACATTTTAATGGATGGGATTACCTACATGTTATGCAAGTAGCTAAGTATTCTTACTAACGAGGAATAGGGTAGTTTCCTAAAGAACAGACTGCTTAAGAACTACTGGCCCAGCTCACTTCTGTCTGAGCCATGTCTACAAGCTGTTTTCCAGAGTCATCACGAACCGTCTCGCACACATTTTTGTCGACTTTCAGCCTCCTGAACAAGCTGGATTCCGAAAAGGCCAGTCCAGAACCTTGAAGACATCCTCCATTGCCTCATTGGCTGGTCCTAAAGTTGGACCGACATGGTGGCGTTTTCGTACAAATACTGCACCACCTCCATGTACCGATAGACGATCTTGCACCGAAGACCACATACATAGGCTGGCAGGTTATACCTACAGAAGACCGAAGAGTATAATTTGCCTCTGCTAAGCGTTTGTCTCAGTTATTATTTTCTTATACATATAGAGTGATACCTGGAAACTGTGCAACTGCGCACAGAATTACGAATTGTTTCAATAATATAATATTGTAGGACCCCAAGGCACCAGTACGGCCTGCAGGGATCCTGCCTGGGACGCTGTAGTATCTTCAGGGTAGAAGTCTCACTCGCTGGCAACGCGAGAGTGCGGTGTATAAAAGGGTAACTGGCTACAGGCGGATAAGAAAAGAGATGAGGGCGTGATAGACTCTATATTGATTTTTATAAGAATAACATGCGTGCCCACTAGCAAGGGCAAAAACTCTAGTCTGGCATAAAACAAAATTGACACCTACTCTTTTATAATTATTCCAACGACTCGCCAATATTGTTAACTGCCAGCTAAAGGCCGGCGCAGACCCGCTGAGTTTAGGCTGTGTCTACAATCGCCACAATATATAGACTAATACTCAACTCACATCATAACCAGAGGTCGGAATTAGATAGGTATTGGGTATTTATGTACTTGCATCGAAATGTTGATATTAATATGGATCTTCCCGGGATTTCTAATGGACAATCCCGTGTGGCCGACACTATTACAAATAAATAATAATAAAAACCTCTATTGTTTTCTTTTCTTCTCACAAGCTATGTTGTGTGAACTACAAACGTGACAACATTGCGCGTGTGCGCATTGGAATTTTGCCACTTCGGACATCCGATGTCATTGATGTAAATTTGGCAACGTCGCGCGTGCAGTGGTTTAAATTGTGTAAAAGTAAATAGCTTTTTTAATTAATAAATCACGGGATTTTTCTGCTCTTTAAAATTAATCTCAGGATTTGATGCATATCCACTTTATTCTTTCGCTATATGTGTAATGTACATCATCATTCTCCTGCCCTTATCCCAATTTATTTGGGGTCGGCGCAACATGTCTTTTTCTTCCATACTCCTCTATTAGTCGTCATCTCTGTAGTCACCCCTTTTTTACCCATATCCTCTTTCACACAGTCCAACCATCGTTTCTTTGGCCTTCCCCTACTCTTATAGCCATCCACATCCATACACAAGACTTTCCTCACGACATTTTCTTCATTCCTCCGCATCACATGCCCATACCACGACAACCGATTTCCACACAACTTTTCAGTCAGCGGTGCCACTTTCAGACTTCCTCTTATATACTCATTCCTAATTCTATCCATGCGCGTAACACCACACATCGCTCTTAGCATTCTCATCTCAGCTACATGCAATTGCTTTTCATTCATCCCTTTTGTGGCCCAACATTCTGAACCATACAAGACAGCAGGTCTGACCATTGTTTTATAAATCTTCCCCTTAAGTTTTAGGGGAATGCGGGAATCACAGATAGTCCCGGTGACCTGCCGCCATTTCATCCATCCAGTGTTAATTCTGTGCTTAACAGTCCGATCTATTTCGCCATCGCTTTGCACGAGTGAACCGAGATACCGAAAATCGGAGCAGACTGGGAGAAGCGCGCCATCTAGCACTACAGCTTCAGAACTGGAGAGACCGCCGAAATCGCAGAACATGTATTCAGTTTTGGTTCTGCTGATTTTCAAGCCAACTTTCTCCAGCTTCTGTTGCCATTTCTCCAATCTGCTCTGGATCTCAGGTCCATCTTCACCGACCAGAACAATGTCGTCGGCAAACAGCATGCACCAGGGTGCCTCTTCCTGTATTTCCGACGTAAGAGCGTCCATAATCAACAGGAAGAGGTAAGGACTTAAAGCCGACCCTTGATGCAAGCCTACAGCCACACTGAACTTATCGGTGTTGCCAGCAGCCGACCGGACGTAGGTACTAGATTGTCTGTACATAGCACGAATCAACTCAACATACTTCCCAGGCAAACCTTTCTCTTTTAAGGCCCACCACAACACATCCCGAGGTACCCTATCATACGCTTTCTCAAGATCAATGAACACCATGTGCAAGTTCTTGTGCACACGTCTGTACTTCTCGCACAATTGACGGAGAGCGAAGGTGGCGTCCATTGTCCCTCGACCTGGCATAAACCCAAACTGGTTCGGGGTAATCTCACTCTCCTCTCGCAATCTTTTCTCTATCACTTTCTCCCATACTTTCATAGTATGTGACATGAGCTTTATCCCTCGATAGTTGTTGCAGTCCTGTACATCCCCTTTATTCTTGAAGATGGGTACTAGCGAACTATTGCACCATTCTTGTGGGATCACTTCTTCATACAACAACTTATTGAAGAATAAAGTCAGCCACATACATCCATCCTCTTTTAAACACTTCCATACTTCCACTGGTATGTCATCAGGGCCCATGGCCTTTCCATTTTTCATACATTGAACTGCCTGTCTTACTTCATCCATGCTAATTTCTCTCAACAAACCCATATTTACTTGTACCTCTTTGAGCACACCACTCCATTCATTCTCTTCGTTCATCAACTTTTCAAAATAAACCTTCCATCGCTCTTTTATTTCGTCATCTTTCGACAAGACTTTACCGAGTTCATCTTTCATACATTTTATATGCATTATATCCCTCGTTCTCCTTTCTCTTAATTTTGTAATCCGGTAGAGCTCCTTCTGGCCTCTAGGGCTGTCCAGTAAATTATATAACTTTTCCTGCGCCTTAGCCCTGGAAACTGCAACCGCCTTTTTTGCCTTCCTCTTCCATTCTTTATAAATTTTCTTTTTCTCTTCTTTCAAATTATCATTTCCGGTTTCTACATTCTGCCATACTTTAAACGAAGTTTTCTTTTCTTTTAGCATCTTTTGCACATCTTCATTCCACCACCATGTATCCTTTTCTATCATGCCTTTACCTTGCGATTCTCCAAACACATCTTTTGCTACTCGCCTTATACAATCCGCCATCTCTTTCCAACATTCATCCACAGATTTTCCTTCCATATCCTTCATTTCTATCATTTTATCTACCACTTGACTCTTAAACATACTTGCACACTCCTCATTTTCTATCATACGCCATCTGATTTTGGGTGGGGGCCGTTCTTTGTTCCTACTGGACGAGACACTGACTGTTACGTCCATCAATATGAGCCTGTGTTGAGAGACTAAGCATTCGCCTGGCAACACTTTACAGTTTTTGACTGTTTTGAGACTGTTTCGTCTCACCAAGAAAAAGTCAATTTGGGTCGCGTGCTGGCCACTTTTGTAAGTGATCAGGTGTTCGTCTTTCTTTTTGAACCAGGTGTTAGTTATTGCCAGGTCAAAAGCCGAAGCAGCTTGCAGCAATGTCTCGCCATCAGTATTACGGTCTCCGTACCCCCAACCACCATGCACTCTCTCATAACCGTACTTCAGACTTCCTACATGCCCATTAAAATCACCCCCCACAAACACCTCTTCACTCTCCTGTACATTCATCATCACACAATCGAAGTCCTTCCAAAACTTTTCTTTTACACTATCCTCACATCCTGATTGGGGTGCATACGCACTAATAACATTTACTATCATACTCTCCACAACCACTTTAATAGCTATCACTCTATCACTTACTCTTTTAACATCCACCACACATTCTTTTAACTCACTATCCAAAACTATGCCCACACCATTCCGTTTGCCATCACTTCCACAGTAATAAAACTTATATCCTTCTCCTAATTCTCTTGCTTTTGCACCCTTCCATTTCGTTTCTTGCAAACACGCTATATTTATCCGTCGCCTTTTTAAAACATCTGCTAACTCTCTTCCTTTTCCAGTCATAGTACCTAAATTCCAGCTCGCACACCTCAATCTTAATTCTCTCACTCTCCGAGCTTGCGTCTTACGTCGCACCCGCCCGTCCTGGTGCGACAACCCTTGTCCATTTCCCACAGGAGCCGGGTGCTGCCCCTGCGCGTCGCCTGTGGGGTACGCCCTAGCCCTATCGCACATCACATTTTTCCAGACCATGATGCAAAAAAGGTTTTGGCAAAAGTTTTATAGCCGGCCGCCTGCCTGACGCCAACCCTCCTTGGGAATGCTGTTGTTGGTGGTTTACCCGCCACCGCGCGGGTGGCCCAAGGTGCTTTAGTAGTATGCACTAGGGCTCAAGCTCCCTTAGTCGCCTCTTACGACACCCACGGGAAGTGATGGGATGGTACTATTCTTTTACGTCCGACACCATACGGTACTCCGACACCATACGGTACGTGTAATGTGTAATGTACATGACAGTATGAAATCAGTGTAAGTACATTAATAACTCTACCTAATTCCGACCTCTGATCATAACTTATATTCTAGCTCTGAGTCTGAACTATTTCATATCGTAATTAATGTTAAAGAAATCTACCACAAATACTCGTATTCTGATTGATAAAACATGCATAAGATGATCGGACAAGTTCAGTAGGTAAAGTAAGATGTATGCTTCGTGTGTGTGACCCCCGTGTCGTGCTTGTGTCGGCAGCGGTGGACTTCTTCAACCAGATCAACATGCTGTACGGGACCATCACAGAGTTCTGCACGGAGGAGTCGTGCGCGGTGATGTCGGCGGGGCCCAAGTACGAGTACCACTGGGCCGACGGGCACACTGTCAAGAAGCCCATCAAGTGCTCCGCGCCCAAGTACATCGACTACCTCATGACGTGGGCGCAGGATCAGCTCGATGACGAGACGCTCTTCCCCTCCAAAATAGGTAACTTAACCTTCATTACTCGGTCACTTAGCGCAGCAGTACATTGAGGGAAGTCTAAATAGTAACATATGTACTGTAGACATGCATAGCCCACACATTTTGGATGGAGTATGGAGGCGCCTCGCTGTACTGATATTAGACACGAGTTCGGCTTCGTCCCAGTGGTTATTAGTACATCCCCCCATTATAAATTATAGCCGATGTGTTATTTTGATGTATAAGCAATATTACACAAACATAATGCCTCACCATCAACTTTCACATTTATACTATTAGTAGGATAAACGATAAAATTAATTTACAAGTTAAAATAACTCATCAATGTTTTTGTATAATTTGTACAAATGCGCAAACATATCGATATAGTTTAACAGTTATGTAGTAATACTGAGTACCAATACTAGGTGGGTGTTTCTTATGGTACTTGGACCAACCAATGGCACACAGGGAGTGATGCTTGGTTGAAAGCAGCCGTAAACGAGCTTTCGTTTTTATAGAGTGATATTAAACATGCTGGTTGTTGCAGGCGTGCCGTTCCCTAAGAACTTCCTGACGATGGCGAAGACGATCCTAAAGCGCTTGTTCCGCGTGTACGCGCACATCTACCACCAGCACTTCCCCGAGGTGGTGCAGCTGGGCGAGGAGGCGCACCTCAACACCTCCTTCAAGCATTTCATCTTCTTCGTGCAGGTACCGACTTCCGTCCACGACTAGCCACCACTAGTCACTACCACACTCTCTGCACTCGATTGAAAGAAAGAAAAAAAATATTTATTTGTTCATGTTATTGCACACAACGGATGATGAGACCCACGATCAAGCTGAAATCCCATTGAAACAATTTAGAAAAATATTGAGAAATCGCTCGGTAACTAACTGCAAGTTGTGAGCGCCTGGTACAGACTGTTGTCAACATTACCTGACCCACCCTAAAATCAAACGACTTTGGACCCTCTGCATGTAACATTAAGGTTTATTTAAATTATATGAGCTTATCACACAAGTGCACGAGGACTCGATGAACAAAAATACAATAATAACACAGACACTCAAATTTGATCTTTAACACGTAACGTTAAGGTAAACCCACCCAACATAGTCGGAGCCACCGGCATTATATATGTTTTTGTTAAGCTATTTTAATCATTATCTCGTTAATATTAAAGTTGAAAAACTTTTACATAATTACAACCCAATCTTTAATTTCGCGTATTCTCAACGAGTTCTTGTGGCTTAGCAGTTTGATGCTGGATTGACGACGAACAGCATGTGGGTTCGAAAACACAGTCCACCTATACATCAGTTTCTTTTTTAATTTGTTTTCATTTCTACAATATTGCTTGCAATATTAAAGAACGACCAATATGATTTTCGCCTAATAACTTATCTTGTAAACGGGTGGGTAATTTAAAAAACTTTAAGTTCACAGTTCTTTATAATGAATACGAATATTTATTTTTCAACTACCCACTTATTACAAGTTATGTGAAAATATTACCATAAAAAGTTTATGTAGTCTGTAGTTCTTTACAATAATACAAGAAATAGTTTTGGAATATAAATTCTATATAGAAAGCAAAACAATATCTTTGTCGCAGGATTTGATCTCGAACCTTGTTTTTCTCAGTCTTACCACAGACCACGAGACCAAAATTACTTGAACTCAATCATTAAAATAAGCTATTACACTTATCATATTATAACAAATAGTTATAAAATATAACCTAATGCTAACGTTTTAAAGATCAAATTTGCGTGTCTATATTATTATTGTATTTGTTCATCAATCCTCGAGCAGTTGTCTGATAAGCTCATATAATTTAAATAAACCTTAATGTTACATGCAGAGGGTCCAAAGTCGTTTGATTTTAGGGTGGGTCAGGTAATGTTGACAACAGTCTGTACTACTCGTGTGTTCTTAATCTATATAACTACATTCGCTTTATTACAAGTGTGTTCCTCCTCCTATTATTTTTAATTTAATACCCTTGAAATCAATTGGTGTGTAGAGCAATTATAAATGTGTGTGTTTGTGTAGGAGTTCAACCTGATCGAGCGGCGGGAGCTGGCGCCGCTGCAGGAGCTCATCGAGAAGCTGACGGCCAAGGAGGCGCGATGAGCCCCCACCCCCACCCCCCGCACCGCACCGCGTACCCGCCCCACATGTACACACGCTTACTATCTTTTCGCTCGATCTTCACACTACGTTTTATTAAACTGGGGCTCGAACCGGCTTCGGCTCGAACTCGCCTCGTCGCGCTGCACACTCGCGTGGCAGTGGGCGGTGCTGCACACTCGCGTGGCAGTGGGCGGCACTGCGTACACGCGTGGCAGTGGGCGGTGCTGCACACTCGCGTGGCTGTGGGCGGTGCTGCGCACTCGCGTGGCAGTGGGCGGCACTGCGTACACGCGTGGCAGTGGGCGGTGCTGCACACTCGCGTGGCTGTGGGCGGTGCTGCGCACTCGCGTGGCAGTGGGCGGTGCTGCACACTCGCGTGGCAGTGGGCGGTGCTGCACACTCGCGTGGCAGTGGGCGGCACTGCGTACACGCGTGGCAGTGGGCGGTGCTGCACACTCGCGTGGCTGTGGGCGGTGCTGCGCACTCGCGTGGCAGTGGGCGGTGCTGCACACTCGCGTGGCAGTGGGCGGTGCTGCACACTCGCGTGGCAGTAGGCGGTGCTGCGCACACGCGTGGCAGTGGGTGGCACTGCGCACTCTCGTGGCAGTAAGCAGTGCTGCGCACACGCGTGGCAGTGAGCGGAGTTGGCAGTTGCTTTCCGCACTGACTATCTCGAATCCTTGACATTTACGCTATAGTTTTATTTAAACTAGTTTCGTAAATTTTAGTACTATCATATTTCTTGAATAGTAATAAAAACCTCATTGTTTTGAATTAACAAAAGTGCTCTGAAGTAACTACTAACGCTGAGATATCAGTGAATAATTGAAATGTTTGTGATATGAGGGCAGGACTGGCACGCGAGCCGCGACGTGTCGTGAGGCACCCGCTGCCGGCCAGGGGCGACGTCATTTTGATTTTTGACTTCGACAATTCATCATTTTCAAGAATTAACTGATTCAGTAAATCAGCATTGTTGCTTGTATGTAGTATATTTATTGCGCAGCAGCGAGGTCTCCCACACACAGCGCGCCTGCTCTCACGCGTAGTGTATGTCCTCACTCGGATAGAACCAGTAGGCTATAGAGAAGAAGGCCTTCCTATACAATAAGTTTAATTATAGATGCAATTTATCTTTGGAAAATATTTAGATTTGATACATGAAGTATAATGGTATATTTAAGGTTATTACACCGACGTGGTCCGCTGGTGGGGCGCGGCGCTGGCTGCTCGTACTGTTGATGTGCTCGTACAGCGGATGTGCTCGTACAGCCGATGTGCTCATACAGCGGATGTGCTCATACAGCTGATGTGCTCGTACAGGTGATGTGCTCGTACAGCGGATGTGCTCGTACAGCCGATGTGCTCATACAGCGGATGTGCTCATACAGCTGATGTGCTCGTACAGGTGATGTGCTCGTACAGCGGATGTGCTCGTACAGCCGATGTGCTCATACAGCTGATGTGCTCGTACAGGTGATGTGCTCGTACAGCGGATGTGCTCGTACAGCCGATGTGCTCATACAGCGGATGTGCTCATACAGCTGATGTGCTCGTACAGCGGATGTGCTCGTACAGCCGATGTGCTCATACAGCGGATGTGCTCATACAGCTGATGTGCTCGTACAGCTGAAGTGCTCGTGCAGCTGATGTGCTCGTTCAGCTGAAGTGCTCGTACAGCTGATGAGACGCACGAGCGCCAGCGCGACGCCTCTTGTGCTGTTCGGTATATAAGTTATTTATTAATTATGGTGATAGGACTGACGGTATTCCTATCCAGAGTATTTATTAGATTAAATCTTGTTTTCGTGTACGTTTCCTTAATTTATCGTATCGCAATAATAATCTCTTGTAGCGTTAATATAAGTAATGTAGATATTATTCTGTGCATTTAATATATTTTGATTTCGTGTTCAATCATATCGATTTATATTGCGACTGACAAGTGATGTAATTAATTTAAATTAGGCAATTTCTGAAAATAAAAACTAAGTTTTCATAATAAGAAATTGTTTTATTACCGTTGAAGTTATTACGAATGCCTTTTTTTTTGAGGTTGGGAAATCATCCAATGACAGCCCCCGCTCTGGGTGGAGCGGGAAGGCGTGTCAGACTCTTACTGACTAAAACCCACCTCTGTCCCTTCCCTGCCCTGAGTGCGCAGGGGCGCGGTAACTCTGTTTCGAATTTATCCACGACCTATGAGCATTATCAAGTAAAGCCCCTACTGCCCACATTCACCCTATCTGTACGCGAACGCTTCTGCGCGATTGCTCATACATGGCCATGCGTTTCAATTACCGGCGTGACGCGACGCGCAACACTGCACGTCTCCATAAACACCGGTCCTCAGGCTTCTCCTTCCACACCGCATTGAGCACCAATCACATCAGCACACAATATTATACTGTAACATTTGGTATCCCTTTTAAAATAGCCAACCTCAAAACAGCCCTGTTAGCGTATTATGGCGCTTACGTAGCTTCTAACATTTGAAACGGGATTATGCTATGGGGGAATTCCGTTTCTTATAAATAGGGTTTAGATAGCTCAAAAACAATATAACCGTGCTCTTTGTGATGTGTCACCATTGACATCATGCAAACCTCTTTTTAAAAAATCTAAATATATTTACTATTCCCGGTATGTAGGTACTGTAGGACCCCAAGGCAGTACGGCCTGCAAGGATCCTGGGACGTTCTAGTAAGTTCAGGGTAGAGGTCTCACTCGCTGGCAACGCGAGAGTGTGGTATATGAGAGTGATTGGTTTATTTGTACAGTGTTATAAAATAAAAGAAAGAGGGATAGGGCACTCTATAGTGTATTCACGGAGACGAGTTAGTATAGCGCCTTCTCTATCGCACATTATCATACAAATGACAAAGACAAAAAATACTTTTTTAGGGTCAGTGGGCGTTAACAATACCTTAGAAATGTAAATGTGCGTTCACACTGCGCTTCTTAAAAGTACGCTTAGTTTATTCCTGCGGCTTCGTCTGTCGTATTAATTGAGAGACATTGTGATATAATTTGTTTATTGTTACCTACTTTTTATTTAACTGATGGATATGAAGCAAAAGAAATAAAATCGAGAGTTAATGATTATATTTTCTTTATTAAATTGTAATATCTACCTAAACATTTTCATAACATATCATCATTTCTATGACATGCTTTATACATTTTTTCCATTTCTCTGCGTCAATATTTTGAATTGATTCGTTCAATACAATTTTTAATTCTGCCATTTTGTGTGTTTTCATGTGTGAAGCTACATTTCCTTTAACTTGAGCCCACACTAGCTCAATTGGATTTAATTCGCAATGATACGGCGGCAGTCTCAGTACAGTTTTTTTTTGTGATTTTGCCATTTCGTCTATAATACAAGCGTCGTATCGCTGTCTATGGTTTTTAACAATGTTTAATAATTCACGTTTCAACATTTCAGCGTTACAGCTAATATTTTTTTGGCGTAACCAATTAAATATATCCTGTTTTTTAGATTGGGCCGTTGGGATTCGCTCCATTTTCCTAGAGTGATAGGAAGCGTTATCCATGACTATCACAGAATTATCATCTAGCTTATTTAAAACTTCTCTAAACCAATTTTCAAATTCTTCTGCATTCATTTCCTTGTGATAATCGCCTTGTTTCTTCGACTCAAACATATTTAGACCACCTTCGACGAATCCATCCTCACTCCCGATATGAGTAATAATTAGTCTTTTGCCTTTTCCTGTAACGAGAATATAAAACATGTAATAAAACACGTGTTTCAACAATGAGAATATAACTATAACTTAATGATAATAATAACAATGCATGTAGCGCACCTGGGCCAGTTTACTATACAAAAATTGGGAAAAAGTATTTTATTATGATAATGCTCATTTATGACAAAAGAACAATAAACGGGTCATTAGCACACCTGCGCCGCTTAAAAATTATCATTGACCATTATATAAATAAAAATACACACCTGAAGGTGTTTTCAAGCCAGTCGTTAGTCCATTAATAAAAGCGTCTCGCCTGCTTTTCACTGTGGTATCGACCCAAGCTTTTGAGGTAGTGTGACCTTCATTCACCCAAGTTTCATCTAAATAGTAGATTTTTTGATGATTATTTCGTGCATTTTTGATAGCTCGCAGATAATTTCTTCTCCAAAAAAATATGTCATCGCGATCCAGCAATAAGCTATTTCTGCTTCTCTTACAGAATTTAAAACCAATTTTTTTCAATATTTTATGTAGCGTCGTTCTCTTTATAATGCCCAAAGTGCCATCATCACTGATTTTCTTTAAAATCTTATCTAGAGTAGGTATTTCATTCTGCGCGAAGAAATTGTGGACTATATTTCTGATGGCACATTTTGTAAAGTTATCAATCGTATCAACAATTGACAAACGTTGCTTCAATTTCTTCGGAGATTTTAGCTCACCACTATCATTCTTCTCTTTTACAATTCTATGAACAGAAGCCCAGTGAACACCTAAGGAAGATGCAACAGCTTTCAGAATGTCACCCTTGGAGGCCGAAGAGTCTGCATTTCTCATTGCGTGGTACATATTTAAAATCATAGTCTTCTCGGTAGACAAAAAAGCCCGCCGTTTTCTTTTCTCAGCAGGTTGTTCGATATCCGCCATTAAATCAATCAAAGCAATCAATCATAAAATCCAATACACCAGCCGGTTCACAAGTTGAGCGCACAGTCACAAGTAAGAGCACGTCTGCACAATACGGGAAGTATGAGTAGACTAAAAAGTACTCGTACTGTGTACACCGCCTTAGCATTTATCACTGACCAATTGCAGTTAAAAAATTGTGAGAGTGAGATAGCGCTCTACTAACTCGTCTCCGTGAATACACTATAAATAACTATATTGGTAATCACGGCAAAATACAAGTGCGCACTTTGGCCAGGCAAGCAGAACTGATCCCTAAAACAAATGCGATGCCTTAGACTATGAAAGGTTATAGACGCAACGTCATTGGACATTAAATGAAGCAGGATCGTTAAAATGTGTGAGTGACCTCGACGAACATAACGACGACGTTTCGGCTTCTCATTTTGTCTGTGTGAGTTTATTTTGCGTGTAGGTACAGACACAAGCCGGCTTCTCATTCTGGTACTTCGGATTGCTGGCTTTTGATACTCTATCTATAACCTTTCATAGTCTAAGTGTGATGCCTACACATTCAATATTCAAACGGCTCTCCAATAATCTTAACAGCCAGCTGAAGGCCGGTACAGACCCGCTGAGATTAGGCTGTGTCTACAATCAACATAAAATATTTGAATGCTGTAAATTCGTTAAAATGCACGCCGACTTATCGGTAGCCCGTGAAATTCAAGTTTTATTACGACTTTTGCAATTTGCATGTCAGTGTCAGGTTGTATCTTGGTCAAAATATGGTTCGCGGCCGTAGCAAGTATGTACTTATAGAATTATAATCATTAAAATCATCAATACAACTCTTTCAGTTAGATTTGATGCCAAATGTAAGAATTTCACTTTCTAACTGAAAGAGTTGTATTGATGTTTTTAATGATTACAGTTCTGTAAATATTAGTCCCCACCTATGAAATCAGTGTTTTGTATGGAGAATTGTTGCATTTTCATACTAACATTTTCTGAATTTATTTAACAACTATGGACACTAATGTTTTAAAACTTTTATGCAATAATGTTTAAAAACTAAGATAACGTATGCCACTTAGATTAAGCAACAAAAACAAGTTTTGGCTAAGTTAAAACAAATATAGTGGTCATTTCTGCTAATAAAAACAGGAATCATTTTTAAGGTATTTTTTTTTGTTTATAAAACTATAAGTAGGTAATAAGGTTTTTTTACTATTAGCAGTTGTCTATGACGGTCATTATTCGATATAATATCAAGCAATTGAGGAATGAACGAAAAATAAGAACTACTAGAGGATAATAAAATTATGAAAAACAAAATAAAAATGTTGGAAAAGAAGATTGAATATTTAGAGAAGGAAAAGAAAAATCTCCTTTTGAGCTGTTTCAAAGAGTGCAGGAAATCATCAGAGCAGATTTAAAAATCACCTTAGAAACAAACGATCTTTGATAGATCGTTTGTTTCTAAGGTGGAAGGATTCATCGTATTGGTCTCAACAAGGAAAATAAAATACGTCCTGTTCTCATTGTTTTTGCAAATAACTGGAAGAAAAGCGACATTCTGAAAAAGAAGAAGAACCTGAAAGACGTATAATATACGTCACTGAAGATTTTCCTAAGGAAGTATTAGAAAAACGAAGAGAGTTGAAACCTAAGCTTATAGAAAAACGTGATAAAGGAAATTTTGCGTACATAAAATACGATCAATTGATAGTTAAAGAGGGAATCCCAAACAAATAGAAAAGAAAGAAGGACCAATCAACTTCGCCGGGCAAACAAAATCAGGCCAAAAAGTTAGTGAGCAACACTTCCGCAACAAAAGATAACAGGAAGAATGCATTCGATATGATGAGACCTAAATCTAACTCATTTTCTATTCACAAATCAAACCAAAGTAAGTAGCAACTAAATATCAGCAACCAGAAGCAGAACGACCCCAATCCGGCTGGTCCCCGTGGGGTTGTCAGACCACCACCCCCTAAAAACAAATGCTTTTAAGCCAAAAAAGGAAAAATAAAATATAAGTACCGTGCAACCCTAAACATCAGAACGCTAATGACAGATACTAGACTGGAAGAATTGGAAGAAGGCATAAGATTTATGAAATGGGACGTCATTGGTCTTTCTGAAGAAAGAAGAATTGGAGAAGAGATACGAGAATATAACGAACACATTTTATACTTCTACTAGCTTGTGGGCTGTTTCAAAAAAAAGGGCTGATTCCTTCATAGAGGGGCGGGGGGGGGGGGGGGGGGGTTCTACACCCCTTCCCCCCCCAAATTTCATCTCTTTTTTAACCCCGTAACGGGATGAATTTTAATAAAATACGAAACACGTCTTCCATCAATTCTGTTAAAAAAGGTTTATGCAAAATTTGAAGTAGATTGGACCAAGGAATCACGTTGTCCCATACAAACTTTGCTCCTCTTTTTACCCCATTTATAGATTTTCGTAAAATCGTTTTTTATCGGATGCCTATAACATACAAAGAACACACCCTCCAAGTTTCAAGTCTCTACGATCAGCGGTTTAGGCTGTGCGTTGATCCGTCAGTCAGTCATTCAGGACAAAGCATTTTATATGTATAGATAGAGATGGTGAATAACAAGGTATATACGGAATGGGTTTATTCATAAAAAATAACTGAAAGACAAAATAATCAGTTTCCAGGGAATGTCAGATAAAATTGCAGTCCTCAATATAAAATTGCCTGAATTTAAACAACCATCGTCGATAGTCCATGCACCCACAGATCAAGATACGAAGACAGTAAAAGATAAATTCTACAAAGATCTAACAGAATTAATGCAAAAAACGAACTAAAGCCTAATCTGTTGCGATACTTTAATGCTAAGATAGGCAAGAAATCTAATAATGACGAATTTGTCATAGGATATTATAGCAGTGGAGTAAGAAATGACTACGGACAGCAGCTCATAGAATTTTCTTTTGCAAATAATTTTAAAATAATGAATAGCTTCTTCAAAAAAAGAAAGACAAGAAAGTGGACATGGATATCCCCAAACGGTAGAGATAAAAATGAAATCGATTTCATTCTAACAAGAGAAAAAAAGATGTTTAGTGACGTCGATTTTGTAAATAAGCTAAACTTTAATACAGATCACAGATTGGTAAGAGGAGTTATACAATGTGAAAATAATAAATCGAGGAAACATTATCTCTTCAACTAAAAATATAACGTTACCATCACCTATACCACAAAATGTCCTAAATAAACTAAAATGTAAATTAGAAGAAAGCGAAAGGCACAATACATTGCAAGAAAAATATGATTTTCTGGAACAGGCACTGACAAACGTAAATAAATTGTGCACTACAAAAGAGAAAAAAAAAATTAGGAGAAGAAACGATTAAATTAATGAACGAGAGGAACATAATGTTAGAGAAACGAAAAGCTAACCTTCAAAACATCACGAATATCAGCAAGAAAATTCAAGCATCCATAAGAAAACACAGGAAAGCAGAGAGATTGAATTAAGAGAAAAAATCGAGAAAACAGGTGGAATTAAAAAAGGTCTGAAGCAACTGAAAGAATACACAATGGATTGGAACATAAAAAAAAAAAACAAAAATAAAAATGAGAAATTGACGACAAAAAGTCCATAGTTGCAACAGAATTTTATAAGAGACTATACACCGAATCTGACAAAACAATATCCACAGAAACAGAGAAGTATACCTATGAAGAAGATATGCCTTGCATACTTGAAAATGAAGTCATAAAGGCCATAAAAAACACAAAAAAGCGGCAAATCACCTGGAGATGACAACATTTCAAATGAGCTACTGAACGACGAGCTACTGTGACGCATCTATTTAACGAAATATTGGCCACTGAGCAGATACCAATTCAATGGACGAAGTCTACCATTATCCTTCTAAATAAAAATGGAGATAAAAATGAAATTAATAACTATAGACCTATATGCCTAATGTCCAATTTAATACAAAGTGTTTTCAAAAATAATACTTGGCCGAATAACGAAACATCTAGAAGAAAACCAACTAAGAAAGCAAGCAGGGTTACGCGGCGATTATTCCACCATTGACCATATTCACGTAGTATCGAAAAACGCAATGAATATGACCAACATTACGGCATGGCATTCGTTGACTACAATAAAGCTTTCGATTCTTTGAGCCATAACTATATCTGGAAGACGCTAGAAAACCAGGGCGTAGAAAGCAAATACATAAAGATCATAAAGGAAATATATAAAAACTCTATAGCAAAGGTCCAACTTGAACAGCAAGGAGAAGAATTTAGTATCGAGAGGGGCGTCAGGCAAGTGAT
Source organism: Polia nebulosa (assembly GCA_951329385.1). Classification (NCBI taxonomy): domain Eukaryota; kingdom Metazoa; phylum Arthropoda; class Insecta; order Lepidoptera; family Noctuidae; genus Polia; species Polia nebulosa. The sequence goes on along the minus strand of OX589603.1, from coordinate 32,224,291 downwards.
CCACTTTCCCCAAAACTTTTCACGGCAGTTTTAGAAAATATTTTCAGGATATTGGACTGGGAGGATTTTGGAACAAACATAAATGGAACGAATCTAAATCACCTAAGATTTGCTGATGACATTGTGATATTCGCAGAAAGACCAGACATACTACAAAACATGTTACAGCAGTTAGATGACGAAAGCAGGTCTATCAATGAATCCAGCTAAGACAAAGGTAATGACGAATGCCATAAAGGAAAAGATAGAAATAGGACAGGAGGTTATTGATTACGTTGATGAATATATTGTTACGAGCTGGGTATGGGATAAATTATTTTACAACAATTAATTAACTAAATATCCTTTATTAACTCAACAACTTATAAACACAAACACTAATTCGCTAATAATCACTATTCTCTTCGTAATCGCTTGTATTCGCATCCGTAGTCGAAATCAGACTGACTCACTCGCCCGCCGTCCGGCCTATTTATACGGTCATGGAAGTTTCCAGAACATTGTCGAACTATCCTATACTGGAATATTCTAGAAACATCTATGAACTTCTATACAGTACCACAATGGAATGTTCTCGAACCTAGTGGAAACTTCTGGAAACTTCGACCACATTCTCGAACGTTCCAGAGTAATACGGTCGACGTAACACTGCCCCCTCCTTAGACATGCTCGTCCCGAGCATCATTAGTCCCGTAGTATCGCGCCAAACGGTCTACATGGACAATCTTAGGCGCACCTCGTGGACCCTTCTGTATTCGGTAGGTGACATCGTTGATCCTGGTCACGATTCGGTATGGTCCATCCCATTTTGCTTGCAATTTGGGAGACTTCCCTTTGCTGCGCACTGGGTTATGCAACCACACCAGTGAACCCTCGTCAAAACCTCTATGGTTTGCCTTCCGGTCGTATCGGGTCTTCATCTTATCAGACATTTGTTGGCCGGATTGTCTGATATGCTCATATACATCATTCAACTTGTTACGCAAGTCATTCGCATAATCGGTTACACTGCGTGGGGCATCAGGGGGGGTTCCGGTGATTAAATCTGCAGGCAACCGTAATTCCCTTCCAAAGTTCGCGAAGGCTGGTGTCACAGTCGTACTTTCGTGAACTGCACTACGGTAGGACAGAAGAAATGGCTGTATGTGCTTGTCCCAATCCCTTTGCCTGCTTTCCACAACTTTTGCCAGATATCTCTCCAACGTTTGGTTGAAACGTTCTACCATTCCATCAGATTGCGGATGGTAAGAAGTGGTTCTGGTCTTGTGAGTACCCATCAGTCGACAAGTCTCCTGGAAAACTTGTGATTCGAAATTCCTCCCTTGGTCGCTGTGAATTTCCAAGGGTACTCCAAAACGACAGAAGACTTCCTGAACCAATTTATCTGCGACTGTTGTTGCTTCTTGGTTGGGAATGGCGAAGACTTCTGGCCACTTTGTGAAGTAATCCATGACAACCATGAAGTACTTGTTTCCGTTTTCACTTTCCGGAAATGGTCCTGCAACATCTAGTGCTATCCGTTCCCAGGGGGCTCCCACGTTGTATAATTGTAAAGCACCTCTGCTGCGTGTCTGGGGTCCTTTCACAGCCGCACAACTGGTACATTTGCGGCACCAGTCCTCAACATCCTCTCGACAGTGAATCCAGTAAAACCGCTCTCGTATCTTCAGTAGAGTTCTTTTTACCCCCATATGTCCTCCTGAACATCCATCATGGTAGAGCCGTAAAACATCCGGTACTTTGGCTTTGGGGACAACAATTTGTAGATGACAGTTGTCTCCTCGGGCGTTTTCCCATTTACGGCACAAGACTTCATCCTGGATAACCAAGCTGTTCCATTGTGCCCAATAGCTCTTTGTGATGGAACTTAACGCCGCAACATCACTCCACTTGGGCTTCGGAGCACCAGCTTTAATCCACTCAAAGATCGGTTTGAGGTCCGTGTCATTTTGCTGAGCAAGCTGTAGGGTTTCCTTCCATTCATTGCTGAGATCCATTCTTAGCATCCTCACGGGAACTACTTCCTTAGTCTCTTGCTTGGTACAATGCTTACAGTCTTCAGGGCAAGGTCTTCTAGACAGTGCATCTGCGTTACCGTGAGTTCTCCCACTACGATGTTCCGTTACGAAGTCAAACTCTTGTAGTAGTTCGATCCATCTTGCCACTTGTCCCTCTGGATTCTTGAACTGCAATAGCCACTTTAATGCAGCGTGGTCAGTTCGCAATTGGAATTTCCGTCCCAGCAAATATTTACTGAAGTGTTGCAATGTCCTTACTACTGCGAGTAGCTCCCGTCTCGTGACGCAGTAATTTCTTTCTGGTTTGGATAAAGATTTGCTGTAGTAAGCTATAACAACTTCCTGGTTTCCTTTCCGTTGAGACAACACGCCTCCAATTCCAGTATTACTTGCGTCTGTGTCAACTATGAAGTCATTTTCAGTGTCAGGATATCCCAGAATAGGTGTATTGCACAGACGTTTCTTTAATTCCCGGAATGCGATGTCACAATTCTCGTCCCAACAGAACTGTTGCTTCTCCTCAGTGAGTTTGTGTAAAGGTTTTGCAATGTCGGCAAAATTCTTGACAAACCGCCGATAGTAGGAGCACAAACCCAGAAATGCTCTGACCTGCGTCTTGTCTTTCGGAACTGGCCAATCCTTGACGGCGACGATTTTCTCCGGATCTGTCTGAACACCTTCCTCCGAAACTATGTGTCCTAAAAAGTTCACTTGTCGTCTGAAAATTGAGCACTTTTTCGGACTTAATTTAAGATTTGCCGTCCGGATTTTTGACAGCACTCGATTGAGATTTTGAAGGTGATCTTCAAATGTACGGCCCACGATAATAATGTCGTCTAAATAGACAAGACATGCGTCTCCGATCAACCCGGCAAGTATTTGCTCCATTAGCCTTTCAAACGTCGCAGGAGCATTGCACAATCCGAATGGCATAACTTTAAACTGCCATAGCCCCTTTCCTGTTGAAAATGCAGTTTTCTCCTTATCCTTAGGGTCTATTTCCACTTGCCAGTAGCCACTTTTCAAGTCTAGCGTGGTAAACCACCTCATTCCAGTCAGTGTATCCAATGTGTCGTCGATCCTAGGCAGTGGGTAACTGTCCTTTTTCGTGACGTCGTTCAATCGTCGATAGTCCACACAAAAGCGCGTGTTGCCGTCCTTTTTTTTCACCAGGACCACAGGAGAACACCATGGACTCGATGAAGGCTCTATAACACCATCCTTGACCATACCCTCAATCATCATTTCCACTTCCTTTTCACGTGCAACCGGCAGTCTTCTTGGTCGTTGACGGATTGGTAACTCGTTGCCAGTATTAATTTTATGCTGAACCAGTCCTGTTCTTCCTATGTCAGCATCATTTGTAGAGAAAGAGTCGGCGTACTGGAGTAACATCTTCTTAGCTTTATCCATTTCTACTTCCGTTAAATCGCAGTTTTCTAAAAGTGTTGACACGTCAAATTTCAGGCGGAAAACTTTTCCTGATGGTACACCTTCCATGAAGATTTCCTCTGTACCACACTTCAATACTCCTTGATCAACGTCGATCTCACAACGATGTTTCCGCATGAAGTCTAATCCCAGGATGCAATCGTCCACTATGTCGGCCACGATGACATTATGCCGATAGAATTTGTTACCTAATTTTAACTCCACCTCCTTTCTGCCTCGGACGATTATGTGCTGACCGGTAGCTGTCAGTAATTGTATACGGTCGTGGTTATTGAAGAAGTCCCCAAGGAACCGACTTGCTAGATGAGAATTGACGACCGTGTGAGAAGCTCCAGTATCCAACGTAAATTTGCATGGTTTTCCGTTGACTTCGCCTTTGATGATCAGGCTGTTTCCGTCGTGGGCCTGTGAGATCGAGATCCTCGGGGCTCTTTCAATACCAGCCAGCACCCGCCCCTCAGTCCTGGCGTTTACTCGTTTCCCTGCTGTTGCTGGGCAGTTGTATCAGTCGCCCTATCTTGCTGGGATTGATTTTCTCTCAGTGTGCTTCGCTTTGGACAGCTTGACCGAAGATGACCCCTTTCTCCACAAGTGTAACACCTAGGGCTATACCCTTGCGGACGATCGCGTACAGGTGATGCCACAACCTCCCTGATACGGTGTGTTCGATGGTCTTGCCTCACTGCCTCTACTTCCAAGGCATGGGCCAAGGCGTCCTTCAGTTTCTCATGATGCCCAAGTCTTACAGCGGCTCTAACTTCCAAGTCACGTATTCCGTCGATGAACGCTTGTACCAGATTGCCATTGATGAGTGCAGGGGCGGACTGGTATGCTTTCCGAACCAACTTTTCAACTTCCAAGGCCCACTGCTGTAGGTTCTCGGCACTACGTTGAACGCGATCCCTTAACTTAGCGCGAAATACGTGCTCCAAGTGAGCGTCGCCGTATCTGGACTCTAACGCTTCCAGCAGTTGTTCGTAGGTCACATCCGTGCCAAGAGCCTCAAGTATGGTTAGGGCCTGGTCTCGGAGTCCTAAGGTGAGCGCGGTCATAGCTTGCTCTTTGGTCCACCCATTCGCCTTCATAAAGGCTTCAAATTGAATTTTGTAGGCCGACCATGAGGATGTTCCGTCGAATGGCGGCACCTTAAATCCACGTGCCGAAGGTGCAGCAACCACTGAAGGCACAACCCCGTCTCCAGCCCTAAGTTCACCTAAAGCCTTCTTCACCCCAGCAATCTGAACTTCAGCTTCTGAGATTCGATTCTCATGCTGGTGAACCTGCTCCTTCATCACCTGGAGCTCCTTGCCAAGTGTTGAATGAAGGTCTTTTATGAGGAGCATCTGCTCTTCTTGGCGGCGAGCCTGCTCCTCTTTATCTTGTTGAAGCTTCTCTTCCATCCGACGGGCCTGTTCTTCTTGGCGGCGGGCCTGCTCTTCTTGGCGGCGGGCCTGCTCCTCTTTATCTTGTTGAAGCTTCTCTTCCAACCGACGGGCCTGCTCCTCTTGACGGCGGGCCTGCTCCTCTTGACGGCGGGTCTGCTCCTCTTGACGACGAGCCTGTTCCTGCAACAGCACCATTAGCGCAGACAAGTCTGGCACCGCTGGTGCTGAAGAAACTCCACATGGGGCAGCGACTGACTCTGTCGCAGGCTGAGCACCACCCGGCGTCTGTATCGGGGAATCTCCAAACCGCCTCTGATCCATGTCTTGCTGCCGTTGACTCCTTGTACGAATACCCTCCGTGTCGTCCTTTGGTAAAATTGTCATAATTTATCCCTCACTTCTGACACCAATTTGTTACGAGCTGGGTATGGGATAAATTATTTTACAACAATTAATTAACTAAATATCCTTTATTAACTCAACAACTTATAAACACAAACACTAATTCGCTAATAATCACTATTCTCTTCGTAATCGCTTGTATTCGCATCCGTAGTCGAAATCAGACTGACTCACTCGCCCGCCGTCCGGCCTATTTATACGGTCATGGAAGTTTCCAGAACATTGTCGAACTATCCTATACTGGAATATTCTAGAAACATCTATGAACTTCTATACAGTACCACAATGGAATGTTCTCGAACCTAGTGGAAACTTCTGGAAACTTCGACCACATTCTCGAACGTTCCAGAGTAATACGGTCGACGTAACAATATATATCTAGGACAGCTGATATCAATAAAAGACCAATATTCGAAAGAAATTGATAGGAGAATAAGCAACACTTGGAAACGTTACTGGTCGTTAAAAGAAATACCTAGTTAAAAACAAAACAATACCTATGTCAGTAAAAAGCAAACTATATAACACATGCATTCTCCCGTGCCTCACTTATGGGTGTCAACGAGCAAAAACTATCAAAAAATTATAGTTTGCCAACGCAATATGGAGCAAAGCATGCTCAACATAAGGCTACGTGATAGGTGGACGACTTCAAATATAAGGAAAAGGACAAAAGTAAGCGATATTTCACTAAAAATTAAAACACTGAAATGGAACTGGATGAGAAACAATAAAGAAAAATGGACGAAAGACTTAATGGAATGGTATCCGAGGAATGGGAAAAGGCAAAAGAGACGTCCAATCAAAAGCTGGGAAGATGACCTTCCAATAGGATGGAGAAGACTAGTTCGTGACAGAGTTAAGTGGAAGAAACTGGGGGAGGCCTATGTCGAAGGACAACCTGATCAAAAAACTGGTTGCTAAAAATTACAATGATAATATTTAAACTGTACTTATTGGTCAGCGAATAAAGGCTTTCATTATTATTCCGTTTATTCAAATTAAATACATATTATTTACATTTTTAAATATAAAGGATAAAAAAACATTTAAAAATATAAAAATAGTATCCCACCGGTATCGGAAACAGGGTCCAAGCTGCCGGCGGTCAGGGCTCCAGAGAGAGGAACCGCATGACAATGCGAGCCGTGTCCAGAAGTACTGCTTTTTGAATAAAGCCCTTGATCCAGCCGCCTAACGAGAGCCTCCTGAGGTGTTGATCGAGACTCGTGGCTATTAAGCCATTGCCTGACACGACTATCAGTACAATGATCGCTGAGTCCACATCCCACATGTCGACAACCTCGCGAGCCAAGTCAATATACTTGATTTGTTAATCTTTCTCGGCTTTCACGAGGTTTTCGTCATGTGGGACGGTAATGTCAACAATCATTGCACGCCTCTCGATTCGGTCCACCACCACTATATCAGGCTTATTAGCTATAATAGTCCTGTCAGTGATGGTGGACCGATCCCAGTACAATGTGATATGACCATTATCGAGAACTGGGTCGGGCATACCTATAGTACCTACGGCACTTCCGATTCTACAAGAGAGTATTTCAGAGCAAGTTGCTGATGAATAATCCTGGCTACAAGGTTTAGGTTATTATTATTATAATTGATGAATCTTTTAATTCATAGAAGTGACGAGGTTCTCTATTTGTGAGAAAAAAAAAACGCCAATTTCATAAATGTAAGGACCCAGTATATATTTACCAAAGTCGGGTTAGTTACACCATTTATAACTCAGGAACGGCTGGACCGATTTTAATGATCTCTGATTTATTGGATTTGTCTCCGCCCCGAATAGCAGAATAACTATTAGAAAATCAGAAAAAATTACGAAAAAAAAATATGAAGAAAATTCATTTTCTCATACATTTTGTATGAAACGAAAAGTTCTTTCAAAGAGGGAGACAGGAAACGATTTCGTGGTCGACAACACTTGGATTGTTCCGTATTTGCCACTACTTTCCAAATCATTCAAAACACATTGCAACCTCGAATATTTCAATTCAGTGAAATCCATCAAATACATTTGTGGATTATTGATACTTTACAATTCAAAATCAAATCTTTGGTCAACTACGTTCCTTCAAATCAATCGACTGTGTAACAAACGAAGAGCAAGCAACCAACTATCCAACTGAATGTTTAAACTCATTGGATTTGCCTGACTTACCACCGCACAATTAACAACCAAAGGTTGGCTCGGTAGTCATCATGCTTCGAAATCTAAACCAACGAAAACTATGTAAAGGAACGCGTTTGTTGGTGAGAAAACTCATTCTCGCGACGATACTCAAAGGAAAGTTTCAAGTTGAAGAAGTTCCCATTCCAAAAATTCAGATGATCCCAACCGATATGCCCTTCGAGTTTAAACGAATACAATTTCCGATTCGTCTTGCATTCGCCATGACGATCAACAAATCCCAAGACCAATTCTTGAGTGTCTGTGGCCTGTATCATGAAAAAGAATGTGTCTGTCAAGGTCAGTTGTACGTAGCATGTTCACGGGTAAGGAAATCATCCGCTTTGTTCATTCTCGCACATGACAACAAAACCAAAAATATCTCACAACGTCCTTCAATGAAGGGAATCGACCCGAGTGCATCCCATCAAGCAAATAATTTAACAAAAAGTAGTGCTACAATACTACGAGAATCATTTCGATTCAGCCACGTGAATTACCTCATCATCATCATCATCATTTCAGATGAAAGACGTCCACTGCTGGACAGGGGTCTCCCGAAGTGTCGCCACAATGATCGGACCTGTGCGTCTTGCATCCATCGGCTACCCGTGACCCTCACCAGGTCATCGGGTAAGCCTTCTGATGAGGCCCATTGTGAGCGACCACGTTTCAGTTCCATAAGTCATCACTGGCAACACGCACTGGACATAGACTTTCGTCTTGAGACACTGTGGTATGTGAGACGAGAAGATGCAACTTCCCGAACGCCGCCAGCCGAGTCGGATTCGACGATTGACTTCTTTCTCGAAGTTAGCCCTACGTAACTGGACCGTTTGTCCCAGGTAGACCTACTCGTCTACAACTTCGAGTGTAGAGTCTCCGATCTTGATAAGAGTGGGCGCTACATGGGTATTTACCATGACCTGGGTTTTTTCCATGTTCATTTTAAGACCCACTCTTTCGGAAGCTCTATTGAGGTCATTGAGCATTGTACTGAGGTCATCCATAGTCTCAGCCATGACGACTATATCGTTGGCAAATCGAATATGAGTGATGTTCTCGCGATTGACATTAATGCCTAGCCCTCTCCAGTCCAGAACCTTGAAGACATCCTCCATTGCGGCCGCGAACAGTTTCGGAGAGATGACGTCTCCCTGCCTCACACCCCGCTGTAGGAGGATAGGTTTCGAGGTCTGGTCCTGAAGTCGGACTGACATGGTGGCGTTTTCGAAAAACACTTCTACACCTCGATGTACCGATAGTAGATCTGGCACCTTAGGAGAGACTGCAGCACAGCCCAAGTCTCAATCGAATCGAAGGCTTTCTCGTAGTCCACAAACGCTAAGCAGAGGGGCAGATTATAGTCTTCGGTCTTCTGTATAACCTGCCGCAGCGTATGTATGTGGTCTACGGTGCTGATGCCTTTTCGGAATCCGGCTTGCTCGGGAAGCTGGAAGTCGTCAAACCTGCGCGCGAAACGGTTTGTGATGACTCTGGAGAACAGCTTGTAGACATGGTTCAGAAGTGAGATGGGCTTGAAATTCCTAAGCAGGGCATTGTCGCCCTTCTTAAAGAAAAGTACCCCACCACACCTCTGCTCTAAGCCTGTGCCGTATTCCCTCGAATATGACGGAATCGAACAGTTTCTAAAGGGCCTTAAGGACCGGTTTTCCACCCGCTTTCAGAACTTCGGCCGTAATTCCGTCATCACCCGACGCCTTGTTATTCTTAAGCTGCTTCAGAGCCATCCTAATCTCATACAGGCTGACGTCCGGGATGTCTTATCGATATAGTGTCGGGTCAATCTAGCTCTTGGGTCGTTAGCTAGATTCGTAGCGGGTTTAGTCGTTGACGCGTATAACTGTCCATAAAACTTCTCGATCTCTCTCATAAGCTCCGATTTGGCGGATATGGTTCTGCCATCGTCGGTCTTCAGTTTCGTGAGCTGGCTTTGCCCAATAGACAGATCTCTTGCAAAGACCTTGGAGCCCTTATTCCGCTCTATCGCGTCTTTAATCCTTTCGGTATTAAAGCGGCGGAGGTCGTTTTCAATGACTTGGAGATTCGTCTATTGAGCTGCCGGTATTTACATGCATCGTCTGAAGACTGCGGAATCATCTCCCGCCTCTCCTTCATGAGCTTGAGAGTAGGATCAGAGAGCTTCCTGTTCTTATCGGTACGGCGAGTCTTGAAGAACTTAGACCCGACCGTATGGACAGTTTCCACGAACCCATCATTGTATTCGTCCACGGAGCTTACTAGGCACTCGAAACGATTTTGAAGTTCGAGCCAAAAGCTTTCGAGGTTTTGGATCTGGATCTGTGCTGGACGGAGCGTAGATTTCATCAGTCGAGACCTTTCCAGCTTGATATTTAGATTCAATGTGTCTCTTTCCATGCGGTGATCACTTCCAGTTTTCACCGCGTTGATCACAGAGACATCATTGAATATCTGCTTCTTCATCGACATGATGAAGTCAATCTCATTTTTAGTTAAACCATCGGGGCTCTGCCAGGTCCATTTCCTGTGCTCACGCTTTCTGAAGAAGGAGTTCATCATATAGAGGCCCTCCTCCATAAAACTGGCCAGTATGTGTCCCCGGTGGTTCCGACGTCCAAATCCAAATTGACCTACTCGCAGCTCGTCACCGTCTCGTTTGCCCAGTTTCGCGTTGAAGTCCCCCCATGACCACGGTGAAATGAGTTTTGTAACTATGCATGGCTCTGGATATATCCTTTTACATGGCCTCAACTTCGTTGTCGGGGTGTGTCGAGGTCGGGGCGTAAACCTGTACGACCTTCAACGAATATCTTGACGATGTTCTGAGTAAAAGGTACGCCACCCTGGTCGACACTCTCGATCTTCACCACATTGTTCACGACGGACCTGTGGACGATAAACCCGAAACCACCCTGGGACTGCTGGTCGCCCTCCCGGAAATAGAGCAGGTTACTGGATTGTCGAGTCCTCCCTCTCTCTTCGGACTTCAGATAATCCCACAATACTCCATCGCAACCTGCTCAATTCATCCTCAAGTTCGGTGATCGTCAGTCCGAAGTGTTCTCGAGTTAAATGTTGCCTGGTCCAGTCGTCGGTGTTTGCCTTAATAGCCACGCTTGGCAACGGGTTGGCGATCGCAGTGTAGCTCTTATAATTCACGGAGAATGCTGCTGCCTATTCTCTGGTGAGTAGCATAGCGTTAAGACTATTTTTTGTAATTGAAACCAAGTCGATACTCGCCCAGCCGTTTGCTTGCACTGAGGTGAGGATGGTGTGATGTTCACCCGACAATCTCCACCAACTTAGAGCTATAACTTTGGAATCATAATGCAACAGTTTTTTTAACCTTGGTGACTATTTATAATTAATAACTATTTCTTGACTATTTTTCTGCGTACTCAAAATTGATGTTCATGAAGTTTTCAAAGGTGAGGATTGTGTGGTGAAAGACATAGTATGTTTTACATACATAATAGCGTACATGCATTCATTTCCTCATTTTTAGCGATAACTTAGTCCAACTCGTAACGTAGTTTAACTCTCTCAGCAATAAATCTTTTTTAAGTTTAGTCCAGTCAACGAGGATATTTGTTGAATGGAGACTTCCGGAAAAATCTCCCGTCTATAAAATCTGGCATGTGATGAAATTAGGTAATATATATTACAGATTAACAATAATCCAACAAATTTTGTTACGAGAAGTTAGGTATTTTTACCTAAACATGAAAATCGCTTATAACTCTGTGAATATTTCCTCAGTCTGAAATACTTTCTGTTTATGTACGTATGTACAACTTAGAATAAGTATGTAAAGGCATCCAACATTTTTTCGATTTCAAAGATACCCCAAATTTAACTTTTTGCACTATAACTTCTACTGAAAAATTGATCTGATAATTTTTATTTTTTAATATGTTTTGATATCCTTAAATACAAATCTTTGTTTAGTTATCCAAAAGATTTTCTTTTTTAAACATATTTTTTTGATTTTTGCTTAATTTGGTACGTAATGTGAAAAATATCTCCGTCAATGTTCATACCTATATTAGTCATATGATTTTATATTAAAACAGATTTATCAATTCTCCAACAAATTTTCAAACTTTAATTTAGGATAGTTCGCTGATATTGCTAGAGCGTAAGGGTTGATCTTCACTTGACCGTTTTTTTTTTTGTGCTGTGGGAAGTCATCCAATGACATCTCCCGCTCTAGGGTGGAGCGGGAGGGCGTGTCAGACTCTTACTGACTAAAACCCACCCCTGTTCCTTCCCTGCCCTGAGTACCCAGGGGTGTGATAACTCTGTTTCGAATTTATCCACAATCCAAGCTATACGTTCCAGTATAAACTGACCTCGCATTGAATATGATTGCCGTACAATGAGAGGTCCACTTTTATTGGAAATATTTAGCTTGTTATGTATTCGTGTGCAGCGGTCGTTTAGAAGTCGCTTTATATTTGAAAATAATATTTATTATATGGATTTAAAATAAACGTTTGATACTTCCTACTTCCTTAAGAACTTTGTAAACCATGGTCAGACCACAGATAGATCCGGTATACCCTAAACTTTAACCTACCCAAACCACAGCCCAGGATACCTCGCAACACACACCGAGTAAAGTTCACAAGACTGGTCCAAGTAGGGCTAAGTAGTTAACTTCCCTTCCGGCTGAAATTCCTATAACTAACTTAGATGACCACGTAAACAACATAACAAACATCCTTGTATCTAGCTATGAGCAGTCTTGCCCCCTAACGTTACCCAGACGGGGAGCTAAACAGTCCTGGTGGAGCCCAGAACTAGAATGACACCGACAAAAACTAAGAAGGCTTTTCAACATAGCCATGAACACAAGGTCGGCAGGTGGATGGGACCAATACAAAACAACACGCAAAACCTACAAAAACCTGATACGCCTAAGAGGAAGAAACGGCTGGAGACGTTTCTGTGCCAACATTGAAAATAGTAATCAGGCAATGAGGGTCAAAACCTGTCTTGCCACAGGAACAAATCAGACAAGACCTACACAATTAACTACGCAGAAACAAGCGAATTACTTCTAACAACCCACTTTCCAGGCTGCCAGATTACAACCCAATAAAGCTGGGAACCATATGGTGAACGAGCTACGAGCAGCCTGGACTGGGATGTGGCTGCTGAAGTCATTGACCAAGATAAATGAACATGGGCAATCAACACCTTCCTACCTTTCGAGGCAGCAGGAAAGGATAACATCTTTGCTAGCTAGCTTTTTTCCATCCTGCTCAGATGAAGCAGAGACTCACTAGTGGAACACCTGCTCAAGGTCTTCCGTGCGTGTCTACCCCACCGCTACATCCGGGCATTTTGAGGGTGTCTTATGCGATCTCATAAGGCAAGCCTTCAAAATAATCGAAAGCTGGTGTGCAAAACACGAGCTCTGTCAAGCCCTCGAAAACAGAACTGATAATGTTTACCAACAAAGGAGTCCTAGAACCCCTTAAACTACCTAAACTCTTCAACACCGAACTAACACTCAAAGAGGAAGTCATGTACTTAGGAGTGCTTCTCGATAACAAACTGCTCTGGAACAAGCATCTTGACTACAAAAGCACAATCGCACTCTACCAATGCAAAAAAATGTTAGGGAAAACATGGGGACTCTTTCCAAAGATTACGTTGTGGCTCTAGACAGCCGTGATCAGACCAATGCTAACCTATGGCTCTGTGGTGTGGTAGACGAGGACCAAACTCTCGACCACCATTAACAGGCTACAGAAGTTCCAAAGGCTGGCTTGTTCAGCTATCACCGGCTGTATGAAAACCACCCCAACAGCAGCAATGAAGATAACCCTGCAATGAACCCCCCTAGATCTATTCATACAGCACGAGGCAGCACTAGCGGCTATCAAGCTTATGCACCTAGGCATATGGGGCAAGAATCACACCGGTGCTCACACGGGCATCCTGGACTGGGCGATTGAGTATCAACCATTAATCGCTGCCCCGTGTGATAGAACACCCAATAAACCCACTTCAACAAAAACTACCGCATACAGACAGCAGAGGAAGAAAGGGACCAGTCAGGAGTTGATGAAGTACGCATTTACACAGACGGCTCAAAGACACAAAACAGTTCAGGGACTCAATATTAACTTTAATATACCACTAGGTAAACACAGCTCGATCTTCCAATGTGAATGTGACATAAGCGGAAACAGCTGTAAAATGCTTGGGGATACATAATTTTGGAATCAAATCCCTGTCGGACAGTTTGGCTGTGCTAAAAGCCTTAGATAACAAAAAAACTAACAGTAAATTAATTTATGAATGTCACCTCGCCCTGGAGAGTATTTCGATATCAAACCGAATCGCCCTCCAGTGGATCAAGGGACACAGTGGCTCTCTAGGCAATGATGCCGCGGACGAACTTGCGTAGAGAGTTTCCGAGATGGTAGTGCTGAGCCCGTACCCACTGCTTCCCCTACCTTTCTCGCAATTTCATACATGGATCCGCCAAAGATCAACTGAACTCCATAATAACAGATGGTCACGGGCAACAGACTGCAGGCAGTCAAGAATGGCCATGCCAAGTCTACACCCACGACTAACCAAAAAACTGCTCAGTCTTAGTAGAGCCAACCTAGAATAATAATAGGGACAATCACGGGCCATTGCCTCTTGAACAAACATCTTTTCAACCTAGGTGCCACGAACAGCCCTCTCTGCAGAGGCTGCTTTGACGCTGAGGGATCAGTCGCTCACGTCATCCTGGAATGCGAGGCCCTGGCTACCGAACGTGCATAAATTCTCGGAACAGTGAGGTCGCTCCGCGAAGCCTGTGAAGCTCCCAGGAAGCTTCTGTGCTTCTGGGCGGAGTTAGGCTGGCTATGTTAGCCAGGACCCCCCACGCACAACGGACCGAATCAGAGTCTAAGTGCGGATAACCGAGACCTTATACTACTAACCATGCGAAAAAAAGGTCAATAAGCAAAATAATGTTCAGTTCTGTTGAGATGTAGATTAAGCGCCTGCTACACTGTCGCCAAACGCGTCCCGACAGAGGTGACCTTGGTGATTTACATCCGTGTAGGTGGTGGTTTATGACCAAATTTCATTCAGCTCTGCCGGTCGCCAACCAAAGTCACCTGTCGGGTACGTGGTTGGCAACCGTGTAGCAGGCACTTTAAGAAAGAAAGAAATTTTGAATTGTCTGATATTTTATTGCAACAAATTAGACATTTTGACTGGAAATCAAATTCGAGCGGCGGTATGTTCGCTGTTGGTGGTTCTGACGCTGTGGCGTTCATAAATAATGTCTTCTTCCTTTTAAGGCGCTATTTACTGCCAACGACATTGAGTGATTAGCTTGCGTGTGCTGTGCTTACCTCACGTAACGCGTCATACGTCCACCCAGTAATTGGACTCGCCCATCAAGGAGCGCTGTCCGAAATTAGACGCATTATTAATTTATTAGAGATAAGAAAACACATAATATATATTATACTAAAATATAAATAATTACATGATGTTTAAAATGGTGAAGATTTCATAAAAACACGCTTTAGAGTTTATGCGTGATTCTCAATTTTTTATTCGCGTTAAACATAACTTTAAAAATTAATTACACTGTTAAAAAAATATAATTTCAAATATTCACATATCAAATTACGAAAAATATTGTTTAGAGTAACATATATATTTTTCAAAGAAATACGACCAGTCGTTTAGACGTGATCTTTATTTAAAAATCACTAAAAGTTGTATAATTGCGCCTTAAACGCCTTGATCGTGGCATCATTTATGTATTATTTTAGACATTTCACGTGTACTGTAAGGTTTGATACTTCCATAAGTTGCGGGAAAAGTCCATCAGCTCTTCTTCTGCTTGATTTTCGAATCTTTTAAGTCCCTTTTGTGTCACTGTAACAAACCCCACTATGAGAGGTTTTTTACACGGCTCACACATTAATTCGCTGTCGCCTTCCTCCGTCATTTTTACAGAAACGTTCCTTGCACAGAATAGGTACACAACTGCTCCGTTTCGTACTTCGAGTGAGACACAAAAAAGAAGCCGCCCGCGCTCGCCGCCGCCGCACCGCTGCGCGACCGCCCCGCACCCCTCTTCACTCCCGCGACCGGTCGTTACTAAACGACATTATTGAGAATATTGAGATTGTAAAAACTGTGGTAATAGGCCGAATTTCCATTGGATTATTAGAAAATTTATTAAAATACAGCCACTCATAACGAATAAACATATTGAATTAACCTGAGCAATTATTCACATGACGTAATTAAGTAAAAATGAAAAAGAAAACGTTCTAAAGGAAAATGTTTTGGATAACTTAAAAAAGCTATTTTTTATGGAAATAAAACCATAATAAGAAATAAAAATTAGCAGACCAATTTTTCAGTAGAAGTTCTAGCGCAAAATGTTAAAAAATAAATTTAGAGTATCTTTCAAATCGAAAAAATGTTGGATGCCTATATTTACCTATTCTAACTAATACATTCGTGCGTTTATAGAAAGTATTTGGATGTGTTGTGGTGGGCCTTGAAAGAGAAAGGTTTGCCTGGGAAGTATGTTGAGTTGATTCGTGCTATGTACAGACAATCTAGTACCTACGTCCGGTCGGCTGCTGGCAACACCGATAAGTTCAGTGTGGCTGAAGGCTTGCATCAAGGGTCGGCTTTAAGTCCTTACCTCTTCCTGTTGATTATGGACGCTCTTACGTCGGAAATACAGGAAGAGGCACCCTGGTGCATGCTGTTTGCCGACGACATTGTTCTGGTCGGTGAAGATGGACCTGAGATCCAGAGCAGATTGGAGAAATGGCAACAGAAGCTGGAGAAAGTTGGCTTGAAAATCAGCAGAACCAAAACTGAATACATGTTCTGCGATTTCGGCGGTCTCTCCAGTTCTGAAGCTGTAGTGCTAGATGGCGCGCTTCTCCCAGTCTGCTCCGATTTTCGGTATCTCGGTTCACTCGTGCAAAGCGATGGCGAAATAGATCGGACTGTTAAGCACAGAATTAACACTGGATGGATGAAATGGCGGCAGGTCACCGGGACTATCTGTGACTCCCGCATTCCCCTAAAACTTAAGGGGAAGATTTATAAAACAATGGTCAGACCTGCTGTCTTGTATGGTTCAGAATGTTGGGCCACAAAAGGGATGAATGAAAAGCAATTGCATGTAGCTGAGATGAGAATGCTAAGAGCGATGTGTGGTGTTACGCGCATGGATAGAATTAGGAATGAGTATATAAGAGGAAGTCTGAAAGTGGCACCGCTGACTGAAAAGTTGTGTGGAAATCGGTTGTCGTGGTATGGGCATGTGATGCGGAGGAATGAAGAAAATGTCGTGAGGAAAGTCTTGTGTATGGATGTGGATGGCTATAAGAGTAGGGGAAGGCCAAAGAAACGATGGTTGGACTGTGTGAAAGAGGATATGGGTAAAAAAGGGGTGACTACAGAGATGACGACTAATAGAGGAGTGTGGAAGAAAAAGACATGTTGCGCCGACCCCAAATAAATTGGGATAAGGGCAGGAGAATGATGATGATAGAAAGTATTTCAGTCTCAGGAATATTTCACAGAGTTATAGGCAATTTTCATGTTTAGGTAAAAATACCTAACTTCTCATTCTCTTATCAAAATCTTTTGGCTAATTTGATATCTGTAATCTGTGTTACCTTACTTTATCATAGTACCTACTCTCACTGGCAGGGGAATTTTTCGGGTTACATAAGCCCGGTTGATTGGGCTATTATTTGAGTGTTTTAACTTAGCAGCGTAAGAACCCCACCAGGTACCACTTAGGTCACGCCTCTACATATGTTTATCAAATTCACAAAACTTACCTTTTCTCTAAGTGGTATTAGTGTCGTAACATTTAATGAGTTAATTATTATACGTGTTGGTTAGGCCTTTAAAAAATATGTTTTATTATCATTATGCGTAAATAAATTTATGCTTAAAATGATACGCTTAAACATTATTATGATTGAATAAATAGGATTATTCTAGTAAAAAAATCTAATTTGTCCGTCGGTTAAATAACCAAAAAATGATGGACACGTATTTTTTGCTTTACCGAACCAATAAAAATTGACGAACGCATCAAAGTTCAGGTGTGGGCTCGTTACTTCGGTGGTAAAGAGTGTCGCGCAGCGTGACGTCACGCGAAATTTCAACGTACTGTATCGCCCTCATTTTTAGGGTTCCGTACCAGAAAGGTCCAAACGGAGCCCTATTGTTGTCACTCACGTGTCTGTCCGTCCGTCGTCTGTCACAAAATTTTGTTACGAAGAATTTTTGAACTTCCCATTGACCTTATGAACTAGGAATTTGGTGATGTTTTATTATTACGTATACTTTACTGACAAATACCATTATTTGTTTAAGTGATAAAAGAAAAAATACGTGTCCAATATTTTTTTTTTATTTAACTGACGGAGTCATTGGAGTTTTCTAGTGAAATACTCTAATAAACTTAGAAAATTATGCGTAAGCTGTTATGCGTAAATTTTAATAAGATCTTAGAATATAAAAGGTTAATTAGGATAAACAATAGTAAGCTATGTAATTATTGTTTTAAAATTTTATGCAAATGGATAGGGAACCCAAAGTTATAAGTAGGTAACTAACGATCATTTCTATCGAGTGTTTCAGAAACAACCAAGTTCCCAGAATAAAGTAAAGATTTGATATTTTTATTACACATCTTTTCCGCTGCCTCAAAATAAATAAATTTGGCTTAAAAATAAAACAGAAATTTTTGAGTTTTTGCGAATGACACAGAGTATCCGAGTTAGTCTGACAAGAGCTCATTATTATACTAGCTCGGCGTTGAGTATATGGCGCAAGTGAATCTAAGTGTACTTCGTTTACTGTGTAATTAATTTTACGCAATCATTTATTAAGTCGGGGTACTTATATTTTTTTTCCAAAACTTGAAAGGCACAAACATTACCCGGGCAACACGGGCACACACGTCGGAGTAAATAAAACGAAGGTATTTTATGTTTAAGTTAAATTATAATACATATTATATCAATTCAATCTTCTTGATTAAAATAATATTGCATAGTCAGCATCTACTACGTAGAGCGTGGTGGAGGCCGCGGCCGAGTCCGGTGGAGGGCGCCCGGACCAGCTAGCGCTGCAGGCGGCCCCGTGACGCCGCGGCCGCCTGGGCCTACTGCTGTAGCAAGCGGCCCCGTGTCGCCGCGGCCGCCTGGGCCTACTGCTGTAGCAAGCGGCCCCGTGTCGCCGCGGCCGCCTGGGCCTACGGTTGTAGCAAGCCGCCCCGTGTCGCCGCATCCACCCGGGCGCTAGTCGCCGGACACGGGCGGCGGCGGCGGCGGCGGCGCCAGGAAGGCGGGCGGCGGCGGCGCGCCCCAGGGCGGAGGGTTGAACCCGCCGCGCCAGCCCATGCCCATCATGCCTGCACACAACACACACAGTTATATAAACCACGAAACCTATTACGACGGCACTTCATAGCATAATCAGCCTAGTAATGACCCCACTGCTGGGACACAGTCTCCCTCTGTGAGAGGGTGTGGGCCGTAATCCACCACGCGGGCCCAATGCGGGTTGGTGGATGTCACATGTCTTCGAAGTTTTGGTTTTAAGACATACGGATTCCTCACGATGTTTTCCTTCACCGTTTTATGAGCAGTGGTGATGAAATAATTGACACAAAGTAAAGCGCCTGCCTGGGCTCGAGCCCACGCCCTACAACTTGTAAGTCGCGGCACCACCGTGACCACCGTCTCCACCGCGCCACCACTGCTCTTCGGACGGCACAGTAATCGGAGCATTTCCTACATTATACAGGAGCAGTCCGTGCGTGTTTTTTTTTTATTAATAATACTTTATTTCCATGCACCTGCTACGGTATCTCTCCACCATCCTTGGCTGACTGGTAGGGTAGCCGTAGGTCCACCTTTGTGTTGCATAAAATTATAAAAAATAAATATGCGGGAGATACTGACCGGGCGGCGGGGGCGGCATGTGCGGCCCGCCGGGGCCCACGTTCGGTGGGGGACCCATCTTGCCGTCACCCTGCAAATGAACATAAAGCGTTAACAAGTCGACAAATAATTAATTGTAGGTTCGCAGAAAAGAAACAAAAAATTGCAATATATATTATACAGGGTGTAACGGAAAGGTATGGTCATATTTTAAGAACCGGTTCTGCCCATGAAAATGAACAAGTTTCTCTAAGAAAAAATAGAAAATTCCCAAAAATAAATTTGAATTTTCCATACAAAGTTATCATCTCTCAAGGAGGGCGGCTGCGGGGAGGACACGACTGTTTGTGTGTGTGTGTGTACATACCTGGTGCTGGTGCAGCATGGAGGGCGCAGGCGGAGGGGGCGGCGGGTAGGAGGGCGACTGCGGGGAGGACACGACTGTTTTTGTGTGTGTGTGTGTGTACATACCTGGTGCTGGTGCAGCATGGAGGGCGCAGGCGGAGGGGGCGGCGGGTAGGAGGGCGACTGCGGGGAGGACACGACTGTTTTTGTGTGTGTGTGTGTACATACCTGGTGCTGGTGCAGCATGGAGGGCGCAGGCGGAGGGGGCGGCGGGTAGGAGGGCGGCTGCGGGGAGGATACGACTGTTTGTGTGTGTGTGTGTGTGTGTGTACATACCTGGTGCTGGTGCAACATGGAGGGCGCAGGCGGAGGGGGCGGCGGGTAGGAGGGCGGCTGCGGGGAGGATACGACTGTTTGTGTGTGTGTGTGTACATACATGGTGCTGGTGCAACATGGAGGGCGCAGGCGGAGGGGGCGGCGGGTAGGAGGGCGGCTGCGGGGAGGACACGACTGTTTATGTGTGTGTGTGTGTACATACCTGATGCTGGTGCAGCATGGAGGGCGCAGGCGGAGGGGGCGGCGGGTAGGAGGGCGGCTGCGGGGAGGATACGACTGTTTGTGTGTGTGTGTGTGTGTGTACATACCTGGTGCTGGTGCAACATGGAGGGCGCAGGCGGAGGGGGCGGCGGGTAGGAGGGCGGCTGCGGGGAGGATACGACTGTTTGTGTGTGTGTGTGTGTACATACCTGGTGCTGGTGCAACATGGAGGGCGCAGGCGGAGGGGGCGGCGGGTAGGAGGGCGGCTGCGGGGAGGACACGACTGTTTATGTGTGTGTGTGTGTACATACCTGATGCTGGTGCAGCATGGAGGGCGCAGGCGGGTAGGAGGGCGGCTGCGGGGAGGATACGACTGTTTGTGTGTGTGTGTGTGTGTACATACCTGGTGCTGGTGCAACATGGAGGGCGCAGGCGGAGGGGGCGGCGTGTAGGAGGGCGGCTGCGGGGAGGATACGACTGTTTGTGTGTGTGTGTGTGTGTACATACCTGGTGCTGGTGCAACATGGAGGGCGCAGGCGGAGGGGGCGGCGGGTAGGAGGGCGGCTGCGGGGAGGACACGACTGTTTATGTGTGTGTGTGTGTACATACCTGATGCTGGTGCAGCATGGAGGGCGCAGGCGGAGGGGGCGGCGGGTAGGAGGGCGGCTGCGGGGAGGATACGACTGTTTGTGTGTGTGTGTGTGTGTGTACATACCTGGTGCTGGTGCAACATGGAGGGCGCAGGCGGAGGGGGCGGCGGGTAGGAGGGCGGCTGCGGGGAGGACACGACTGTTTATGTGTGTGTGTGTGTACATACCTGATGCTGGTGCAGCATGGAGGGCGCAGGCGGAGGGGGCGGCGGGTAGGAGGGCGGCAGGGGCGCCGCGGCACCCGGCACTGGTGGCTGTGCGCCCGCGCCACCTGCGGGGAGCACATAGAACGACTCACTATTAGTTTATGGAACATTTATCAGGCCGCCTCGTTTGTCTAGTGGTGGATCCGGTCATCATATCATTAGACTGCCTAGCATGGCGGGTCCGCTGAACCGCGCGGCGAAGAACGTGTACTTGTGCCAAGTAGGAGTACTCGTTACGAAACAGACTAGGGATGACACAATTAATACGATTTCTTTTCTTTAAATAATTTATTACACTTGAATTTAGTTCTCTAGTCTTGGAGTCCTGTTGTAGTAAGTCGAGTCTTGTAATTCATCATCAGAGTCCGTTTATATAGGAGTTGAAGACTCGAGTTCTTTTGCAACACTAGATTCAGCACTAGGTTCGGAGGCCATAGAAAAGTGCCCACTGTCTTTATCTTTTTGTTGTGGGGTTATTTATTTCGAAAAAAAAAGCTATATAAACTACCGAATGAATTTACTCAAAAAAGTTATAACAACTCTTGAATAGTAAAATAAAAGTATGACTTTACAATTTTTTTTGGATACTTTATACCACAGATAATATAATACTAGCGTACAGATGCCTCATCCCATACAAAGAAACGGTACCGCCGTAACTACGCGTTTACGACTTGCTATGGCAACTTTTGTTCTTCGTTCGGGCCCGTCCTCTACACCTCGCTAGATGGTGTTAGCAGCGACGGCTTGCAAGTTGAATGAATTGACATAAAGTCTTATCAATATTTTCTCACACATTGAGGAATTACTATATAGTATTTTTGGCACTTCATAACAGTTTTACTGTTTCAAAATTTTATCTATACAAATTTTAAAGAGGCGAATGGATAAATTCTAAAACTTCAAACAGCGCCATCTATTGGTATAAGAAATATAAATGCCTAACGAATCGTTCCAATAAACATCTAAAGTTTAATTAGGAGCCAATTATTCAACAATTTTATGCTTAGGGTAGTTTATTAAATAAGAAAATACAGTTATAACCATATTTTATTTCAAAATATTAATGTTACCTAAACATCAATACGAAATCGATGCATATTACGCCATCTATTGTTTGTTTGTTTGAACTAAATTTTCTTTGTTCGAGATGAGACCCCGTGCTTTATACACAGCTTGTTGTTTATTTGTGCCCACAGTTATACTGAATCAAATACGATATCATGCTTTTCTTCGGACAAGCGATACCAAGCAAGTGGAGTAATCTTCCCGCAAAGTTTGTATGAAGGGAATGTCCACTAGCGCCCCTGGATGGTTTTATATTGGTTAAGTTGGGCGCGAGTTTTCAAACATCATAAAAACATGTTATGTTTTCTATGGAGATACTAATTAATGTTAATTTCTGTGAAAATTAGGGAGGTTGATTCAGTCAAGTTGATTAGTTCTTGATGTTGATGTTCTGTGTCGAAGACGTGCCTACAAATGCGAGGTTTTTAGTTTACTCACAACGGCATTAAGAAGATCGATGTGATGATCAACATCGTTTTTGCTTTAAACTAAAACTTCCCGAATGGTGTTTACACCAAATTTAGTGAAATAAATTAATGTAAAAAATATCAGAGCGAAGTATTAGCGGTTAGTAAGATTGACATGTTATGTTATGAGATGCGACGTACCGAGCCAGGGCGCCGGCTGCGCGCTGGGCGGCGGCGGCGGCGGCGGGAAGGCGCCCGGCGGCGGCGGCAGCGACACGCCCAGCTCGCCTGCCACGGGAGACACTTATGTATGACTTACACCACAAAGGAAATTGAAGCAAGCATGAGCGAGTTAAATATCACGACGTGCCTTTTTATCCGAACGGGTTAATTTTTTATTTAAATTCCATCCAAATAAGACATTAAGCCACTTCACAATGGGTTCAATTTCCCTAAACACATCGCAAAATGCCAGCTGCTGGGAGCCCGGACACCACATGAGATGCGCAGCAGCTAGTGACAGCTACTCGTAACGACTCGCTTCACGTCCGAGCATTCCATTTGTTTAGTTTCCAAATAAACATAAGTCCGTCAGTTTTATTACTAAAAAATATTGGACGGTAACTGACGGACTAAATAAAATTATCCTTCTTATACCCTAGAAACATCCCTATTGTAGCTCGGTATCATTATCATTTCCTAAGCCTGCTCTTCGCGTCAAAGTTCCAAGTGTTGATGCGTAAAGTAGCTTTACATTTTCATAGAGATATCATCATCCTAGCCTATCCTAACCTAGCCTTTTCCCAACTATCTTGGGGTCGGCTTCCAGTCTAACTGAATGCAGCTGAATACCAGTATTTTACATGGAGCGACTGCCTATCTGACCTCCACAACCCAGTTACTGGGTAATACGATACCCCTTGGTAAGACTGGTTGTCAGACTTTCGGGCTTCTGACGGCCCGTAACCACTGTCAAAGATCTACGATTGACAGCCGGGATCAACGGCTTAACGTGCTTTTCGAGGCACGGAGGAGTCTCAGTATGTAAAGTTGGTCACCCATCCATGGACCAACCCCGGCAAGTGTAGCTTAACCTGATGGATCGACCCGTGCGGCAGTTATTACTTTAGCCAGGAGCTCCTCATTTTAGAGATATAGGGCCTCATTTATTTAAAAAAAAACCGGCCAAGTGCGAGTCGGACTCGCGCACCATGGGTTCCGTACCATTATCTATGAAAACGGAAAAAAATCACCTTTGTTTTATGGGAGCCCCTTTTTTTAATTTTTGTGGGGTGGGAAATCATCCAATGACATCTACCGCTCTAGGGTGGAGCGAGAAGGGGTGTCAGACTCTTACTAACTAAAACCCACCCCTGTTCCTTCCCCGCCCTGAATGCTCCATGACCCACCTCTGTTTCGAATTTATCCACAACCCCTGGGCAGATGGGAGCCCCCTTAAATATTTATATTATTCTGTTTTTTACTAATAGGGTTTCGATTTAGCCTTTGGGTATGGAACCCTAAAAACCATATGTTTTGTAGATATATGGTTTTTAGGGTTATATGTTGTGTGTAGGGTGTACGTACGAGCTGCCATGTGCGGGGGCGGCATGATGGCCCGCGGCTGGTGCGACTGGTGGAACAGGGCGCCGGGGAAGCGTCGCGCCGGCCCGCCGCCGCCGCCGCCGCCGCCGCCGCCACCCGGCGCCGCCTCGCCCAGCTCCGCCATCAGCGACATGTACTCCTCGTCGATCTTAGCCTGCCGACACAAACAAGACGTCATTCTCGAGCCTCACAATCCGAGTGAGGTGCGTTATTATATATTGTTAAACTAATGCGGGGAATTACTGTTACTGCGCGTTAGTACTGACACAAACACAACAAGATTGCAGAACACATTCCAATGGAAAATAAAGTGGCTGCATTCTGTATCTAAGAACTAAATACTTTCTAAACTTGACACTGGTTATATGAACTAACAGTTGAGTATTGAAGTGTTCTTCTGTCTGGAGCTCTAAGATAGCGCAATCTAAGATGCCGAATCAGGTCACGCTCACATGCATGTCCGGCGGGGCCGCACGAGCACACGATCAGGCCTGCTTGCGTACCTTGTTGGGCGTGTTGTGCAGCGTGCCCTGTCCGGGACGCTTGGCGCGGCAGTCGCGCGCGATGTGTCCGGCGGGGCCGCACGAGCACACGATCAGGCCTGCTTGCGTACCTTGTTGGGCGTGTTGTGCAGCGTGCCCTGTCCGGGACGCTTGGCGCGGCAGTCGCGCGCGATGTGTCCGGCGGGGCCGCACGAGCACACGATCAGGCCTGCTTGCGTACCTTGTTGGGCGTGTTGTGCAGCGTGCCCTGTCCGGGACGCTTGGCGCGGCAGTCGCGCGCGATGTGTCCGGCGGGGCCGCACGAGCACACGATCAGGCCTGCTTGCGTACCTTGTTGGGCGTGTTGTGCAGCGTGCCCTGTCCGGGACGCTTGGCGCGGCAGTCGCGCGCGATGTGTCCGGCGGGGCCGCACGAGCACACGATCAGGCCTGCTTGCGTACCTTGTTGGGCGTGTTGTGCAGCGTGCCCTGTCCGGGACGCTTGGCGCGGCAGTCGCGCGCGATGTGTCCGGCGGGGCCGCACGAGCACACGATCAGGCCTGCTTGCGTACCTTGTTGGGCGTGTTGTGCAGCGTGCCCTGTCCGGGACGCTTGGCGCGGCAGTCGCGCGCGATGTGTCCGGCGGGGCCGCACGAGCACACGATCAGGCCTGCTTGCGTACCTTGTTGGGCGTGTTGTGCAGCGTGCCCTGTCCGGGACGCTTGGCGCGGCAGTCGCGCGCGATGTGTCCGGCGGGGCCGCACGAGCACACGATCAGGCCTGCTTGCGTACCTTGTTGGGCGTGTTGTGCAGCGTGCCCTGTCCGGGACGCTTGGCGCGGCAGTCGCGCGCGATGTGTCCGGCGGGGCCGCACGAGCACACGATCAGGCCTGCTTGCGTACCTTGTTGGGCGTGTTGTGCAGCGTGCCCTGTCCGGGACGCTTGGCGCGGCAGTCGCGCGCGATGTGTCCGGCGGGGCCGCACGAGCACACGATCAGGCCTGCTTGCGTACCTTGTTGGGCGTGTTGTGCAGCGTGCCCTGTCCGGGGCGCTTGGCGCGGCAGTCGCGCGCGATGTGTCCGGCGCCGCCGCACGACGAGCACACGATGCTGTTGGTCACGTTAGGCTTGTCCGGGCACTACACAAAAACACATTGTCCCCATTATTGTAAACTGATGTAACAAATGATGACACCTTTTCTGAAGCATTTTAATGTAAATATGAATATTTCCTGAGTTTATTTCAATTATCAGTGACAATAAAAAGTGATAGTAAGTGAAGTAATAGTGTAGTCTCGGCATCGCGTATCACTAGTGCACGTACGAGCCAGGTCTTGTGGTCGGTGGCGGAGCAGTTGGCGCAGCGCACGGCGTCGTTCTCTCGGAGGGTCCCGTTGAGCTGGGCCAGCTCGCGCAGCTGCATGCGGCGCAGGTCGTTCTGTCCCTCCGGCACCTCCACGCCCTGCCGGATCACCTCCTTGATCTGCCGAGCGACACACACGTATCACCTACACGACTCTCCGAGACAACAGTTCATGACTCGTGACAGATTGTTATTAAATACAATCTGGCAAAACAGATTTTGATCATTTAGGTAACATTTGATTTTAACGACTTGTACATTTTTCCAAACTCTTTTAGTCAGGAAGAGCTCTGAGCTGCAGCAGATGCAGTGTGTGTGTGTGTGTGTGGTACCTTCTCAACGGCTTTCTTAACGCAGTCGGCGTTGGTGGCGGTGATGTAGGCGTGCAGCGGCTCGTCCTCGCCCGGCAGCGGCTGGCCGTCCTTGCGGCCCACCTTGCCCTCCTTCACAGAGCCCTTGCCGCGGATTATTATTTTGGCGCCCGTCTCCTTCTCCATCGCTGCGGCACACAATTATTATGTTACGAGCTGGGCGAACAACTCTACACGGAATATTAACCTTTAAACCGCTAACATAGCTAGCAATAGTAAAAAAACATTATTTTTTTTCAGGTTTAAACTTATAGGTTTTCCTGAAATTTATAAGTAAAGAAGAACATGCAGTATTTTTTAAAAAAATTTAGGCCTACTGCTTTTGGAGATAAGAGGGCGGCAATGGCAATTTTTCCTCTATTGTGTAATTAACTCAAAAACTATATATTTAGAAATTATGAAAACAATATATTTAAAATCATTAGCTTGACTCTTGCTAGCACCCTTTCATTTTATATGTAGCATAGTACAGTTTGAGAAACTTTTATTTTCGGATCTGCACCCCAAAAGTGACCCCCATATTCCTAATTCATTTATTTACGTTACATGTTCAACTTTGGGTCACAGATATACATGTGTGTATCAAATTTCAACTCAATTAATCAAGTAGATTCGGAGCTAATTGGCTGTGACCGACGGAAGGATAGACCGATACACGAGTGTCTAATGTCCTATAAGGGTTCCGTTTTTCGCTCGGACTTTAGGAACTCTATAAACAAGTACATGTTGCTTTTAGAAAGACCTACTGAGAGAAAAGCGGAGGAGAGGATTATTAGATGTTTGGTAATAACGCAAAAATCCAACGTGACCCAGGAAATGCCGGCCGGCTATTGGTCATTTTTATTTAAAACCTTCAATGTTTGACCTTAAACAAACAAAAAACGACGCTTGTTCAAGATGTAGTTTTACTCAAAGGATGTTTTCTGACACTGTTTGTGTTCAAAATGTTTGGCGGCAGAACGTTCTCACTGACCTTTGAGCGTGTTGCCGCGCGGCCCGATCAGCAGCCCCACGAAGTTGATGTCCGGGTGCTCCTCCTGCGGGATCATCACCTTGTCGTGCACGCGGATGATGGGAGGCCTGCAACACACACACTTACTACAGACACGCACGTCAAACTAATTACACCTTTACTTTGTACATATTATAATTGATACTCAAAAAAAACTTTTTACAAAAAAAATACAACCGACTTCCTTAAATAATACTAAAAAATGCTAAATAACTTTAATTTCGGAAGTCGGTGTTTCTAGTTTGGTTTCTTCGTTATTTGACACCGACTTCCGAAATTAAAGTTATTTAGCATTTTTTAGTATTATTTAAGGAAGTCGGTTGTATTTTTTTTGTAAAAAGTTTTTTATTTTTCACTTTTTAGTTGTTTTACCCCATTCTTAAACTAAAGTAATAGTAAAGTTATGCCCGAATTGATAGCCTCAAAAATAGGGAATTTAAACGTAGTTGGTGAAATTAGGGTGTATCAGGGTGAACTGTACAAATCTGTATACCCCTTCAGAGCGCATCAGCGTGATGTAATGTTGTAAAGTGGTGAAAACAATGTACAGACATGCGATTGCAGCAATTCTGGAAGGTTTGCTATCATTTATTGAAGAGTTCCATTGTGTATCTCCGAAGTCCTTCATCAGATCTTCACCAAATTAAAATGGGACCAAATGTGAAGCAACAGCTTTCAAATAAAAAAAAAATCTTCAAAATCGGTTCACGTTGTCAGAAGTTATGAGGTAACACACATAAAAAAAAAAAAAAAATACAGTCGAATTGAGAACCTCCTCCTTTTTTTGAAGTCGGTTAAAAATATGCTACAGCTGCAGCCTCTTGTAATTGAGGGAGTGTACTAGACTTAAACACTTCTATAAGAAGTGTGTTTTTGAGAATATGTTTGTTGGAGGTCTTTAATAAATAATACAAGGAACTGACGAACAGTTCGATAACGATGTCGTTACAATACGTCAGGTGAACAGCCGACCCGCAGTACGTACTTGTAGTCGGGCGGCGGCTTGAACTCGGGGTTGATCTGCTGCATGCGTGTGACGAGCCGGTGGCGCTCCTCCTCCAGCTTGCGTCGCGTGCGGTACTCGCGCGTGTTGAGACGCTTGCCGTCCGTGGAGTAGATGGGCTCCGGCGACGGCGACCTGCCACCCACCACATGAGTACGCGCACCGGACTCCACGCACAGACGTCATCACTCGTTCTATAGCTCATCTTTCACGACTAGTTAGTACGGTAACATTTCATTGCTTGAAATAACTTCACACACCAATTTGGATACCCATATCGTACCACGATTTAACAAAAATATGAACTTCATGCTTTCGTTAGTTTACGAATGCCTGCAAAGTATTATTTTGTTTTATAATTATTTGTCATGATACCCATCTAGTCTGAGTAGTTTCTCCAGCTAATTTAATGTAAACCTGTGTAATAAATAGTCGATGACAATAGCGACGTTATTGTTTAGAGCTAGCACGCTGTGTGTGGAGTGTCGGAGCGCCGCGTCATGAGCGCGAGCGGTGTTCAACGATATCTCAACAGCAACGAGCCCGTCGTGTCGCGGCGGAACAGCCTTACACAAAATACTTTTCTGTAAGCGTTCACACTAACGCTTAGTACAAAATGTATGGCAATGACATTACCTGCGGAGAGAATTGCCACGTGACTCACTTCCAGGTAATGTCATTGCCATACATTTTGTACTAATCGTTAGCGTGAACGCTAACCGAAAAGTATTTAGTCTCAGGCCGCTGATCGGTTGGCTCGCAGGTGGCAGCCACCGCCGGGATATCATTGAGCACCGCTCAATTAACACTAACAAAAGGGAATATATTGTGAAGTGCACTGATATCCTACTCTAACACCTAGATCCTAACGCCCGAGGAAAAAGAATAATTCAATTAATTTGTTCCTGAAATTTTAATTAAGCTCATTAGCCCTGAAAATAATCTGGTTATTAATAATGATTGAGCTGTCGTTGCTGAAAATTGTCAATAGTATTATTATTAGATGTTTGGTTAATTAATTGAATCATTAGTGATTATAGCAGTCTGTATGCGACCTGCAACTAAAGAAAACGGCGCATTAGTAGTAGGACCCCCGGGGGGCTTGCGGGAGGACGACACGCTCCACATGCACGCGACCCACTAACTGGACCTTCGATTATCTATCATTCACTAAATTATGTATTTATCCACGATTTTGATTCCTTCGTGACATAATAATTTTTACTTCATTATCTACATTTTGACTAAATGATGTCTTGTAATTTTCAATTCTCCTAATACTTAATTTAAAATTAATACGTTCGTACGAACCAGCATAAGTTAACCCGGCGGGAGTGTGATGGGGTGTGACAAACCCCAGCAAATATTTGGATCGATACATATTTTTATTATTCAAAGCGGCTTCGTATAGCTGGAGGTGAGATAGTGCGAGAGGAGATAGTGGTGTGAACTCAGTGTTGGGTTGCGCGTAAACCTACGTGGGGTAAGTGACAGCCCGCCACACAGTTCGTGTGTGAGTTTTATAGTATTTTTAGTGTTTATTTTATTATTTTAGCTTTTTTAAGTTTTTGACAAACATGTGTGAGGATAGTGGTGAAAGAAGACTTCAGTCTGTGTTATGCGACGTGTTAGAGAACTCTTCGGTTGAATCGAGCCTAATTTTTTCCTGCAAAGACTAGCAATTTGGAATCTAGTTTGTAAGTTGTTATAAATGATAACTAGTTTTAAGTGAAATTAATTGCTTGATGTCTCTTTGGAATAAGCGCTTTGATTTACGTAACAACAAATTAGTGTATTAACATTAGTAATGATTATTAATATTACCCATTTTTTTTATTCAATACAAACTTGAGGGGTTCCGAAACAAAATAATAAAATTATAATTTGACTTGATTTTCATAAAAATAATTATCTACGTGCAGTTTTGTTTCGGGCAGCACACACCTTGCCCTTGATTCCACTTCGTTCGAGAACATTCCACTATGGTAATGCATAGTGGAACCTTCTAGAAACATCCTAGAAGTTCAAGGATGTTTCTAGAAGGTTCCACTATAGGCTAGTTTGACAATGTTCTAGAAACTTCTATTATGACTGGTCATTGTATAAAAAGGCCGGGCGGGCCGCGAGTGAGTCAGTCTGTATTTGACTACGGATGCAAACGCAAACGATTACGAAGAAAATTATGATCATTAGAGAATTAGTGTTTGTGTAAATAAATTGTTTGAGTTAATAAAGGATATTTGGTTAATCAATCGGTGTAAATTAATTTATCCCATACCCAGCTCGTAACAATATTTTGTCACCACACTCCCGCAGGGTTAATACAAGTAGTTGTGTAGTCACGAAAACTAAGATCAATAGAGTTTCGACAAAAGGCAGTAAACGCTCGTTGTGAGCACCGATTAGCACGAGAGGACGCGCGCCTGTGCCGGCCGCCCTGGCTGCAGGTGCGCCAGTACCGTGGAGGTCTCTAAGTGTCGTACAGGGCGAAACTTCCCGTTAAATAATGTGTTTTCATTGTTATTGATGATGATTAACTCATAAGCTCCTAGTTTTCATTGATTATAGTGTACAAAAAACAGTATATTATCTATCTATCGTCAAAGCCCTTTAAATTTGCTTCCATAATGAGAGGCAATTCAGAAAACACATGATAACTAAATCGGGAGATACAGTTGGGCTTTGTAGCTTATCTCTATCCTCTAAATGCAAAATGTAATCAATTATACTACTCGATAGCTAAGGGATCAAAGTATACGCTCAAAGAAAATATGACCCGTTACGTACAAGTATTCATGTAAAACACACGGCCGTGTCCACGACACCGTCACACCCCGTTTATTTTTTGTAAACAGGAGTTGAGCTAGCTCAGATACGCTTCACCAAAGCACAGTGCGACGTAGTCTTGGTTTCGAACAACAGAGTAGTTTTATTTCTCTCACTCGTCACTATATAATGAAGTATTTCTCTCATTCGTCACTATACAGGGTGTAACGGAAATGTGTGGTCATATTTTAATAACTGCATCTGCCTATCGATATGTACAACTTTATTCAAGGAAATCTGACGAAATTCTCAAAATTTTACCCCCCATACGAATATTGATCAGCTGATGATAACTTTGTGTGGAAACTTCAATTATTTTTTTTTGGAATTTTCAATTTTTTCTTAAAGAAAGTAGTTCATTCCCATGGGCAGAACCGGTTTTTAAAATATGACCACACCTTTCCGTTACACCCTGTATAATGAAGTGTTGTGTGCTATTTCTCTCACTCGTCACTATATAATGAAGTACTTGGAGGCACTCGATGTCTCTATCAGTCACTACTAACATTCAATTGAATGCACCTTTAAGAGGCCATACACGAAATCTTGCCGATTTCGCTGATTTACGTGATTTTAAAGTTAAAATAATGTATTTCTAAAAGTTTTAATGCACAACATGAAAGATCATTTCAATTATGATCTAATGTATGAGCTGGTTTTTTTATAATTACGATTAATCGACCACAAACCGACGACGGTTTTGTGAATTTTTGCTGTAAGGGGTTTAGAATATCACGTAATTACGAATCGTTTTGACGTCTAAACGGTATGAAAAAAATTAGAACGTATTAATGCAAAAGTCGCTTATATAATGTATATAAAAATTTTGAGTAAAAAAATATTTAACTCAGTAAAATTTTAGAGAAAATGGGCAAAGAATTGCTTTTGATTTTGGCTATTTAGAACTCTCATTCATAAAATCAAAACAGCAAAAAATAATCTTCAGTTCAGCATCAAACCATTTCTTAACAAAAAAATGTAAAAATTATAAAAATTTGCCAATAAAAAATCTTTTAAAACTACCCAAATCTCGACTTATAATACGCAACGCAAGCTTCGAATCTAGCTCATTCATTAGATCACAATTGAAATGATCTTGCATGTGGTGCATTAAAACTTATAGAAATGCATTATTTTAACTGTAAAATCACATCTGTAAAATCGGCTAAAATTTCGTGTACGATACACCTCCCATTAGAAAGTCTGTGGTGTACAGAGGGTTCACAGCCAGGGCCCCGACACAGCGGCGCCGCGGGGCGTGGAGCGTCCGTAACTACAGATATAGTAATGAAAACATCAGTTCGTATACTCATTAGCAGTGCGGCGGCGTCGCCAGCGGAGTCACAGATGTGGTGGCACAAACCTCTCCTCGATGTTGGCGGGGATGCCGAGGTCCCCGGAGCGCAGCTTGCGCGACACCTCCTCGATCTGCAGCTGAACTGCAAGGGAACGGGTTAGCCAACCGCGGCCATACGCACACATTAGAATACTGACCGCAGGCCTAGCACGCCGTACGAGCACTACACACTGAACACAGCGCGGCCGGTAGGCGGCGCCACCGACGCGCTACGCTGAAACTAAAATCACATGTGGACGCCGAGGCGCACTGGCAGAGCCTACGTAACATACTAATTATGACTCATTCAAAAGTACAACTTCCAACAAAATTATTTTATGAATGATTGCTTAAAAATACGTGCTCGTTAATACTCATACTATTTTTTTTTCTATCATAGACCTATTTTGTTCAACGTTAATTTACATAAAAACAATACCTACCGTTTTTATGATTCTTTTTAAGAAATACATAGTTCATGAACGTTAACAGATATAACTATAACAGAAATAATACATAAGATAATGAATTGAACAGCAAAGCCTTCACGCTTCGGTTCGGGCACTGAGAGGCAGTACTCACGCAGGTACTGCTCCTCCTGCTCGCGCGTCAGCGTGCTGGGCAGCACGGTGGGCAGGCCGGGGATGAAGGTCTTGTCGTGCTCGCCGCCCATCCAGCGAGTGCGCCGCCGCCGCGCCCGCCGCTCGGCCGCCGTCTCGCCGGCCGGGCCTGGGGAGCAGTCTGTCAACAGAGAGCGTCACTACGCAGTCCACAGCACACTACTGAGCGACAGTTTATAGTACGAGAGCCCATGACCTAAATTTTTGCTCCATCGTTTTACGACCAAAACCGTACAACATCGATAGATTTGAATATTCCTATTCCAAAAAAATAATTTCAGAAATTTTCCGCGTCACACCTGACCTGGCCGCATTTTCAAATATGACAAAAAAAATTACCGAAGTGTTTCATAGCAATATGTCTGATTTTTCAGAATGTAGTTGAACGATAGATTCTGGGAACCAAAGACAAAATTTTCAGACACCAGTAGCGTCACACGTACCCAGGAGACCATACGAGAAAATTAAAATGAGGCAAAAAAAAACCCTAAGCAAAAAAATGAAAATCTTGTTTTCAAGTGAATATTGGTCAGTTGATATGAATAAATCATTTTTCAGCAAATAGTGTGAGCATCTTATGTGTTGAAACCATTTTGAACATGTTAACAAAATTTTGCCGATCAATATCATAGCATTCTGTCTGAAAACTGTTAGAAATTATGAAAAACGTTGCCTACATGTAGAAAAAAATTATATCAGACAAATTTAGTGAAGCGCTTTACTAATCAGACAACTTTTCTTTAGTCAGAAATCATTAAAAAACCGGGTATTGCGGCGTATTTACGTCTATCAATCAAATGAATAAGTTGCAACTCTCAAAATCTCAGATAATGATTAATAAAGAACTTATCCAAAACCATCGAACTGAAATTGAAGGACTTTTTTTAATAAATTGGACAAAAGAAAAGTTTGAAAAATTATCGTCGCCCGCACTAAATTCAAACAAGGGTGTTGTATGAGAGCGAGTGAGACGCCACGCCGTACGCGACACGCGACGCCCCGTTGTTGATGTTGGCTCAACTGATAAACTTTTACAACGGACCTCTATGGTATTCGTGTTCGGCCTACAAAAGAGCCAACATTACGGCATATTATGAACTATTTGTTGAAACACACTGAAGGCGTGGGCAAAGTGTATCAAAGTATCAAAAGTATCTGAAATGATCCGAATCACTGATATTTTTCATTTGGATCATCGGCTCAAATGATATAAAATACAGAATGTTACGTAAGTATTCATTTACGTAGCGTCGCGCGCGTTTACTAATGAGTCAAAATTATATGTAAACAATGCCGAATGTTATAATGTATTTTTTTTATTTAAAGTGTACAAAATCGATCTTCCTTCATACTATATCCAAGGACTGGCGGCTATTCGATAATTTATAGCCAGCTGGCTAAAACGCTTGTTAGAACATTAAAATTATGCAAATAATAATCTTATAGTATTTGATATGTAAGCGCCAATGGTAATTTTTACATGCATGGAAAATGACAACGAAAAAAACTTTTTAAAAAAAAAATAGAACCGACTTCCAAAAAAAAACAAAATGTGCAAAATAACTTTAATTTCGGAAGTCGGTGTTTCTGGTTTTGTTTCTTCGTTTTTTGACACCGACTTCCGAAATTAAAGTTATTTTGCACATTTTGTTTTTTTTTGGAAGTCGGTTCTATTTTTTTGTAAAAAAGTTTTTATTTTTCACTTTTTAGTTGTGTTTTCTCATTAAATTGTGTAAACAATGCATATTTATGCTATAGCAGCAATCGCGGTTGATTTGCTGTAATTTTTTGAAGAGTTCCGTTGTGTCTGCGAAAATAATCATCAGATCTACATGAAATTTAAATGGGACCATTTCGGAACAAACCCCTTTCGAACAAAAAAAGAATTTTGGAAATCCGTCTATAAATGACGAAGTTATGCCCGAACATACATAAAAAAAAAAAAAAAAAAAAAAAATACAAACATCCGAATTGATAACCTCCTCCTTTTTGAAGTCGGTTAAAAACTGTGAGAGTATGAGTTTTACACATGTCTTTTGGCATCTCTTTCTGACTTGTATAGATTGTATTATGTCACCCGCTCACTCGCGAGTCGCGCTCCAGTAGTAAAGTAAGTCAGTGTGTCTCAGTCTCCCTCTCTCGCTCACTTTGCAGCGCCGCGTCGCGCGGAAGGAACACGGAGCAAAGTAATGATTCAGATCCAAATGATGCGTTTGAAACGTAGTTACTGAACCAATCTTTTGAATCACTTCAAAGATCCGGATCAGTGAGTCGGTTCCGTAAAGAGTTACACACCTCTAACTGAATGCCTGGAAACTCCCTACTCTGTTTGTTCAACACGATTATAATCTAACATTAAAAAAACACGTTTGTAATAATTTGTCAATTTTTGTTGTAACCTACTTACTAAATAGCATTTTAGCTACTTCTAGTAACGTTTTTGAGTAAAAAATCTGACAATCTAGCAAATTTTTGCAATATTTCTAGTCAGTAACTAAATGTAGCAGTTGGCAATACTGCAGGTGTAATCACTAACTCAGTTGACATTGATAGGCAGTATATTGCTGCTTTGACGTATAGGAAAACAAAAATCTACTACGTAAAATATTATAATCAATATTCACCGAGCAAGCTATCAAAACACGGTCAGAACAACCTGCCGACGCTTGCACTGTAGTGAAGCGAGGGACAGAAGCGTAACAAGCACCGCACGTTTGCCGGACGATCCCGAAACGTTCTTTTCGTTTTTGGAGGTCTAGGTGACATTTAAAATGTCTGAAAACAATATTTTGGTAATCTGGGCAGCAATACTAAACATTAAAAAAAAATTGAACCAGGCTGCTATGAAAATGCGCTCAGGCCACACGTGACGCGCAAAATTTTTGAAAACAAACTTTTTTCAAATAAAATGACGAAACCTATGTACATTTTTAATATCAGACATATTGTGATAAAGCTGTCTGCTTATTTTTTTTGACATAGTAGAAATGGGCCCCCATAAAATTAGGACATTTTTGGCCGGTACTGCCCACCTAGTCGGGTTCAGATCCATCTAGTCTAACGATTTTATACGCCATAAAATTAGGACATTTTTGGCCGGTACTGCCCACCTAGTCGGGTTCAGATCCATCTAGTCTTACGATTTTATACGCCATAAAATTAGGACATTTTTGGCCGGTACTGCCCACCTAGTCGGGTTCAGATCCATCTAGTCTAACGATTTTATACGCCATAAAATTAGGACATTTTTGGCCGGTACTGCCCACCTAGTCGGGTTCAGATCCATCTAGTCTTACGATTTTATACGCCATAAAATTAGGACATTTTTGGCCGGTACTGCCCACCTAGTCGGGTTCAGATCCATCTAGTCTAACGATTTCATACGCCGTAAAATGATGGAACATGGTTTTGGTCGTGGGCTCTCGTACTATTAGGTCGCCGCTCCTAAACGAACTAGTTCGCTCTGCTAGTTCGTCAGCTCCCAGCTCGAAACAGAGGAAGGCAAGATCGTTCGCTCGGTTTGATACTGCTCCTGCACGGGCATATGGATTACTTTTACCTACAATTTTTACACTATAAACAGCAAAAAACTCGGAATGAATATTTTTGAAAAGTATATCATTATTGTAATTATTAACGCGGGGAACGACGAAACTAGTTGACGTAGTTCATCTGTGGTACACAAGACGCACCGAGCCCGTCGTCGTGGTCGTCGTCGGGCAGGTAGTCGGGCGCCGGGCGCTCGGGCCGGTAGCGGCTGTCGGCTCGCGCCTGCAGCAGCTCCAGCTTCTGCTGCACCGACGTGGGCGGCGGGATGGCCGTGGCGGCCGACAGGGCGGCGGCGGCGGCCGCGGCGGGCTGCACGGGCGCCGCCATGCGCCGCGCCGCCACGAACGTCTGCGGGGAGGGACCGGTTAGCTGACTCATAAATCATTTCAATTAAGTCAGTAAGTAATTACTGACTTTGGAAGCCATGTCATGCTAGAAATTGTTTAAATAACAATCTAGTATCTTGTATCACTCTCATGTCTACAAGAAATATACAAGCAGAATTTTCCATAAAAAAATATGTTTCGACAGTAAATAGGAGATAAAAAAAGTGTAGAAAAAAGAAATATTCTGCTCTCGAAAGCCAAATATTTCCAAAATACGGCTTTTTTGCATTGGATTACTCAAAACATTCCGCAATTTATGGACTAGTCGGAAAACACAAAATGTTTTCTAATGTTATTATTGATGAGATAGTTTGTGAAGATGGATGTTCGTTACTCATTCACGCAAAAAGTACAGAACACTCCTCCTTTTTTTTGAAGTTGGTTAAAAGTAACTGTTTTGTATCGTTTCAGGCCTAAGTCGCTAAACCGATCTTGACAACATTTAAAATAAATATACCATAGGAAATGGAGAAGGACCCAAGATACTTTTTTATCAACATACCAATCAGGCGAAAGCGCTTCATGGTTTCCGACGGCAGTATATTGATGACCAATTATAAATTTCTCTATCACTTTCACACTATCAGTTACAAAATATATTTTTAAACTAGATAAGGTTGATGCTTACCGCATAGTTGATATATTTCTACAAAACACAAAACCATTTTATTACAATTGTTTCCAATTAAAAAGAAATACAGTGGTGACGTCTGACGACAAGCTCAACATGCTTGATACATTCAATTATATTATGTACAACAGCTTCAGCATTCTTAATTCCTTACCACGTGCGGTTCGAGTGCGACAAAATGACAACTAACTAAAAAAATAGGCATAAACCCAACCACAACAGGGTTTGAGTCCACTAAAATTAAGTCTGTTTAGTACAGGTGTGGAGGCCAGCTTGACCTGGGGTATGTTACATTATAAAACTACTTCGTGAGTCAGACTTAACAACAACACCTTTTATAACAATTTTATTATTGTCAATATTGATTTATTAAAATAATTGTAGTATAGAAACATGAGTTACCTCTCGCTCTATAGCATTATGCTGATAAGTACTAAAGGTCATTTTATATAGTAACAACAACCATTTCTGA
This sequence comes from Polia nebulosa, assembly GCA_951329385.1. Taxonomy (NCBI): domain Eukaryota; kingdom Metazoa; phylum Arthropoda; class Insecta; order Lepidoptera; family Noctuidae; genus Polia; species Polia nebulosa. Next base: position 32,186,004 of record OX589603.1, on the reverse strand, counting down.
TGAGTAGATGGTTTATTTACAAAAATCTAATATTGACTGAATTCCTTTCAAAAATCAATGTCTCTAGTTAACCAGGCTGTCCCGTAGAACTTGTACAATCTGATGGGTGTTAGTGACTTTGTGCACTGGCCCACTATTCTGTGCTCAAGTATTTAGTGTTGCTTTGTCTTTACTAACATGATTTAAACTCTACCTTACTAATACTAGTATTACTTGCAGTTTTAAGGGCTCTGTGACCTATATGATAGTGTTAGCAGTAACAATATTGTATTTCCCTTTTTAGTTAATTCCTAAAAGAGTATGAACTTCCTAGCTTTGTGTTTTAGGTGAGTCTATTACTTGATCAAGTTAAAGTAAACGTCAATTTGTACTAAAACTCTATAAGGGCCCGTTAGTTGACAATAAAATAAAACTTAATTTTTTCTATAAAACATTAAGATGTGATCAAGTATCTTATAAAACTGGCACTATACCCTCAGCACACGCCATGGATCCTTGTGCCAAGTTGGCTGTAGTTGTTGCAATTTATATTATTTGAAAACTGTATAACAAATCTCACAAATCTAGGAGAAAATAGCGGATTTCATAATGACTAGTGCCCGACCGAAGGTTCGGTTCGGTTTCGGCCAGTTTCGGCCAAAAGATATGGCAAATTCTACACCACCGAGACTAGCGTCTTTGAGCTGAAGGTTGTGATAAAGGCCAGGGTTGTTGCTGATGCATATTTATTTCACATCAGCGGATGCCGATTGCTGATGTTTTATCATTGACATCAGCGGATGCTAATTTAATTATTTTCTTAAAAAAAGCAGTGACCATTATGAATGTATACCTAAAAGTTGCAGTTTTCCTTGGTATTGAAATAAAAGGTTGGTTCAATAATTTTGCGACTTTTAATGAAAAATACAATCAAAAAAATTAATACTAGGTCTAATTTAGTAATTAGGTACCTAGTTGCTGTACATAATATGCAGTACCACTACATAGTCTAGGTATTACCAAAATTAATTATATGAAAGATGGATAGATAAATCTATCATGTAAGTTATGTAAGTTGCAGTTTGCGGTTTCTTAATTCACTAATTTTGTATATGACCATATTCCACTTTTCAACGGAGGCGGCATTATTTATCACTAAACAGTTTACGTAATGCAAAACTCAATGACATATTATAACGTAATGAGCTGTGATCGGAATAAGTAGTGCAATTGAGGGTGAATAACCTTAAACGTTGTATTAATATGAATATGCCTTGTGGGAAGCGGAAACACAGACAAATCATAAAATTCATTTATTATTTTTAATTTTGGGTCATTTTAATCCTTACTTAGTAGTCTTTATGAAAGTTATGGCTGATTTTTCAATGGTCTTATAACTTTTTATGACAATATTTTTAATTTTGGGCCACTTTTCCCCCACCGATTGAATTATTTTAAATTTTGGGCCATTTTCCCTCCACTATTGGAATTTAGGTTTAGGCCAGAAGCGGAAGGGGAGCTCAGTTACGCTTTCGGTTTTGGTCAAAAATTGTATTTCGGTCGGACACTATTACTAACTAAAGCAGGTAGGTGGTGTGCAGTGAGCGAGACGACGTACCTGCGCGACGGCGGCGGCGGCGAGGATGGCGGCCTGCGTGGCGGGGTTGATGGCGCCGTTGCTGCTCACCTGGCGCGCCGTCGCTTTCGTCGTCGTGCCCACCATCTGGTCCAGTAGCGCGATCGTGCCATCTCTGTAAGCACATCACTTCTGGTTATACACAAAACAATAAAGTACCATCCAATATCTGTCTGTTTATGTGACTTTCAAAAATTAAATTTAGAGCAAGAAACTTTCAAATCATTGGCTTATATTTTATAGAAAAATTAATCATGTGACTAATTTAAACACTGACTGGCAGGTTCTTATTTTAACATTTTCTACGCATAAGGGTGGAAGTGGGTGGTAAAGAGTTGACGTTTAACATGTAGAGTTGGTGTCCTCAATTGGGGATGCAACATTAGGTTTTTAATTGTGTCTATTTCTCTGGGGCCTGATGCGTTGAAAGGAGGTTCTATCCTATATGCCTGCCTATTTGATTGACAAGACGTATGCTATCTTGAATTTAGAATCCGCTAATCAGTATTAAAACTAAGCAAATGGTTAGAGTTTTATAAATAAGGCTGATTGAATTTCACTTAACACACAGTTGTTATTCTGGTTATTATTGGCATACTTTTCACATTATTTCATAGGCACGCTGAAAAACCTGTTTATGTCAATGTACCTAACTGCGTTTGCATATTCACGCAATTTGTAAGACCTAAACTTGTTTAACATTTTATACCTCTTGACATGTTTGGACAAACCAACACGTCCACTTCATGTTTCCATGTTAACCAACTTTTTGCATACAAAACAAACAACACAACAATGCAAGCATAATGTCTCAACAAACATGTCTATAGAATAAGTCTAATGTAGTTACACCAATTCTTCAAATTCAGTTATTTGGTGTATAGGATGCATACTTAAACATACAAATGACATAGCATGAAATTTGTAGGCTTGAGCTTGTGACCACTAGAACAACAAATGCTGATCTTGCCTGTCTTTAGATTTCCGGCTGCGGCTGCGACTCCTGCTGCGCGAGCGGCTGCGGCTGCGGCGCTTCTCCTTGTGCCGGTCGCGGCTGCGGCTGCGCTCGCGCTCTTTGTCCCTGCGGAGCGTGTCGTCATTATCGTTACACCGTTTGTGCTAAGCAAATAGTCATCAATCTAACACATGCGTACACACGTACCTTTTGGAGCGGTGTCGGTCCCGGTCGCGATCCCGGTCTCTGTCCCGGTCGCGGTCACGATCGCGGTCACGATCCCGATCGCGGTCTCGCTCCCTATCTTTATCACGGTCTCGGTCTCGTGTCTTCTCACGATCTCTCTCCTTATGCCTATCCCTCTCGCGGTCCCGAGATCTTGAACGGCTTCTGTCACGATGTCTTGAACTCATAGCAAGTACTTGCTAACGCACTTAGAAATAAAAAATTTAGATGTGTGACACTATTCCGATTTCAGTACTACACTGTAATAAAACGCAATGTTTAATTAATAGTTCTAAGTAATCGTGATTTACGATAGGAATTTGTATTAAGGAAGAGAGGTTTGTTTACTCAAACTAAAGTTAGCAATAGTAAATATAAGCCAGTTTAGTGAGTTGAATTATTGATATTCAAGTACTATTTAGTTTGTAAATCCATTATCGCTATGAAAACGAGCAAAGCAAGACTACAGAAAATGGCGTCGGGTTGCAGCCTTGCCAGCACAGAACACAGGCACAGAATCACCACAGAAATTAATGTTGCCAGGGCCCTTGAGTCACAAGTTACGTTTCGTTCCCTGAAAAGTTACATTTTTACTGCAAAAGTTAATTTATTGTTTTTTTTTATACTATATATATTACTAGCTTCCGCCCGCGGCTTCGCCAGCGTGAAATGTGTGATTGTAAATTTGAGTGTCCTGAGAGTAGCACTAGCACGTTAAAAAAACACTGTAGAAATCAAAATCCAAAGTCAGTTATTGAAATTTGGTTGTGAACCAGAACTTTTTGAACGTCATTCTACATAAAGACAGACCCTTCATCACTTCTTAGCTTCTTGCCTGTGACTCCTTCTGCGTAGACATCCGGATTGAGTCCAGAGAAAAATCAAACATTTGTGAAAGATTAAAAGTTAGTACGGGGTAGGATCATGATAAATTAGAATTTCTTACATTAGCAGGGTTTACCAAAGTTGGACGGCGATTTTTTGCGCCACGCCGAACATCTCTTTTCTATGTGCCATCTATTTTTTTTTTTAATTTGTATAAGGCTCAATTACACCTTCCGATTTCAAGGGACCCAATTTAGGAAACAGGAAGGTGTAATAGCAGTTAGAATTGCTCGCTTCATACTTCCTAGTTAGATCGTTCCTAAATTGGGTTCCTTGAAATCGGAAGGTGTAATTGAGCCTATAGATCTACGTTTGAGGTCGAAGTTTTGTTGTTTATGTTTAATTAACTTTTTCATGATTTTGGCACCCTGGTAGTTTAGCTGCGGCTTCATCCGCATGCAGGTCTGAAATTTCTCGTCTGCATGATTCTGTTTTCCTGGTAGTTTAAGAATCTAATATACCGGTCAGGATTCCAGCCCCGAAAATACTTATTCAAGATGCTTTTTTTTACCTCTTTTGATTCCACCCTTTTTATGGGAATATTTTTTTTGTGATTATGATCTCCTGGTAGTGCGTAAATCTATACCGCTCGGAAATTTAACTTGTTCACGTTTCTGGTCTCCTGGTAATTTAAAAATCTCTACCTCTCCTAATACCAGCTTCGGAATATGTTTTGTGTTTCTAATCTCCTGGTAGGTTATAAATCTATACCGCTCAGGATTCCAGCCCCCTCCATGGTAGTTTAAGAATCTATACCACTCATGATTTTAGCCCCGGAACACTCTTTGTGTTTCTGGTCTCCTGATATTTTGTGAATCTATACTGATTCACGACTCTGGTCTCCTGGTAGTTTTAGAATCTATACCTTCTTCATCATTCTGATCTCCTGGTAATTTATGAATCTCTTACCTCTCATAATCCCAAAAAAAAAAGCCTTGGTATAGTTTTGCAATTCTGATGTCCTAGTTGGTCGTAAATCTCTACTGCTCGGAAAATTTCTTTATGATTATGTTCTCCTGGTAATTTGTGAATCTGTACCTCTCATAATACCAGCCTCAGAATATATTTTGTGATTCTAATCTAAAGGGTTTGTAAATCTAATACCACTTTGGATTCAAGCCCCAAAAATACTGGTTCATGACTATGGTCTCCTGGTAGTTTTGGAATCTATACCTCTCATGATTCGAGCTCCGGAACTACTTTTTCGTGAATCTTGATCTTCTGGTAGTTTGTGAGTTATCGCTCATAATTTCAGTCCTGGAAATACTTCTCATGTTTCTAGTCTCCTGGTAATTTATACCTCTACCTCTCATAATACCTGCCTCAGAATTTATTTAGTGATTCTGATCTCCTGGTAGCTTGTGAATCTATACCGCTCAGGATTCAAGCCCCGGAAACACTTCTTCTTGATTCTGGTCTCCTGGTGGTTTGCAAAGCTATACCGCTTAGAATGGTAGCCCCGAAAATACCTCTTCATGATTCTGTTCCCCCGGTACTTTGCGAATCTTTACCGCTCATGATTCCAGCCCCGGAAATACTTATCATGTTTCTGGTCTCCTGGTACTTTGTGAGCGTAAACCACTCGTTCAGCCTGGCTTTGTATTTCTACTTCCACCTCAGCCTTTGCTAAGTTTAGTCATTTACCGGGATAAAAAGTAGCCTATGTGTTAATCCAGGCTATGACCTACCTATGTGCAAAATTTCATTGAAATCCCTTCAGCCGTTTCTGCGTTACCTTCAGCCAAACATACAAACATACAAACATACAAACAAAAAAACATACAAACTTTCGCATTTATAATTATAATATATATATTGTCTGTTGTTGGAGTAGGAGATAAATTGATGTCAGAATTTTTTGACGTTTTGTGATAGCTAGGCTCTAGGTTCATGTGTGCGGTCAAAAGATTTCGTCTCCGCGCGGTTTAACGGAATGTACTAAAATAAAAAAAAATACACAGTGGGCAAAAACAATATTTTGAGATTTTTTTTTGAAAAATTGTTCCAAAAACAGGACTCGGACGCGCAAAACACGCTTTGGGACACACGCTTGGGGAACATTTTTTTGACCAGATTTTTGAAGAAAAACGACTGAAGTTTAAAAAATTTTAAAAAATCATTCTTAGTGAAATATTCGAAATGGTCAGTTTTTATTGTCTCACGCACTTTTCTCATAGTACAAAAATAATAACACAACAAAACAAATCACAATCAGCCATTTATTTTCTTTTTCTTGCTAGGTAGCTACGAAAACGAAACGAATACGAAACGGCGCGAACTTGCGAAGTATAAAACGTGTGCGCTTACAGAATACGTTTCATTTTGTCATGGCGCGTTCCATTCAGAGCAATCTCTGTGTGATACGGAGTGAAATACTTTTTTGACGCGCCAATTTTAATTACTTTCAATTTCAATGCGTTCGTAAACTGTTTGAAATAAAAATCTAGTATTACGTTGTTCTCAAAAGTTACGAAAAATGTAAGAAATGTAACCGTCTGGCAACACTGCACATAATACATATTGAGTTTGACATGCTTGACATATCGTACCTATATATTCCATTGACATATAAATTATATGGACTGGAAATGTTTGACTATAGAAAAAACAGTTCTACAAATATGTGGCATATCGACGCCAAAATCATAAAAACACTGCTATCTCTTTTTAACTTTCCTAATTTTGCATAAGTGAAAAAGGCTAGTAGTGTTTTTGACAGTTACTTTAATGGCAACCCTTCATTCCTAACATCATTGACATACCTATTTGCGGCCGGTTCGCCATTTTATCCTCTCGTTGTTTGGTACTAAAGTTGGGTACGTCAACTGTCAAATGCTCGTAAACAATGGATATATTTTGTGAATTTTGGAGTAATTTTGCGTGATAGTGCGTTTGAACTCGGTTGTTTAGTGGAAGTCGTCAATAGCAAGATGCCCAAGTGCATTATAATCGGATTTGGCATCAAAAGAAGCGGAAATCACGCGAACATAACTTAGCGCCAGTACGTATACTTAATTTTAGCGGAAATATCTTTAGATTTAGTTATTAAACAAAAGATTCTGTATTCGTTGAAGAGTTTATGTAAAAAGCATTTATAATTTCCCGTTTGCCTTTCTTTTTAACAGTTTTATAACATGAAATCATTTCCTTGTTTTTGTAGGGATAGAGTAGTGCATGCATGACATTTTTGTTTATCGATAATGCTATATTATTATGGTTCTTTATTGGTTTTACGTTTTACTTTCAAGGCTGCCTGCTAATAAACGAAAAAAGAAAATTTTGCTGGAAACAATCAGTGTTGTAAAAAAGATGTCAACAAAAACAATTCATATTCTGTTCCCTTCACTTTGAAGAGAATCATGTTTCAACCGGACACTGAACAAAGTAACACTGCGTGACGATGCTTTACGTTCACGAACCATAATGGTAAGTAACATTGTTTGTTATAAAATGATTGCGTAGTGGGTGATAAATGATAGCGGTGACTTCAAGTGCAACACTTGCCTAGCGGGCACAAAGAGTGTGTTTGAGTGTAGTCCTAAGATTAATTGCCAAAATAAAACAAACTTGTTTATTTGGTTGCACTAAGTACATACTCCTTTTAAAGGAGTTTTTTAATGTCACCAGTAGTCTGCTTTTTGTTGCAATGGACTTTTAAATTATATTATGAGGAGTTTTAAGTAGGTATATTAGCAGTGTTATTCTGTAAAAATCTCCCTGTGAAAACTTGGGTGAGGTGAACATTAAGTGAGCTTATGTACGATTATTTAGCTCATTATCCACTCGAGAGCTACTGAACTAGTGAGCTATTGAGCGAGTGAGTGAGAAGTGCACTCAACGACCGAACGAGAACTCTTCTCAACCTACAAATTGCAAATTAAAAGAGGCCATTTAAAATAATAAGTAACAATCCTAATAATAAAATTGAGAAACATCAAACATATTAATAATTTTATTGCTTGTTTACAGCCTGCAATTCCATCAAATATGTCTGGCATTTTAATTGAAAGTGATCAAAATCAAGAAGAACACTCAACATCTGGATATGGTGCTCTGAATATGGTATTAAGTCACCAGCACGGCCGCTGCGCCAGGTTTAGCCGCTAACGTCTCCGCTGCACCAGATTTGGCTGGTAGCACCTCCACTGCACTAGGTTTAGCCTCTAGCTCCTCTGCTGCGCCAGATTTATCGGTATGACTAGCTTCAGTTTTTCTTGTCATCATTATTTGCGAATTTGATCTCAATGTTAATACGTCATCGACTGAATTAAGACTGTATGGGAAATATCTCTCGCTTGTCTTCAATATCTATTAAAGCTTACTTTTATTTTATTTGATTTCAGGAACACATTTAAAATGATTAAGAAATTAAAGGACAAATGTAAAAGAAACAGTCCAAGAAGAAAATTCCAAAAAGAGACTTAATGAGAAAGTTACAAACGAAAAAAAAATCTCTTCAATAATAATTTCTTAAATTAGAAAAGAAATTTATTAAATTCAAAACCCCAAGCTTTGTTTATTAATTAAAAGTGTAATAGAGGTATACATGAATTTGAGATACAAATATTATGGGAAGAACTACTACTACTCTACTGAAAGAATATCACACAGAAATTACCTGAACAAAATTGTATTGTTCAGAAATGAATGAGATTGATTTGTTTCATATAAAGACTTTATTATAATTATTGTTGACTTTTAATTAATAAAACCCAAAAATCATCTACATGTTAGAAAACATATATGTATTGGAGATGTCCGTGCCGGGAGCCCACTGCGGATTCAGCGTCATTTGTTTTCTTTGAATTTGTTGCCTCCGTCTCGAAGGTCTACTTAACGCAAGGCTCTAGAATAACACTAACACTGTTACTTTTACATTTCATTTTAATTGACACAAAATATTCGATGTACTATTGAAGACAAAAGTGCATGGAGAGCCTAAGGTCGACTTTTGACTGTGAGGTTTTGCATTACGTATCATGACTTTCATGAGACGACTAGATGGCGCTGTTCAATCATGAAAATAACACTGCAAAGCTTATAAACCTTATTATGCAGAGGCAGATAATAAGGTTTTTAATACCTAAAATAATTACTAAGTAATAATAATATATTTATATTCAAATAAACAAAAATTACTATATTTTCTTATTTCCGAGTACTTAATACAGCGCCATCTAAACCAAACTAAATAAGCCAATTGGTATATCGGTTAATTCGACTACAGATGGCGTCGATCATAAATAATAAAAATCCCTACATTCACAAAGTAGCTCTTATTTTCACGTTCCAGAATAAATAATCAGTAGCTCAGGTGGATAAGCATGGCAGAATAACATAGATCGTTCAACAGGGCACCGGTTCGCAACCCAGCTCTCTGTCGACTTTTTTTAAATTTAATTATTATAATATATAATTTATATTCTATTTTTTGTATTTTTAAACGTTTTTATTTTATTTTTTGTTATAAATAATATAAAAAATATGAGGTATAAGATGTATAAATGAATATAGGGATAATATACAAGTATACATATACTACTATATATAACATTATATAAATATATATTATATAAATTACTTTCATAATTGGTGGTAAGTATTAGTATTATTAGTAAAAAACATTTATGTAAGAAGATTTAGATATATTTTTCTTACAGCTTAAGATTTACTAAGTTTAATTCTCGTAAAGGATAAGAAATGAAACTATTTTATTGATTGTAGTTTAAGACATTTAATTCTCAAAGAAGAATACAATTTATGTCTTTCTTTCTTATAGAATGTATAACCTAACCTAGCAGTTTTACATCCAATTAACAATGATTTAATTCACTTGTTAAGGAGAAATACAAGTAAAATTTATAACTGAATAACTCTATTACAAAATAGAAGACCTTAACAAAGTAAAACTGTATAATAGATATTATAAGTATTCTAAATCAAAACTGTGTTGTGCTATTCTTCTATTATTTAGTTTTATTTACATTATGTTATAATAACTTTCACTATACATGCAACCTTAGTTCTGTAAATATTTTACCTACTCATAAATTATAAAAATTTTACGTTTTGCATAATTATGTTTAGTGGTATTGACTATAATGATTGATTTGTGCATTATGTTATGACTAAGGTTCATAGCTTAAGTATTCGTTCCAGAAGGAGGAAGAAATTGAAGCTAAACCTAAAATCAATAACAATTGTAAGACCGGGTTATAGCTGTCATTTTGGGACCGAGTTGTTTATAATAATAAATAAATAATTTATTATGTTGGAAAGGAATCTATATTTATATTGTTTTTATTTTAATTTCTTATATTATATAAGAAATCAAAATCATTAGTGTAATAACATTTTGTTGTTATAAAGTAATGTATAAATTTATCCAACTTACACCAAGTTTGATTACTGTAATTTATCATATAAATTATAGCTACCCCGGTCTTTTCATTTTTACTCAATCATTATTACTCAATTCAATAGTCAACACTTTATATTCTTTAATATTTCGTGTATCCGCCATTTTGATCGATTACAGCTTGCAACCGCGAACCCATGGAGTCTATTAATTTTTCACATAAATTGTGACCCCGTATAGAATCCCATACCTCCATGCAGTGAGTACTCAGTGCTTCCTTAGTCCTTTCGTTCCTATTGTCCCACTTTTGAACCATAACGCCCCATAAATTTTCAATGGGGTTTAAATCTGGCGATCTCGCAGGCCAAGGAATAATTCGTATGTCCGATTGCTGGCTAAACCACTCTTGCACAATTATGGAACGGTGTATAGGACAATTGTCCTGCACGAACGTTATTACTGGCATGTCTTCTACAGGAAAAACATTCCGCACAGTGGGCAACATGACGTCATTCAGCACATCTAAGTAGTTAACACTGTTTGCACGACTGGGTATTACAGTAAGTTCTCCTGGTCATCCATCCCCAAATGTTCACTGTTATACGACCGGATTCAGAGTTAGGCATAACGTGATCACTATCATAACGCGTATTATTCCTACGCCACAACCTAACTCGCCCGTGCTGGCTAGACTTGAAAGTCTTTTCATCACTGAAGATAACGTTGCTCCAGTCGAAATGTCTGTATTTCAAAGCGAACTCCAATCGTGCTCTTTTATTAGCTTCGGTTAGCAATGGCTTAATAGCATGTCGACGATAATGCAGACTTCACTATGAAGAGCACGATACACCGTCCGCAAAGATGTATCAAACAACTCTGCGTAATATCTTGTTGGTGTAAAGCCATTTTCCTCATAACCTTGCACCATAAGTTGACGCTGGTCTGAGTCAATATGGCGTCTTCTGCCAGATCTACTGCGGTGTTCCAACGAACCCTCTTCTTGAAACCGCTTTATCCATAAAGTGACAGTCTTTACCTATAAGGGAAATATATTATTTATTATTTTCGTGTATCGATAACCATGGATAATAAAATAAATAACGAACAGTGATTTTAAAACATTACTTACGTTTAAGCCAGTTTCTCTCGAAATTTCAGAATAATTTAGGCCTTGATTATGCAATGCTATTATTTGGGCCCTCGTAGCCATATCAATATTAGAACGCGAACTCATGGTAAAGATAAATATTAAAAAATTGTTAAATGCAATCGTAACTGAACTCACTCAAAGATAGTAAAGAACGTTATGATTGAACAAAAAGATTTAATTTTTATACAGTCAATATTAAACTACCCTCAATTCTTTTGAGATTTATGATACAGGTTAAAGTCGCTAAACAACTTCGATATAATAAAGAGTAGGATAATTTCAACTCATTGCGTAATGACGCAATAGTCCAGTGGCTATGGTATCGGTAAATTTTATGCCACCGAGTTTGAATCCTAGTTATTACGAGCTTTGCTTTATAAGGTTTGTAATGTCGTAGGAGAATTTGTGTTAAAATTAAGTAATATTGTAACTAGCAAAAAACAAGATAATGTTCTTTAACGAGAGATGTATATTTTCCAATCCAACTACTATACTAGCGCCATCTATGTCGTTCAAGACGTATTATTAAGGCGATGAAACCCTGTACAAACGATTTTGGTTTGGAACTCTCCATGCACTTCTGTCTTCATTAGTACCTACTTACTGCATTTCGTTTCTTGTAATAGCTAAAAGCATAAATTCCAAGACACTAAAAAAAAACTGACTACAAATAAAAAAAAAAAATATTATTTAAAAATACCTGGCTGAAAAACAAGTTGGTGGGAGTTATTTTAGTTCAATTATTGATTTCATGCAACCAACTACATCAGACTGCTTGAAAAGTGACTTGTTTGGAACTTTTCATTTGATTTTCTAAGTCGAGTTTTTGACCTTTCGGTCGCGAGAAAACTACGCCTTAGAAGCGTTCTAGCGCTGCGTGTCTATACTGTATTGTTAAGACTACTAATTATTGTTTCAGCGCGAAGATTAGTTACTCTTGTCAAAATGTAGCATTTCCTTTGCTTTAATGATAGCCTCTCTATTACGTAGTAACATATTACCTCAATGCCACTGGTAAAAATAGCCGTTGATATTGTACCGTAACAATATGAAAACATTCTCACAATCTTTTATCGATGTTTTTAATAAAGAGATATTGATGTGGGCAACTCTATTATCCGCCATTTTATCCTCTCAGTGAAGTGTAGGTATGGCACGTTTTTCTTGTAGGTATGCCCAGTCCATATGGTAATTTATATGTCAATGCTACTACTAGACAGTTCTGTCTCAGTGTTGCCAGCGCCCTTAATTTTTTTTGTTCCTTTTGGAACAGGCTAAAGTCCATGCTGCCTAGTCATCAGTAGTGTATTTTTATTTATTTTTTCCATTATAATGCAGCCGGTCGATTCTGTTAACATTTCACCGTGAAAATTTAGGTGCAGTGAGCGTGAAGTAAACTGTCTTTCCACTTTATTGTATGGATTGACAGCTCACTTTAAGTTCACTTCACCTAAGTTTTCACGGTGAGATTTTACAGAATAGCACTGCTGATGTATTCTAATGTTTTTTGCAGTATTTGGCTACAAATGTGTCGAGTTAAGAGCCTTATTCACGATCCATCCCAGCTGTACGTCCGCTTAAGGCCGCGGCGCTAGATGTAGCATATACACTATCGGGCGCGCATCTAGCATGCTAGATGTAATCGAACGAATTAAATGAGAGGACGTGTTTTATTTATTTGAAATTTCACCTGTTTTATCAAAACGCAAAAAAAGGGAGTTGTTCTAATGTTGTCAGCAGCAGCACAGGAGAGGGGAAAAAATAGAAAAAGATATTGGATGAAAAAAAATATCCCAAACATGCAGAGTTTCATCAAATGAATAAAATCTTGAATGACTTGAATGTGATAGATTTTCATACTTATCTACACTGTCTACACACAACACAAGCGACACACACAAGCTCTAAATGCCAAATCTGCTGTACAGCAAGTTTATTCACGACCAAGCACGAACGACGCAGGACCGCTCTGACGTACGTCCGTGTTATTCACTGTCTATCTGCACGACGTTCGTGGTGGTGGGGGCGCTCGCTGGAAGCAAAATTGGTCGTGCAAATCCAGCAAACAATTAATAATAATTATCGAAGTACCTCGTAATTTCAACGAAAGACTGCACAAAGTTGGAAATAGATAGAAGAGTAAAGAACACGCTGCTTGATGCCGTGTTTGACATATGCCTGTCAAACATGGCCTCTAACAGGAAGATCTCTACAAAAATTAAGAGTTTGCCAGAGAGCAATAGAGAGAAGCTATACGGGCCACAAACTAAGAGATAGAGTCAGAAACAGCTCAATACGACAAGAAACCAAAGATAAGTAATATATTATAGTAATACGTAATCAAGCAAACACTTACACTGAAATGGAAATGGGCTGGACACTTACAAAGAGTAAGCGATGACAGATGGACCAAAACCATAACAAACTGGTATCCTATCAACAAAAAGAGAAGTCGTGGTAGACCCAACAAGAGATGGAGTGACGACATATCAGGCTTGATAGGAAAAACATGGAGCAGACTAGCTAGGGATAGAAAAAGATGGAGACAGATGGAGGAGGCTTTTACCGCACTAGGCGGTCCTTACAATAATCCTAGATAAGTAAAGCAAATAAAATTCTCAAAAAAAGAAAAAATACTAACTATTATGAATTTATACAGGGTGTAACGGAAAGGTGTGGTCATATTTTAAGAACTGCATCTGCCCATCGTTATGAACAACTTTCTTCAAGAAAACCTGAGGAAATTTACAAAAAAAAATTTTACCTCCCGTACAAATATTGATCAGCTGATGATAACTTTGTATGGAAAGTCCAATTTTTTTCTTGGGAATTTTATGTTTTTTTTTAGCGAAAGTTGTTCATATCCATCGTTCGGGCAGAACGGGTTCCTAAAATATGACCACACCTTTCCGTTACATCCTGTATACTAACAATAATGATTGCTAATAATTTCAATGTATAATTTATTTGATTTTACAGTTATTTATTTCTGACATTTTTTCTGCTCACAAAAACTAATATTTATTCAAATTTTGATTGGAATGAAGTTTAAAACTAATTTATTTATTGTAACTATTTTTAACTGTGATAATTAGTTTTAGATAAACAATAATTAATAGAATGTAGAAAATTAATCTGTTTAGATGAAACTATTTTTAACTGTGATAATTTTAATATTAGGTAAACAATAATTGTTAATGATTTTATTGAAATTGAATTGAATTGCACTTTATATTTTTTTATTAATAATGTATGAAATGATTGTATAATAATTGTAAGGAATCAATAAAAAGCTTTTATTATATTATTATCGAAGTACGTCAAACCTATTCACGGTACTTATGCATCGTGTCGTGCATCGTGCATGGCCTTGGAGGGACGTACAGCAAGATGGATCGTGAATAAAGCGCTTTAGCCTTCCGGCGTTAACCACAGAGCACTAATATACCGTTAACCGTCAGAAGTGAAAAAAAAAACTTGAACATAAATGCACAACGCGCCAGAAGTTTTCACTTCAAAAAAAAAAACTCACTTAAGGTGGCATGAAATCAATAATTGAACTAAAAGAACTGCCACCAACTGCATCAGACTGCTTGAAAAGAAACTTGTTTGGAACTTTTTAGCAGGGCTCGGACCGTTCGAACGTAACCGAAACAAATCGTTTCTTAGGTAAAAAACCGGCCAAGCGGACATCCGAACAAATCATATTTTTTTCAGGTTTCTTTTAAACTGCCTCCACCATATAGGTTTTCCTATAATCTACGTAAAGAACTACTTTCTGTATTTTTTTTTTCCATTTTAGGCCCAGTGGTTTCAGAGCTAAGGGCGGGGAATGGTAATTTATCATCTATTTTTTTATCTAACTAAATTTTTAATTTTAAAATTAAGAAAAAAATATATTCGAGAACCTCACAATGTGCCCTTTCATTTGATACTTATTATCTTATTAAAATTACTTACAAACTATTTATTCTAAAATTACAAAAAATTAACATATTTGAGACCCTTTCATTTGTTCTAATATTATAGCAAGGTACAGTTTGAAATTTTTTATTTGTCGATTTTATCTAGCTTCTGCCAGCGCGCTGGCAGAAGCTAGATAAAATCGACAAATAAAAAATTTAGCCGCTGCAGCGGCTTGGCCCGCGTTTTAATCGAAAATTATACCAAGGGAACATGCTCCTGGGATACAAAGTTGGAATTTGAACGTTTTCTAATTACGAGAATTCACGTTCAGACTATTTGTAGTATGTACCTATGCCCTCCGTCCCCACTATGGCGTATCCGCCCCTTCCAGTGAGCGTACTCGGGAAACTACAGAGTCTCTGACGAAAAGTCTGGGACGGTTTCAAGACCTGCTTCAATGAAAACTTTACTATTAATATTACCTAAGTACCATAAGATTAGTAGATTATTAACCAAGGGGATAAAGCAGTGTCTTCTGTCGCGGGAGACGATTTAAATCGCGAGCGTAAGGAAGGACTCAAGGAGCGAAGCGAGGGATTTAAGACGAGTCCTGAGTGTAGCGAGGGATTTAAGTTCACCCAAGACTAAGACAGCTTTATCACCGAGGAAAATACTCTACTTTTCGTACCATTTGCGAAAAAATTAACACAATAATAATATCAGATAAGCATTTATTAAAAATAATGACAATTAAAAGTAAAAGATAACATTCGAAACATTGGTCCAATTATTGATAGAGAGAGTTACATTTTATAATTGCGGCAGCATTTGCACTGATGGAATCCGACAATTCACTGTCACTGTCCCTTTGATTTAACATCGTAACGTATTTTTAGAACATTAACATATTTATAAAAATAAATTAAAATAAACTTAACGTTTACCTATGTATTTGAAGAAAACAAAAACGCGGCAAATTCCTAGACTAATATTTTTTTGTCGGAAAAGCAAAGGCATCAAGCTCATACGGCCTCGTCGGTTTTCATAATTTTATTTAATAATCATAACTGCATAATAAATACGTATTCCTTTTTCAAAAAGATGTATAATGCTTTATATACAAACACAATGGTGTAAACACAGATGTAGTTCAGTATAAATTTCGGTAAGTATTCCAAATTTAAATCACATTCTCCCCCTAAAGGATGAATGAAATTCAGTACAATTTTCTTTCCCTGTTTTTAACAGATTAAAAATGACTATTGTTATGTTCGTTTTTTGTGGCATAGAATGTCACTTTTTTGAGCAAGTGGTACGAAAAGGTATATTACCTACTAACGCCATTCAAGTGGCTGCTTCACTCAACACACCCACCCTCTTGAACCAACTGTGTTATCAGTTTCATCTACTAGACATCATTAAAAAAAACTTAGAAGCGCCGACTTAGAAGAATTTGGCATCAATACCAAATTCTTAGTTATGTATTAAGGCTCAATTACACCTTCCTATTTCAAAGGACCCTTTATTATTTAGGAAACAGGAAGGTGTAATAGCAGTTAGAGCAGTTAGTGTCCGATTTAGTGAGATTGAAAGGTCCCGATTTGACTTCCTAAATTGTGTACGATTTAGGCTAGTGTAATCGCATCATTAGATAGATAATATACTATATTTCAACAAGGCAGCAAAGGAGATGAACGACAGGAGTCAAATCAGCGTAAGAAACGTAGATGATGTCACCCATGACACCCACGAAAGTCGACATACGACACAACTGCAAGTCTTGTTTCGATGCCCAACACACCACCTACGGAAATTGTGAAAGAAATCCGACTGCTGAATTCGAGAAAGCCCCGGGATTCGACCTGATCACTCCCTTCACACTTAAAATCTACCCAAAAATGCATCACCTTCTAGACAAGCTTGTTTAATGCAATCTTTCGAACATCTCACTTTCCCTGACCTAAGGAAAATCTCAGAAGTTAGTCAAACTTGAACTTAAAACCTCTTCATAACGGCCATTCTAGTCATAGAATATACACAACACCAACACACCACACACATAACGAACGACACCGGTACAGATAAAGCGACAAGCTCCTCAAACTTGGAATCAACAATTATAACATTGAAAGTCGTGGTCCGGCTGAACGAGCGCGCGAAAGTAATAATCGTTAATTTCTCCGTAAATACAAATAGTTCTGATTTTTTTTTACGAAATTAATCACTTCACATTTAAAAATATAAAAATTGTATCCCACCGGTATCGGGAACAGGGTCCAAGCTACCGGCGGTCAGGGCTCCAGAGAGAGGAACCGCCTGACAATGCAAGCCGTGTGCAGAAGTACTGCTTTCTGAATCAAGCCCTTGATCCAGCCGCCTAACGAGAGCCTCCTGAGGTGTTGGTCGAGGCTCGTGGCTATTAAGCCATTGGCTGACAAGACTATCGGTACAATGATCGCTGAGTCCACATCCCACATGTCGACAACCTCGCGAGGCAAGTCAATATACTTTAATCACTTATTAGGGTACTAATTATTTGTATACCTATAATAGCTGTAGCATGCCCCGTTTTTCGGCGCTCATGGGGCCTGCTGAACGATGTGACTCAGGATGGCTGGACAAATCTTCAAAATAGCTCGCATTTAAGTAGGTTAATAGGACACTTTATATAACGGCTATTTCAGAATTTGTGACGCTACAGAATCTTAGATAATCGATCGAAAACGTGTCCAGCCATCTTGAAAAACCACTTTTCGCTGGTCTCTCAATCTCGGTAACGGAAGTGATTTTGACGACTTCTTGCATATCAACGGGCGTCACATAAATTTGTGACAGGCATCGAGCTAAAAGTTTTGTGATACATACAGCGGTTTAGTAGAAATATGCAAAAATCTGAGTCCAGCCATCTTGAATTTATGTAAAAAACTTTTGGTTGGCACTTCCGAATCTCAATAACGGGAGCGTTTTCGAATATGGTTCCTTTACTAACATTAGTGACGCAATTTGTGACAGTAATAACGTTTGATTTATGGCGTCACACGTAATGGCTCAATTACACCTTCCGATTTCAAGGGACCCAATTTAGGAACAAACTAACTAGGAAGTAGGAAGCAAGCGATTACACTATCCTAAATTGAACTCCTAAATCGGGCTCCTAAGTCAGCAGTGTTGCCAACTCTTACAAATTCGAGTCCCTAGACAGAATATCAAAAGTTGCTATAAAGTCTCTTAAAAACTGATTTTATCAGGAGCGGACTAAGATTCTTTTTCTGGGAAAGGGACTTTGGGAAATTTAATTTAATTTTAAACACATACATAAATACCAATAGCCCATTTATGGCGACAAAGTCGCTGAATTGGCAATACTTAGCTCTAAATCGGAGTGATGCGATTACACTATCCTAAATCGTACACAATTTAGGAACTCAAATCGGGACCTTTCAATCTCACTAAATCGGACACTAACTGCTATTACACCTTCCTGTTTCCTAAATTGGGTCCCTTGAAATCGGAAGGTGTAATTGAACCTTAAGGGTTTTCTAGAAATCAATAAAAACTTAATGTCCAGCCAACCTGAGTTCAAGATGGCTGGACACCTGTATCTCCGCTGCCTTATGATCTACGGCCTTCGAAATGTGTTCAAGATTTTGTGACGGGGACGATAAACGATAATGATATGATAACCTGAATTTGTGACGGAGAAACTTTGAGTAGTTTCAAAGATATTGATCATTTAATATCCATTAATATTGTGAGACGACCATAATTTTTACATAAATAAGGATTTCTTTTTAATCAACTAATCGGACGGTAGCAGCTACTTTTAGTTTTGTATTTGATTTTCCCGTAGGAATAAAAGGTTCTCCCGCAGTAAAAAGCGTAAGTATGTGTTATTTCAAAATAAGGGCGCTTTCAATTTAGACGGTTGGTGCCGGACTGCTGCAGTCCAGGTATCGTACTGCGCACGGGCGGTTATGATTTTTCATACAAAATGTCTCTGCAAAGGGTATGCATTGTTGCCGTTCCGCCAACGGACGTACTCTGCACATCTCTCGCACGACCTTGCGTCGAGACATTTTGTATGAAAAATCATAACCGCCCGTGCGCAGTACGATACCCGGACTGCAGCAGTCCGGCACCAACCGTCTAAATTGAAAGCGCCCTAATAATTGACTACCAGCGCTGCAAAAGAGAGCCCACTTGTATTTCGCCTTTTTTATTATCTTACGCAACTGAAAATGAGAAGTTAACTCGACAGTTGGCATTGTATGTAAGTACGAGTCACATTATAGGACTTCAGACATTTTCTCGAAAACTTTTGCAATTTGCAGGTCAGTATCAGGTTGAATAAATGTATAGTAGGTAGTCTATGTATTGTATCTTGACCAAGATACAACCTGACACACCTGCAAATTGCAAAAAACGTAAGAAAATTTGAATTTCGCGGGCTACCCTGGAGCTTCCACCTTAAATAGAGAAACTTCACAGCCGTGATATCTTATCTAAATAAGGGTCGATTTATACTAGCGCAGAGTCGAAGCGCATCGAAGCGTCTATCCAAAACTGAACATAACAAATTCAACTTTAACTCCACAGCGTAACGCACACATTACTTCGGAGATTTTAAAAAGACGCGCGCATTCGTCGGAATTCGCGCGTCTGCGCGCGAACAACGCTGATTAGTGCGCGCGCGTGCGCGCGCATTCTCGTGTATCCACGCGCCCACTAGCGAACCAACGCGTCATCAGTTGGAAATTGGCCTGCGTCGGTGTTAATCACAATGGACTCGGAAGAAAAATGAATTTACCTGGTGCAAAAATATGAATGCTTATTTAATCCAAAAGCTAAAAATTATAGTGACAAACATTCCAAAAATAATGCTTGGGAAAAAGTTAGCGGGGAAATGAAATTAACTGGTAAGTAAAGCAAGTATTTATTACTACGCAATATTTTCGCTGTCGTGCGATGTTGCCGTTGTGGTGCGGCGCGGGGTGGCGCCAAAAAAAACATTTTGACAATTATCTCTTGCTTAACATCGTGTTATCATTTCATTTTGCCATGGTACTGCCCCATGTTCAGAAATGAAATAAGTTTTGAAGTTCTCTCTGATATTCATCGCGTCCACGTTTTGATTACCGGTTATGTCCATGTCTTGGTTGTCAAATGAATAATTTTGTAAAATGTTGTTATTAGACAGGGCAACGTCTTCAGACCCAAAATCTTCCAAAGTGTAATTATGCAGGCACGTGCATGCAAGAATCAGCGTATCTAAAAACTTTGGTTGCATTCTTATACGTTTTTGAAAAACTTCAAATTTCTGTTGTAATATTCCGAATGAACTTTCCACTAGACGCCTTGCTCGACTTAAACGATAATTAAAGATTTTCTTCTCGCTATCGTTTAATACCTGACTTCCAGGATAAGGTCTCATAATGTGTTCACACAGAGGGAATGCTTCGTCCCCAACAAAAACATGAGGAACTGGTATTGTCGTACCTGGCAAGCATTTATTAGGCGGTATACCAAGCATATTATTTTGTAATAGTTGTCCAAATTTGGAACTGCTTAATATGCCGCTATCGTTGTTACGCCCAAATGCACCAACATCTACTACAATGAATTTATATTTAGCGTCAGTAATAGCTAACAAGACAGTGCTGAAAAACTTTTTATAATTGTAGTAGAGACTTCCGCTGTTGCAGGGTGCCTTTATATTGACATGTTTGCCGTCAATCGCTCCTATACAATTAGGGTAATTCCATAATCTTCTAAAATCTTCCTCTCTTTTAACCCATGACTCTGTCGTTGGTTTTGGCATAACAATGGGTCGTAAATATTTCCAAATTGCGGCACAAATTTCGTGTACAATCTTCCAAACTGTAGCATAGCCCATTCGAAAAGTATGAGCCAGTGCTTTGAAACTGATAGCAGTAGTTAGAAATCTGTAACAAATTAATGAAGCTGTTTTTTTTTTCTAGTGGCCGAATGTCAGAAACAATGGAAGAAACTTCGTGACTGTTACAAAAAGGCTCTTAGATTGAGACAATATAAAAGCGGTTCTGCGCGAAAAACTGAAAAACTAATTAAATTTGAGAAGGAGTTAGAATTTTTAAGGCCACACCTTCAGGACAGATCACAGACATCAAACCTTGATTTTTCTGATAATAGTTTAGACGTGGACACTGAAGACATCTCAATTATAGAGTCACAAACATCTGACGTCGGGGAAAGTTCACGCTCTGATTCGGCATTATCAAATCATACTACCAGAAATAAAACACTACCTCTATCGCAGAAATTATTCAGACAATATGTCGAGGCCAAAGGAAAGGAAGAAGATCCATTAGATGCGTTTTTTCTATCTATGAGTAAATCAGTAAAAAAGATGCCTATACGAATTCAAGCTGAATTAAAACGGGCAATACTTGGCCTGGTTACTGACGCAGAAGTAAAACTTGCCTCCGAGGAAAGTAGCGATACTACATCATCTATGACTAACTGCTATGGAACACAACAACAGCAAATTTATTCCTCACCATCAACTTCAACTTACATCCCATCCACTACTTATTGTCCACCAACTACTTCAACCACGCCACCCAACCATACAAATTACGGCACTATATCCAACACAACAGCTCCACCATCGCCTTACATACCACAACCTATTTCGAGAACACAGCAACAGCGGCAATCGAAGTTTGACGATTTCGAAGAATTTACTTATAATGACTGATAATAATGATTAATGACCTTAATAACTGTGATTTCACATGGTGAATAATTATTTCAAATTTTTAAATAAAGAGTCTTGAAATATAAGCTTGTTTAATTATGCTATTCTATCTAAGGCATGAAAATATTGATATTTATGTTGAACAACCAAGAAGTGTTTAACACCTTGCGTGTAAGTTAATAAAGTGCTACAATCGTAAGAAAGCATAAAACTCACCTTAAGCAGACTGATATTCGCTCTTCAACGGAAATGGGTATCGTTAAATTTGTTTCTTGTTTCTCAATGTGTGGTCTCAAAATATTGACTAAGTTTGTAAATTGATCGTAGTCCATTTTATAATAGTCATAAAAAAAACTCGGGTATCGATATAAATCAACGCAAAAAGTAGTAAATTCACCACAAATACGTCTTTTCTTCCACAAGTTGTGAACACTATAATTCCGCTTTCTTTTTCTTCTTTCTTCGTTTTCTTCTTCTTCAACTTCAGATATAAGTAATATCATAGCAAAATCAATGTCAACCATTTTACACACGTTTCTGCTACGAGAGTCAACTGGCAAGTGATTCAATAGCTCTGCTGTTGATGCCCATTACTACACGTGAGAGTGCGCGCGTATTCTGGCGAATACGCGCGCATTCGTGCGAATACGCGCGCATTCGTGCGACTTCGCTTTAGTTGTAAAAAATTTGACGCTTCGATGCGCTTCGACTCTGCGCTAGTATAAATCGACCCTAAGATAAAACTGGTTTGTAAGATTTAGTTAGTTTCAGGACAAGAGGGTTAGGAATATTTATTTTATTTTCGGGGTACTTAAGGACTCGGGCGATTGAAAAATCGCCCTTTAGAAAAACAGACCTCAGTGCTTTCTCAATATATTTCAAAGATCAAAATACATTCCTTACAACTTGTAACAGTTCAATCATACCAAATTCCAATTTAGAACAACATTAATGTGTTTGTCACTTAAAAATACAAATGCTGCAAAAAAAGTACAACAGCTTATAGCTTCAAACAAATTATTAATTAATTAAGGTTGCATGTCTATTCACTAAAAATTAGGATGCACCAGCCTCGAGACAATTTGCAGACACCTTTAGCTTAATGGAAACTGGTAGCAAAGTAATTTTAACATGTTCAAGTCATTGTAATAATCAATGCTATAGAAAAATATCATGTCTTACGAACAAACAAGAAAATTAAACTTAATTCTACAATCATATTAAATCTTCTTATCACTAAAATATTTCTAGTACTTATACTACTAAACGATTTAGTCCGGACCCAACAGTTCCCTGGAAACACTCCACTGTTCACATCACTGACTTTTGCAAACTATTTATCAGCTGTTAAGTTTCATAGAAAACCTGCCCGGAGTCAAATGCAGCAAAGGTGGTATTGGAGATGACCTGCAGACAACCATTATAATGTTAATGTATTTCATCTCGACTAATATTTTAAATATTTATTCAATCACATACTATTAAATAATAAAAAACTTTTTTCCAAAAAAATAGAACCGACTTCCAAAAAGTGCAAAATAACTTTAATTTCGGAAGTCGGTGTTCCTGTTTTGTGTCTTTGTTTTTTGACACCGACTTCCGAAATTAAAGTTATTTTGCACTTTTTTTGGAAGTCGGTTCTATTTTTTTGGAAAAAAGTTTTTTATTTTTCACTTTTTAGTGTTGGTTCCCCATTAAACTGTGTTAACAATTCATAGACATACGATAGCAGCAATCGCGGTTGATTTGCTGTCAATTTTTGAAGAGTTCCGCTGTCTGTCTCCGAAACCCATCATCAGATCTTTTTGAAATTTAAATGGGACCATTTCGGAATAAACCCCTTTCGAACAAAAAAAGAATTTTGCAAATCCGTCAATATATGACGGAGTTATGCCCGAACATATATAAAAAAAAAAAAAAAAAAAATACAAACATCCGAATTGATAACCTCCTCCTTTTTCGAAGTCGGTTAAAAAGAGGTTCATCCAATCAGGAAAAAACTTTCTTTCACAAGTCGAAAACTACATGTCACCGAGTATCTACTTGTTATCACACATAAATGCACTGTTCCTGTGGAATACTCCATGGAGTCTGGCCACAGGAAATTGCTACTCTGAGATCCTGTGAGCATAGTTTCGAATACAAACAGCTTTCAGAGTAGAGGAACACCAATGAAACAACATATTGTGGCTAGGAATGGAGTACTGAGTGAATACTGACAGCTGATACAGAGAGAGATGCACTGAAGATAAAATGCCAGGCTAACTCAAGTGCATTTGGACAGCAGCAGAAGTATAAAGGTAGTACTTGTATGATAAATAATAGTTCATCATCATTCTCCTGCCCTTATCCCAATTTATTTGAGGTTGGCGCAACTTAGCTTTTTCTTCCATACTCCTATCTGTAGTCATCTAGTTATTAATCAATATTATGTGAACCTCATTTCACATTTTGGTTTCCTGTGTATCTGACATTGGCCCAAAAAATTATAGCTAAGTACTATGTTGCCATAATGCCGGTAACATAGCCTTGGTCCATAGCTAGGTATGCTGGGATCTGCCCTCCAAGGGCTATTTGGGATCCGTATTAGATGCAACAAAAATAATTGCTTCAGCTGTTGTCCATGTCACATCAAGAAATATAAGAGTTTAGTTAACAAATGAAATTCAAATGTAGCATGAGTGGTTAGGTAAACATTATTTAGAGATTTAATACTGAATAAATAAAGATATTTCATTAGTTACCTATATTTAAACGGGAGCACCAGGGCCGCCTTTCTTCCCAATGAGAGACTTGTGTATGTGAGGGATAACACCGCCGCCTGCAATGGTAGCTTTGATCAAGCTGTCGAGTTCCTCGTCGCCTCTGATAGCCAGCTGCAAGTGACGCGGAGTAATACGCTTCACCTTGAGATCTTTGGACGCATTTCCCGCCAACTCCAATACCTACAACAAAAGTGTTTCTGATTAGTAGGTTCTCAACTTTCGTCATTTTAAAGTACTTAATTACGTAGCCACCTTTGTAAATTACTGCCCGGTAGGTAATTACAAGGAAGTACGACAGTTGCTGTGTTTTAAATCACGAGGGAAAATTATTAATATTTCTTTGCATAACCTACTAGTTCGTTTCCCGCCAAAATTAGACAATACCAAATAATACAAAAATTAGGGTAATTAGTTTGTGTAGAAAACGACCTGTCGCAAATGTAGGTTTCAAAAAGAAAAATGTGGGTAATACTAACTAGAATTCTCAATCATGCAATTACGTTAATAATTACGCTATATTGAGTGCCGCCATGTTGACAGGGCGTCACGTTAAGCTTACCTCGGCTGTGAGATATTCCAGAATAGCTGCAGAATACACGGCTGCTGTTGCACCGACACGTCCATGACTCGTAGTCCTATTTTTGAGATGTCTGTGAATTCTCCCTACGGGAAACTGAAAATAATGTTTTTTTATTGTAGCGCAAATCTATTGATTATTTTCCTACGGAGTAATGGACGCCGCCATACTGAAAGGGTCATTCATATTATTCAATTAAATGAATTGAAGATACAGACTGAGTTTAAATAGGGTGATAGCATGAAAAATCCTATTTTAATTAAAGACAATAAACTAACTTACCTGAAGTCCAGCCCTTGCTGATCTGGATACTGCTTTGGCCTTGGCTTTACCAGAATCTTTACCCGCTTTACCGCCAGCCTAAAAATTACGAAAAATCCTATTAATTTTTCTCGTACAGAGTTGAAACTTCGCCAGTAAGTTAATAACACCATTGTTCACCGTTTTACACAATAAAATCACGACAACAATAACTAAATTTCACAAAATCTTGCAAAACTCACCATTTTGAAACGTGTAACACTACTACAGACAGTGAACAACCAACACAGGAAAGGCGCCAAGCCAAAACGCTAGATACAAAGATGGCCGATACTCCGTGCAGTTCGTAGCAATCCAATCAGGGCAGCCAATTGTACGTAAGCGGATGTGGCGTACAAAACAAACAACTCTCAACTTGCACGGCTCGTCCAATCCGCGTCGATCGAAATGGCGGGTGGGTCACTGGACACAGTGCTGCCAAGCTAAGGACAAGGGAACGGATCAATTTTGAACTATTTTTTTTTTTAATAATGCGTTCCGTTTTACAGTTAGTTACTTCTGTAACTGTTTTGGAATACTTATTTTTATCGCTGACTATTCTGTTGACATATTATTTTGAAATAAAATAGTTTTATACCTACATTTATAATTACTGACGTTAAAAATATAATCTACGCATTCTGTTCTTCAAACGCACCTAGAGGCTCAATACATTGACATTATGGTTGCTTGGAACGGTGCAGGATTCGTGGCGCCAATATTTTGTGTGAGAGTTTTTGGCGGGCTATTTTAATTATTCGCAAATGGTTGATCCTTGGACATTGTGGTGTATAAAAAACTTTTTTACAAAAAAATAGAACCGACTTCCAAAAAAAAGAGGAAAATAACTTTAATTAAGTCGGTGTTTCTGGTTTGTTCTTGGACACCGACTTCCGATATTAGAGTAATTTTCCACATTTTGGAAGTCGGTTCTATTTTTTTGTAAAAAAGTTTTTTATTTTTCACTTTTTAATTGTGGTTCCCCATTAAACTGTTTTAACAATTCATAGACATACGATCGCAGCAATCGCGGTTGATTTGCTGTCAATTTTTGAAGAGTTGCGTTGTTTGTCTCCGAAACCCATCACCAGATATATATGAAATTTAAATGGGACCATTTCGGAACAAACCCCTTTCGAACAAAAAAGAATTTTGCAAATCCGTCTATAAATGACGGAGGTAGACATAAAAAAAAAATATGAACATCCGAATTGATAACCTCCTTCTTTTTGAAGTCGGTTAAAAATTGGTGCAGTTTTGTGTCTCAAGTGATCTATCTACTCAACTAGACAATTTATGGAATCATTGGAACAGGCGCAATCTCGGTAAATTAGAGCTGCTTAGTAGTTATTGACTACTAAGCAGTTAACGGTCGAACCGAAGTTTTTTTTGAAGTGAAAACTTCTTTAGGCGCGTTGGGCATTTTTGAGATGCGAAAAAACTACTGAACTCGCGGCGTGTCACCGTCACCGACCGTCGTAGCACTCGTAGCGGATTGTTTTCATTTGAAGTGTAAACCGACACCGACACCGCTACGACACCGCTACGCGACCCACTTGTAGCGGATCGCGTAGTGGATTTTGTTCAAGTTTTCAGAGTGCCAGTTTTATTTTTTTAGCATTTTGGCTTCGCACGGTTTGTGCATTTTTAACCAGTGTCAAGTTTAGAATGTTATGTTTTTAGATACAGAATACAGTCACTTTGTTTTCTATTAGAATGCGGATGTAACACATTCTAATGTTTTTGCAGTCAGTTGTGTCGAGTTAGCCTTCTCGGAAAGCTTCGCTGGGGTAGTCAATATACTACAATAAAATTGTTAGCTTCATTTTACCTAGATTGTACCTGTTTCAATGATTCCACATAATTATTATCCTGTTTTGATCCTGGATCAATTGACATAAAAAAATGGTTTGTGTAAATAACGCTTGGGATGGGGTTCGAGTGCGAGTCTCCTTTTTAAGCATATTTCTCGCCGACTGATCGACACTTTACGTGACCGGAGGGCTGGCTCGTTATTTGCCCAAAGAATTAGCATTGCCATTCAACGTGGCAATGCTGCCAGTCTTCTGGGCAGGTGTTTAGATGACAGCGATGTGGAGGAGTACTTCGACGCCTGAACGTACTTTGTTTTTTGTATAGGTATGTACGTAGTTAGGTTAATATTTTTGCTTTTGGTTTTAGTAATAATAATAATGTATTTATTGTTTCACAAAATAAGTATGTGATAAACATGCTTAGTACAAATTTATGTGCAAGAATGAACAGATGATGGTACTTAAAAAAGGAAATCCTGAGCTATAAGTGACACAGTGAGAGGAGTTCATGATATTACGTGCAGACAAATGTTAGATGAAGTTGCCGTGACAAATAATAAGGAATACAACATTTCTAAAGAGTAGAATCGCTTGAACTAGTAGTAAACAAAGCTTGTGGTTATTTGTGTATGTGAGTGTTGCGCGTGAGTATGTATGTGTATCTGTAAAGGTGTAGGTATGTGTGCGTTTGAAGGAGATTCTCTGTCTCATCATAGATAAGTTTTAGTAGCCAATCAATCAGTTTTTTACAGTCATGTTTAAGTTTAGGGTTAATATTTAATAATTTGTTTGTCTTGGCATACAAAAAATCGTCTGAGGAAACAGAAAAATCTCTGACTGAAGGAAGTCCTGAGAGTGACACCCAAAGGAAGTTAAGTAAGCCTATGAGTAGACTGATTTTGGGAGTTTATAGAAACATGGTAAACATTTGTGTTTAATGAATGTTGCCTTAGGATAATTTGAAGAATAAAGAGTTGACGAACCGTTCAAACCTTACAGTAGGTAGGTACCTACTCATAGAATTCCTTGGTAGGGTAACGAAAAGGTTTTTTTTTTAATTGTTGATATATAGGCACGCGTTTGGTGCCTCTAGGGCTAGGATCGGGCGGGGAGTAGACGATACAGACTTCACCAGACAGTAATCAGAAGTACCTAATGGTGAAGAAATCGACACCGAGTAACGGTCTGGATCAATACTCAATACTTTATTGCATTCCATATGTGTTAAATAGCTGGTATAACATAATAAAATATCAATATGGATCCTGTCGGGCACAGCAAAGTAGAAGAGAGGAAGAGGGCTAAGTAGTTATTCAATTAAGCAATATAAATTATTAGTTGTGGTTTATTGGGTGTATAATATTATGTATATAAGTTTTGCGTATAGAAAGATATTAAATAGCTATTAATTACTATTAGGTAATTGTAAGTAATTGTTATGAAATTCTTATATTTAAATTATTCTTCATATTATATTAGTATTAAATTATTCTTCTTATTCTTATATTATTTTTAATATTTTTTTTATGTATCTAGGTTTATATTGGGTTTTCTATTTTTCTTCAAAATGTTTGGTGTATAAGAGAGAGAAAAAGAAATTATTTTGGAATCGATTTATCATCTAAGAACTCCTTTACTGTGTAGTAAGACTTTGATTCGAGAAATCGCTTCAATTTATTAATAAATTTTGTTGATTCAATATAATATATAGTTAATGAATAAATAAAAAATATGATTGAAGTTATGTTAGTGTTATTTGATACCTATAAATTATACATATCTTGATATAGTTTTTGAGCACTTTATAGATTGCTTCACATGTCTCTGGTATTATCTCTGATAGTAACTGTGACGATATACTAGTGCTGAATTTAAGTTCTCTGAATTCTCTTCCTGATGCTAGAAATTTTAAAGTCGCCACCAATCTCTCTTCAGCACTCACAGCTTGTCTCATAACTGTATCGCATTTAGTTATATGTGGTTTCACAAGATCCAACAATTCAATAAATGCTTCGGAACTCAATATTCGAAGATATATACGAAAATCTTTAACATCGAGATCTTTAATGAGATTCATATGACTGTATTGTCGTCTGTTTCCGAGATAAAATTTTGCCCATTCTTTTCTTCTTTTTCGTTCGTTATGTAATGGCGATGTAGCAACGATAGTTGGTGAGAGTCAAAATGGCGGGTGTACCTTAACTAATCAAATCCTCCTATTTACCAAATAAATGTACCTAAAATGTACTATTTAGTACCTAGGTTTAAAAAAATTGTACCTCCTTCAGAACGAAATTATTTCAAAATTAAGGTACACCCGCCATATTGACATCAAAATGGCGGGTGTTCTATAATATTTTATTATTTAACCATTATTCATAAAATATAATTACACCAAAAAATTATACCTAAAAAGTACCCCAAGTAAAAAAACCACAAACTTGATCAATTGGATACTTTCTGAGAAATAAAACAACTGTGTCTTGTTTATAAGTAAACACGATCACACTTCGTCAGCCTATGATGTTCCCATTGCTGGGATACAGACCTCCTCTCGGTGAGAGGGTGTGTGCCGTAATCCACCACGCGGACCCAGTGCGGGTTGGTAGATGTCACATGTCTTCGAATTTTGAAAGGGTCTTAGGTTCGAACCAAAGAGAATAAAATAGTCATTGGTTCGAACCAAGACAGGCGCTTTACTTTGTGTAAATAATTTCATCACAACTGCTCTCAAAAACGGTGAAGGAAAACATTGTGAGGAAACTGGCATGTTCTAGAACCAAATACTACAATTATAATTATATCAATTATAACCTACGACCCTATCAAAATTCGAAGACATGTGACATCTACCAACCCGCACTGGGCCCGCGTGGTGGATTACGGCCCACACCCTCTCACCGAGAGGAGGTCTGTATCCCAGCAGTGGGAACATCATAGGCTGACGAAGTGTTCACGCAATGCTAGTACAATACCGACTGGACGGGACGGTTCGTAGTCTGGTGCGCTTGTCTGTTGTGTAGACCGCACCGTACGGTTCGTGGTCCGGTCCGCACCAAGTTCGATCGTCTGTGAATACTTTAAGGTTGCGCAGCTCACGTAACGTATGATGCATATTATACACAAAGGTTGCGCAGCTCACACCATTTTCAATGTGTGACCAGGTCACTTTTACGTTTATTTGCGGTAAACATGACGCAAACACAGAAAAACACAATAAAAAAAGAAAAAACTAGGGGAAAATATGCGTCATATCCACGCAAAACGGCCATCGCTCAGCATAATGCTGCGACCTTATGTGAGACAGAGCTCCAAATATCAAAGGTGAATTTGCCAGATTTGCTTCAAACTGCTTTTGATAAAAATAAAGAGAATAGTTTCTTAGTATTTATTTGTTGGATGTTATGAGCTTTATGTTAAGTTCATTTAATTTAATAAATAGACATAGGCCCATGTATTACGGAAACATAACAATTACTACAAGGCTGATTTATTGATAATTAAAACGATAATGCAACCTTATTGCTAACTAGCTTCTGCCAGCGGCTTCGCCTGCGTGTAATTTTATTAGCCTAAATCTTACCAGAATCGGTCCAGCCGTTCCGTAGATTAGCCGGAACAAACAGACAGACAGACAGTCCAAAATTAAAAAAAACTGATTTTTAGGTACCTATAGGTATCGTGCAAATAACTGTATGAGCTTAAAAAAAACTATTATTTTGACATTACAAACAGACACTTAAATTTTATTTATTTTTATTTATTCTAATTTCAATGCTAAAACTTTCTGTCTCTAAACATCTACGTTATTGTAATCATATCTTCAAATAAAGCAACTCATTACAATACTGATCGAACTTCACTTGGAAGTTCAAAAAAAAACCCGTCAGGTGGGTTGTGGATAAATTCGAAACAGAGTTACCGCGCCACTGGGCACTCAGGGCAGGGAAGGAACAGGGGTGGGTTTTAGTCAGTAAGATTCTGACACGCCCTCCCGCTCCATCCAGAGCAGAAGATGTCATTCGATGATTACCCAGCCCACAAAAAAAAACCCGTCAGGTAACGCGGCATTACCGATCGGTAACGCGACAATAGGTTTTTAATAATAATTAATATTCACTTTAAAAGAGACTTTGACCTCTGAGTTTGTTTCGGTGTTTCTTCTCAGGGTAGTCAGCTAGGAAACACCGGCCTCATCTAGCCAAAACTGACAAAAAAAAAAATGTTGTATAAAAGTGTTGTTAAAACCTAATGAACTAAAATAAAAATCATTTGTCATTTAATAATTATAATTTTTAATAATAATATTTCTTTTCACACGGCCTCACTGGTGAGGCGTAGAGCGATGACGTGTCGTTTTAAAGAAATAAAATATTATACATATACTAATACAATACAACAGCAACAATATTAATTAAAGCTTTTTTAAGACCTTTTATACAATGCTATAACGCTAGTATTATAATTATCTGTGGCTATACTAAACTAGGTATACAGACTTATTCATAAGGCGATAAGAGAAAATTTCTTTCATTAGTAATTTTAGTAGTAGCTCGTGCCATTTGTGGGAGGACTCCACGTTGGTGGTGCCATTTGTGGGAGGACTCCATGTTGGTGGTACCGAGGTGGTGCCATTTGTGGGAGGACTCCATGGTGGTGGTACCGAGGTAGTGCCATTTGTGGGTGGACTCCACGTTGGTGGTACCGAGGTGGTGCCATTTGTGGGAGGACTCCACGTTGGTGGTACCGAGGTGGTGCCATTTGTGGGAGGACTCCATGTTGGTGGCGTCCAGGTGGTGGCGTTTGTATGGGGTGCTTAAGTAGTCCCATTCGTTGGTGGTGCCCAAGTAATCGTTATGGGTGCCCATGTGGTGCCATTAGTAGTAGGAGGGCGCCATGTGGTTACATTAATAGGAGGTGCCCAGGTGGTCTCATTAGTAGGAGGTGCCCAGGTGGTGCTATTTGTGGGAGGGCTCCATGTTGGTGGTGCCCAGGTGGTGCCATTTGTGATGGGACCCCATGTTGGTGGTGCCCAGGTGGTGCCATTTGTGATGGGACTCCATGTTGGTGGTGCCCAGGTGGTGCCATTCGTGATGGGACTCCATGTTGGTGGTGCCCAGGTGGTGCCATTTGTGATGGGACTCCATGTTGGTGGTGCCCAGGTGGTGCCATTAGTGATGGGACTCCATGTTGGTGGTGCCCAGGTGGTGCCATTAGTGATGGGACTCCATGTTGGTGGTGCCCAGGTGGTGCCATTAGTGATGGGACTCCATGTTGGTGGTGCCCAGGTGGTGCCATTTGTGATGGGACTCCATGTTGGTGGTGCCCAGGTGGTGCCATTTGTGATGGGACTCCATGTTGGAGGTGCCCAGGTGGTGCCATTAGTGATGGGACTCCATGTTGGTGGTGCCCAGGTGGTGCCATTTGTGATGGGACCCCATGTTGGTGGTGCCCAGGTGGTGCCATTTGTGATGGGACCCCATGTTGGAGGTGCCCAGGTGGTGCCATTTGTGATGGGACTCCATGTTGGTGGTGCCCAGGTGGTACCATTCGTGATGGGACTCCATGTTGGTGGTGCCCAAGTAATCGTTATTGGTGCCCATGTGGTGCCATTAGTAGTAGGAGGGCGCGATGTGGTTACATTAATAGGAGGTGCCCATGTGGTCTCATTAGTAGGAGGTGCCCAGGTGGTGCCATTTGTGATGGGACCCCATGTTGGAGGTGCCCAGGTGGTGCCATTTGTGATGGGTCTCCATGTTGGTGGTGCCCAGGTGGTGCCATTCGTGATGGGACTCCATGTTGGTGGTGCCCAGGTGGTGCCATTTGTGATGGGACCCCATGTTGGTGGTGCCCAGGTGGTGCCATTTGTGATGGGACCCCATGTTGGTGGTGCCCAGGTGGTGCCATTTGTGATGGGACTCCATGTTGGTGGTGCCCAGGTGGTGCCATTTGTGATGGGACTCCATGTTGGTGGTGCCCAGGTGGTGCCATTTGTGATGGGACCCCATGTTGGTGGTGCCCATGTGGTGCCATTAGTAGTAGGAGGGCGCGATGTGGTTACATTAATAGGAGGTGCCCATGTGGTCTCATTAGTAGGAGGTGCCCAGGTGGTGCCATTTGTGATGGGACCCCATGTTGGAGGTGCCCAGGTGGTGCCATTTGTGATGGGACTCCATGTTGGTGGTGCCCAGGTGGTGCCATTCGTGATGGGACTCCATGTTGGTGGTGCCCAGGTGGTGCCATTTGTGATGGGACCCCATGTTGGTGGTGCCCATGTAGTGCCATTAGTAGTAGGAGGGCGCGATGTGGTTACATTAATAGGAGGTGCCCATGTGGTCTCATTAGTAGGAGGTGCCCAGGTGGTGCCATTTGTGATGGGACCCCATGTTGGAGGTGCCCAGGTGGTGCCATTTGTGATGGGACTCCATGTTGGTGGTGCCCAGGTGGTGCCATTCGTGATGGGACTCCATGTTGGTGGTGCCCAGGTGGTGCCATTTGTGATGGGACCCCATGTTGGTGGTGCCCAGGTGGTGCCATTTGTGATGGGACCCCATGTTGGTGGTGCCCAGGTGGTGCCATTTGTGATGGGACCCCATGTTGGTGGTGCCCAGGTGGTGCCATTTGTGATGGGACCCCATGTTGGTGGTGCCCAGGTGGTGCCATTTGTGATGGGACTCCATGTTGGTGGTGCCCAGGTGGTGCCATTTGTGATGGGACTCCATGTTGGTGGTGCCCAGGTGGTGCCATTTGTGATGGGACTCCATGTTGGTGGTGCCCAGGTGGTGCCATTCGTGATGGGACTCCATGTTGGTGGTGCCCAAGTAATCGTTATTGGTGCCCATGTGGTGCCATTAGTAGTAGGAGGGCGCGATGTGGTTACATTAATAGGAGGTGCCCATGTGGTCTCATTAGTAGGAGGTGCCCAGGTGGTGCCATTTGTGATGGGACCCCATGTTGGAGGTGCCCAGGTGGTGCCATTTGTGATGGGACTCCATGTTGGTGGTGCCCAGGTGGTGCCATTCGTGATGGGACTCCATGTTGGTGGTGCCCAGGTGGTGCCATTTGTGATGGGACCCCATGTTGGTGGTGCCCAGGTGGTGCCATTTGTGATGGGACCCCATGTTGGTGGTGCCCAGGTGGTGCCATTTGTGATGGGACCCCATGTTGGTGGTGCCCAGGTGGTGCCATTTGTGATGGGACCCCATGTTGGTGGTGCCCAGGTGGTGCCATTTGTGATGGGACTCCATGTTGGTGGTGCCCAGGTGGTGCCATTTGTGATGGGACTCCATGTTGGTGGTGCCCAGGTGGTGCCATTTGTGATGGGACTCCATGTTGGTGGTGCCCAGGTGGTGCCATTCGTGATGGGACTCCATGTTGGTGGTGCCCAAGTAATCGTTATGGGTGCCCATGTGGTGCCATTAGTAGTAGGAGGGCGCCATGTGGTTACATTAATAGGAGGTGCCCAGGTGGTCTCATTAGTAGGAGGTGCCCAGGTTGTGCCATTTGTGGGAGGGCTCCATGTTGGTGGTGCCCAGGTGGTGCCATTCGTGATGGGACTCCATGTTGGTGGTGCCCAGGTGGTGCCATTTGTAGGGGGTGTCCAGGTGGTGCCATTTATAGGGGGTGCCCAAGTAATCGTTATGGGTGCCCATGTGGTGCCATTAGTAGTAGGAGGGCGCCATGTGGTTACACTAATAGGGGGTGACCATGTGGTCTCATTAGTAGGGGGTGACCATGTGGTCTCATTAGTAGGAGGTGACCAGGTAGTTTCATTAGTAGGAGGACGCCATGTGGTTACATTAATAGGAGGTGCCCAGGTGGTCTCATTGGTAGGGGGTGACCAAGTGGTTTCATTAGTAGGAGGGCGCCATGTGGTTACATTAACAGGGGGTGACCAGGTGGTCTCATTTGTAGGAGGTGACCAGGTGGTCTCATTTGTGGGGGGACGCCATGTGGTTACATTAACAGGGGGTGACCAGGTGGTCTCATTTACAGGGGGTGACCAGGTGGTCTCATTTATTGGGGGTGACCAGGTTGTCTCATTAGTTGGAGGTGCCCAAGTAGCTACAGGTGGCGGCGCACTAGTAGAGTTGTCTACGCCCCATGAGCTAGCACGCGAGGTGTCTCTTGGGTGGAACCTGCAAACAATACAGTTTACTCTATTAACATTTAAAACAACATAACGCAACACATGTACTTATATAAAGTTCTTGTCCTGCTCTGAAAAAGTGAAAATGTAAATTAGCTGTTCACTATATTTTTAAAATTGTATGGAGGAGCTTTTTTTTGAATTTATCGTAAATAGTCTCTAATAACGAGTTCAAAGACCCCTATATCAGAACAACAAGCGAGCTAACTGGGAAACCTTACCCTAATTCCTTTTATTTCATTTTAATTGACTAAAGAACAATTATTAGTAGTATAAGTTTAGTGCTCGGCTATTATTTTTCACAAACTTGAGCCATAACGAGGAGCTCATGAGTCGCTCGTGGCTAAAGTAATAACAGCCGCACGGGTCTATCTTTCAGGTTAACCCACGCTTGTCGTGGGTTGGTCCATGGATGGGTGATCATCTTTACATACTGAGACTCCTCCGTGCCTCGAAAAGCACGTTAAGCCGTTGGTCTCAGCTGTCAATCGTTGATCTTTGACAGTCGTAACGGGTCGTCAGAAGCCCGAAAGTCTGACAACCAGTCTTACCAAGGGGTATCGTATTACTCTGGCTACTGGGTTGTGGAGGTCAGATAGGCAGTCGCTCCAAGTAAAATACTGGTATTCAGTTGGATCCGGTTAGACTGGAAGCCGAGATAGTTGGGAAAAGGCTCGGCTGATGATGAATTGACTAAAGATCCTGGATCGTTCCATTTTAGATAAGTTTTCTTATAAATTGTCTTTAAATAATATCAAATAATAAACACGTGGGGGTACTTCAGAAAGTTCTTGGAGAGAGGCTTCTAATCGGTAAAACCTGTATGTTTTATTAGTAAAACGTCGATACACCTAATACGTCTTTGTCCAACCCTACAGGCGTGATGTTATGTACAATGCAAGATGTATCCATAATATGTCCATACTTTTAATTAATACATAAATGCGAAAGTCACTCTTTTGTTTCGCCTGTTGTAACCCCTTTCTTTTTTTTTGGGGGTGGGAAATCATCCAATGACTTCTCCCGCTCTAGGGTGGAGCGGAAGGGCGTGTCAGACTCTTACTGACTAAAACCCAACCCTGTTCTTCCCTGCCCTGAATGCCCAGGGGCGAGGTAACTCTTTAGAATTTATCCTCAACCTCCGGGCAGGCATCGGCCATGACGGGCCCCGTCCTGTTTGCAGACAACTTTTTGAGGCGATTACTCGCCGTCCGCAGGTCCGGGTACGTAATGTCCTCTTGAAATCCCAGTACAAGTACTTGCTACATTCGGGTAATTACAAAACAGCATTGTTATGGAAAAGTATTATGACACCCATTGTCAATTATAATAGAATACCTCATGGTTTTAAGGATTGTTCTGTAAACATTTTCGAATCTGAGGTAAGTGCACTACTTTTAGATAAATGTTATTACTCAGTGAAAGACTTTTTAAATGATATAAGTTTATCCAGACTACGATTGTTATAATTATTTAAAAAAAGAAAAGAAAGAAAAAAGTTTATTTTGTGCTTCGCACAGAAAAACACAACATTTTTTTTTTCTTTATTGCAATTCTGACCATTTAAGACATATGAATGAACCTGACTATTATTTTGTTTTGTTGACATTGTTTTGTTTGCAAATCTGATCATGTAAGACTTTTATGTACCTGTCTATAGTAATATTATTAATTGAATTCATTTAAATTTCTGTTTTGTTTGGTTGACATTGTTTTGTTTGTTTGTTTTTTATATTTTAATTTATGTAATAATTTGCACGCCGTAAGGTAGGCTGTAGCCGGTCTCATTAATTTATGTACAACATCTTATATCTGTACCTACATTCATAGCAAATAAAGTTCCGATTCTGGTAAACACAACTTTTTTTTTACAATTACGGTTCAATAACTTACTAAGTAAGTACTCGTAGGTATGTATTTATTATTCATTTTAGTTTTTTTTTAAGTTTTGCATTTCAGTTCAACGACGACGTTACTGATTGTATCTAAAAAATATGATAAGAAAAAAAATCTGTTTATTTAGGTACTACTTTTTTGCAGCTAAAACACTAGGAAACGATGACGGACGGACGTTTTCGGGGGACTGTCTTCATGTAAAACTTTGACGTTCAAAAAGTGCTGGCTCTCAGCCTAGGTCGAATAAATTACTTACGATTTGATTTGATTTGATTTGACCTACATGAATAACTAGAAAATTCTTACTACTTTATAGCGATTTCACATAATTATATAATTCTCACGAAAATAAAACATAGGTAGGTACTAATTTAGAAGAAAACATAATGAAATTAAAATCCTTAAAAGAAATAGTTTTGCAATATTTGATATCTATATCGGGTGGCTGGTAATTAGTGACCGATACATAAACACGTGATTGTAGTCATGATAAGTTGATAACAAACAACTTTCCCAAATATTTTTTTTTTATACTCATTCACTGAAAGCACAATAACACAACAGCCGTATGAAATTCGCGCGCGCGCGCCTGTGAACGTATTATGTTTCTTTGGGAAAGTTATTTGTGAAAGTTTTTTCCCTCGGGGAGAGCTAGTGCTTTATAATAAATGGATAGGTAATGAGTGAATGACAAGAACTTACTTCAAGTTTCCTTCATAAGTCTGCTCAGCGACGACGCTGATCAGAAGACAGCACCACACGAGAAGCTTGTTCATGGTCCAGTAGTAGAGCGAGCAAGCGACCGAGCACTGCACTGTGCAGAACTGCTGAGCTACCTACTACATATACTGCTTGGAAGAACCGCCCCTTTGATAAACACTGATATGCCCAAAATCAAATCAAATCTTAATCAGAGATAACATTACTTATTAGTTATTATATTTTTCCAGTGTATCCGTAAGCGATGCATGATTTGTGTGTCATTGTGTCGAAGTGTGTCATTCAAAACTGTTGGAAACGTCGAAAGTTCTCCTTTGATCTTATCGTTTATTAATTTCTACTTACTAAACGAATGTAGGTTTTCCTTATTACTTGATTTGGTAAGGGCAACGTCATTTTCTTTGAATTTTAATGATGGTCGAATTATCGCTCTGCTGGACGTTACTATTATACTATTATCATAATATTCTGTGACTCTGGTAGCTTTAGCATCCTTCTGCATCCGTCTCTCGTGGAAGGAAGGCTGGTATATCGTCTCTCGTGGAAGGAAGGCTGGTATATCGTCTCTCGTGGTAGGAAGGCTAGTACATCCATGGGAAAACAATTGTATACCTTATTAGCTTCTGCCAGCGGTTTCACCCGCGTGGCATTATTACTTCCCCGTTATAAACTTTCAACCCCTTTTACACCCCCTTGAGGGTTGAATTTCGAAAAACCTTTTCTTAGTGGATACCTACTCTTCACAAAGAACACACCCTCCAAATGTCATATCTTTAGGAGCAGCGGTTTAGGCTGTTATATGTCAGTCAGTCAGTCAGGACTTTGAATTTTATATTTATACACAGATAGCTGCAGGTATTGCTCGGCCTTTGTTTGGCTTTTAGGTAGTTGAAAGTAAGTATTGTGGCGATTGTAGACATAGCCTAAACTTAGCGGGTCTGCACCGGCCTTTAGCTGGCAGTTAAAAATATTGAGGAGTCGTTCGAGTATATATTAAAAGCATAGGTTTGATGTCAGACTTCAGCACGCCGGTGGCAAGAGGGCAGATGTATTACTTAACGAGTTAACGTGATTCAATATAGTTGATAAAGTGCCTTATCCCTCTTTCCTTTGTTACACTGCACGTATAAGCCAGTCACTCTCGTACACCACACTCTCGCAAGCAGCGAGTGAGACCACTACCCTGAAGATACTAGAGCACCCCCTGTAGCCCTGCAGGCCTTACTGGAGCCTTGGGGTCCCACAGTATGCAATATTTATATTAATAGCAGTATGTCCAATGGAATGTCCATCTGAAAAAACTTTTTTACAAAAAAAAACAACTGAATCCAAAAAAAAAAAAATACACTAAAAATGAAAAAATAACTTTAAATTCGGAAGTCGGTGTTTGTATTTTACTTTTTCGTTATTTGACGTCGATTTCCGAAATTAAAGTTATTTTTTAATTGTTAGGTTATTTTTTTTTGGAAGTCGGTTGTTTGTTTTTGTAAAAAAGTTTTTTATTTTCCACTTTTTAGTTGTTATACCCCAGAATTAGAAACCCCAATAACATGGAACGTGGACTTTAAACATTTGGAGACCACCAAAACGTCATCGAGGTATACGTATTTTTCGTTTTTGTTCAGTTTCTCAAAAAGCGCTGAAGCAATTTCGATAAAACTTATAAGGGACCACCTCGGAAGTATATTCTTTCGGATAAAAAAAGAATTTTGAAAATCGCTCCACAACTGACGGAGAAATCGGCGGACATACATAAAAAAAAAAACATACAAACAGTCGAACATAGAACCTCCTCCTTTTTCGAAAGTCGGTTAAAAAAATACGAATGTCATCTGTACAAACGTTCAAAAATCCTTCATAACATAACTTTGCTACCTCTTGAGCAAAACATGCTTTTATAGTGTCTAGACACGGCGGTGTAGGCCGTAGTTAGTACTAGACCGACGGTCAGCGCGTGTCGTGCGCGCCGAACGTACCCGCTGATGGTCGGTCGTGAACATACGTTTAATGCTTTACTGACGACAAAGTTGGCGAACGTGTACAGTTAACAAGTAGGTACCGTCAAACTGGGTGAATAGGAACGCCGGGGTGACTAGAAACAAAACTTGTAAGGGGTTTTTCACGTTATTTAGAAATTGTTTGTAGCATTTAAAGCGCTATTAGCTGCCAATGACCTTGAGTGGTTAGCTTGCGTGTTCTGACTGTCGCAACCCAGCGAACTGTCGCAACCCAGCGCTGGGCACGCCACCATTGCGGCGGTAGTGCCCCTCTTTGAGGAGTGGCTGGAGAGGCAGTTATAGTAGCCATCGCCCATCAAGGAGCGCTGTCCGAAATAAGACGCATTATTAATTTATTACACATAAAAGAACAGGTATTAAAATAAAACACTGAGACTAAATTATAAATAATTAAATGATCTTTAAAATTGTGAAGGTTTCATAAAAATACGCTTTACAGTTTTTGCGTGATTCTCAATTGTTTATCCGTTTTCGACGTATCTTTACAAATTAATTACACTATGTTATTAAAATATAATTTCAAATATTCTGAGATCAAATTACGACGAAAATTAGAGTAACATATATTTTTTTCAAAGAAATAAGCCTAGTCGTTTAGACGTGATGTTCAATTAAAACCATTAAAAGTCGTATAACTGCGCCTTAAGTACTCCGATTTATTTATGAATTGTTATAAATAAGACGACCGACGAGTTCGACCGACGGTCCTCGTCAGCGCGACGTAGCTGTACGCGCCTAGCCACATATTCCTAGCTTTTGATCAGCGCTGCACTGTACGTGTTCATATGTTTTCATAGGACCAAACCTGAAATCGCGAAAAAAATCTGCTGTTCAGTACATTTATGTTTACCTACTGACTGGTCAAAATGTACTGTACTGTCTATTTTTTTTCGCGATTTCAGGTTAGGCCCCATTTTTTTTTTTTTTATTTATTTTTTTTTATTTTTTTTTTATTTTTTTTTTTTTGGGGGGTGGGAAATCATCTAATGACTCTTTCCGCTCTGGGGTGGAGCGGAAGGGCGTGTCAGACTCTTACTGACTAAAACCCACCCCTGTTCCTCCCTGCCCTACGCGCCCGGGGGCGAGGTAACTCTTTCGAATTTATCCTCCACCCCCGGGCAGGCACTGGCCGTGGCAGGCCCCGTCCTTTGCTGACAACTCTTTGAGGCGCGCGTGGAACACTACGCGCCGTCGACTCTCGGGCCTGGTGCTGATCGGACGGCGAGTTACCCGCTACTCGCCGTCCGCAGGCCCGGGTCTACGGTGAGTA
Source organism: Polia nebulosa (assembly GCA_951329385.1). Taxonomy (NCBI): domain Eukaryota; kingdom Metazoa; phylum Arthropoda; class Insecta; order Lepidoptera; family Noctuidae; genus Polia; species Polia nebulosa. The sequence continues at coordinate 32,144,665 of OX589603.1, read as the reverse complement.
AAAGTTGTTTGTTATCATGAGTACAGTCACGTGTTAAAGTATCGGTCACTAATTACCAGTCACCCTATATATAATAGGTAAGTAAGTATTTTCACACGTGGTCTATCTATAGTATCTTTTTATATGGGACACTATAGAAGTACCCTTGCAGCTAGGGTTACCAGAGAGAAAATTTAAAAGTCCGAAGAAAAAGCCTGATTTGCATTGAAAAATCTTGAGATTTTCTCGAATTTTGCGAAACCTCGAATCTTCTGCACTTTCAATGCAAACTTCATGTCACTGAAAGTGCGGAAAACCAAGAAGTTTTCAAGCAAGACCTTAAAAATATGTATACCTAAGACTTCCAAAGAATATCTGGTCAAGTGGATGAAGTCTAATTGGTTAATACTGACAAAGGGCGAAATGATTGACTTTGATCACATTGCTTCATTAATTCATTATTTGAATGGAAAAGAAGAACATATCGATGATGTGAAATTATGACGAAATTCCAGCATCGAACACATTTATATCAAAACAAGAAGACGCATTTTTTGATGTAATGCTCCATACATTGTGGGCAACCATTTTCAAGACCATCGGTGTTTCAAAATTACCCGAGATAACGCGTATTTGTTCCTGCGGACGGCGAGTAATGGGTAGCTCGCCGTCCGATCAGCACCAGGCCCGAGAGCCGACGGCGCATAGTGTTCCACGCGCGCCTCAAAGCCCGTCATGGCCGATGCCTGCCTAGGGGTTGAGGATAAATTCGAAAGAGTTACCTCGCCCCTGGGCAGCCAGGGCAGGGAGGAACAGGGGTGGGTTTTAGTCATTAAGAGTCTGACACGCCCTCCGGCTCCACCCTAGAGCGGGAGAAGTCATTGGACAATTACCCACCCCCCAAAATAAAAAATACGTATTTGCTATTACAGCCCAGAATGCAAACGTAGAAAGACTTTTTTCTATTATGGGGGCTCAATGGTCAAATGAAAGAAACAAACTAACGGTGTCTTCAGTCCGAGCTTTACTTTTAACACACTGTGTTTTGAAGAGTTTAACGTGCGGAGCATTTTAAAGAATAGTGCTAAAAGACAAAAGTTTACATAAAAAGGTATCGCAAATTAAATATGATAAAATAGATGATTAGAATAGGTTTCATAGATTTTATTGTTGATTATATTTTTGCAATTCACATGTTGAATTTGTTAATGTTTAAATTCTATTTAAAGAAGATTATTACTTATTTGTTTTTGTAACAAAAAATACCTTAAAAATCTACTCTTTTTTATTGAAAATTCCAAAAAGCCTGCTATTTGCAGAGATTTCCAAAATCCGACCGCAATCCTGAGAAGAGCCTGAAAATCCTGAAATCTCAGGACAAAGCCTGAGATATGGTAACCGTAGCTTGCAGCATCTTAACAGCCGGATGGATTTTATAAATTGGTGTGTATCGATTTGTCGTTCTAAATGATTTGGCCAGCTTCCATAGAAAAGTTCAAACCCTTTATAGATATATATATATAGGTTAGGTTTAAAGAATTTATTCTCATAAGAACAATATATAGGTTCACTTACAATGAGATACAAAGAATTGCTTAAATCTAAATGAAATAAATATATATATATTATATATATTTTTTTATGTTTGATAGGCACGCGTTTGACCACTATCTCACCTGATGGTAAGCGATGATGTGTTCGAAGATGGAGCACGCTTGCCTAGAAGTAATCTATTCACTCTTGACTTAAAGACTCCCAGGTTGTAGCTAACAGGAAACACAGACTCCGGTAGAGAATTCCACTCCCTAGCTGTACGCGCAATGAATGTTTTCTCAAAACGCTTTGTGCGTATGGATGGGATGTGCACCATGAACCGGTGGTACTTCGCCGTACGTCTTGTGGTCTTTTGATGAAACGGGCTTGGCGGAATCAAATTATGCAATTCCGTCGCACACTCCCCAAAATGTAATCGATAGAAAACCGACAGGCTAGCAACTCGGCGTCTATGTTCAAGACTTTGGAGTTTCGACTCAACGAGCTTATCATTGCCGATGATCCTCTTGGCTCGTTTCTCAATTGACTCAAGGGCATCAAGCTTTTATCTGGCAGATCCATCCCAAAGATGAGAGCAGTACTCCATACACGATCGGACTTGCGCTTGATAGAGTTGGAGAAGCTGTTCCGGCGTGAAGTATCGTCTCACCTTTGCGAGGATCCCAAATTTTTGGCAGCCACTTGAGCCTTTGCCTCTATGAAGGGACCAAAATTTAGGGTAGATGTTAAAGTAACACCAAGAAGATCAAGTTGGTCGGTTATCGGGGGGTGGGGTAAGGGTAGGTTTTGGCAGATCGTTAATATGCAGCAAAAACAATGTTGCCGAGAGCACCGACCCCTGAGGAACACCGGCATTAATAGCCAGCAGTCCGGACGAGCAGCCATCTATGACTACTCGGATGGACCGATCCCTCAGGAAATCTGCAATCCAATCACACAAACCAGCGGGCAGACCGAAGGAAGGAAGCTTACCAATTAGGCTGTCGTGCCAGACCCGGTCGAAGGCCTTCGAGATATCAAGGGAGACCACAAGGTCTTCCCCTTGTTTGTCGACGGCCTCACTCCAGATGTGAATGGCATACGCTAGAAGATCTCCTGTTGACCGATTTCGGCGGAAGCCGTATTGTCGGTCACTTAGGATATCGTTAGCTTCTAGGTATGCCAGGAGCTTACCATTCAGTCTACGTTCCATACTCTTACAGAGTACGGAAGTTACCGAGATGGGCCTATAATTTGCTGGGTCAGCTCGACTACCCTTCTTGGGTACGGGTTGCATGTTAGCTTGCTTCCAAGCCATCGGCACTTTTCCAGTCTCAAACGAAAGGCGATATAGGCGAGTCAAGATCGGAGACAACTCAGGCGCACACGTCCTCAGTACAATTGCCGGTATCCCGTCGGGGCCTCTAGCCTTGTTCACGTCCAGGTTACGCAGTACCCTTCGGACATCCTTCTGATGAATGCGAATGTCTGGCATAATTGACTCGCATCCACCAAGAGTACCAGGGGGCCTCGCGCCACCAGGATCTAGACGCGAAGATTCCGCAAATAGAGAGGCAAACAAGTTTGCTTTCTCCTCAGCGGAGTGGGCCAGCGACCCGTCGGGTTTCAGCAGTGGAGGTAGTGAGGGGCAGCAGAAGTTTGATTCAACCGACTTAGCCAGGGACCAAATCGCCTTACTACCAGCTGGGTAAGAAGCAAGTTTGGTCCCAATTCGTCCAATGTGGTCAAACCGAGCCCTCCGCAACACCTTCTTGCAGGACTTGGCAGCCCTGTTGAAGGCTCTCTTCTTCTGACTCACGTCATTTGCTTTACGCGTCCGAGCGTCGACCCATGCCAGGTAGGCCGCGTGTTTAAGCGCATCAGCGCGATTGCACTCGGCACCAAACCATGGTCGAGCCTCGCCAGACATTGTTACGTCAGAGAATGGAATGTAGTACTCCATTCCCCGCTGCAACACATCCGTCACGGCGTCCGCCCACGACGAAACATCAGTCGAAGAAAAGCAAGTGGGTCGCCAAGGATAACATGCGAAGAAAGATCGCATGCCATCCCAATCTGCTGACCTGTATCGCCAAACCCGCCTGGTATCTCTAGGGCTAGGATCAGACGGGGAGTAGACGGATACAGACTTCACCAGACAGTGGTCGGAAGTACCTAATGGTGAAGAAATCGACACTGAGTAACGGTCTGGATCTGTTGTCAGCAGAAGGTCCAAGCAATTGGCTGTATGCATATCCGGCACCCTCGTTGCCCCTTGGACCAGCTGGGTGAGATTTAACGCTAGCGCTAGCTTATACGTCTCTTGTCATCTCATGTCATGTACGTCTCTTGTCATGTCAATCACCGCTGTGCGAACGGTAGACACAGGCGTAGACAATTTTATCTAGGCTTGTGTCCACTAGGACCCAAAGAGTTGAGAACCTGGAGTCCTCAAGGTTACGGAGACGCCGATAGCAGATGTCGTCCCGGGCGTACATGCATATACCAGCGTGTGGCTTAAAATTGTGCTCCAGAAAAACAAAAAAAAAAAAAAGGGTAAACCCTGGGTAAGATAGGTACGCCACGTCAGACGGACATCCGATCTGCGTCTCCGAAAGCAATAAGAGAGCTGGTTTCTCAGTCTCTAGGTGGTGGTGGACTGCGGCGAGATTCGAGTGCAGACCTCGTATGTTAGACAGGTACACTTTGTGTGAGAGGGAGTGCTGCCGCTGTACAGCTTTTTTTCTTTTTTGTTCCTTTTTTCATTATTGTGAAGAGTGAAGGAAGGAGAGGAGAAGGAAGTGAAATGAGGTTCCATGCAGGCTACCTTCAGGCACGCACTGACAGGACGGTATAATTGGGGGACTAGTCTGGAGACTGCGGGGACGCCAGAGCCCCCCCGGGAATGTCCATCGGGCCCTCTCGTCTGGTCGCCAACCAGCACGATGGTGCATTCCGGGATTTTTCGTCAGTTGGCGGCGCAGCCTTTCATGTGTGGCTAGTACACTACTTGGGCCCCCAACTAACTGCTGCCGGCCAGCGGCGCACCGTGCCTCGGATCCCGCGACCCTCCGCGACTAGTCTCCCGTTACATCCATATCAGCGCGAGCCTGGTTGGTCTGCCTGCAATGGAACATCTATTTCGACTCAACTCCTCTGGATGGGCTACACTGAGCATCGTACCGGAACACGGCCAGGCCACTTGGCGGTACGTCTTTGCCCAGTGGGTGGTCGCAAGCCATCGGTCGAAACCTACCACCAGTTAGTGTCACCTGATTAGCACCACCCGGGGACCACGTGTAGGGACTCAATGGGTATACTCCTACGGACCCAGGTGACTCGGCCCCCAAAATATATGTAGATTCAGTGAATTTCCGTGTAAACAAAAGAGATGCTTGCCTGTGAAGCCCCATGGCAAAATCCGGGTTGTCAAATTAAACCCCGAGGACAACCCGGGTTGACAGCCGATTTTTTTTATTTTTATTATTCTCTTTAATTTTTTTTTTTTGGTCCGACTCACCGGTGAGTTTCGGGGTTTCACAGGTTAATAGTTGATCGCAGACTTTTCACACTGCCGGCGAGCAATAATCTAAATATAACAACACATAATAGGTACCTATGATAGTGAGTGAGATAATGAGAGATCATGAGATTTGTTAAATACTAATTACTTTGGTGATTCAATACATAATCTAAGATTGAAAACGATTAAAGTGGTGAGAATCAACCGGAAATAAGGTATTTTTATTTCGACATAGACTACCTAGGTACTTTTCGAGGTAATTACCTAGGTACCTATTAAGATGGACTTCTACCTACTGTGAAAAGACGTAGGTAGCCGTTCTTTGAGTAGTAAGTAGGTATAGTAGGTACTCGTAGTTATACTTTTCATACAGTCAGTCTCAAACAGATTTAAAGCCTACTCAGTAGCGAAACAAAACCCTGACTCGCACAGTAATGATTTTAAATTATTAATTACCTACCTAGAGCCATCTCCATTTCTACGTACTACATAAAATTTAGATAATTAACTCTGCGCGTCTAGCGGACACATGGTGGGCGAGACACAATTAAAATCTTGGACGCGATACGGGTTAATCAGTTTGTTGTTTGACGCCGACTCAAAATTAGTTTATCTTTAATTTGATAACGTAATGTAAGTAAATAAGCTCAATACTCAAGATTAAAATTTCTTTGTTAAAAAGTTTTTTTATATGTCTACTCTCATCTCATATCCTAAAGTTCTAATTATGAAGATAAAATTAACACTTTATTGACTTTAACCACAGATCACTGTAAAAAAATTAAACTCTTTTTTTTTATAACACACAGCCCGAACAAAATAATGCTATAATAATCGGTAAGTATACTTAACTTTTTTTCTGTTAGAGTTTGAGTTTTTCAAAAAATTCTTATTTCGGTAAAACTTTTTAAGTTAAATACAAAATTGGATTTGACCATATGATTTTTTATTCGTTTTATGTATTTGTTTAATATATGTACCTATATTGTTGTTAGGAAACTATTATTTTATTTAAATTAGTCGATTAAAATGCGTAATTATGGTTCCGAACATCCGAATCTAAAACCGGAACCCTTATAGGATCACTCGTGCGTCTGTCTGTCCGTCCGTCTGTCACAACCAATTTACTCCGAATCTACTCGACCGATTGTTGAAATGTGGTACACACATGAATATTTGAAACCCAAACACGAAGTGTAACGTAAATAAATGAATTTGGAAAATGGGGGTGCAAGTCAGAAAAAAAAGTTTTATATACTGTAATGTGCTACAATAACAAATGAAAGGGCTATATAAGGATTTCACATATATTTTTTTCATAATTCCAAAACTTATAAACTACAGTTTTTAAGTTATTTGAGAAAATAGATGAAACCTTTATAAAAAATATTTCAACCTTTCGGAGATAAGGGGTTTTTTATACCCCTTATCTCCGAAACCACTAGGCCCAAAATTTTAAGAAGAAAAAAAATGTAGTTCTTTACTTATAGATTATTACAGAAAAACTTATAAGAAGTACCTATACGTAGTTTAAACCTGAAAAAAAAATATGATTTGTTCGGAACCCTTTGCGCGCGACCGGCTCTTGGTCGGTTTTTGTTTTTCATCTAGGCCAATGACAAACTACTAATAAAAAAAATATAATTTTGATAAAAAATTATTGTACCAATATCTGCATTCAACACATGTTGCATTAAACACCAAAGGCCTACCCAGCTTCCAAGGCATTAGGGTAATCCCGTCTTGCCTCTTCATCGTCACGTGCCAAGCCGTCGTGAAGTTCTGAAACGGCTGACACACCGGTGACAGCGTGCCGTGCCATACGACCCGAGCTACTACTTGCAGGATAGGCCATGGTGTCCGCGGTGGTCGACTGCTTCACCACACTGGCAGCGATGTGGAGCTCCGCAAGGAGCGCCCAGACGCGATCGGGAAGGTGGTGTCTTCCTCTATACGTTTACCCGATGGGCCTTTCCATAACGTAACTGTTTTTGTCCATCTATGATCTTTAAGACGTGCTATATGTCTGGCCCATTTCCACCTTAACTTTTGGCTATAGCTGAGTGCATCTACTGCTTTTGTTTTAGATCTAATTTTTGTATGCCTTATTTTGTGTACTCTCTTAATATTTAACATACTGCGTTCCATTCCTCGCTGACATGTGATTATTTTATTTTTAATCTTGTTGGTAAACTTCCATGTTTGACATGCGTAAGTCAGACAAGGAATGAGACAAGAGTCCATGATTCTTTTCTTTAACTTGACAGGCATTTCACTTTTAAATATCTCCTTGCAACTCCAATACTTATTCCAGGTTCGTTTGACTCTTCTCTCTACTTCTTGTTCATTGCTATCTCTGTTGAATCCAATTTGTTTACCTAAATATACGTATTGATCTACATAATCTACTGGGTCATTTTCGATTATTATTTCAGTTTTTTTGGAGTTGGTCATGAGTTTGGTCTTTCATTTCTAGACCCACTTGCCAGCTTGCTTTATGTAGAGTGTCTAACATAATTGTAGTTGTGGGCTCGATTCTGATAGTAAAACCAAGTCGTCCGCAAATCGTAAATGGTTTAGGTATTTACCCTTGATATATAGACCACAACTTTTCCGGTCTAATTTGCGTATGATAGATTCTAAAATCGCGATGAAAATGTTTGGGGATAAGGGATCTCCTTTTCTGACTGCTCTCCTGACCGGGAAGAATGCGCCTATGGTTTCCAATTTGACTCTATTTGAGCTATTACTGTATAGGTATTTGAGTATATTTATATATTGTTGCTCTACATTTTGGGCTTTTAGACTGTCCCATATACTTTCGTGTGAGATTGTGTCAAAAGCTTTTTGGTAATCAATGAATGTGATACACAGCGGCCTCTGTTATTCTTGATATTTTTCAAATATTAGTTCTAGTGTGTGAATGTAGTTTATAGTAGAAAAATTCTTTCTAAATCCAGCTTGTTCAATAGGTTGATTGATCTCCAATTCTTTGATTGACTATTGTAGAGAAAAGTTTATATAAGGCTTATCGGCTGGTAGTTCCTGATGTCTCTTGGGTCTCTTTTTTGTATAGCAAGATAATATTAGATTCAGAACATTGAGACGGTGTGACACTAGTTTCAATTATCAAATTAAATAATTTTGTAAGCGGAGCAGCTAGTATGCAGCAGACAGTTTTTAAGGCGTCATTAGTTATATTATCTGATCCTGGGCTCTTATCTGGTTTTAGTCTTTTTATTGTTCCAATAACTTCAGTATAATCTATTGGTTATATGTGGGATTGTGACGTTTCAGTATCGCTGTAATCATTTTCGATATGGTTTGTGTCTCTTGCTAAATCTGGCGTACTATAAAGTTTTATTATAAAAATTTGTAGCGATGTTGGTTATGTCTTAAGCAGTATCTCTTTCTCCCGACTCTTTCAGACTTTCAATTCATGTTTAATTAGTCCGTAATTCTTTATATCCCTTTTTCAAACTTCCAGAACAAAGTTCTACGTATTTATAATCTTTTTTATGTACTTGCTTGTCAATTTGTATAGTGCTTTGAGTTCATTTTTCATTGTTCGTGTTTTATTTTTGGTCCTTTGTAGCTCTTGCCTTCGTTGTAAAAGTCTTTCTGTATTTTCTGTGAGTACACTGCGCACCTTTGTTGTATGTGAAGGTCGTGCGACTTGTAAACTGTCTATGATATAAATTATTAATTTATCGTAGTACTCTTGAACTGTCCCAGTTGGCTCGGTATGGAGTAGAGATATTTAAGTTTTCAAATTTTCTTTATATATTTGTATTTCTCATTCTTTTTTAAGTGTACTGTTTGTTTATTTACAAACCTGGTTCGAGTTTTCACTGGTTTACTAAGTGATATTTTGGCTCTGAGTGGTCTGTGATCTGATGAAAAGTTTATACTTAGTGTTTCTATGTCTTGAAATGATTTTTGATGATTAGACAGTATGAAATCTAATTCATTTTTATGTTGACCATTCGGAGACTGCCATGTCCATTTTTTTTTCTCTTTTTTCTTGTAAAAGGTGTTGATGATAGCTAGCTTATTTTCCATGGCAAAGTGTTCTGTGTACTGTTCCATAGCCATACCTACTGTTTCATTACTAAGTATGCATCTTTTTGTGGCTTACCAATTTTGGCATTGAAATCACCCATTAAAATAAAATCTTCGTATGCATGGCCTCATAGACGGTATCATAGAAAATATTTACTTCTTCTTCATCTGCTGCTTCTGTTGGGGCGTATACTTGTATAATGGTAAATTTCTTTCCTGGTATTTTGAGATTAAGCAGAACGACGCGTTCAGAGATACCAAGATAACTTTCTACATATTGTTTCAGATATTTTTGTATAATGAAACCGACTCCATACTTGCCCTGTGTTTGTCCTGTACTGCAGAGAATAAATTCTTCATTCCTAGGCGCCGAACTTCTGATAAGCTTATTATGTCGTAATTTTATATGTGTTAATGCTTTTTCCAGTTCTATTATTCGTTCGGAAGATAGTAGAGTTCTAAATTGTAGGTTAGTATGTAAAATTCTTCATTTTTCTTTTCTGACTTTCTTTCATGATCTTTTGGTGATATCTTTGGAGGGTTTTAGGGCCAAGAGGATAGACATTACTTATTTTCTGATTAACAGGATGTGTGGGGTAGAGCAAGTTCGTATGTACCTACTTTGAACATACGCATACCTGCTAGCTTGGGCCGGTTACACCCCATATCAAGGAATGCGCCGAATCACCAATCAATCTGTGTTTATGTAACAATTTATTTCACTCTACATTGAGGTTAAGTGTAACAAGAATAACACAAGTTGAGCATTATTACGGTTCAAATATCATTTATTTCTCAAAGATTTACAATAATCACTTAATGAGAAACAAAGTTTTAAATAATAACATGCAGGTAATTGTCCAGAGCGCTTGTCATGCAGATATGTAGAAGTAGAAATAAATAGTAGGTGAGGGTACATCGTTCTTACGCAAACATAACATTTAATAACAGTAAAGGAAATAACATGCAATTGTACCTATATTAATGTACTCGTAGTTTCGTTTGATATTTCATAATTACGTTGCACATGTAAAAAACAACTAAATGCAGGATTACTTCCCAGAACCGACATTAGGTGCCCAGGATATTGTCGGGATCAGTGGTTCCAAAGTAGTGCCATTAGTGATGCCCAGGTGGACGTGGGGATCAGTGGTTCCCAAGTAGTGCTGTTGGTGACATTCTTTGGAGGTGCCCAGGTGGACGTGGGGATCAGTGGTTCCTAAGTAGTGCCATTGGTGACATTTGTAGGAGGTGCCCAGGTGGACGTGGGGATCAGTGGCACCCAAGTAGTGCCATTGGTGACATTTGTAGGAGGTGCCCAGGTGGACGTCGGGATCAGTGGTTCCCAAGTAGTGCCATTGGTGACATTTGTAGGAGCTGCCCAGGTGGACGTGGGGATCAGTGGCTCCCAAGTAGTACCATTGGTGACATTTGTAGGAGGTGCCCAGGTGGACGTCGGGATCAGTGGTTCCCAAGTAGTGCCATTGGTGACATTTGTAGGAGCTGCCCAGGTGGACGTGGGGATCAGTGGCTCCCAAGTAGTGCCATTGGTGACATTTGTAGGAGCTGCCCAGGTGGACGTGGGGATCAGTGGCTCCCATGTAGTACCATTGGTGACATTTGTAGGAGGTGCCCAGGTAGACGTCGGGATCAGTGGTTCCCAAGTAGTGCCATTGGTGACATTTGTAGGAGCTGCCCAGGTGGACGTGGGGATCAGTGGCTCCCAAGTAGTGCCATTGGTGACATTTGTAGGAGCTGCCCAGGTGGACGTGGGGATCAGTGGCTCCCATGTAGTACCATTGGTGACATTTGTAGGAGGTGCCCAGGTGGACGTCGGGATCAGTGGTTCCCAAGTAGTGCCATTGGTGACATTTGTAGGAGCTGCCCAGGTGGACGTGGGGATCAGTGGTTCCCAAGTAGTGCCATTGGTGACATTTGTAGGAGGTGCCCAGGTGGACGTGGGGATCAGTGGTTCCCCAGTAGTGCCATTGGTGACATTTGTAGGAGGTGCCCAGGTGGACGTGGGGATCAGTGGTTCCCAAGTAGTGCCATTGGTGGTATTTGTAGGAGGTGCCCAGGTGGACGTCGGGATCAGTGGTTCCCAAGTAGTGCCATTGGTGATGTTCGTTGGAGGTGCCCAGGTGGACGTGGGGATCAGTGGTTCCCAAGTAGTGCCATTGGTGACATTTGTAGGAGGTGCCCAGGTGGACGTGGGGATCAGTGGTTCCCAAGTAGTGCCATTGGTGGTATTTGTAGGAGGTGCCCAGGTGGACGTCGGGATCAGTGGTTCCCAAGTAGTGCCATTGGTGATGTTCGTTGGAGGTGCCCAGGTGGACGTGGGGATCAGTGGCTCCCAAGTAGTGCCATTGGTGATGTTCGTTGGAGGTGCCCAGGTGGACGTGGGGATCAGTGGCTCCCAAGTAGTGCCATTGGTGATGTTCGTTGGAGGTGCCCAGGTGGACGTGGGGATCAGTGGCTCCCAAGTAGTGCCATTGGTGATGTTCGTTGGAGGTGCCCAGGTGGACGTGGGGATCAGTGGCTCCCAAGTAGTGCCATTGGTGATGTTCGTTGGAGGTGCCCAGGTGGACGTGGGGATCAGTGGCTCCCAAGTAGTGCCATTGGTGACATTTGTAGGAGGAGCCCAAGTTGTTACATTGGCTGACGGCACATAGGAAGAGTTATCCGCCTGGCAGCCGGCGACCTGCGGCCAGTCACACACGCGGAGCACGGGGTTGAAGTGCAGCTGTGGGGCGCAGGCGAAGCACTTGGGCTCCGCGCCAGCGTGCGCGCAGTGGTAGAACAGCTGGCAGTCCACGGGGTGCGGCACCAGCGTGTCGTCCGCCACGTGCGCGCACGTCGCAGGGTGAGTCGCGCATCGGGCTGCAATGTCGCGCGCTCGCGAGGTGTCCCTGGGGTGAAACCTGAGAACAATTCACCATGAATAAATATTTTTGCTTTTGTATCGTATGAAAGAGTGAGATATATTTTTTTTACTAGTTGATGTTAAATGCATGCGCAGAATGACCATCTACCGAAACGAAAGATACGAAAGACAAATGTGAGATTGTCGAAAGATTTCTTCGGCGCCGGATCAAAAAAGAATAAAATATAACTTTGGGTGGAAACACATAAATAAACGTCCAATACATCGTAGAACAAAAGATAGAAGTGTACATGGTACGCGTGGTGGAAAATCGAGACATGCAGAACGAGAGCGATCTCATATGGTTGATGGTGAGGCATGGGAGCATGTGCGTACCATCACTACAGAGCATAGAAACTAACTCCATTCATTTAAAATCTCATAAAAGCTCTAAAGAAATACAACTATTCATCAAGCATCTAAATTGCCAGCTAGGTAATCTAACCATCTCAATTTTAACTGGCAACATCAGGATAATTCCAGATGTCCTGATGATATCAAGCCATTGCCAGATTAGAACTTACTTCAAGTTTCCTTCGTAGGTCTGGTCAGCGACGACGCTGATTAGGAGACAGCACCACACAAGAAGCTTATTCATAGTTAAGTAGTTAAGCGAGCGAGCGACTGGCACTGTGCAGAACAAAGAAGCTGCCACTAGTTATACTACTGCAAGAACCGCCCCTTTGATAAGCACGGCTATGTACTACAGCTCAGTTATCAAATCGGTACCTCCGCGGAGATAACGAGGTAAGCTTGTTCCGTATCAATGCCGATGGGCGTAGCCATCTATGGATCGCTTAGTCGCGTGTATTTTGAAAAAAAAAACTTTTTTACATAAATACAACCGACTTCCAAACAAGAAAATACTTACACTTAAAATTGAAAAATAACTTTAATGTCGGAAGTCGGTGTTTGTATTTTATTTCTTCGTTAATTGACACCGAATTCCGAAATTAAAGTTATTTTAAAAGTGTATTTTCTGTTTTGGAATCGGTTGTATTTTTTGTAAAAATGTTTTTTATTTTTCACTTTTTAGTTGTTATACCCCAGAACTAAAACTAAATATTAAATTTACGTCCGAATTGATAACCCTAATAATATGGAACATGGAATTTGAACATACTCGTAAGTGGAGGAGACCGAAACGTCATCTACGTATACACATTTTTTGTTTTTATTGATTTTTTCAAAATAACCTAAATTAATTTCGATAAATGGGACCACCTCTGGAGGATACTCTTTCGGATGAAAAAAGAAGGTTGAAAATCGGTCCCCAACTGACAGATAAATCGGTAGACGTACATAAAAAAAAACGTACATACAATCGAACATTTAACCTCCTCCTTTTTGCGAAGTTGGTTAAAAAAAAAACAAATAAAGGTATATCTGGGTATATTCATAATTTTTAATAATTATAGACAAAAAGGCGTGGGATTGAGCTGCTTCAATGATGTACATGAGCCAATGTTTTCGTTTATACTTGCTTTTTTAAACACAGTGATTTTTTAATATTTTAATGTAAATGTCTGCAGGTCTATGTGGGTTATTTTTTTTTCCTTTTATCCATTAATTATTAACGTTGTCTGACAGTTTAAGTACTTTTGCGGACTACCCAAAAGTCCTTTCTTTGGTATTGTTCGTCGAGTCATTGAGCTCCTTAGTAGTTCTAAGTTTGAGCTATTCGATTACTGACAAATGCTTGCACTGACTGGACAGAACAACTCAAATATGTGTGGTTCATTCTTCAAAAGATTATTACATACACTAACGCTGCATGTTCCTCATATAGCATATTGTGATTGTGAGAACTATGTAGGTCGTTATATTCACGTAGAACTCATGATTGTCTGGTAGTTTGAGTAGGTACTTACTTGTGCGGCCTACCCAAATGTCCAGACAATCTTTGGTATTGTTGGTGTTTGGAAGGAACAGGTTTGGGTTTTAGTCAGTAAGAGTCTGACACGCCCTTCCGCTCCACCCCGAGCAGGAGAAGTCATTGAATGATTTCCCACCCCAAAAAAAAAGCCTTGCATAACAAATAACTATTTCACACCACCTGCATCATCATGCAGCAATCATCAAAATCATGCATGCTTTTTCCTCAGCGGTTTTTCTATACAAATGCTACTCCTGTTCACTTTTTGGGGCGAAATTTTCAAAAATCCTGTCGTTAAGGAATACTCCACGTTTCTGCGACCAGAGTCAGGACTATTCAGGACAAAGCCTTTTATAGATTTCATGATCACCAGGCTTTAGCTATTTTGGCGACCCGTGAGAGATATTTGTATGTGCCCTTAACTTTCTTAAAAGATATTTCTTTTAGCTAGATTACCTGCGTTTCTATGTACAAATTGGAAAATGAAGGTAGGTAAGTACTCGTACTTAATAACTCACAATAATTTAAGTAAGTACATATGTAATTTTTTTTTGTAAATAAGTTAAAGTTTATTTAGTATAAGTACTAACTTTTACCCAAGACTTCATCCGTGTGGACTTGAGTTTCCCATGGTAACCAATTGTTTTCCCGTAGTAAAAAGTAGCCTATGTCACTTTCCAGTCCTCAATGTGTGCAAAGTAACATCCCACATTCATTTGTTAGTCTATTTTTCTGAGAAAACAAAATACTTTTGTTCAATAATAAAAGTTTACACACGTACAAGTTTGGTAATCTGCAAACTCTGCCATCAATGCGTTGTACAGTCGGTCGGGTCATCATTATTTAGAGTTCCGACAAAAGTTTATTGCTAGAAACTGGACACAATAGATGCAAAAGTGTAATATAATAAAGCGTTCCTATTGTCGGCCTTTAACGTTTTTTTCTGCAAAAACAAGCTTTTCTTTGCCTTTTTGTACATCCGACATTGTGTCTTGTATTGTGGAGGGCGTTATTATTTAATAACTAAATAAATGAACACATTTTTGGAAGTTGGCGGTGTCCTCTTGGAACTGGCGCCCCAGGCGGTCGTCCGTGCCCCCCCCCCCCTCCCCCTAATGCCGGTACTGATGATCACTCTCTTAATCGATCGCCGACTGGAATTAATTTAAGGACTATGTAGCCGCAAAGTGGCGACTTAATTAAATAAAAAATAGCATAGCATAGAAATTAGAAAATCAAGATTAAATAAAGTATGTTGCGTTTGTTACAAAGAGGATAAGGTATTTTGACGTTATTACAACAACACATACTTAATACGTTTCACTTTCATTGTAGTATCCAAGAGTACCAAAAACGGCGGTTATTGACACTTTTGGTTACTAAGTACATTGCATACGAAACATTTTGAGTCCAGTTTTAACAATGTAAAAATACTTTATCCTCTTTGTAACAAACGCAACATAGGATTCTTATAAGGGCCTTAAGATGAATGATATGTTTCTCAGAGAGTTTTTATTATCCTTGTTGATTATTATTTATTATATTGACCCCTTCGAATGGTGTCATTAAAATACAGAATGAAGAAACTTGTGCACTTGCATCATGATTTTATTCGCTGTGGTTTCGATTGAACTTTTTGTGTTCAGTGGATGAATTAATTTAAGTCTAGTATCCCTCTAAATCAGGGGGGCGCCCCCCCTGCTTTTAATAAATTATGGGTACTAAAACTTTCAAAATGAACTACTCGTATATCAAAAACGCGTCTTAGAATATTATTCCAGTATGCTAGAGCAAACGGAATGAGCTGGTAATTTTTGTAAGTACATTTTATTATATTTTATTAACCGACTTTCGAAAAAGGAGGAGGTTCTATGTTCGACTGTATGTATGTTTTTTTTTTTTTTTTATGTATGTCCGCGCATTTCTCCGTCAGTTGTGGACCGATTTTCAAAATTCTTTTTTTATCTGAAAGAATATACTCCCGAGGTGGTCCCATATAAATTTTATCGAAATTGCTTTAGCGCTTTTTGAGAAACTGAACAAAAACGAAAAATAGGCATATCTTGATGACGTTTTTGTGTTCTCCAAATGTTTAAATTCCACGTTCGATGTTATTGGGGATTTTAGTTCTGGAGTATAACAACTAAAAAGCGAAAAATAAAAAACTTTTTTACAAAAAAAACAACCGACTTCCAAGAAAAAATTCACTAAAAATTTAAAAATAACTTTAATTTCGGAAGTCGGTGTCAAATATCGAAGAAATAAAATACAAACACCGACTTCCGAAATTAAAGTTATTTTTAAATTTTTAGTGAATTTTTTCTTGGAAGTCGGTTGTTTTTTTTGTAAAAAAGTTTTTTGCCATATATGTGCAACGGGACTCTAAGGCCGGGACTCCACCAAAGCGGAGATGTGTGCGGTGTGCTGTGTGCTGTGCGAGAACAACCAATAGAAGAAGCTGACCGGAGAGATGTGTGAATAACACAATTCTATTGGTTGTTCTCGCACAGCACACAGCACACCGCACACATATCCGCTTTGGTGGAGTCCCGGCCTAAAGCTAGGGCTTGAGAACCCCGTTGCACCCTCCCGGCGCTCGTTGAAAGCACTTTTAGGAAAAGGTTTGGCTTTTCAAAATGGAATAAGTGACAATAACTGGTAAGTTTGTAAAGTACCTACATATTAAGGCTCTGATTGGAGTACTCTTGTAGTGATTTTATTGTGACTATATGATACGCTTGATAAGGTGTGCGGTGGCGGCGCGGGTGCGGCGTGTCCGGTGCCTAGCTCGCTAGCCTGCGACGCGTTATCGTTCGATGATACTGGACGGGATTACCTGCGAGTGCAGATTTGTTGATATCCGCTATTGATAATTGTTATGTCAGATTTATTAATTAAAGAACATGGCGTCATTTATTGTTCAATTTTAGTTCCGTGAGCGGTATTCCTACTCGAGATTGTATCATGTTTACATATGTAATGTATGTTAACGATTGTACCTAGTATTCTTATTTCTTTAGATAGAGTTGTGTTCCTTCTATGTTTCAATAAGTCATTTATGTCAGTAGCTACCTAATACTCATGCTTGTCATGTTTAGAAAATGTATATTGTAACCATATAAACAGTGCCGCCGTGATCACATACACATACAATACATCATTTGAATAAATTAATACAATACATCATTTGAATAAATTAATAATGATAATTTATTCAAATGATGTATTGTATTGTGTTATGTTAATTTTTCTTGCAATGTTGTCTATTTATAATTGATATTCCTGGAGGAACATTGGCTCCTAAAACACAGGCTTTTTGCCTAGTTTAGGAGGCAGCAGTTCGTGTTTTTGATTGTCACCATGTACAACATTATGTTTTTGCAGCTGTATTCAAAAATTTTCAAGTGTAAATGTACAAACAAAGATTATTATTATTATTTGGGCCCAGATCTTGGTTTTAAGGCCCAGATCTCTCTAAAGCGCGGGCACTCTCGGATTGCATAGAAAAGAAAGAGATGCGCAACGACAAATGGTCGCAATTTATTGCAAAATATGAAGTATTTTATCGATTTACTTAGGATTTACTAATAAATTTATAAAAAATAATCCATCACTGGATGCAACTTAGCATTTGAAATTTTATGGTATATTTTTTATTATGATTATAATTTTAATGAAGGGATAAACTGCTTTTAAAGATATTTTAGAGGTATGTTAGAAGATTTTTTTGATGCATTAAAGTAGGTATGTTAAATTATGTTTCTAGCTCCATCACTGCATGCAAGTAGGACTTGAAAATATCATATTTTTTTTATTTCTCAAAATTATTTACGGTTTAAGAGATACACTGCTTTAAAAAACCACCTTTTTGACCATTTTTGGGAACCTCCGCCTTAAGCTACATTAACGGGCCATGCAAGTCAATGTAGCGTGTGGTGAGTACACTAAGCTGTAGAGTGTATGTTCTGAGGAGAAATTTCATTTTCCTCTATCTGCATGAACTTTCTAACTATTCTACAAGTATTCAAAATTGCAGCTTTTTGGAGTGTTATGTAAATTGAATCTTTCAGTTCTATTAATTTGAGGCTATGGTGGAGATGGTTGGGTATAACCCCTGTAGTGGAGACAACTATGGGCACGACATATACTTTTTCTTGCCTCCAAATTCTAATCACTTCTTCTTTAAGTTCTGCATATTTGCTTATTTTCTCTCCTATGGTCTTTTGTAAATTATGCGTGTTGGGGACTGAAATATCTATCAGGTATGTAATTTTGTTTACTTTATCTTGGAGAGTTATATCTGGTATATTGTAGTGAATGGTCCTGTCAGTTAGAATGGCGCGGTCGTAGTAGAGTTTGTGTGTGGGGGGCTTTCTAGAATAGTTTTTGGAACATATTTGTAGAAAGGAGTGTTAGTATCTTGATGTTGTATGAGTTTATATTTGATTGCTAGGTGTTGGTGAATGATGTTTGCTACCTGATTGTGTCTGTGAGTATAATCAGTCTGTGTGAGAGTTGTGCATGCTCCTGTAATGTGTTGTATTGTCTCTGGTTGGCTGTGACACTTGCGACATTTATCATTCGTTATTGTGGGGTCTTTGATTATGTATTTCCTGTAGTTTTTAGTATTTATGATTTGATCTTGAATTGCAATAATAAACCCTTCGGTTTCCGGGAACAAATTTCCTATTTTAAGCCATTTGTTTGAAGCTATTGTATCTATGTGGGACTGTTCTAGATCATGGGGATGCCGTCCGTGCAGCACTTTCTTTTTCCAGTCTTCTACCTTTTGTTTTTGAGGGTCATTATTAATATTCTGAGTTGTATTCTCTTCGTTTAAGTTTAAAGGGGTGTAGCTAGTATCGTTTGTGACTATGGCTTTATGAATGTTACTTGTCTGAGATTTTGTGTAAAAGAATGTTTTTAATCTACTAATTTGTTTCTGCCAAAGGTGATGAATGTCTATTAGGTCTCTCCCTCCGTGCTGCCGTTTGATTGTCAGTCTTTCTATTGCAGATTTAGGGTGAAGGTTATTGTATTTAGTAAGTGTGGTGCGTGTTGTTCTCTCTATTTGCTGGATATCAGTTTTTGACCATTTGATCACTCCGAATGAATATGTAAGTATTGGTATTGCGTAATTATTATTATTACATGTCGTGTAGAAGGCAGCCGGTGTGACGCGAAGGAAGAAGACAGGACCTTCGAAGGCAGCGCGAGGTCGGCCCACTCCCCTTCCTCTACCATTACCTAATTATTTATTTACACTTCATGCAACACAAGTACAAAGGCGGATTTAACCACTACCAGTCAACCATGGGTTGTGGAGAGATAATATCTATAATCTTACACTAATAGTCTGCACCGGTACACAAAAAAAACACTGTCCTCCATGTATCTAAAACCGATGTTTCAGCCAGCATTTCACAGCCGACAAAGGTATCGACTGACCGCGAGCCCTGGTGGGATGGCCATGGGTCACCATATCCTTACATCTGACGCTACGAAGAAGCTATATATATGCTCGGTAAACAACTGCAATGTTCTCACTTCTTACTAGTCAGGCTTCGATGGGCGGCCCGGTTTTTTTTTTGTGGGTTGGGAAACCATCCAATGACATCTCCCGCTCTGGGTGGAGCGGGAGGGCGTGGCAGACTCTTACTGACTAAAATCCACTCGTGTTCCTTCCCTGCCTGAGTGCCTAGGGGAGCGGTAACTCTGTTAACAATTTATTCGCTACCCCAACACGCACAGCTGTTACAAAGGCTTTGAAACAGGATTTGAATCAAAGCACTCGAGACATCTCCGGGTATTACAGCCACTGATAACACCCAATAAATTAGGCACAAATGGCTGTTGACATAACGGCGATGAATCAGACTGCGGTTGTTTTGGTTCTCATTCACATTTATCTAATTGATAACATTTCTGATATCTGTATCGACTATCTGTCGCTATCATTAATTATCCTCAGTGAGAGCGACGACGACGTAGTGTAATTATTATTGCGAACAAAAATGTACACGCACAGGTACAGGTGCTATCCGGCTCCTGACACTCATTCAAGTTAACACTCCCCATTCATTCACACTGTGGTTCTCATTCACAATTAGTTATACCTAAGTATGTATGAATTAATTGAGATTGGACGCTTTTGAAGCGATATTCGAAACGAACCAAGTACCTACCTACCTACATATATGGCGCATAAGACAGGAAAGTCTAAGAAACTATGATGAGCTAAGCGAATGTTAAATGGCAGAGAAAGCCATGTTACCTAGAGCCCGCCTATGCACCACTTTTGTACCTACCAAGTTTAAATAAATAATATTCTTACATAGTATGATACGAATATATCTATCTATTTCAAAGTGAATTGTTATACTCGTATGTATCTAGTTACTTATATATTTTTTCCTCCTAGGCACTCTTTCACACGGTATCTACATATCTTTTTACGGTTCCGTACCCGAAGGATCCAAACGGAGCCCTATTGCTGTCACTGACGTGTCCGTCTGTCTGTCTGTCCGTTGTCTGTCTGTCTGTCCGTCGTCTTTCACACAGGTTTTAAGCCAAACTGTTAGAGCTACAGGCTTCAAATTTTCGCAGTATAAGCAAAGCTTGCTGACCCAAAGCCATACAAATTGTCATAAAGTATTTTTAAATGTTTTTAAGGGTGTCTGCCATACAGCTAAACGGGGGACGCGAAAATAAAATTTGACCATCGAGTGGGATATCGTGGTTTAGAACTTGTTGAGTACATAAATACTGTATTTTTCAGGGTTTCGTACCCGAAGTGTCCAAACGGAGCCCTATTGCTGTCACTCACGTGTCCGTCTGTCCGTCGTCTGTCACAATTTCTTGTTTCAAAGAATTTTTTAACTTCCCATTGACTCAAGTATTTTGATAATGTTTATTATTACGTATAACGAACCCTAAATGTGCGAAGTTCGACACGCATCTGGCCGGTTTTTTTTTTTTAAATTGAAAAATAAAGGATTGTGAAGCTACCAAAGTCAGCTTATTTTACAAAATTTTGTTCCCAAGATTTTTTTAACTTCCCATTGACCTATGAACTTGTGGTGATAATGTTTATTAGTACGTATATTTTACCAACAAAATACAAAATATCGAATTCCCTCATATGGTACGGAACCCTAAATATGCGAAGTACGACATGCACTTGACCGGTTTTTAGAATATTCACACAGGCCAGCATGATGACATAATAAAAAAAAATCGTTTTCAATAGCCTGCCGATCCGTCTGTGTCCAACATTCACAATGGAATCCAATGAAATTGAGCCGGTGGCCCGTGTTGCTCTATGTACCTAGTAATACGTGGGGCATACTGAAAGTTTCTGGATCTGGCCACTTACAATAAAATAATGAAAAAAAAACAATTATGGAATTCGAAAATGGAACTCTTTGGGAAAATGTTACTTTTTAATGTGCGAGACTGTCATTTGTTTTTTCATTGTCGTCATCCTTTCGAACATTGTGTTTCGCACATTCGTTCAATGATTTTTTTATAAATTTCGCTGTGGCTTAAGTCAACAAGAGAGTTGCCAGAGACTTCAATTGGCATTTGGTGTTGAAGCACCATGACGCAGCTCTGAGTATTCGTGGTTTGGAGAATTTAGACGTGGACGTGATCACCTCCATGACGAGGTACGTGAAGATCGGCCGGCGGCTGCGGTTACATAATCTAATATTGATACCGTACGACAACCAGTGACGACAACTTATTGAAACTGACAAAAAAATATACTTGTCAGCAAATTCGTACTTTGTTAGGTATTGGAATGAGTGCAAAACATTTTACATGTGTATCTGAAGGTTCGGAAGCTTTGCACTCGATAGATACCGCATGACTTAACGGAGAACCAAAAACTACTGCGTGCCCAGTGGTGCCGTAAAAAAGTTTAACGGAGGACAGTCATTGGCTGTCTATAATATCGTGACAGATGACTAAACCTGAGTGTACTGCTTTGAACCCGAAAGAAATAGCAAGTCGGAAGAGTGGGTCTTTCCTTTTGAAGATTTGCTGACGAAAGTTAAGAATAGTCGAAGCATTAGTAGAAAAATTGTTGCTTCTTTTTTCGGCAACGCGTCCTCACATTCCGCAAAGGTAACGGAAGCGTATTTGAAGGCTTCAAATGTGGAACTGATGACGCATCTGCCTTTCAGCCCGGACCTCACACCCCGACTTCCTTTTGTTTCCAAAAATTAAAGACAAACTTAGAGGCACAGGTTTTACGAGCCCTGAATCGGCAGTGAATGCGTTTCATGAAGCCATTGAAGAGGTCCCTAAGGAATACTGGTCCATGCATAAATGCATTAATTGCGAGGGAATATACTTTGAAAAACAATAAAATTATCGTGAGGTTCATATCTAGTCTTATTTATCAGAATCCAGAAACTTTCAGTATGCCCTAAGTAGTACACAAGAAGTGTCAAACACAGGCCATAACAGTTCCAAAAAAAATATCGTTCAATATTACCAATTGTAGTACGGCGCTTGTTCCGCCTCTCTCTTGATAAAAGGGCGGTGCCATCCTGGCAGCTTGCAAATGTAGGTACAACCTGTGTCTAAAAGATCCCGTTCATTACCGTCCGATCGCCATTACCTCCATTCTGTGCAAGATTATGGAAAGGGTACTAAACAGTAAGTTGCTGACATACCTTGAAAACTATGATCTCAGTGACTGTCAATATGGCTTTCACCGGGGACGGTCAACTGGCGATCTTCTTGTGTAGGGGAAACCGAGGAGAGTTAAAACAATTTTCACGTTCTGTTTCATACACCAAATACTACATACCAATCGATAGGTCATTCTTTACACTTGCGAATGACTAACATAAAGAAATTGTAAGCGTTAAATATTGCAGTGAAAAATCGACTTAACCGTACAAGTCACCTGGGCCTGTGGACGGCAAGTAATGGGTAGCTCGCCGTCCGATCAGCATCAGGCCCGAGAGTCGGCGGCGCGTAGTGTTCCACGCGCGCCTCAAAGAGTTGTCAGCATTCATGACGGGGCCCGTCATGGCCGATGCCTGCCTAGGGGTTGAGGATAAATTCGAAAAAGTTACCTCGCCTCTGGGCATTCAGGGCAGGGAAGGAACAGGGGTAAGTTTTAGTCAGTAAGAATCTGACACGCCCTCCCGCTCCACCCTAGAGCGGGAGATGTCATTGGATGATTTCCCGATCCCCAAAAAAAAAACCGTAACAAGTCAACTTGTTTCAACTCCCATCATACCGAGGTAGGATGAAACAGGGGTCAAGGAGAGTTGAAACAAATGATTTTTGAGAAGTATTAAGGGCTGTAAAATAAAAATGATGATATAATTTAAAGGTATTTATTAAAATTAAACTTTTCATGTATGAAACAAACTTCTTTGTTATTTTTTTGTACTGATATATCAGTTAAGTAGGTAACTACAGGTTTAACACAAATAATCAACTCCTAAGTAGTTAAAAGTACCATAACGTCCTATTCGTAACATTACCATACCTCTGTCAGTCTTTCTTTTATAATCAGTAGGCATTCTGAAACAAAGAAGCAGAACCTTTAACCTGAATAAGCAGTATCTTTGTGCTAATTTTTATTATGTTGTTTATCTATAGTTATCTTGTGTGTACATAAATTGTTAAATAAATAAATAAATAAAGTAAAGAAATTAAATCAACGAAAAAAACATTTTTTTTTTGTGCCATTGTGAATTTATTGACTGCTGTCTGATATAAAATTGAAAACGAGGAGAGTTGAACAGTATCATTCGACTAATCGATTCATACATAATGGGATGAGGTCAGTTTTATTAGCTTATTGAATAGTACAAATAGGTAAACTCATAACGAAGCCAGGAATATATACCATGATAATGGCTAAAAATTGCCAATTTCTCAGTTTTTCTGAAGGCCTACCCAAAAATCAAAAAAGTCCACTAAACTAACCGCCGGCCAAGCGCGTATATCAGCGCTCTATTTAGTAGCAAAGAACATAACATTTTTCCTTCGAAAAGAACTGAAGGAAGGAGGAACTTCGAGAGAACTTGGTACACAGATCACACTTTTTTTAAGCGAAACCATTAGATAGACCTTGGCACAACGATTAGGTACCTACATAAAACTTAAAACGTAAAGTAAAATTTGTGGGTATTCCCAAGACGACGTCATAGTAATCGACTTCAGAATACGTAACAATTTATTTTAGTGACAGGAGGATCTAGCAGGCTGATGGTATCAGTGGCATAATACCTTATTGAAATCAGTTTGTAGATTTAGTGATAACATTAAGTAAGTTCTTACGTGATTTATTTATTATGAATACCTACCAGATAAGTAATCGGATTAGTTATGAGGTAATTATAGTTTGTTGTCAGCACAATATTGTACGTACGAGTATGTAGATAGTAGACTTGGTAATGGCGGATGTCCAGCGGCGTCCACGAGCTCTACGGTGGGTGTCTGTCTCTGTGCCAGTCTCCTCCGAGCATGGAACAGCCCTAGCCGTCGTGTACCTAAATGATGACAAATTTTTCATGTTTACAACATTACAACCATCCTAAATATTAAATAAGTAAGAAAAAAAGAAAGAAAATAGATTATTTACGACAAACATGACGCAAAAGACAGAGAAACACAACAAAAAAAGAAAAGCTTGGGGGAAAACATGCGTCACATCACATCCACGCAAAACGGCCATCGCTCAGCTTAGTGCTGTGACCCTATGCGAGACAGGGCCCCAGCGCTGGTTTTCAGCGACAGCTGGCGCTGACGTCATGACGTCGACCGGTGCAGCAAACAATGAGTAAAACTAAATCGTAATAAATATTAATATTTAACAACGTAACAACTTCACCAAAGTATTTTTTCCTAAGGATTTTGCGTTTTGTGCGAAATTTTCCAAGTACATTTTATAAGTTAGGCGTTTAATTTAGCCATGCTAGTTTTCATTCAAAGGTCGTTATATACAATACATTGTTATATACAATACATACTATCATCACGATTGTTTTCAGATTTTTTAAGCCAACAGTTTAGCCTTTAGTATTTTTGTTGCTGTAATTAAGTCATATCCAGGTGCTTTGTGTTCACCTAGTTTATTAATAGCAGTCCCTACTTCATTTTTCGAAGATTTTTACAAAAGCAAGTCGAGTGTGTTTATATAGGGTATTTTTGCTGTAAAGATGACGTTATTTCACTATGCATTTCGTGTGGTCCTTGAGCATCGTTGAGAGTAAATACTTTGCTTAGGTGTTCGGCAAAGGTGTGTGCTTTTTCGATGTCACTTTTGGCCCATGTGTTGTCGCTATTGCGTATTGGAGCTTGGCTTGCTACAGGTCTTATGAGCTTTTTTGTTGCTCGCCAGAGAGAATAATTTGAACTTGCTGTTGCGTCTAGATTTTGGCTATATTTCTCCATGTCTAAATTTTAGTCTTCTCTGATTGCTGATTTAAGACGAGTTGTGACATAGTTTAGGTGTTTCTTGTCAGCGGGGTATCTCGGCGTTTGCCATCGTTTCCATTCTTTTCGCTTTGCCTCTAGCCCGAGTCCCTGACTGTTTCATATCACAGTGTATCAGCAGGTTTTGTTTTCGGTTTAGGTGTGGCGCTCCATGCAGATTGCTGTATGCAGTAATTAAAATGCTCAACTGCCTGACATCTTCGGTCTGCAGTCTATTATTTATAGAAGACTTAACAAGCTGTCTGAACAGCGGCCATTTGGGTTTTCGGCTGTGTAGTTTATAATGTTTTGGTTCCTCTAAGATTTTTCAGCTCAATTTGATAAAATCTGGTGAGTGGTGAGATGACAAAGTTTGAATGGAAAAGCAAGTTATATACGTCTTGTTAGTACAAAAATCAATGAGATCCGGTAATTTGTTCACATCCGTTGTTTGTTCTCCTGTCGAAATAGCTTCGGGATTCTGTACTTGAAGTGCTTGATATATAGTTGACGTCCTTTCGTTGTAACTATCCAGGATCTCCAGTGTGTGTTTGGCGTTATAGTCACCTCCAGCCAGGAATGGATAACCCAAAGTATTGAAGTATTTTACTTGGTCTTCTGTTTTTTCGCGCTCAGTGCCCGACAGGTTGTTGTGTTTGGGTGAGCTATAAACAGCTGATATTACTAGTGTTCCTACCCAGTCTTCAATAGTAACACTAGTTGCCTGTATTTCATCTGTGCAGTAGGGATTGTTTTCATAATGCTTGATGTTTGATTTTATTGAAATTGCATGTGCTTTGCCATCCGGATGCATTGTGTGATAAAGTGAATATCGAGGAATTGAGAATCGTCTCAATTGAGAATTGAGAATTGTCTCAATTCCTCTCTTCATCATTTATCTCATTCGAATTTGTTTCCGAGATAAGAGTATGTCTACCTATCTTGTTAATTTCTAAGAACGGTTTCAATTCTAAAATATATTGTGACAAGCCATATGCTAGCATTCCAAGCTAAGCGTTCCATATGACCATATTTTGGGTTATTTTAGTCATTAAGTTAATAAGAAGGTTTGTCGTTGTTGTCATTTGCTGCATTCGTTGTTTTAGCATGTTTAGCATTCGTTCTGTTTCATTTGTTGACTGGTTTGAGTTGGTGGGAGTAATTGTTCGTTTCTATTTATTTGAGCTGTTTGACTATAAGTCTTACAGAAAAGAGTATCACTGGATGGATTGACATCTTGGCTTTAATGGATATTTTAATCATTATAATATTTCACCTTTTGAAGCTCGTGGTAAACAGCACAACCTTTGTAGTTTGCGGAATGATTTCCCTCACACAAAACACAGTTCACATTATCCGACCTTCTCTTCCTTTCGCAGCTAATCAAGGAATGATCTCCAGCACATTTGATGCATTTGGGTTTCCTGTGACAGTATCTCGTGCGCCCGTACTGTTACACATTTAGCAAACAGTTAGCACATTGTGGAATTTCTCGTTTTGGCCGTAGAGGCTCGAAGGTACAACGGCAATGTAGTAGGCTCACAACTTCATAGATCAACTTATCATTTCTTTTTGGTTGTAATTCCACAATAAAAATTGGTAAAGGTTTTTTGTTAATCAGAACGACTTTGAAACTCCTATCTTGTTTGTATGTATAAAAGTCAGTTTGTTTAAATTTCAGTTGTTTAATGACTTGTAAATACCTATATCTCAGAAGAGTGTTTAAATTTTTACCTGTTCATCACGGAGAAATTTTATGTCATAGCTACAATTGGCATGTTCATAAAGCAGGTTACTGAGAGGCTAAATATTGCTGATCTTATGAACGCAGATTGGTGGGGGCTTCGTTTTTTTTTTGGCTGAGTATTTACGGTAAGGGCATGTTCCTCAAGATTGACAAAATTGTTTGACGTCTCAATTGGCTTGCTTAATCAGTAGTTATTCAGTTTGGTTTGTTTTTCATTTCTGTGCATTTCTGGACTTTCTTTCTGTCTCTCTTTCGAGTAAGAGACTTCTTTAAAACCATCTTCGATTTCTTCCAGTTTTGAGCTGCTTTCATCAGTAAGGTCTATGTTAGCAGTACTTACAGCGAAGGTGTAACTGTAAGAGTTTGTGAACGTGGTTTGCTGGTTAAGAGAGCTTTGTAAAACACTCGCTGCGTCAAATGTTTTTTGGCGCCTCTTGATTGCAAGGAATCTCCCCGGATTGATACATTTTATGGGAGTTTTTCCCCGAGGCGTGGCAACACTAATCCGTGACAGACATGATACTGACTGCTAATGGTTATATCAAAAATGTTTAAGTGGCTAAAAAAGGTGACGTGCTATACATAGCCATAACGATTTTGTAGTCAATCTGCCAGCCAGACTAGCCAGACTGGAAGCTGACCCCAAGATAGTTGGAACTTTTCCCAACTATCTATATTTTCTATCTTGGGGTCAGCTTCCAGTCTAACCGGATGCAGCTGAATACAGTATTTTACATGGAGCGACTGCCTATCTGACCTCCACAACCCAGTTACTGGGTAATACGATACCCCTTTGACAGCTGGGACCAACGGCTTAACATGCTTTCCGAAGCACGGAGGAGTCTCGGTATGTAAAGATCGTCACCCATCCATGGATCAACCCCGGCAAGCGTAGCTTAACCTGATGGATCGACCCGTGGGGCTGTTATTACTTTAGCCAGGAGCTCCTCAGATTTTAATATTGGCTTTAATAAATTGAATTGAAGGTAGAAGGCTCCCGTCATCCTCTTCGAACCTAACTTACCTAACCTATTCGTGTCCGGGTACCCTAAGTTGGTGAGCTCGCATCGCTCGCTCAAGAAACTAGCGATTTTCTAAACCTGGTTATGTTAAACAGCTCCAATTCATCTGCGACATAATTATGTACATTTAATAGAATTAAATGAAAATGATGTAGGTACTTTAAATGTTTTTAACCGACGAAAAAAAGGAGGAGGTTCTCAATTCGACCGTATATATATATATATTTTTTTTTTGTGAATGTTCAGCTCTCACTCCGGTCATTTATGAACCGATTTTGATTATTCTTTTTTTGTTAGATAGGGTATACCTCAAGGGTGGTCCCATATCAAGGAAGTCAGGCTCTGACAGTGGAAACCTGATAAAATTGAGAGAAAACCTCGAAAATTGTGGGCACGTTTAGCATTTCTGTATGTATGTTCGGCCCTCACTCCGTTATTTATGAACCGATTTTGATTATTCTTTTTTTGTTAGATAGGGTATATCTCAAGGGTGGTCCCATGTCAAGGAAGTCAGGATGTGACACTGGAATCCTGATAAAATTGAGAGAAAACCTCGAAAATTGTGGATACGTTTAGCGTTTCTATATGTATGTTCGGCCCTCACTCCGTTATTTATGAACCGATTTTGATGATTCTACTTTTCTTAGATAGGGTATACCTCAAGGGTGGTCCCATGTCAAGGACATCAGGATCTGATCATGGGATCCTAAAAAAATTGAGAGAGAACCTCAAAAATTGGGCACGAATATTGTTTCTGTTTACTTTTCATAACTTAATCAGGTGTCTGCCGCGACACCTCGCGGCTCGGCAGACAGAGCTCCGACAGGATCTCATGGTGACATGAAGAGAGCGACTGTCGCAACCCAGCGCTGGGCACGCCACCATCGCGGCGGTAGTGCCCCTCTTTGAGGAGAGGCTGGAGAGGCGCCATGGCGCCCTCACCTTCCGCCTGACGCAGGTCCTCACCAGACATGGCTGTTTCGGGAGGTACCTGTGTCGGATCAAGGCGGAGGTGACCCCTAGTTGTTTCCACTGCGAGGATCGCCCAGAGGACACGGTGGAGCATACGGTGGAGGTTTGCCCCGCTTGGGCAGAGCACCGCCGTGTCCTCGTGGATGCAATAGGCGGCAGCGACCTCTCGCGCCGTGCCCTGGTTCAGGCCATGGTACGGAGCGAGAGGGAATGGGAAGCCGTCTCCTCCTTCTGCGAAGAAGTAATGCTCGCGAAGAGGGAGGCGGCATACGTTAGGGAGACTCAACAACAGCCGAGTCGCCCTAGCGCCCTCAGCCGCAGCCGCCGCAGGAGACGCCAGGGGCCGCGAGACGATCTCCGGCCATCGTAGACCCGGGCCTGCGGACGGCGAGTAGTGGGTAACTCGCCGCCCGATCAGCACCAGGCCCGAGAGTCGACGGCGCGTAGTGTTCCTCGCGCGCCTCAAAGAGTTGTCAGCAAAGGACGGGGCCTGCCACGGCCAATGCCTGCCCGGGGGTTGAGGATAAATTCGAAAGAGTTACCTCGCCCCTGGGCATGTAGGGCAGGGAGGAACAGGGGTGGGTTTTAGTCAGTAAGAGTCTGACACGCCCTTCCGCTCCACCCTAGAGCGGAAGAAGTCATAAGATGATTTCCCAACCCCAAAAAAAAAAAAAAACAGGTATTTGCATTTAGGAATCATCACATCCTGAAACTGAGCTGATGATGGAAACCATACCATTCCTACAAAATATAAGTTAGATATAAAACTGGTTTTAGTGACAAATACCACATAATATGCTTTGAAGAAAAGACGTCTTTACAATATTGGAGGTAACCTCAACTGGTCAATATCCTGGAAACTTCATGGAAGAATGGTTACATCATCAGCTCAGTGGCAAGAGGAATTATGGAGGATTAGAAATTAGCCTCAGAGTGTTAAAAGATGATGCGAGCCACAAAAAATCATAAAATAAAAAACTTTTTAACAAAAAAATTAACCGACGAAAAAGAACTAAAAAGCAAAAAATAAATAAACCTTTTAAAGTCTTGAGTAATGAGCATATTTACCTACATCAAATATCAAATTTTATATAAACTAATTTTGAGTCGGCGCCAATTATTAAAATGATTAATTACCTACTTACAGCCTTCTTCATTTGTAAGTACTTATAAAATTTAGATATTTAATAATCAGATTGTTGTTTGGCGCCGACTCAAAATTAGTTTATATAAAATTTGACATTTTATGTAGGTAAATATGCTCATTACTCAAGACTTTAAAAGGTTTATTTATTTTTTGCTTTTTAGTTCTTTTTCGTCGGTTAATTTTTTTGTTAAAAAGTTTTTTATTAGATGAAGTAAACATTGTTACGAGTATATGTCATTTGAGCATTCTGGCTTTTGATAATAGGCCAAATAATCTTTTGCTAAATGAACGGCACCCCACTGTACAAATAAATGCCATTTGCCAAAATTATGACATTGATCAGTCAGATAGTTGAAAGCGATAAAGTGTGTCCGTAATCCGTATGTATTAATGAGTCACTCATTAATATAAATAACCACTCATTATCAACAAGCAAGTACTTCGTCATCGTTATCAGCGATAGGTAACCGATGATTCGATGTGGCTATCTTCAGAAGAGGAACAGGGTAGGATCGCTCTGCACTCACGTCCGCCAGTGAGTGGAGTAGCTTGGAATTAAGTCATTTGGTTATGACGATGCCCGATTCATATTCGTAAGATGCTACAATTTTAAGCACAGTGCGTAATAAAAAAAGTGGAATTATAAGTGTAGGTAGGGCCAGATGAGGGACGTAATAGAAGGAAAATACCAAATATTTCTTATAAAGTAATACTATTTAATAAAATAAATGCTCAGCTAAAAAGATTTACAAATGAGAGTTATGAGTTGCGGCAAGCGTTTGCATTCGTAATGAATGTGAAGATAACGCACTTGTAACACGGTGCTGCACACCGTCATGGATTCTCAAACCCCCACTGCTGATGTCGACAACAATGAACCGCTGCAACGGTAAATAAAGTGCATGATCAGAAGTGGACGTTTCTGAGCCACATGAGAGAGCCACAGAGTTGCTCATTAGTTCAGTTTCCTCCATCGGATAGTGGAGCGTCGTGTGGTACGGGTGGTTATGGGCGCATAAGTGGTAGTTTTTGTCGGTTCAGTAGTTTTGTTTGCATTAGTAGTGGTTTTTTCCGGCTCAACAGTTGTAGTTGCATCAGTAGTGGTTGTTTCCAGCTCAACAGGTGTGGTTGCACCAGTAGTGGTTATTGCCGAGTCTTCAGTTGTAGTTGCATAAGTGGTAGTTGTATCCGGCTCAACAGATGTGGTTGCATCAGTAGTGGTTGTTTCCGGCTCAACAGTTGTAGTTTCATCACTAGTGGTTGTTTCCGACTCAACAGTTGTAGTTGCATCAGTGGTAGTTGTTTCAAGCTCAACAGGTGTAGTTGCATCAGTAGTGGTTGGTTCCGGTTCAACAGTTGTAGTTGCATCAGTGATGGTTATTTCCGAGTCCTCAGTTGTAGTTGCATCAGTAGTGGTTGTTACCGGCTCAACAGGTGTGGTTGCATCACTAGTGGTGGTTGCCGGCTCAACAGTTGTAGTTGCATCAGTGATAGTTATTGCCGGATCCTCAGTTGTAGTGGCATCAGTGGTCATTTTTTCCGGCTCAACAGTTGTAGTTGCATCAGTAGTGGTTGTTTTCGGCTCAACAGTTGTAGTTGCATCAGTGATAGTTATTGCCGCGTCCTCAGTTGTAGTTGCATCAGTAGTGGTTGTTTCAGGCTCAACAGGTGTAGTTGCATCTGTGGACGTTGTTTCCGGCTCAACCGTTGTAGTTGCATCACTAGTGGTTGTTTCCGGCTCAACATGTGTAGTTGCATCAGTAGTGGTTGGTTCCGGTTCAACAGTTGTAGTTGCATCAGTGATGGTTATTTCCGAGTCCTCAGTTGTAGTTGCATCAGTAGTGGTTGTTTCCGGCTCAACAGGTGTGGTTGCATCAGTGATAGTTATTGCCGGATCCTCAGTTGTAGTGGCATCAGTGGTCATTTTTTCCGGCTCAACAGTTGTAGTTGCATCAGTAGTGGTTGTTTACGGCTCAACAGTTGTAGTTGCATCAGTGATAGTTATTGCCGCGTCCTCAGTTGTAGTTGCATCAGTAGTAGTTGTTTCAGGCTCAACAGGTGTAGTTGCATCTGTGGTCGTTGTTTCCGGCTCAACCGTTGTAGTTGCATCACTAGTGGTTGTTTCCGGCTCAACAGTTGTAGTTGCATCAATAGTGGTTGTTTCCGGCTCAACAGTTGTAGTTGCATCAGTAGTGGTTGTTTCCGGCTCAACAGCTGTAGTTGCATCAGTAGTGGTTGTTTCCAGCTCAACAGTTGAAGGTGCATCACTAGTGCTTGTTTCCGGCTCAACAGTTGCAGTTGAATCACTGGTGGTTGTTTCCGGCTCAACAGTTGTAGTTGCATCAGTAGTGAATGTTTCCGGCTCAACAACTGTAATTGCATCAGTAGTGGTTGTTTCCAGCTCAACAGTTGAAGTTGCATCACTAGTGCTTGTTTCTGGTTCAACAGATGTAGTTGGATAAGTGGTCGTTTTTTCCGGCTCAAAAGTTGTAGTTGCATCAGTGATAGTTATTGCCGCGTCCTCAGTTGTAGTTGCATCAGTGGTAGTTATTGCCGCGTCCTCAGTTGTAGTTGCATCAGTGGTAGTTGTTTCAGGCTCAACAGGTGTAATTGCATCTGTGGTCGATGCTTCCGGCTCAACCGTTGTAGTTGCATCACTAGTGGTTGTTTCCGGCTCAACAGTTGTAGTTGCATCAGTGATAGTTATTGCCAGGTCTTCAGTTGTAGTTGCATCGGTGGTAGTTGTTTTCGGCTTAACAGTCGTAGTTGGATAAGTAGTCGTATTTTCCGGCTCAACAGTTGTAATTATATCAGTAGTGGTTATTTCCGGCTCAACAGTTGTAGTTGAGTCACTAGGAGTTTTTTCCAGCTCAACAGTTGTAGTTGCATCACTTGTAGTTGTTTCCGGTTCAACAGTTGTAGTTTCATCACTTGTGATTGTTGCTGGCTCAACAGTTGTAGTTGCATCACTTGTGGTTGTTTCCGGCTCAACAGTTGTAGTTGCATCAGTAGTGTTTGTTTCGGGCTCAACAGTTGTAGTTGCATCAGTAGTGATTGTTTCCGGTTCAACAGTTGTAGTTTCATCACTAGTGATTTTTTCCGGCTCAACAGTTGTAGTAGCATCAGTGATAGTTATTGCCGGGTCCTCAGTTGTAGTTGTATCTGTGGTCGTTGTTTCGGGCTCATCAGTTGTTATTGCATCAGTAGTGGTTGTTTCCGGCTCAACAGCTGTAGTTGCATCAGTAGTGGTTGTTTCCTACTCTACAGTTGAAGTTGTATCAGTAGTGGTTGTTTCCGGCTCAACAGTTGTAGTTGAGTCACTAGTGGTTGTTTCCGGCTCAACAGTTGTAGTTGCGTCAGTGATAGTTATTGCCTGGTCCTCAGTTGTAGTTGTATCTGTGGTCGTTGTTTCGGGCTCAACAGTTGTAGTTGCATCAGTAGTGGTTGTTACGGGCTCAACAGTTGTAGTTGCATTAGTAGTGGTTGTTTCCGGTTCAACAGTTGTAGTTGCATCAGTTGTGGTTGTTTCCGGCTCATCAGTTGTAGTTGCATCACTAGTGGTTGTTTCCGGCTCAACAGGTGTAGTTGCATCAGTACTGGGTGTTGTTACCGGAACGGTTATTGATGCCTCAGTACTGGGTGTTACTACAGGAATTGTTGTTGCAGTGGAAGAAGGTGCTATCGTTGTACTCGTCAATGCTGGTAGGTGAGTCACTAATGGCGTGGTCGCATCCTTCCATGGCCGAGTCGCATTCGGTGGCGCAGATGTAGTTGTCACATTTTGAATGGAGGTGGTCGTGTTGCTGTTAAAGGGAAGGGTCGCATTGTTTGGTAGGTGAGTGGTTCGCGTGTATGTCCTGGTGGTAGGAGCGGGCGTGGATGTAGTGGTAGTGGGAGCACGCACGGTGCAGCCGGCGCTCTGCGGCCAGTCGCACACGTGCAGCGTGGGGCTGAAATGCAGGCCGGCGGGGCACTGGCGGCACGTGGGCGTGGCGCGGCCGGGTTCGCACGCGTAGAACAGCTGGCAGTCGTCAGGGTGCGGCATGAGCGCGTCGGGGCTGCTCAGCCCGCTGCACGACACTGCCGTCACCGAGTTTTCTGCGCACCGATCCTGAATATTGCGTGCCTGTGGGATCCTGTCAACATAACATCGTTTTAGACTCCTTATCGTTGACTAGTCATCGCCTGCTTGGGTTTGCCCCGGATGAGGAAAGAAGATTTTAAGTAGTGTAAACAGATTAGCGGTAGGCACAGCAGATTACAATATTCATAACATAATCTATGTGTTTATAGATTTAATAGCTATTATACTTATCTTGCTTATAAGATATAGTATGAATCGACTCAATAACCTAAAAACAATATATATAATGATGACAATAACAATACAGACAAACAAAAGATGATGGGACTCTATCTGCCTGGTAGCCAATTATGTTGGAAAGTTCCAGTCTAGCCGGATTGACCGGAGAGGCCAATCCGATCCCCACAACCCAGTAACTGAGGAACACTACTCCCCTTGGCAAGGCTGCTGTTAGGGTAATGGCTCCAGTGAATGAACAAAATCCAGTTTTATGCAAAAACAAGGAATTGGGACGTTTCTACTAGACTTAGTATTTTTTCATAATTGCAAGTATTGCAACTGTGTTTCCTATTTTATTGGCAAAATTCATTATTGAACTTATTTTTCTGCTATCACTGAACTTCTCACAGTTAGTGAACTGTATTAAAGTATTAATTTCTGACTGAAGTTCGTGGTCCATAGACATATAAATAAGTACATGTCGAATATACAACCTCCTCCGTTTTGAAGTCGATTAAAAATAACTCGTCATGCAATAAGTAATGGTTTTAAAAAAAATAACCCTAGCCGAGTTGGGGTGCTCTATGACCCGAGCTCGCTTCGCTCGCTCTTGCACACATAATCATGATCAGTGGTATCACAAATTCATCAATATCCAGTTTAACTAAATGACTTAGGCGACATCCAGCTATCTGATTATACGTTGCGTTCAACGACTGGGCTGGTTGTCCTTCAACCATTTTATTGAATGCCAGCATTTAATGTACGGCCTAGGCGTCCAATTGACTAGCTGATTCAACCAGTTGGCTGCGACATATATAAAATGGGTCATTTTTAACCGACTTCAAAAAAGGTTCTATGTTCGACGTATGCATTTTTTTATGTATGTCCGCCGATTTCTCTATCAATTGAGAACCGATTTTCAAAATTCTTTTTTTATCCGATAGAATATACTTCCGAAGTGGTCCCATATAAATTTTATCGAAATTGCTTTAGCGGTTTTTGAAAAACTGAATAAAAACGAAAAATACGTATACCTAGATGACGTTTTGGTCTTCTTCAATTACGACGATGTTAAAATTCGACGTTCCATGTTATCGGGGTTTTCAGTTCTGGGGTACAACTAAAAAGTTAAAAATAAAAAACTTGTTTTTATTTTTTATTGATGTTCCCTGATTACTCGAAGACGCCTTAATCGATTTGGAAAATATTTTTTTCTTTGAAAGGGTATACTACCCAGGTGGTCCAATTTGAATTTGGTAAAGATCTGATGAAGAATTTCGGAGATACACAGTGGAACTCTTCTATAAATGATAGCAAACCTTCTGAAATTGCTGCAGTAGCATATCTGTTTATTGTTTACACCACCTAATAACATAACATCACGCTGATACATCCTAAATTCCTAATTTCACCAATTATGTTTAAATTCTATGTTTTTGGGGCTATCAATTCGGGATAACTTTATTATTTAGTTTTAGTTATGGGGTACAAGAACTAACAAGGGAAAAATAAAAAACTTTTTTCCAAAAAACTTGCAACTGACTTTCAAAAACAAAAACCGTACAAATTGCAAAATAACTTTAATTTTTGAAGTCGGTGTCAAATAAAGAAGAAACAAAACTAGAAACACCTACTAAAGTAAATTAAAGTTATTTTGCAATTTTTTGTGTTTTTGTTTTTTTGGAAGTCGGTTGTATTTTTAGATAAAAAATGTTTTATAGCCCCTTGTATCAAAATCTACTATAGTAGTAAGACGAAAAGCATTTAACTAAGTACCTATCCACTGCGTAAAAACACTTCGCCTGACATGGGAGTTGAACCCAAGATCTCACGTTCAGCAGTCGGGCGACCGCAGACGGACGAGACGTTTTCATTAACGAGTTCTTTGCACTGTAATACTATAAAGCATTCCGACAGCTGCTCGACAAGAGGGCTGAGCAGTCTTTCTGCTACGTTTAGGTACTCGCTCGTATGGAACCAAAAATAACTCACGTCTTGGGGTTGACGTTTACGGCCAGCAGGCAGCACATCACGACCAGCTTGTTCATGATGACGACAAGAGATGCTGTGCCTCCTCGCGCAGCACTGGTACTACTTATTGCGACTATACTTGCTATGTAGGTACTGCGAATCAAGCCACTCGATGACGACACGCACTTGTGCTCTCCACTCGAGTGCTCTTCGATGGATCACGTTGAGCCCTGCATGAGAACCACTTCGCTATTTGTATCAGAAGACTTCAGTCTTGTGAATTGTTTAAGTTTCCTTGTACAGATAGCCGCACGTGCATGGTTTTCACTTGAACAGCGCTTTTATGGTCAGTGGCGTAGCTAGCAGGGGGGGGGGGGGGGGCGGGGGCGGTTCGCACCGGGCGTGGGTGACACCCGGTGAAAACTTCAAGAACAAAATACAAACATTAAGAAAAAAAATCGCGATATATCACTGACGTCTCAGTCAGTGGCGTTACTTTCATACAGGCCCAGAGCCCGGCATTACTTCGTAAACTTAGCTAACAATACATAACATACGAATGATAAGAACGATTACCTAAAAAACTTCGCGCGCATTTATCCGCGCGTACTATTCCACGCGTCTCATTCATATGTTTAGTATAGTAACGCCGACCATTGCTTGGAATGTCTTGACCAATTGTGAATTGAACTCCAAATAAGATCGAAGTCTTTTTAAGATGTAGCTTTATTGTTCGAGATCGTACAAACAAATACTTTGCTATTGGCGAATACTGAAGAGCTGAAATTAGCTACATCAAAATTTACTGATTTTTATCATGAGGTCTCGGAAACAGAATTACTTTTGGAGATACCAGGACTACGAAAACACTTAAAAACCGCTAATGTTACAGTTTCTGACATTGGCGCTAGATACGCTAATGCCAAAAACTGTAACATTAGCGGCCTATTTTCCAGGGGGGGAGGGAGGGGAGGGCGGCCCCTGAGATGCGATGACTGATGAAGCTGAATCGACGCCCTAATGTAGTCAGTGTACACGATTAGCATCATAATTCATAAATAGCTTGAGACTTCTACTAGGAGGTTACAGCTTCCGATGCCCTCTCGCGCCGTATGATGGACTGGACCAGCGCCGAACGCGAGAGGTCGCCACCGCCGATCACCTCCACGAGGACAAGGCGGATGCAGACCTTCACCGAATGCTCGATTATGTCCTCCGGGCAATCCACACAATGGTGACACCCGGGCTTATCCTCCCGCTTAATCCGGAACAACCGTGTCTGGTGAGGACCTGCTTCAGGCGGAAGATGAAAACGCCATGGCACCTCTCCAGCCACTAGTGGGGACTTATCACCGCAATCGTGGCGTGCCCAGCGCTGGGTTGCGGCAGTCGTTCACTCCATTCCGAAATGAGATCCTGCCGGAGCTCTGTCCGCCGTGCTGCGATTTCAGCGGAGTTCACCTCCTCGCGCCACTCCCAAATGTTCGCGAGGACTTTTGCTTCCAGGTCCCATGTCGGCAATCCGGCAAGGCTCACCGCCTTACCGAAGACCATGCGGTATCCCCGGGTCAGCCAGATGGCCATGACCGTTTGGGACGCTTTCAGGGGCGGGCTGGTCACCGCCTCAGGGAACGCGCACCGGTACCCTGTAATGGGCCATAGACCGCACGAACCCCGCGTAGAGCCTCCGGGAGGAGGCGTCCATTATGGGGTGGGCGGGGTGCCCACCCCATAATGTCCCCTCCTCTATATACGTCAATGGTTTATGATTATTTATGGTTTATTTTAGAATGGGATTTTACAGAATTTCTTCCAAATGTTATGATTGCAGTAAAATTGTTTATGACGGTTTGCGTGTTCGTAGCTTCATGTGAGAGGAGTTTCAGTAAACTAAAATTAATAAAAATCTAAACAATATTAAATGAAAGGGTCATTTAATAGACGGAGGACGGACAGACGTTTATCATATAAAATTTATTGCTTTTAACTTTCGATGAGGTGACAACACCAACTTTCGCACCGGGTGCCACCCAAGGTAGCTACGCCACTGTTTATGGTGTTACTAGTGACGTGCGGTTGACTGTACCTATCTGTATATTATTACTAGGTATCATACATATGTTCTGCCCGGGGGTGGAGGATAAATTCGAAAGAGTTACCTCGCCCCCGGGCGCGTAGGGCAGGGAGGAACAGGGGTGGGTTTTAGTCAGTAAGAGTCTGACACGCCCTTCCGCTCCACCCCAGAGCGGAAAGAGTCATTAGATGATTTCCCACCCCCCAAAAAAAAAAAAAAAACATACATATGTTATAGGTACATTAGTGGTGAAACAGTCACCGTTTTGAGAGACTTAGAGCTAAGCGCGAGAGACGCAGCTACCCTAATTAAGAACATAGATTTAGGGTGCATGCATAAAGTAAATACTTCTAACAATTTCCTATTGTTTATTGTAAAATATGAAAGTTTTGGTAGCATCATCACAGTAATTGCTATTTACACGCGCTTTGCTGAACGTTTTTATCTTAAAGTTATTATGTAATGGAACACGCTAGGCTTAACACTCAACTAGGTATGCATGTAGCTATGAATCTCTGGGGTCCGTGGGCGCCCTACGGACTCGTCCTGCAGGCGGGAGGGGGGAGAAGGGGGGCTATATTGCGCCCCCGCTTCCCGGGGCCTCCTCCTCCTCCGTGAACTCGTCGCAGCGGTCCTCTAGCTCGTACTGGAACAATTACGTACACAATACAAATAATATTCGTTTACGGAATAGAACAGGTACCTACTTACTCGTACTCTGGTTAAAGCGCAGCTTTTTATTTTATTAAGGTTAACAAATAATATTCGCTTACAGAATAGGACAGGTACCTACATACTCTGGTCAAAGCGCAGTTTTTATTTTTTAAAAGGTTAACAATTGTGTTGATGAGTTAAGGTTTGATTTGGTCTGCTGGAATTTTTAATCAAAGATGCGTGTTGATGCGATGGTGGTTTATTGCTACTAACTAGTACAGTTTTTACTTATTATATTAGGTGATTACACACACATGCAAAATCATCTCAAATATAAGGCGGTAAACACAACATCCTGCCCACCAAAGGGTTAATAGAGGCTCTTTGAATAAGCCTAAACGTTACACAACAATAACAACAATAATTTTAAAATTTATACTTTACAGTTTAAATACCTAAAACAAATCTTAATCTGCGTTGTCAATTGGTACAGGGCATATTTATTTATAGCTCGCTGAACTACGTGACTTATCACGCGGTAAACGGACCCTAGTCACACAGTCGGCGCCTGGATGTTTATTATCCACAATACGACCTATCCGTATTCTTACACCGACATCCATTACAATGCTACCAATATCAAGTTCAGGGATCTGTTTGTTGTTGTAAACGAAATAAATATTCGCTTTGCCATCTCCGCCAAAAGGGTGACATTAGTTGTTGCATGTGCTGCCAACGGGATAACCGGTGTATAGGTACTTCTGCTAGGTCAGGGTTATTAATGGTTATAGGAGAATCGCCGATTAAAAAGTAGCCAGTGGCTTAACATGATCCGTTTCGGTTTCATCAACGGGACTTAATGACCTCGAGTTGAAGCAGGCTTCTATTTGGCATAGCAGAGTAGACATCTTTCATATATATGTTAAATGGAAGTTAGTACTCTTTTGAGGTGATATTCGAACGATTTGACACCAGCCTCCCATTAACCTCCCATGTGTGGGCTATAGGCAGGTATGAAATGCCACTGCGTGGCATCCAGTGCAAGTTGTTCTGCAATTGTTCCGTAAAATTGTAATTGGGCAAAATTGTAATAGCAAGTTCCTTATTAGCTCCTACAAAATTGCGATCCTGGTCACTCCACAAATGAGCACATTTTCCACTTTTGGCTAAAAATCTTCGAAAAGCCCCAAAGGATTTAGAAGTGAGGTCTCATGCTTGTTCCAAATGGATAGCTTTTGGATACATAAATATAAATAAAAATAAAATAAAATAATTTACTTCAGGTAACCCATATCAGAAAAAATAATAATTACACAATATGTCGTCACGAGATTACATACATACAATACATTATCAAAAATTAATTAGCATAAATACATCACATTCAATTCATTAAAATTAATTACAGTAGTCTCTTATATGCGACACTATATGTAACTTGTCTGTCACAGCAGTGTCGCACATAAGGACAGTCCAACCTATTTGCTATCATTTTCAGAACGGTATTGGTGCTGGCCCGCACTCTGCGCACAAGAGACGCGCATCGCTTCCGCATGGTCGCATGGAAACAGTCCGTGCGTGCCAATGCGAACATACCTGAAGCGCTACAGTAGCGGGGCAGACCCAAAACCGCCCTGAAAGCGTTATTAAATTGGACACGAAAAGTGCTGTAGTTTTTCTGCGTGTAATTAGCCCACAGGCTGCGGGTGTACATAGACGTGCAATATGCTCGGAAAAGAGTTATTTTCACGTCATCCGAACACCGCGCAAACCTGCGAGCCAGCATATTAGCTCTCTTAGATACAGCCCTTCGTTCCCGTTCCAAATCAGCATGATCCCTGAGGTCAGCCGTGACTATATGCCCTAGATATTTAAAATTATTTACCCTGTCTAAGGGTACATTATTCAGACATACATGTGGCACATTGTCTGGGCATCTAGCACCACCGGCCTCAAATACCATGTACTGACTTTTCTTAATATTATAAACAAGTCCATGTTTAACCGCATAATCCTCACATGTCGCCATCAACCTTCTCAGGCCACAGATTGACGCGCTCAGCAGTACCATGTCATCCGCATAGCTTAAATTGTTTACACAGACGTCATCTATATGACAGCCGACATGCTGACTGCTCAGCGCGACGATCAGCGCGTCCATGTAGAGGTTAAATAGCGTGGGTGAGGTCAGTCCGCCCTGTCTCACACCGCATTCCATACGATATGGCTCCGACATTGCCCCCGCCCATCTGACGCTGTTGACTTGGTTCGTATACCAATATTTGAGGATGGTAACAAGTTCTCGTGGTAGGTCGGTACGCTCAAGTTTTTCCACAAGAGATCATACGCCACCAAATCAAAAGCCCTGGAAAAGTCGAGGAAGCATGCATATACCGGGGTTTTACGGTCATTGTAGTATCTGACGGTATGCTTAAGACACAGTATGGCACTTTCCGTTGATAATTGCGGTCTAAATCCAAACTGGTTATCGTGCAGAGCTATATATTTACTTAACTGTGCATTAAGCAAACCGTCAAACACCTTCGCTGTAACTGTAGCCAGAGAAATGGGCCTGTAGTTGCTTTTATCAGCAATATCCCCCGTTTTATCTTTAACTACTGGCACAACCACCGTTTTCATAAGATCCGGTGGAAGATAAGAGTGGCTCACGCACAGCGAGTAGAACATTGCTAATACTCTGTTTATATGTGGGCCAGCGTGACACAGGTGCTCAATGGATAAAGAATCATGACCTGGACTCTTGCCTTTCGTCATATTCCTAATGGTTACGGCCACATCTTTGGCCGTAAACCTCACCCCTACTTTCCCTTCAGGTATCTCTCCATTGAACACCTCGCACGACGGACCCAAAGGTGACGGTACACAAAACTGACGCTTAAAGAGTTCAGCAATGCCCTTACAGTCACTCACCCCCTCGACGCTCACCGGGAGACCAGGTCTTGCATTAACTTTGTTAGTGTTTTTCCAAAAGCCTCGAAAATCACCATTGGAGTGCTTTT
This sequence comes from Polia nebulosa, assembly GCA_951329385.1. Lineage (NCBI taxonomy): Eukaryota > Metazoa > Arthropoda > Insecta > Lepidoptera > Noctuidae > Polia > Polia nebulosa. Next base: position 32,102,411 of record OX589603.1, on the reverse strand, counting down.
TAGCTAGACAGTCCATTTTAATCTGGTCTTGGTGATCTTGACACCATTTTAATCGTGATTTAAACTCTTTCCTGCTAACATACATGGCATCGTACGAGGGTCATTCAATAAATACTTAGCCTACAAAAAGTAAACGAAAATTTTGGAAAAGTGGCAATTTATTTTTCAACATAGTCTCCTTTTAGTTCGATACACTTAGCCCAGCGATGCTCCAACTTTTTTAACCCGTCCGAAAAATAGTTTTTGTCAAACTCTGCAAAATAGGCCTCCGTGGCGGCGATAACCTCCTCATTCGATCCATATCTATTCCCGGCGAGTGATTTTTTCAGATTAGGAAACAGAAAGAAGTCACAAGGGGCCAAATCTGGAGAATATGGTGGATGGGGCAGCAATTCGTAGCGTAATTCGACCAATTTGGCCATGGCAACGGCAGACGTGTGAACCGGTGCGTTGTCGTGGTGAAACAGCACTTTTTTCTTCGCCAGATGGGGTCGTTTTTTCTTTAATTCGGCGTCGAATCGGCCCAATAAATCGGCATAGTAAAGCCCTGTAATTGTTTTACCCTTCTCGAGGTAATCGATGTAGATCACACCTTGTGAATCCCAGAAAACGGTGGCCATAACTTTTCCGGCCGATTTTACAGTTTTCGCCTTCTTTGGAGCACGTTCCCCGGTCTGGATCCATTGTTTTGATTGCTCCTTGGTCTCTGGTGTACCAGTGGATCCAGGTTTCATCGACGGTCACAAAACGACGCAAAAACTCCGCTGGATTCCGCTTAAACAGCGCCAAACACGTCTCCGATGTGGTCTCACGGTTGCGCTTGTTTTCTGGTGTGAGTAAACGCGGCACCCATCGCGCCGACAGCTTTCTCATGCCGAGTTCCTCGTGAAGAATATGATGCACTGTTCCTTCTGAAATGCCTACAGTCTCAGCTAGCTCCCGAACCTTCAATCGGCGATCTGCCAATACGAGATCATGGATTTTTTTAATGTTTTCCTCCGTAGCAGCTGTTTTCGGTGCACCTGGACGTGGTTCATCAAAAACCGACGTACGGCCACGTGCAAACTCGTTGAACCAATTCTTGACGGTGGCCATCGATGGAGAAGAGTCACCGTACACAGCATCCAAGCGCTCTTTGATTTAAATGCGCGTTTTCCCTTCCAAAAATAGGAATCGAATCACCGAACGATATTGCTCTTTTTCCATTTTTGTAAAACCGATCGACACGTTCGCTTCCATAAGTTGTAAAATTAAAACAAATGAAGGGATTGGAATGAAAATTTGAAAAAAGAATTAAAAAAGAATGTGCTACACTGTGGTAAAACTCTTTTGAAACTACAGCGCCCTCTGGCGATGAGGCTAGGTACTTATTGAATGCACCTCGTACATTAATCCAGATTTAGGTTTACTGCACGATACCCACTCCGTGAACTTCATTCTAGCCTTTCGGTGAGCCTCGCTGACGTGTTTATTCCAGCCCAGTATGCGCGGCCCACTCCCACTCTTGCTAACACCCCCTCGACCCGCCAAGGACGCGCCACGAAGCGCGGCCACAATGTCAGAGTACATCACATCAAGAATACGCTTATGACAGGGGTCATTACAGTAAAAATCTGCACAATTTAAACACTCGATAGGAAAGTCAATTAACCGTAGACGTTTATGACACTCTGTGGTATATCTCGCGGTCTGTTCCTTATTTCTAGTGCCCCAGGATGCATTGCTATTGCTCAGTGACAGTTCACTATGTAATTTAGGTGTAATTAAATCTAGGTCACATTCAATTATTAAAGGAAAATGATCAGACCACAGCGTATCATAATTAACATAAACATTCGTGACAGATTGTTTTGCCGATTGCGTAACAATACAATGATCCAACCAGCTACAAGTACCGTGAGCGTCACTTATAAATGTACATGTACCCGAATCCGCACCGAGAAAGTCAACATCAATACATGACCAATATTGTTCGCCACAAAAACTACCAAGCTCATTGTAGAATAACTCGTATATGTCAGCATTATAATCACCTAACATAAAAACCGACTGAATCCCGTGCTCGTCTATAATAGCACTTGCCGCACTTAAACAATCCGTAAACTCCGGTAGGTTGTCCGCACAATTAGTAGGCATATAAATGCTCATCACAAGCACCGGTCGGTCTCTTGTCACTACTTTTAATGCACAAATACGAGCGTTATCACACTGCAACACTGACACTTGTTGGAAAACACTGCTTCTCCATAATAAAGCGACGCCGCCATATGGCCTCCCGCGCAATATGCCGGCGGACGTGTCCACCGCCGACGTACCCGTGTATAATAATATAGATATATATTTATTTATTTATTTTATCTTTTATTTCAGACAACTACGCCTATGCCTTAGAGGTCTTCAATCCTCTGCCCTTTGACATTAAAACTTGAAAGGGCCCGGCAAAGCCCACTATGTCACTATGTAAAAAAGCTCTAGAAGGTGTAACTCTGACTTTAGGTAGGTCTCTCATTAGTTGGGTCTTACTTGCTGCACTTTGTTTAGCAAAAATTTTACACTTATTTAGCTTTGCCTTTGCCAACTTCTTTGCCCAGCATTAATTGTACTCCACCATGTAAAGTTTTGAGGTGGGCGTCTCCTACTGTGAGGGCAGCGAACGCATTGTTGTTATCCAAAATCTTTAGGGGTTTGCCATCTTCATCTAAGTCACCGTGCCTTAGTCTCTCACCTCTCACCCACCCTGAGTAGCAGTTCGTTGTCTAAAAAAGGGTGTAAAGTCTTGAGTCTACTTTTTCTTCTTACTGATTTATTTTGCATTAAGCTGTTAATCTCGTCTTAAAAACTATTTTCTGCACTAGCTTAATTAATACAGGTCTTTTTTTTTTTTTTGGGTGGTGAGAAATCATCCTATGACTTCTTCCGCTCTAGGGTGGAGCGGAAGGGCGTGTCAGACTCTTACTGACTAAAACCCACCCCTGTTCCTCCCTGCCTCGAGTGCCCAGGGGCGAGGTAACTCTTTCGAATTTATCCTCCACCCCTGGGCAGGCATCGGCCGTGGCAGGCCCCGTCCTTTGCTGACAACTCTTTGAGGCGCGCGTGGAACACTACGCGCCGTCGACTCTCGGGCCTGGTGCTGATCGGACGGCGAGTTACCCACTACTCGCCGTCCGCAGGCCCGGGTCTACGGTGGCCGGAGATCGTCTCGCGGCGCCCGAACCCCCTGGCGTCTGATGCGGCGGCTGCGGCTGGGGGCGCTAGGGCGACTCGGCTGTTGTCGAGTCTCCCTAACGTATGCCGCCTCCCTCTTTGCGAGCATTACTGCTTCGCAGAAGGAGGAGACGGCTTCCCATTCCCTCTCGCTCCGTACCATGGCCTGAACCAGTGCACGGCGCGAGAGGTCGCTGCCGCCTATCGCATCCACGAGGACACGGCGGTGCTCAGCCCAAGCGGGGTAAACCTCCACCGTATGCTCCACCGTGTCCTCTGGGCGATCCTCGCAGTGGAAACACCCGGGGGTCACCTCCGCCTTGATCCGACACAGGTACCTACCGAAACAGCCGTGTCCGGTGAGCACCTGCGTCAGGCGGAAGGTGAGGGCGCCGTGACGCCTCTCCAGCCACTCCTCAAAGAGGGGCACTACCGCCGATATGGTGGCGTGCCCAGCGCTGGGTTGCGAAGGGGCCGGAAAAGCCCACTATGTCACTATGTAAAAAAGCTCTAGAAGGTGTAACTCTGACTTTAGGTAGGTCTCTCATTAGTTGGGTCTTACTTGCTGCACTTTGTTTAGCAAAGACTTAACACTTATTTAGCTTTGCCTTTGCCAACTTCTTTGCTCAGCATTAATTGTACTCCACTCCAAGCTGTTAATCTTGTCTTAAAAACTATTTTCTGCACGAGCTTAATTAATACAGGTCTTCAATGCATACAATAATATCTTTGGCTTTAACAGCTCAGTCAGGGTTTCAAAATCTACAAACCTTGTGACCAGGCTGTTAGATCCTTCAGTATCTATCTTCATGTTGGTTTAAACGGTTGTATCCTTTCTAAATTTGTAAACAGGCTGCTAGGTCTGGTATAAGGTATATCTTCTCTCATAAACCACTGACGGCAATCCCACCACATTTTATTTTTTTCAGGTTTATTAAAGTTATTCTGTCTGATCTGCAGGATTTTCCTGAGTTGCTACATGATACCAGTTATTTCCAATGTTGTCTAGGACTTCTACGACTCGGTTTCTTACAAATTAATGCCATCTCATGGGATCTCCAAATAACCAGGACAACACAATTTTGGAATCAGTCCAAGCGTAGATATTTTTCACTGGTATCCCAATGGCTTCCTTAATTTGCTTCAAAAGTCTAGAAAACAACACAGATCCACATAACTCGAGACGCGGCAACGATACCGGTTTTAATTGGAACAACATGCATCCAAGCTGCAATTATATTGGTTTTAATATCACCATTGTCTTGACGCACACGGATATTGGCAACCGCTGCATAAGCTATAATGGAGGCATAGCAGAAACCATGGACAGTAACGTTCGACATTAAATTTGATTGGGTATGTAGCCATCATTGAACTTCAAAGTTGTTTATGTCAGGTAAGCTACTTCTTGTGGATAGCCACTCCTCCACTAAGTATTTCTCTGTCAACCTCTTCATCCCATGTAATGGCTTGGCAGTTGGCATTCAGGCCGTAGTCTTTCGTTCCCTTCAAATAACGAAGTACTCTTTTTGCATATTTGTAGTGTTCTTCTCCATAACAGTCGTTAAACTTTCATCGGTACAAACATGCGTACATTACATAAGGCCTGGTGGCCACAGATAGGAACATAAGTGCGCCAATCAAGTATCTGGTCATTGCGAATTATTCTTGTCGCTTTTCTGTATTGGACATCATGGTTCAATGGGTGTATTTGCATGTTTGCATTCTGACATGTTAAATGTGTCCAAAACGTTCTCTATATTATTATTTTGGCTTAACTTTATGCTGCCATCTAATGGAAAGAGAATTTCATACATACGAGTATCACACGGTTTGGTCTACGTAGACATGTCCTTAATTTCAAATACTTCCATTGAATGTTTGTTTGATCTCATCACATAGCTTAGAGCATGAGTAAGCTATTAAATAATCGTCGACATACGAGTGTATCGTAAGGACGATTTTGTTTCCTCCTTTTTCTAATATGTATATATTATACATGAGTATGTATTATACATGGGTTAGCAGGTGATGGTTTAAATCCAATGTTTTTCAATTCAGAATCGAGTCCGTTTCAGAAACCATTGTCTTCCTGATTGTTTCAGTCCATAGAGTGCCCGTTGCAATTTGCATACTTTATCTTTCTTAATTCCTCCTAAGTCTTCAAGCATATTTCTGGCTTTATTGTAAATAGTAAGGTCATTTATTTCACTCTCATCAATCATAATTTCAGCTACATACTCTTCTAGGTTTTTAGGAATATTTATCAATATTTCCTCCTCTTCACACATCGAATCCTTTTTTTACGGACATTGCTATAACTGCTCTTATAGAGGTGGGTCTAGCGACGGGTGCAAACGTCTCGTTGTAGTCCAAACCAGGTCTTTGTGTGAATCCTTGGGTTACGAGACGAGTTTTATTTATTTCCATCATTTTGTAATCCACCAATTTCATATTGGCTTCTTTTCTTTTTATGAGCCATGTTCATTTAAAATATGAGCTCTTATTTCAGCTTTTATGGCTTCCCTCTCCATTGCCCTTTGGGTGACTTTAAGCCTTCTGATGAGGCCCATTGTGAGCGACCACGTTTCGGTTCCATAAGTAATCACTTTCGTCTTGAGACACTGGTCTGTGAGACAAGACGCGCACGCAACTTCCAGAACGCCGCGCGCCGCCCATCCGAGTCGGATTCGACGGTTGACCTCTTTCTCGAAGTTAGCCCTACCTAACTGGACCGTTTGTCCCAGGTAGATGTACTCGTCTACAACTTCGAGTGTAGAGTCTCCGATCTTGATAGGAGTGGGTGCTATATGGGTATTTACCATGACCTTGATCCATGTTCATTTTAACACCTCAGGACCCTGCGTTTACGAGAGGCGACAGTAATCCCCCGCCTGGCCGGGCCCCGCCTCGCCATAAGCGGCGGCAGTTTCGCGCGCTTTAAAACTCTATTATTACTAATAAGGAACGATTTTACTCCGGCAGTGCTGATCCGGCGGTGCTCCGGAGGTGCGGGGCGACAGTGTTGATAGCTGTAGCAGGGCCCTGACGGGTTAAGACCCACTCTTTCGGAAGCTCTACTGAGATCATCGAGCATTCAAATTCAAATTATTTATTTCAGACATGAGTTCACACTGTTAGTATAACAAGATTACTTAAAGACTAGTGTTAGTAATTCAAATAAAAAGGATAGGCACAAATCATCAACTGGTGTGGATCCTTACCCAGTGGCGCAGCAGAGGGGAATCCCACCGATCTCGGAACACACTCAGGAGACTATTAGTGGCGGTGCGCAGCCGGCCGGCCATGGAGGCGGTCCTTTTTCTTATTATGGCGTAAAAATCATCTGTGTGCGGCTCCGCAAACATGATAAATGATGTTTATTCAGTAAATAGGTTACAAGGAACACTTTTACACGTCAATATTTTTTGTCAGTTTAAGCTAGATGAGGCCGGTGTTTCCTAGCTGACTACCCTGAGAAGAAACACCGAAACAAACTCAGAGGTCAAAGTCTCTTTTAAAGTGTTGAAATCCATACAATGTGTACTGGTTAAATCATATGAGAACCATGTACGTTTATGTCTGGGATGAGCTTTTTGAAGAAAGCAACACACAAATTCGAGTGGACCTGTCCAGACAGTGCAAGCATTTGTCAGTAATCGCGAAGCTCAACTCAGGACTTTGAGGAGCTCAACGAACCGACGAACAATACCAAAGTAAGGACATTTGAGTAGGCCGCAAAAATACTCAAACTGCCAGACAATCATAAAATCTACATGAATATAACGACATACATAGTTCTCGCATTCACATTATTCTATATGATTCTATATGAGGACCATGCAGCTTAGTGTCTGTAGTGGTATTTTGAAGAAAGAACCAAACATATTTGAGTGGACCTGTCCAGTCAGTGCAAGCATTTGTCAATAGTCGAATAGCTCAACTTAAGAACAACTAAGGAGCTCAATGACTTGACGAACAATACCAAAGAAAAGACATTTGGGTAGGCCGCAAAAGTACTCAAACTGTCAGACAACGTTAAAAATTACTGTAAAAAGGAGGAGAAAATAATAATAATAACCCACATAATCCTCACTTTATCAATAATTAAGTAATCAATAAAAATTTAAAATATAATACTTTACAAAGTAAATATTCGTGTCAAACAAAATAGTAATAATAATATCTCAATCAAAAAATAAATATAATACTTAACAAAGTATTCAAGTCAAAAAAAAAATAATAATAATAAAATGTCAATCAAAAAAAAAAATTAAAAATATAATACTATACAAATATTCATGTCAAAAACGAATATTAAAAAAAAATATATATAAAAAAATTTCATCAGTAAGTAGTACATATGAAAACAATGGCTCATGTATATCATTGAAGCAGCTCAATCCCACGCCTTTTTATCCTTAAGAAAGTCATTAATTGTGTAAAAAGCTTTCTGGCATAGCTTACGTTTAATAAATGATTTAAATTTATTTATGCTTAGTTCTTGAATTTGGCTAGGAAGTTTATTATAGTAACGTATACATTGGCATCTAAACGAACCACCTATTTTTTTCTTGAGCCTGGTTTTAGGTACAATAAATTTGTGTTTGTTCCTAGTATTTATGCTATGGATATCACTGTATCTCTTAAACAGATTAATATTTTTATGTAATATTATGTATATTAATCTCTCTAAATTTGTCTCTGAGGGAGTGTCTGGGACTTAATTTATAAATTGCACGAATAGCCCTTTTCTGTAAAACAAAAATTGTCTGAATATGGGCGGCATTTCCCCACAACAGAATGCCGTACGACATCACACTATGAAAATAACTAAAGTATACAAACGAGCTGTCTCTAAATCAGTTAAACCACGAATTTTCCTTACGGCGTATGCTGCAGAGCTAAGTTTTTTGGACAGTTTATCTGTATGGGGGCTCCACTGAAGCTGCGCATCCAAAGTTAAACCTAAGAACACTGTGGAATCCTCGGGTTTCAACTCTTCACCCTTTATTGACACACTAGTGTTCACTTGTATTACATTGGGTAATGTGAACTTTATGCATTTTGTTTTTTTCTCGTTAAGGAGAAGATTACTGATGTTGAACCAGTTAACTACTGTTGACGTTTGAGTTTAAATAAAAGTGAAGTGTCATCTGCAAACAGCACTATATCTTGTTTATCCTTTATGAGATAAGGCAAGTCGTTGATATAGATTAGAAACAAAAAAGAACCCAGAACTGAGCCTTGAGGAACCCCCATTCTGACTACAGACCCGGGAGACCTTTTGCCGTTCACATCAACTCTCTGAATCCTATTACTCAAGTATGAAGTAAGAAGATCCAGAGAGGCGCCCCGGACTCCGTAGTAGTGCAGCTTCCTGATCAATGTAGCATGGAGAACGCAATCGAAAGCCTTAGACAAATCACAAAAAATGCCCAACGCATCGCATTTATCTTCCCATGCATTATAAATGTGTCCCAAAAGTTCAACACCAGCATCAGTTGTTGAACGACCCTTTGTGAAACCAAACTGTTTGTTATGTAATAATTTGTGTTTATTAAAATATCTTTGAATTTGATCTAAAATAATTTTCTCAAAAATTTTACTAAAGTAGGTAGCACTGATATAGGTCTATAATTAGTAGGGCCTGATGTACTACCCGATTTAAACAATGGTATAATTTTACTATATTTCATTAGATCAGGAAACTCACCACAATCTATACAATTATTAAAAATTACTGCTAAAGTAGGTGCTACAATGTTTATATTAGCAACGTCAACAGAATTACCCCATAGATCTGCAGTCTTTTTAACATTTAAAGTATTAAAAGTTTTAATTATATCATTACAAGTGACATATTGGAAATTAAATTGGGGTTCACAAACTGGAACGTTTTCTTTAAGTAAAATTTCTGCAGCAGTTGGTGATGAATTTAGAGATTTTGTAGTCGATACCGGAATCTCTGCAAAGAAATTTTCAAATGCCGCGGCGACTTGCGAATCTGATTTAATGATACTGTCATCAATAGCAAGGCTGTAATCACTACTTCGGTTGCAAAACCTTCCCGTTTCGCTATTAATAATATCCCAAAGTCATTTTAATTACATTACTACTATTGTTTTGGTTGTTATGGTTCACTTTTGTGTGTACGGTAAATTCGTTAGAAAATCACAAATGCGACTGTCTTCAATGGTGTTTATTAGCGACTAATTGAATGATCCTTACACAGCTACTTAAATATATGAAATGACGCAACATACCGCCCACCAAAGGGACAACAAGGCCCTTTAAAATATATCTTAGTGGACTGTATACACATTGAAAAAATAAACTTGGTAAGCAGTATGCAACATTTCCGACTATTAACAAACATAAATCATTGTGACTACGGTGTTATTAATTTGCCATGAGTTGAATAGTTAGGTACATTAACAATAAATAAACATAAGCCTGCATGCAAAATTGAAATAAGGTTTGACAAAGTTATACAATGAAATCATTACAATCGTTAACAATTAAATAAGAATCAATTAGTGTCAACCGGTAGGGGACATAATTTCGTGACAGATCTCTTTACAATGTTGTTGCCAGATTTAACGCTATAAACTCGTGTGAGTCCATCAGGACCGGGATGCTTGTCCACAATTCGGCCTAATAACCATTTTCCTGCTGGTAATCCATCAGTTTTAATTAGAACTATGTCACCAATAGTGAATTCTCGTTTCTTCTTATGCCAGACTGGACGTTGTTGTAGACTTGTTAAATATTCGTCTTGCCATCGTCACCAGATGTCACCTACGAGCCTTTGAGTGTATTGCCATCGTGTTAAGTTGTGAATCTTTGTGTCTTTAAAATCTGGTGAGGGCACGACGATTGGGGCTTCATGTATCAAGAAATGACCAGGCGTGAGGGGTTCTATAGAATCTGCATCTGAGTCATCAATAGGACATAGGGGTCTTGAATTAAGACACGCCTCGATTTGGCACAGTATTGTTGTCATTTCTTCGAAAGTGAGATTTGTTGCCAACACGCGTTTCAGATGAGTCTTCAGGGATTTTACACCAGCCTCCCAAAGGCCGCCAAAGTTTGGACTGTAAGCTGGTATAAAATGCCACTGTGTACCTTCCAAAGCCAACTTGTGCGCAATGTCTTTCTCAAAATTCAAATTAGCTTCTTGCCATGCTGCGGCTAACTCCTTTTCTGCACCAACAAAGTTTCTCCCTTGGTCGCTCCACAAGTGGCTACATTTACCTCTTCTTGATACAAAGCGTTTGTATGCAGCGATAAATCCTTCCGATGTAAGGTCTCCCACCAGTTCAAGGTGTATTGCCTTTGTAGACATACAAACAAATAAAGCAACGTACGCCTTTTGTGTTTTCATGCCCCTTCCCCTTGACATTAATAATTGGAATGGACCCGCGTAATCCACACCGCTGTGTAGAAAGGCTCTAGTAGGGGTGACTCTTTCCTTTGGCAAATCTCCCATGATCTGAGTTCGTGCACTAGCTCTTTGCTTTGCACACACTAAACATTTGCGGTTGAAGTTTTTTACTAAACCCTTTGCTCGAATGATCCAATATTTAGAGCGTAAAAAGCATAACATTAACTGAACACCACCGTGTAGTGTTTGAGCATGAGCATCTGCCAAGAGTAAAGGAATTAAATTGTTGTTATGTCCTAATATTATGGGATGTTTGCTTTTTTCGTCTAATCTTGCGTGTCGAAGACGACCGCCCACCCTGAGGATACCATCTTGGTCTATGTATGGGCTAAGTGTTTTAATGTTACTATTTTTCTTCACGTTTTTATTTGTTTTCAATCTGTTGATTTCATCCGGAAATTCTTCCCTTTGTACTAGCTTAATGCATTTTATCAATGATGTGTGTAATTCTTCTATTGTTAAACTTCTGCGATTTTCGTAAGTATCAAATTCTTTTATGTAATTAACAAATCTACGACAATATGTTATCACCTTTAATAATTCTTGTAAGTTATCAAATTGTTTAAATTTTGCTGTGAAATTATGCTCTTCTTCATCTTGAATTTTAATATTTATTTGTATTTTTTCCTTTTTCTGTTCCAGGTCAGTGACGACTACATCAGGCTGTTTTAATATTATTTTTCTTTCAGATAACCATTTTGGACCGTTCCACCATAACTCTGATTGTGTTAGTTCAGTAACTAACATGCCTCTCGATGCAATGTCTGCAGGATTATCTTCTGATGCAACGTGGTACCATTGGCTTTTATTGAGAGTTTCAGTGATTTCTACGACTCGATTGGCTACAAATGTTTTCCATCTTTGTGGTTCACCGGATAGCCAAGCAATTACGATTGTAGAATCCGTCCATGCGAACATTTGTGCTGTTGATATTCTCATTGCCTTTCCTATTTGATTCAGTAACCGTGACAGAAGTAGTGATCCAGAAAGCTCTAAACGTGGTAACGATACAGTTTTTAGTGGCGCGAGTCTCGTCCTAGCTGCTATTAGTTTTGTTGTGACATGTCCATCTTTAGATTCAATTCTTATGTATGCAACGGCTGCATATGCTTTCATGGACGCATCGCTGAAGCCATGAATTTGCACATCGTTTATTTCTGTGTAATAGGTCCCAATCCATCGATCAATGTAAATGTTATTTACTTTTCTGAACTCTTCACGTATTGTCAACCATTCTTCTTGTAGTTCAGGGCTTGTTATGTCATCCCAATCGATTTTTTCCAGCCACAGCCTCTGTATAAACATCTTAGCCATCACTACACTTGGGGCTATCCATCCCAAGGGATCGAATAGTTTCTGAACTTCCGACAAGATTGTTCTTTTTGTAATGTTGACAGAAGTTGTTGGTAGTTTCAATTGGTATTGAAATTGGTCTGTTCCCAAATTCCAAATCAAACCTAGTGCTTTTACAGTGCCATCCATTTTATTTATGTCTAGGTGTGCAGCAGAACTTCGTTTGTTGGTGTCAATAGATTTCATAAATTTTGGACAATTAGATAACCACTTCGAAAGTGTGAATCCACCCTTTTTTAATATGTGAGATACTTCTCTTGCAGATGTTATGGCTTGATCTGTTGTATCTTCACCCGCCAACAGATCGTCAACGAGGAAATTTTCTTTAATGATTCTGACTGCATTCGGGTAATTTTGTCCCTCATCATCAGCAACTTGATGGAGTGTTTTCACTGCTAGATAGGGTGCTGATGCTGTTCCGAATGTAACTCGAAGCAAGCGAAATTCTTTAATGCTGTCATGTTCTTCATCTCGCCACAGAATGCGTTGATACTTATCAGCGTCTTCTGGGTAAACACATATTTGCAGGTACATTTTCGTTATATCGCTGGCGTAACAGACACGTTTCATTCTCCATCTCATGATAATATTTCTGAGATCTTCCTGAAGCTGAGGACCGACTATTAACTCATCGTTGAGCGACACTTGATTTGAACCCTTCGCCGATGCATCAAAGACAACACGAGTCTTCGATGTTTCTTTATCTTCTCGGACGACTGCATGGTGAGGTAAGTATACAACCCTTTCATTTATGATTTCCTTTTCAGGTATTTGTTCCATATAGTTTAAATTTAAATATTCATTCATTACTTTCTTATAGCTTTCTTTCAGGTTGGGTGATCTTCTAAATTTTCTTTCTAATTGTAGCAGTCTGTTTTTGGCTATTTCCCTTGTGTTTCCTTCTAAACATGTTGCCTGTGATGTTTTCAAAGGCAACTTTACCATGTATCTGCCCTCTTCTGTCCGTGTGTGTGTTTCTTCATAAATTGATTCAGCCAATTTTTCTTCTTTTGTTAAGTTTCTTTTGTTTTCTGTGTCTATTTCCCACAGAGATTTCAGCATGATATCCATGTCTACTTGGTGATGAAGAACAAGAGCAGAATCATCTTGTGAACTTGTATTAATTTCACCGAAGAGAATCCATCCAAGGTATGTTTTCTGTGCACATGGTGTACCCGGTGGACCCTTGATAAGTTTTTCTTGAACGATTTGAGAGTATTGTTTGACACCTAAAAGTAGGTCTATAGGCCCTGGTGTGTCGTAGTTCGAATCAGCCAGGTTGAGTCCTTCTAGATGTGGCCATTTATCAGCAATAATTGTTTTTGGAGGGAGTTTAGTGGTAAGTTGTTTGGACATGACGAATGCTTCGACATCTATCTTGAAGTTTGTGTTCCAGCGGGAACCGATTTGCAGCTGTACCACGTGGTTTACATTGGTTTTCGTTGAACCCACTCCAATGATACTACCTCTCATTGATCGTTTGGTCAGATTGAGCATTTGAGTTGCTTTCTCACTAATAAGTGCTATCTGCGAACCTTGGTCCACTAATGCGCGTAGCACAACAGTGTGATTTTGTTCGTTTCGTACTGTCACTGTTGCCGTAGCTAATAGTGCTATGCCTTGTCTAGTACTGTGGTGTGAGGCGACCGTTGTATTGACAGTAACTTCCCTTTGTTTTTCTACATTGTTTTGAGCAGTCTTCGGTTGCGTGGAGGTCTCTAGTACCGAAGTCTCAGGTTCGTTTTTGAGATGTAGAAGGCTATGGTGACGCCTTTTGCATATGCGACAGGACACTGGTAGTCTACATTTTCTTGCTGAATGTCCTGGTACTAAACAGTTGTAGCATAGATTGTTCGTTTTTGTATAGTTAACTCGTTCAATAGGTTGCAGTTTTGTGAATTCTTTACAGTGGCATAACGTGTGATTTTCATTGCATAGAACACATGTTTTTCCTGACGGAGACGACGTACTTGAGATATGAACAGCACGTTCTTTTGTTGCTTTATTTTGTGTTCCTGGTGTGACAAGCTCCAGTGTTCTATATGTGGACTGAAGAAACCTTTTCAGATCATCCCATTTGGGTAATTCATCGACATCTTCTTTGTATGCGTAATGTTCCCAATCCTTGTGCGACTCAGGGTCCAACTTCTGAACTACCAGAAAAATAATTATAGGATCCCATGAATCTAAGCATATATTTAAATTTTGAAGGTTATTTAAACAGTCTGTTGTGGTGTCCAATAAACCTTTAATTAGATTAGATGATTGAGAATTCATTTTCTTTTGATAGACTAACTGTTTTAACACTGAGTTTATGATCAAACGTTTGTTTCCATATCTAGTTTTTAAAATGTCCCAAGCTTGATAATAATTTTTCTGTGTTACCTGTATATGTTTCAATAAGATCTCTGCTTCTCCAGTAACACTACACTTTAAATAATGTAACTTCTGTACGTCACTAATGGTTGTGTTCGTATGCACTAACGATGTAAACAAATCTTGAAATGTAGGCCATTCTTCATATTTTCCACTAAAAGATGGTAGCTGTATTCTAGGTAACCTCACAAGCGCATTTTGTTGATCATGATTCGTCGCGATACTAGAATTATTTTGCGATGACGTCGTCGGCGCTGTTGTGTTTTGTTCATTACACATATCACGTAAATCAGCCAACAAAATAAGATATAAGTCTTCATAAATATAAAACTCCTCATTAGCAAAATATGGTAATATTGTCTTTTGTTCCTTCGGCGTTATTTTTACCAAAGAATGATGAGCGTTTTTGAAAGTAGACCAATAATCTTCTATTGCCTTTATACGGGTTTCAATATATCCTTTAGTTAATCGTGATTTCGGGCATTTCTTGAGATTAACTTGAGTTTTTTGCAATAATGAAGCAGTATCTTCTAATACATTTAATAATTCTTTCGTAGTACTCATCGTTACAAATCCTTATCGCTCAGGAATGCGCTGTCCTTTTGTTCTCGCGAGCCGGCCGCTCGACACGTGCACTCAGGTAACTGGTAAATGATCCGGCGAGATATCGACCATATGTTGTGGTTGTTATGGTTCACTTTTGTGTGTACGGTAAATTCGTTAGAAAATCACAAATGCGACTGTCTTCAATGGTGTTTATTAGCGACTAATTGAATGATCCTTACACAGCTACTTAAATATATGAAATGACGCAACAACTATTTTTAATTTTTGAACTTAAGTAGCGAGATTTCGCCAAATAACATACTTTTTTAAATAATTTAGAATAATTCTTAACATATAAATTAAATTAAATTAATTTACCACATACCGGACGCACTACAACGCCTGCCCAGGGCTTGAGGATAAATTCGAAACAGAGTTACCTCGCCCCTGGGCACTCAGGGCTGGGAAGGAACAGGGGTGGGTTTTAGTCAGTAAGAGTCTGACACGCCCTCCCGCTCCACCCTAGAGCGGGAGCTGTCATTGGATAATTTAACACCCCACAAAAAAAAAATCCACTAACCCGTCCGTCAAAGTGATCACGGGAAGACCATACGGCGGAGTGGCACTACTATGGAAAAAATCAGTGTTTTCGTCTGTATCAATAGTTAAATGTTTAAGTGATTTATTAGTTGCGATAAAAGTTGCGTACGAAAACACTGTTGATATTTTCAGTGTATAACATATGCCCTACGATAACGGTAAGAGTGAAAATTTGATTTTATTTACACAAACCCTTAGTGAGATAATAGCTGTAATTGAAAGTAGTGGTATTGTATTGAGTATGTATTTGTGCTAGGGGACTTTAATGCTAACCCTGGATCGCGATTTTCTAGTGAACTTATCTCTATTTGTAATGAGCAGACATAAGTCAGAAACGGCCAAAAACGGCCGTTTCTGACACTTTTGCCTACTACTTTGGATACGAAACATTTTGAGACCTGTTTTAACAACATAAAAATTCTTTATCCTCTTTGTAACAAACGTGAAGTTGGATTTTTTAATATTTATTTTCTGTGCTATGCTACGATTTTTTATTAAATGAGGGCGCCACTGGACCGCGAGAAGGGCCTTAACTTGTTTTGTACAACGTGCAAATCTTCGAACCAGCGTGTTACATCGAACGGCCAGCGACCTGCGCTCCCTCTCTATATCTATATTGACTCTAAGATCCTCAGTGACCCAATGACCCAAATACTTAAATTTAGTCACCCATGCTATAGAAGCACCACAGAGTGAGACACTGGGTATATTTGAATAGTTGATGTCACGCGTTTTAAACATCATAAGTTTACTCTTCGTGACATTGTACTTGAGTCCATGGGTCACTGCATAGGACTCACAAATCACCACAAGCTTCCTCAAAGCGCCTATCGATGGGCTCAGCAGCACCATATCATCGTCATAACTAATATTATTCATACAAACGCCATCAATATGACATTCAACTCTGGTGCTGCTGAGCTCACCGATCAGCCGGTTTATGTATAAGTCGAAGAGGCGGGGCGAACTTAACTCGCCCTGTTCCACTCCGCACTCCAGCTCATACACATCTGATTGAGCCTCAGCCCATCTAACGCTATTCCTCTGGTTGCAGTACCAGTAACGAAACAAGGATGTAATTTCTCGGTACTGTTGTCTCACTCTGCAATTTGTCCCATAGTACCTCGTAGGACACAAGGTAGAAAGCACATGATAGGTCCAAAAAACAAGCAAAAACAGGTGTCTACCTGGAGGTATATAATATTGAACAGTTTGCTTGATGCACATGATGGCACTCCCCGTGCATAGACCTGGTTTGAAGCCAAATTGCGCGTCATGGAGTTCAATGTGTTTAGCCAACTGTTGATCAAGCAACTGTCCAAAACCTTGGCGACTATCGTGGTCAACGAAATAGGCCTGTAATTGGACACCTCAGACGCGTCCCCCGTTTTGTCCTTAGTAATTTGAACCACCACAGTGTGCATAAGGTCCTCCGGTAAGTAGCGGTGACTGAGACATAAGTTAAACAGCAAAGCAAGAACCCTATTATACAGATGTGGCCCTGCACGCTTCAGGTGCTCGACGCTGGTGCCGTCGTGGCCTGGCGACCTACCTCTTGTCATTTTCTTAACAACAGTAGCAATCTATTTAGCTGAGAACATTACGTCGATCTCACCAGAACCCGATAGTTCCCCTTCATCGAGCACCCGCCGCCCTGTTTGCAAGGTAAACTGAACCGTGAAGTGTCTTTGAAAAAAGTTGGCAATATCTTTTGGCTCACTCAGACCCGCCACACTCGTAGGAAACTTGGCTTGGCATTTAATTTGTTAGTAGATTTTCAAAACTTAGCAAACTCTTTTTTCGAATGACTATTAGCCAAAATATCGAATTAAATTGGTTCTTGATTATTTTGAACAAATTTTAATTTAGTCTTAAATGCTCTTCGTGTTTCACGTATTGTCTCATACAAAGTCCCCTGAGTGCGAGCACCATGTGATTGCCACGCTTGATAAATGTACGAGCCTCCCTAGCTATGAGCATGGCTGACATATTTGTTCCAGCCTGTGACATATTTTTTGTCTCTTAATACGGTCACTATCTATATAAATGTACACTGGGCACCCTTTTGGAGAGTTGATACTATTTCCAAATACAAGTTGTCATAAATGATCTTCATTATCATACATTTTGTGAGCACACGTAATACATTGTTCGGGAAAATCTATTAATTTTAATTTATGATTGCGGTACTCATAGTAACTTTTAATTTGTTCCCCATTTCTTTCATCCCAACGCACTTTATTACTAAGAGAATTTAGGGCTGATACCCTCTGATTCATTTTAGTTAAATTACATTCAAACAAAACATATTATTATTTCAAGAAATAGTGATCATTTTGGTAAGCCCCATTGAGACTGATGCTTTAGTAATCAAATTTTTGGATGCGCTTGTTATCAAACAATGATCTAGCCAACGGCGCGAGCCGCTAGCCTGACAAACAAACGATGTGTGCTCATTACAAATAGAGATAACTTCACTAGAAAACCGCGATCCAGGGTTAGCGTTAAAGTCCCCCAGCACAATTACACACTCCATATAATACCACTACTTTAAATTACAGCTATTATCTCACTAAGGGTTTGTGTAAATAAAATCAAATTTTCACTCTTACCGTTATCATAGGGCATATACACTGAAAATATCAACAGTGTTTTCGTACGCAACTTTTATCGCAACTAATAAATCACTTAAACATTTAACTATTGATACAGACGAAAACACTGATTTTTCCATAGTAGTGCCACTCCGCCATATGGTCTTCCCGTGATCACTTTGACGGACGTGTCAATGGATTTTTTTTTTGTCGGGTGGGAAATCATCCAATGACATCTCTCGCTCTAGAGTGGAGCGGGAGGGCGTGTCAGACTCTTACTGACTAAAACCCACCCCTGTCTCTTCCCTGCCCTGAGTGCCCAGGGGCGAGGTAAATCTGTTTCAAATTTATCCTCAACCCCTGGGCAGGCATCGGCCATGACAGGCCTCGTCGTTATTGCTGACAACTCTTTGATGCGCACGTGGAACACTACGCGCCGTCGACTCTCGGGCCTGGTGCTGATCGGACGGCGAGCTACCCATTACTCGCCGTCCGCAATAGCTGACTTGCCGTTGTACGCGAAGTCGTCATCTAGGTTTCCTAGGAAATCTATATCGTGCGCCAAATCCAAGTCTCTTGGAGTGCAATAATGTCGGCACTCTTGAAAGAAAGATAGAGAGAAAGAAAAATAATTTATTTGCCACAAATTAACGACATACACAACAATATGATTTTGCTAACTCATACTCACACGACCCACACCACACTACTCACACTCACTCACTCACTACTCATATGGTTTTGCTTTTGCTCTTGTATAAGTTTCTCACACACTCCACGGACCTTTTCACACCTTTAAAGTTAAAAGTAGATAACATTATTTTACATTGTACTGAGCTGCTCCGTAGTCTCAGCCATGACGACTTTATCGTCGGCAAATCGAAGATAAGTGATGTACTCGCCATTGACATTAATGCCTAGCCCTCTCCAGTCCAGAACCTTGAAGACATCCTCCATTGCGTCCGTGAACAGTTGCAGAGAAATAACGTCTCCCTGCCTCACACCCCGCTGTAAGAGGATAGGTTTCGAGGTCTGGTCCTGAAGTCGGACTGACATAGTGGCGTTTTCGTACAAACACTCCAACACCTCGATGTACCGATAGTCGATCTGGCGCCTTTGGAGAGACTGCAGCATAGCACAAGTCTCAATCGAATCGAAGAAAAGTAGTCCACAAACGCTAAGCAGAGGGGCAGATTATACTCTTCGGTCTTCTCTATAAGCTAGCGCAGCGTATGTATGTGGTCTATGGTGCTGAAGCCTTTTCGGCATCCGGCTTGCTCGGGAGGCTTGAAGACGTAAAACCTGCGTGCGAGCCGGTTCGTGATGACTCTGGAAAACAGCTTGCAGACATGGCTCAGAAGTGAAGAGAGAGCCTGTAATTCTTAAGCAGGGCATTGTCGCCCTTCTTAAAGATGAGTACCACCACACCTCTGCCCTCATGCCTGTGGCGTTTTCCCCTCGAGTATGACGGAATCGAACAGTTTCTAAAGTGCCTTAAGGACCGGTTTTCCACCCACCTTCAGAAGTTCGGCCGTGATTCCGTCATCAACCGAAACCTTCTTGGTTTTAAGCTGCTTCAGAGCCATCCTAATCTCATTCAGGATCCTCAGACATGGTCTTAACTTCGTCATCGGGGTGTTTCGAGGTCAGGGCGTAAACCTGTACGGGGCGTAGACGAATATCTTGACGATATTCTGAGTATAACGCCGCCCGTACGCCACTCTGGTCGAAACACTCTCGATCTTCACCATATTGTTCACGAGGGACCTGTGGACGATAAACCCTACAACACCCGGGGACTGCTGGTTGCCCTCCCGGAAATAAAGCAGGTTACCGGATTCAAAGATTATCGAGTCCTCCCCCTCTCTTCGGAATTCAGATAACAACCTGCTTCATTCTTCCTCAAGTTCGATGATCTTCTCGACAGTCCGAAGTGTTCTTGAGTTAAATGTTGCCAAGTCCAATCGTCGGTGTTTGCTGGGGTAGCCGGATCCACTCCGGAGATTCTTCGTACCTCTTCTTTCGGCCTTGACCGCTACCGGAGTCCAGGATAGACAGGCTGCCGGGCACTAATGGCCATATTTTTGTTGTACGATTCATTGGGTTTCTTTAACGTCCGACAGCATACATAGCTATGTTGCCGAAAGCATAATAAAAAATAGAATAAAGATCGTCCTGCACAGTGGGACCAATCATTAGTAAGTGATTTAAAGAAATACCCATAACACTGTGATGAGGTAAGTAGTAACTTATAATATCATTTGAATTATTATCTTCAGACATGTGCCCTAGTTCTAGGTACTCGCGCATAAAATCAATTTTATTTTATTTCATTTTATTTTATTTTATTTTATTTTATTTTATTTGGGAAAACAAACAATCGTACATTATATTTTATGTCTAGATACACAGTATGCTATAACTAAATGTACAATCCACTACGTTTCCACAAGTTACTAGCTTATATTAGATACAGTTTAGGAAAAATAAAATAAAATCAATATAGGTCTAACATCATCATTCTCCTGCCCTTATCCCAATTTATTTGGGGTCGGCGCAACATGTCTTTTTCTTCCATACTCCTCTATTAGTCGTCATCTCTGTAGTCACCCCCTTTTTACCCATATCCTCTTTCACACAGTCCAACCATCTTTTCTTTGGCCTTCCCCTACTCTTATAGCCATCCACATCCATACACAAGACTTTCCTCACGACATTTTCTTCATTCCTCCGCATCACATGCCCATACCACGACAACCGATTTCCACACAATTTTTCAGTCAGCGGTGCCACTTTCAGACTTCCTCTTATATACTCATTCCTAATTCTATCCATGCGCGTAACACCACACATCGCTCTTAGCATTCTCATCTCAGCTACATGCAATTGCTTTTCATTCATCCCTTTTGTGGCCCAACATTCTGAACCATACAAGACAGCAGGTCTGACCATTGTTTTATAAATCTTCCCCTTAAGTTTTAGGGGAATGCGGGAGTCACAGATAGTCCCGGTGACCTGCCGCCATTTCATCCATCCAGTGTTAATTCTGTGCTTAACAGTCCGATCTATTTCGCCATCGCTTTGCACGAGTGAACCGACATACCGAAAATCGGAGCAGACTGGGAGAAGCGCGCCATCTAGCACTACAGCTTCAGAACTGGAGAGACCGCCGAAATCGCAGAACATGTATTCAGTTTTGGTTCTGCTGATTTTCAAGCCAACTTTCTCCAGCTTCTGTTGCCACTTCTCCAATCTGCTCTGGATCTCAGGTCCATCTTCACCGACCAGAACAATGTCGTCGGCAAACAGCATGCACCAGGGTGCCTCTTCCTGTATTTCCGACGTAAGAGCGTCCATAATCAACAGGAAGAGGTAAGGACTTAAAGCCGACCCTTGATGCAAGCCTACAGCCACACTGAACTCATCGGTGTTGCCAGCAGCCGACCGGACGTAGGTACTAGATTGTCTGTACATAGCACGAATCAACTCAACATACTTCCCAGGCAAACCTTTCTCTTTCAAGGCCCACCACAACACATCCCGAGGTACCCTATCATACGCTTTCTCAAGATCAATGAACACCATGTGCAAGTTCTTGTGCACACGTCTGTACTTCTCGGACAATTGACGGAGAGCGAAGGTGGCGTCCACTGTCCCTCGACCTGGCATAAACCCAAACTGGTTCGGGGTAATCTCACTCTCCTCTCGCAATCTTTTCTCTATCACTTTCTCCCATACTTTCATAGTATGTGACATGAGCTTTATCCCTCGATAGTTGTTGCAGTCCTGTACATCCCCTTTATTCTTGAAGATGGGCACTAGCGAACTATTGCACCATTCTTGTGGGATCACTTCTTCATACAACAACTTATTGAAGAATAAAGTCAGCCACATACATCCATCCTCTTTTAAACACTTCCATACTTCTACTGGTATGTCATCAGGGCCCATGGCCTTTCCATTTTTCATACATTGAACTGCCTTTCTTACTTCATCCATGCTAATTTCTCTCACCAAACCCATATTTACTTGTACCTCTTTGAGCACACCATTCCATTCATTCTCTTCGTTCATCAACTTTTCAAAATAAACCTTCCATCGCTCTTTTATTTCGTCATCTTTCGACAAGACTTTACCGAGTTCATCTTTCATACATTTTATGTGCATTATATCCCTCGTTCTCCTTTCTCTCAATATAGGTCTAACAACAAAACAATAAAATAAAATCTCTCTTCAACACAGAATTTTAAAATCTAATATTTAATACATACTTAACTAATACATAATATTTAAACATTTTGAGCAAGGTGCATAATAATTTGTTTTTAAATTTATGTTTAGATAAGCCAAATACATCAATATCGTTAAAATTATCAATACTCCTATTTTTAAATAAGGCATCACGATCGAACCTATATTCTAGCGAATGAACCTTCGCCATCTGATTAGTGTCACCTAATGCTTCAGAGTGACTGTTTAAATGGCAATTTCCTTATTGAAACGTCCATCATTATCAGGAGTAGTAGTGCGTGAAAAATGTTCCTCACCTGCACGTTCCTCGGCTGACAACGAATGTTTATCAGATATAAAATCCAATTCCCAGAAACGAGACAGTGCAGTTTTCATGTTCAGAATGAAATTACACACTGGTTGGACACGGGATGGACTAGGTTGACATTTTCTTGAATTGATGGTTTTGTTAGTACCCAAAATGCTCCAAAACTATTGAGCACCTATACTAGTAATATGTCTACACTTGATGCCCGGTGTATAATAGTGAGGGACAGTTAAACAGATGCCTGATGGCAGTGGAATAGTACTTTTTTTTTTTTGGGGGTGGGAAATCATCCAATGACTTCTCGCGTTCTGGGTGGAGCGGGACGTGTCAGACTCTTACTGACTAAAACCCATGCACCCCTGTTCCATCCCTGCCTGAGTGCCCAGGGGTGAGTGGAATAGTACTGATGTCATTTAATGTCGATGTGATGGCTGGTCGTGGCTCGGGCATATTCATTTTATTGCTTGATTCGTGTTGTTGTTGACCTCAAACCTCACATTTAAAATAATGTATTTATTTGTTTATTTATTTAAAATAATGAGCACACCAACCGCACTGTCACTTTTTTTTTTCCTTTTTTCCTCCCGCCCGATCTGATGCAGGAACCTCCCGAAACAACCGTGTCCGGTGAGGATCTGCGTCAAACAGCACTGTCACTTACAATTCAAATAAAATAACATCTAAAATCGGCATTTCAGTAACCATGCAAATAACAGGTATGCATGACATCGACAAAATGAAATTAGAGACAAGAAGAAAAAATAAAAAGTATGTCCAATAAACCTAAAACCAGAACACTACAAAAACAGAAAACAATTTGAGCTATATAGACGTACGAGTACATTGTTCGCACTGTTTATATAGGGAACGTCTGTATGAAGCGAAACTCAAAGAAAAAACTTCGATAGGGAATCCGTCAAGTTGGACCTTTCATTATATAGCCTTGTCATACGTTTTAAGGGGCTATTAGGGGTGCTATTTAAGGTGGATGTAGACAATTGAAAAATGCGATAATGTCGCTTGCTACGTTGGCTAGCCCAAAAGTTAAAATAGTGAATCAATTGCGTATCTATGGAACCATTTATAATTTTGTGTACTGTAAGTAAGCAGAATGGATCCGCCTTTCCTTTAAGCTAATCATCTTATAGTGCCTTAACCTATCATTGTAATCAGGTATAGCTTTTCGAATCCCATTCTTTATACATAGATACCTAACAAAACGAGCCTGAACAGAATCAACATTATTAGTATAACTTGAGTAATAGCGAGACCAAATAGTGGAACAATACTCCAATGAGTTCCTTACCAGTGCGTTATAGAGTAGAATAATTAAATCATCGGCGTAGGCTTAACAATTGCAATTTATTAAATCCAACAGATCAATCAAAAATACCAAAAAAAGCAAAGGGCCTAACTTAGAGCCCTGTGGAACACCAGAACCAGGAGAAAAAGGTACAGATTCATATGCCGCCAAGGCAACTATTTGAGAAAGATTAATTAAATAACTCTCGAACCATCGCAACAGAGAGCCATGAACGTCAGCACAATTCAATTTCATAAAAACAATTGAGTGATCAACACGATCAAAAGCTTTTGCAAAGTCTGTGTAAACAGCATCAACCTGACCCCTAGTTTCAAAGGTGTTACCAATGAAAGTAGTGTAAATAAGTAAGTTAGACATGAACGGTTAGACATGAACGGTTAGACACAAAACCAAGTTGCTTCGAACTAATTATATGACGGAGGTGAGAATTAACTACATTGTATATAAGACCCTCAAACATCTTAGCAATTGTGATATAATAGAGATTGGTCTATAGTTAGTTACGTCATTTATACTACCAGATTTATGTACTGATATAACGTGTGAGATTTTCCATAAATCAAGAAATGTACCTTCCTTATTCCTCCTATCCTTATTGTACTGAATCACTGGAACACGTATGTGCGTTCATGTACCTTACACCCTGTATATTTTTAACCGACTTTCGAAAAAGGAGGAGGTTCTATGTTATGTATGTGTTTTTTTTTTTTTTTTTATGTATGTCCGCTGATTTCTCCGTCAGTTGTGGACCGATTTTCAAAATTCTTTTTTCATTCGAAAGAATATACTCCCAAGTTGGTCCCATTTTAATTTTATCGCAATTGCTTCAGCGCTTTTTGAGAAACTGAACAAAAACGAAAAATATGTATACCTCGATGGCGTATTGGTGTTCTCCAAATGTTTAAATTCCACGTTCCATGGTATTGGGGTTTTTAGTTCTGGGGTATAACAACAAAAAAGTGAAAAATAAAAATCTTTTTTACAAAAAAAACAACCGACTTCCAAAAAAAAAAATACACTAAAAATTAAAAAATAACTTTAATTTCGGAAGTCGGTGTTTGTATTTTACTTCTGCGTTATTTGACACCGACTTCCGAAATTAAAGTTATTTTTTAATTTTTAGTGTATTTTTTTTTTGGAAGTCGGTTGTTTTTTTTGTAAAAAAGATTTTTATTTTTCACTTTTTTAAAATGGGACCAACTTGGGAGTATATTCTTTCGAATGAAAAAAGAATTTTGAAAATCGGTCCACAACTGACGGAGAAATCGGCGGACATACATAAAAAAAAAAAAAAAAACATACATACATAACATAGAACCTCCTCCTTTTTCGAAAGTCGGTTAAAAATATACAGGGTGTAAGGTACATGAACGCACATACGTGTTCCAGTGATTCAGTACATGATTCTGGACCCCCTAGCTGGAATTTTTCGTCAGCTTTTTCCTAATTTTTGAAAAAAAAATCTGCGTTTTTTTACATTAAACTGTATAAAATCGTTATACCTATCTACCTCAATGACATTTTTAATTAAAAAATAATTAGTTCGCTTTTTTCGCAAAAAAACGCAATGTAAATAAAATTAAAAGAAGCTTCCTGCTCAGCTGATTTCTTAAGTTCACCGGAGGTCATCGCGGGCCCAGTAGGTACCTACGCACGCAATACCGGCCAAAGACCGCCGCCGGCATTTCTTTGTCGGCACAATGCTCACACAGACCGCCAAATTTCCTTTGTCGGCAAATGCTCACACAGACCTATGAATCTAACAGACGCGACAAGTTAGGCATTATAAGTGTCTACAAAAATTGATATCCTATTGACTACTTTTATTTGAACTTATTTTGAGGGGAGGTTATTTTTATAAACCTTCATCGAAAAAAGTAAAGAAGATCTAAAAAAAATGTGTTACAATTTACTGATAACGACTTATTTCTTAGATACATTTTTGGTATCAACAAAGTTAAGTAATACAATACAACAACGTTACTTACTCATTTCGTTAAAACCACATTCTTACATTTCGTATACCTACATCAAAATAATTACTAAGTGAGTAGGTAGTAGGTACAACTTAATGCGATTGTACAGTCTATCAATTTCATTGATCTATGCGGTCTGTAAGCGTCGGCGGCATATTCAAAAGCGTACCTACACTAATAAATAAAATTTTATTTCTTTAGCATTTCGCCGACGACGAATTTTTGTTTTTTGTTAGTTCCGTGTTTACGTTCATCGCAAACGGATGTGCAGTTGGTAGTAAATTTAGCTTGTTATCGCAAAGTTATAAAAAACAAGTTATTGTGTTTGTTAGTATGTGTGTTTTTTGTTTTGCTTATTGAGTGTGTGCTTGTTGTGTGCGAGAGTGTTTTTAAACAACACCTCAGTGCCCAGGCAAATGCTCATGCATGAAGCATGTAGGAGCCTCGGGATCGTAAGAAATGAACGAAATTTAAGGTGAGTTTGTTCATTAGTTAAGTACACGGTTAATAACCGCGTCCCTGACAGAGGTGTTCGTGGTTGGCGAGCGGCAGAGCTGTAGGTACCTACGAAATTTCAAAATTCAAAATCACCAAGGTCACTTCTGTAGGGACGCGATTGGCGACCGCAGGCGCTTTATGCTACATTCCTGGAGCGCAATGTAGGTACTTACAAGCTTCTTTATTATTATCTATCCTAATCTTTATCTAACCATATCTTCAGTATTCTTGAGGGATTAAAAATGTATGTGATATCAATGTTGTCGTCATTAGAATAAACAGTTAAAGGTGCCCCGGAACATTATACGTATTTGTCGTTTTAAACGTTTCACGCACGTATGCGCTTATGTCTATTAAGTTTCTGATCTAGTTGTTTATCACATCGATCGGAAACATCGGAAACATCGACGTAAATGTACTTTTATCACAAAGTAGATAGGTAGTCTGTCACACAGGAACAGGTGTGTCTGTGTGTATAAGACGTGGTAGGTAACTACGTACTACGCACTCGCGCGCGCCTACTTCATTGCGAAGTGTTGAGATCGCATTGTTCACAATACATTGCGTGCTTGAAAATGTCAATTTCTGCAATCGATTTTTTTTTTTTTGGGGGGTGGGAAATCATCCTATGACTTCTTCCGCTCTAGGGTGGAGTGGAAGGGTGTGTCAGACTCTTACTGACTAAAACCCACCCCTGTTCCTCCCTGCCTCGAGTGCCCGGGGGCGAGGTAACTCTTTCGAATTTATCCTCCACCCCCGGGCAGGCATCGGCCGTGGCAGGCCCCTTCCCTTGGCTGACAACTCATTGAGGCGCGCGTGGAACACTACGCGCCGTCGACTCTCGGGCCTGGTGCTGATCGGACGGCGAGTTACCCACTACTCGCCGTCCGCAGGCCCGGGTCTACGGTGGCCGGAGATCGTCTCGCGGCGCCCGAACCCCCTGGCGTCTCAGGCGGCGGTTGCGGCTGGGAGCGCTAGGGCGACTCGGCTGTGTTCGAGTCTCCCTAGCATATGCCGCCTCCCTCTTCGCGAGCATTACTGCTTCGCAGAAGGAGGAGACGGCCCCCCATTCCCTCTCGCTCCGTACCATGGCCTGAACCAGGGCACGGCGCGAGAGGTCGCTGCCGCCTATCGCATCCACGAGGACACGGCGGTGTTCTGCCCAAGCGGGGCAAACCTCCACCGTATGCTCCACCGTGTCCTCTGGGCGATCCTCGCAATGGAAACACCCGGGGGTCACCTCCGCCTTGATCCGACACAGGTACTTACCGAAACAGCCGTGTCCGGTGAGCACCTGCGTCAGGCGGAAGGTGAGGGCGCCGTGACGCCTCTCCAGCCACTCCTCAAAGAGGGGCACTACCGCCTCGATGGTGGCGTGCCCAGCGCTGGGTTGCGACAGTCGCGCTCTCCATGTCACCATGAGATCCTGCCGGAGCTCGGTCCGCCGAGCCGCGAGTTGTCGCGGCAGCGGAGTTTCGCCCCGGCGTTTGACCTCCTCGCTAGTTACTGACATTAGGTGTAACCTTTTCGCGAAGTTTGCGGTATCTTGTTCCTTACAGCCTGTATTTCGACAGTAAGATAAGGCTAATTCTAACGGCGGATGATGCACATCTAGCTTACTGATGGGGGGGGTGCACAAGAAACTGGACACTGAGACTGGAGTTCTCATCCACAAAGATGAGGTCTAAGATATTGTCATTTTCATTGCAGATATTATTCACCTGCACAAACCCGGTGATGTTGTAATGACGTCATTCCACGAGATATGACTTAAACCCAAATTTTTGACTAAGTTCACGTGTGGATAAATAGCACACAGGCGTTGCTTGCAGACTGCGGTGTCATGTGTCGTGCGTTCAAACCCGGCCGTCGTCAGAATTGTCTTTTTGTGTTTCTAGTAATTTTATAACATCATTTATCCTAAATAAGAAAATAATACTTATAAAGACGACCGTGGGTTGGAGGGAGACAGCATCGCAAAGACTAGTCGGAGACAGACGTGCGTCGCTCGCTTATGAGCGAATGTTCTCATTATACCGTCATGTCTATATAAATATTGTAACCAGCAATATAAACGGAGAATCTATTTTGGTTAGTGAATATCTTAAACAATAAAGGGGTGAGTTGTATTACGAATTACTAGTCGGTTAACCCATTCGGAAATGTTATTTGTTTTTACATATTGATGTCAATTGTTCCAGCCCAGTTCCAGCAGTCTCGCCCTTTGATTGTTGGAGATTTTTTGTGGAAATCTCCAAATTGTCGCATACCAAACTGTATGTATAACTTTATATTAGTTCTACTTAGTAAACTAAATTGTTCACCACTTGGTGGTAAGTAAGGACTCACGCCAGCCAGCTCTACTGAGGACTGGAAGGGTTCCATGCACCTACCGTCACCTGTCTAAAACCCTCCTGGCACCCTTCTTGTTTAGCGTTAAGTTAGGTATAGTTTTAATTAAGTTCTAGTAATAAGCTGTCATTTCCATTAGGCTGGCTCATCTTATGGCCATACTACTGTTAATAAACTTGTTTTGGAATTTAAGTTGTTTTACTGTTCAACCACCGCCAACAAGGGACGTAACAATGTTGAGGAAGACTCTCAACGCTAAATACTTAGGGTCACTAATTCCTAGAAAGGGATCATTAGATTCATGCCACTTCACATTAGGAATATTAAAATCCCCAAGAATCAAAGTAGTATCTTAAGTATGTATTATAAGCAATAATTTTATTGTAAAACAGAAATAGTGTTCGACACATTACCCCCTTTTTTTGTGGTAATCACCCAATGACTTCTCCTCGCGTCCCTGGGCACTCAGGCAGGGAAGGAACAGGGGTGGGTTTTAGTCAGTAAAAGTCTGACACGCCCCTCCGTTCCACCCAGAGCGGGAGAAGACATAGGAGATAATTTCCCAACCCCACAAAAAAAAAATGTACTTAAATGACCTCCAGTTTTTATTTTGGTTTTGATATCGTCCGAATGTTTCATGAAACTGGAAAGACACTTAATGAAGTCTGTGTCGAATTTAATGTACCAAAATCGAATCTTTCAGAATAACCTCCGGCCTCATCTAGCTTAAACTGACAAAAACCATTGACGTGTAAAAGTGTTCCTTGTAACCTATTTACTGAATAAACATCATTTATCATTTATAAAGATATTTAGTCCAACGTTCTCAAATATAATGTGTACAAAATATGTACGTTTTTTGTTTTATAATCACACCCTTAAAACTGAAATAACCTGTCACGTTGTGGAGGTCGGAGGTAGTGGTGACACATAGAGGAGGATCGTAGAGGACGGCCGTAGATAAGAAGGACTTAGATGATGTACGAGTGAAGATAAAACACACAACGAGTTAAGACGTATATTTTGTTATGTAGAGTAGGCTTGAATATATGCAGCACTTATTAATCGTACGTACACCATAAACTGTGAGTGGATACATATTTAAATTGTATTACTGCACAACTCTTGGAAACTGGTAAAGCTGTCAGTTATTGAAGAGTAGGAAAATGGCAATGATAGAGTGGAGCTTAGTCTAGCTCGGCAACTGAATTTGAACTACCTTTTAAAATAAAAATACCTTTTAAAATAAAAACAGAGGCTAGACAGAGAAGGCAAGTAATATTTGAATTTGAAATTAAAAAGGTAGAAAAGAATGTAATTTTGAAAAGAGGTCATAAACTAAATAAAGCTTTAACACTGCCGATGGGAAATCATACAATGACTTCTCCCACTCTGGGTGGAGCGGGAGGGCGTGTCAGACTCTTACTGGCAAAAACCCACCCCTGTTCCTTCCCTGCCTGAGTGAGGTGCGGTAACTCATTTTCAGAATTTATCCGCTACCCCTAGGCATGCAGGCACCGGCCACGATGGGCCCCGTCAGTGGTGGCTTACACTAATCTCTTTGAGGCGTGCGTGGAACACTACGCGCCGTCGACTAACGGGCCTGGTGCTGATCGGACGGCGAGCTACCCACTGCTCGCCGTCCGCATTGCCGGGTCTACAGTGACCGGAGATCGTCTCGCGACGTCCTACGCCCAGTACGCCCAGTACCTCTCCTGCGGTGGTAGCGGCCGGGGCCGTGAGGGCCACTCCGTTGAGCTGTTGAAATTTTCACTGAATGTGTATGTCGGTTGCCGTTATAACAACAAATAATAAAATCGTACGGAACCCTTCGTGTGCGAGTTAAACTCGCACTTAACCGGTTTTTTATTTTACATATTTTAATAAAATCACTTTACTTAAGTTTTTATTTTTGTCTTAATAGTAATAATATTATATTTGGCTCGCCAACCCACCACCGCACAGGCCGGCAGTCCGACACCAACTGCCGCCGCCACCCACCATCCGGACCGGTTTTTTAACCTAACCGAACGACGTATGCGCACGTGACAAATCATAAGTATATCTGAATACACTACATGACTAAAACTCACCCTTGTTTTTTCAGTTGCTCGTGCTAGGGCCACGGTAACGCTCTTTGGAATTTATCCGCGACCCAACTAGCTGAGGTATATGAATGTCATGCCGGCTTAGCCCGCGGGAAATTCGAAATTTACAATATACCAACGGAACGTATTCCTTAGATAGTAAGTCTTTCTCTAAGATCCAGTATATCTCTGTACTAAAATTCATCATAATTGGTGTGGCGGCTTAGGCTTGAAATCTTAACAAACAGACGGACATACAAAGTTACTTTCGCATTTGTAATACCTATTGTTACGTCGACCGTATTACTCTGGAACGTTCGAGAATGTAGTAGAAGTTTCCAGAAGTTTCCACTAGGTTCGAGAACATTCCATGGTGGTACAGTGTAGAAGTTTATTAGAATATTCCACTATAGGATAGTTCGACAATGTTCTGGAAACTTCCATGACTGTATAAATAGGCTGGACGGCGGGCGAGTGAGTCAGTCTGTTTTCGACTACGGACGCGAACGGAAGCGAATACAAGCTATTACGAAGAGAATAGTGATTATAAGCTATTTAGTGTTTGCGTAATTAAGTTGTTGAGTTAATAAAGGATATTTGGTTAATTAATTGGTGTAAAATAATTTATCCCATACCCAGCTCGTAACAAATTGGTGTCAGAAGTGAAGGGTAAATTATGCCAATTTTACCACAGGACGATACGGACGGTATTCGTACAAGGAGTCAACGGCAGCAAGACATGGATCAGAGGCGGTTTGGAGATTCTCCGATACAGACGCCGGGTGGTGTTAAGCCTATGACAGAGCCAGTCGCTGGCCCATGTGGAGTTTCTTCAGCACCAGCGGTGCCAGACTTGTCTGCGCTAATGGCGCTGTTGCAGGAACAGGATCGCCGTCAAGAAGAGCGGGCCCGCCGCCAAGAAGAGCAGACTCACCGCCAAGAAGAGCAGGCCCGCCGCCAAGAAGAACAGGCCCGTCGAATGAAAGAGAAGCTTCAACAAGATAAAGAGGAGCAGGCCCGCCGCCAAGAAGAACAGGCCCGCCGCCAAGAAGAACAGGCCCGCCGCCAAAAAGAGCAGGCCCGCCGCCAAGAAGAGTTACAGGCCCGCCGCCAAGAAGAGCAGATGCTCCTCATTAAAGACCTTCACTCAACACTTGGCAAAGAGTTCAAGGTGATGAAGGAGCAGGTTCACCAGCATGAGAATCGCATCTCAGAAGCTGAAGTTCAGATTGCCGGGGTGAAGAAGGCTTTAGGTGAACTTAGGGCTGGAGAAGGGGTTGTGCTTCAGTGGTTGCTGCACCTTCAGCACGTGGTCGGCCTACAAAATTCAATTTGAGGCCGTTATGAAAGCGAATAGGTGGACCAAAGAACAAGCTATGACCGCGCTCACCTTAGGCCTCCGAAACCAGGCCCTAACCATACTTGAGGCTCTTGGCAAGGATGTGACCTAGGAGCAGCTGCTGGAAGCGTAAGAGTCCAGATACGGCGACGCGCACTTGGAGCACGTATTTCGCGCTAAGTTAAGGGATCGCGTTCAACGTAGTGCCGAGAACCTACAGCAGTGGGCCTTGGAAGTTGAAAAGTTGGTTCGGAAAGCATACCTGTCCGCCCCTGCACTCATCAATGGCTATCTGGTACAGGCGTTCGTCGACGGAATACGTGACTTGGAAGTTAGAGCCGCTGTAAGACTTGGGCATCATGAGACACTGAAGGACGCCTTGGCCCATGCCTTGGAAGTAGAGGCAGTGAGGCAAGACCATCGAACACACCATATCAGGGAGGTTGTGGCATCATCTGTACGCGATCGTCCGCAAGGATATAGCTCTAGATGTTACACTTGTGGAGAAAGGGGTCATCTTCGGTTAAGCTGTCCAAAGCGAGGCATACTGAGAGAAGATCAATCCCAGCAAGGAAGGGCGGCTCAGCCAGTTCGGTGGAGGAGCGAGAGTGGCGCGACATGGCGCACGACCATGGCGGAGGCCCCTGAAAGTGTTAGTTCAAGTGATGTCGTCAAGGTCGGTGCGGCACCCAACAAGTGTAAAGTGTGTGCAGGTGCGGATGGTGTTGCCAGCGCCGTGGCTTCCAAGAAGGACAACTGTGTGATAGTGTGCGCGCGCGATGCGGACGATAGGTCCGACCCGGCAATGAGCGGAGTAAGGATGCTAAGAATGGATGTCAGCAATGAATGGAAGGAAATCCTACAGCTTGCTCAGACCAATCCTACTAATATTATAAATGCGAAAGTTTGTATGTTTGTATGTTTGGCTGAAGGTAACGCAAAAACGGCTGAAGGGATTTCAATAAAATTTTGCACACAGGTAGGTCACAGCCTGGATTAACACATAGGTTACTTTATATCCCGGTAAATGACAAGACTTAGCGAAGGCTGAGGTGGAAGTAGATATCAAATGTCAGGCTGAACGCGCGGTTTACGCTCACAAAGTACCAGGAGACCAGAAACATGAGAAGTATTTCCAGGACTGGAATCATGAACGGTAAAGACTCGCAAAGTACCAGGGGACTATTAGAATCATGAAGAGTTATTTTCAGGGCTATCATCCTAAACGGTATACCTTCGCAAACCACCAGGAGACCAGAATCAAGAAAAAGTGTTTCCGGGGCTTGAATCCTGAGCGGTATAGATTCACAATCTACCAGGAGATTAGAATCACAAAATAAATTCCGAGGCAGGTATTAAGAGAGATAGAGATTCACAAATTACCAAGAGACTACAAACATGAGAAGTATTTCAAGGACTGAATTAAAATCCTACTAATATTATAAATGCGAAAGTTTGTATGTTTGGCTGAAGGTAACGAAAAAACAGCTGAAGGGATTACAATGAAATTTTGCACACAGGTAGGTCATAGCCTGGATTAACACATAGGCTACTTTTTATCCCGGTAAATGACAAGACTTAGCGAAGACTGAGGTGGAAGTAGAAATCCAAAGTCAGGCTGAACGAGCGAACACGCTCAAAAAGTACTAGGAGACCAGAAACATGAGAAGTATTTCCAGGGCTGAAATTATGAGAGATAAAGACTCACAAAGTACTAGGAGACCAGAATCATGAATAGGTGTTATCGGGGCTACAATAGTAAGCTGTCGCTTCACAAACCACCAGGATACCAGAATCAAGAAGAAGTGTTTCCGGGGCTTTAATCCTGGGCGGTGTAGATTCACAACCTACCAGGATATCAGAATTACAAATCATATTTCGAGGCTGGTATAAAGAGAGGTAGAGATTTATAAATTACCAGGAGACCAGAAACACAAGAGTCGCAAACTACCAGGAGATCAGAATCACAAAACATATTCCGAGGCTGGTATTAGGAGAGGTAGAGATTTACAAACGGAAACGGAAACGTAAGAGGTAGAGAAAGATTCACAAATTACCAGGAGAACAGAAACGTAAAGAAGTAAAATTTCCGAGCGGTATAGATTCACGCACTACCAGGAGATCAGATTTACAATAAGTATTGAAATGAAATGAAATGAAATGAATTCAGACCTGCACGCGGGTGAAACCACAGGTAAACTACCAGGGTGCCAAAATCGTGAAAAAGATAATTTAATATAAATGTCTACGCAGACGGAGCCACGGGCAAGAAGCTTACCACCAATTTAGGATATGTTCAGGACCCAATAAATGAAACAGTTTGGATATGGTAAACTATTATATTTAACACGGTAAATGTCTACGCGGACGGAGCCACGGCAAGAAGCTAAGCACCAATTTAGGATATGTTCGGGACCCAATAAATGAAACAGTCTCGATATGGTAAACTATTATATTTAACACGGTAAGAGTAACAAGATAGGTGCCCCGACACACTGAGCGAGTGTGTGTGCCCCTGCAGTCTTTATGTAGAATTTTTACTTTCAAAAAAATCTGGCTTTCATCCTAATTTAAATAACTTTTGATTTTGATTTCTACAGGATTGATTTAACGTGCTACTCTCTGAAAATACCACTCAGACTTATTATAATTACACTTTTTACGCGGGCGAAGCCGCGGGCGGAAGCTAGTATATTATAAAATGA
The DNA here is from genome assembly GCA_951329385.1 of Polia nebulosa. Taxonomy (NCBI): domain Eukaryota; kingdom Metazoa; phylum Arthropoda; class Insecta; order Lepidoptera; family Noctuidae; genus Polia; species Polia nebulosa. Next base: position 32,067,452 of record OX589603.1, on the reverse strand, counting down.
CCCGGACCTCAACCGATCTTCGACTGGATTAAATCTGGTGCTCCTAAACCCAAGTGGAGTGATGTTGCGGCGTTGAGTTCCATCACGAAGAGTTATTGGGCACAATGGAGCAGCTTGGTTATCCAAGATGAAGTCTTGTGCCGGAAATGGGAAAACGCTCGAGGAGACAACTGTCATCTACAAATTGTTGTCCCCAAAGCCAAAGTACCGGATGTTTTACGGCTCTACCATGATGGATGTTCAGGAGGACATATGGGGGTAAAAAAAACTCTACTGAAGATACGAGAGCGATTTTACTGGATCGAGGACTGGTGTCGCAAATGTACCAGTTGTGCGGCTGTGAAAGGACCGCAGACACGCAGCAGAGGTGCTTTAAAAGTATACAACTCCCACGTTGTATACTTTTAAAGCACCTCTGCTGCGTGTCCCCTGGGAACGGATAGCACTAGACGTTGCAGGACCATTTCCGGAAAGTGATAACGGAAACAAGTACTTTATGGTTGTCATGGATTACTTCACAAAGTGGCCAGAAGTCTTCACCATTCCCAACCAAGAAGCAACAACAGTCGGTGATAAATTGGCTCAGGAAGTCTTCTGTCGTTTTGGAGTACCCTTGGAAATTCACAGCGACCAAGGGAGGAATTTTGAATCACAAGTTTTCCAGGAGACTTTTCGACTGATGGGTACTCACAAGACCAAAACCACTTCTTACCATCCGCAATCTGATGGAATGGTAGAACGTTTCAACCAAACGTTGGAGAGATATCTGGCAAAAGTTGTGGAAAGCAGGCAAAGGGATTGGGACAAGCACATACAGCCATTTCTTCTGTCCTACCTTAGTGCAGTTCACGAAAGTACGACTGTGACACCAGCCTTCGCGAACTTTGGAAGGGAATTACGGTTGCCTGCAGATTTAATCACCGGAACCCCCCCTGATACCCCACGCAGTGTAACCGATTATGCGAATGACTTGCGTAACAAGTTGAATGATGTATATGAGCATATCAGACAATCCGGCCAACAAATGTCTGATAAGATGAAGACCTGATACGACCGGAAGGCAACCAATAGAGGTTTTGACGAGGGTTCCCTGGTGTGGTTGCATAACCCAGCGCGCAGTAAAAGGAAGTCTCCTAAATTGCAAGCAAAATGGGATGAACCATACCAAATCGTGACCAGGATCAACGATGTCACCTACCGAATACAGAAGGGTCCACGAGGTGCGCCTAAGATTGTCCATGTAGACCGTTTGGCGCGATACTACGGGACTAATGATGCTCGGGACGAGCATGTCTAAGGAGGAGGCAGTGTTACGTCAACCGTATTACTCTGGAACGTTCGAGAATGTAGTAGAAGTTTCCAGAAGTTTCCACTAGGTTCGAGAACGTTCCATGGTGGTACTGTGTAGAAGTTTATAGATGTTTCATAACATCACATCTAAACGACTAGTCTTATTTCTTTGAAAAAAAAAATATTTTAATCTAGACAATTTTCGTCGTAATTTGATTTGAGAATATTTGAAATTATATTTTTTTAACATAGTGTAATTAATTTGTAAAGTTATGTCTAACGCGCATATAAAGTTGAGAATCACGTATTTTTATGAAACCACTACACCATTATAAAGATCATTTAATTATTTATAATTTAGTCCTAAGTGTTTTAATTTAATACTTGTCGTTTTATGTGTAATAAATTAATAATGCGTCTATTTTCGGATAGCGCTCCTTGATAAGGAAGTCCTATTACTGGGTGGACGTACGACGTGTTACGTGAGCTTAGCACAGAACACGCAAGCTAACCACTCAAGGTCATTGGCAGTTAATACCGCCTAACAACTCAAAACAAGCAAGTACTTCGTCACCGTTATCAGCGATAGGTATCCGATGGTTCGATGTGGTTATCTTCAGAAGAGGAATAGGGTAGGATCGCTCTGCACTCACGTCCGCTTGTGAGTGGAGTGGCTTGGAATAATTAAGTCATTTGTTTATGACGATGCACGATTCCTATTCGAAAGATACTACGATATTAAGAACAGTCCGTGCGTAAGAAAAAAGTGGAATTATAACTGTCTAACTTTAGGAACAGATGAGGGATGTAATAGAAGAAAAAACCAAACATTTCTTTTATAAGTAATACTATTTAATAAAATAAGTGCTCAGCTAAAAAGCTTTAACAATGAGAATTGCGAGTTGCAGCAAACGTTTGCATTCGTAGTGAATGTGAAGATGAACGCACTTGTAACACTTGCACTGCACACCGTCATAGGTTCTCGAACCCCCACTGGTGATGTCGACAACAATGAACCGCTGCAACGGTAAATAAAGTGCGTGATCAGAAGTGGACATTTCTGAGCCACATGTGACAGTGCCATTTTGGAGTCTAACAACAGCCGAGAAATTGCAAGTGCATGAAGCTCGCATTCACATAAGGTTTGCTTAGGAATTCTCAATATACATATACTCGTATGACAAAACGATCTCCGCGCACCGATCCTGAATATTGCGTGCCTGTGGGATCCTGTCAACACAACATCCTTTTAGTCTTCTTATCGTGGACTAGTCATCGCGTGCTTGGGTTTGCCTAGGATGAGGAAAAGATCTTTTAAGTAGGGTAAACAGATTATCTACTGTATAAGAAAGGTAATAAATGTGATATAGGAAACTATCGCCCTATGTCTAACGTATATAAGGTTTTCGCTAAGATTATCTTAAAACGAATCGAAATAACCCTAGACGAACACTAACCGATCGAGCAAGCAGGATTCCGCAAAAATTATTCGGTAATCGACCACATCCACGTAGTGCGACAAATTCTAGAGAAATACAACGAATACCAGCTAACATACTACATCTCATTTATCGATTACAGTAAAGCGTTTCATTTTCACCTACACGAAACAATATGAGAGGCTCTACTATAACAAGGAATTGAACATAAATACATCCGATTAGTAAAAAACATATACAGTCGCAGTACAGGAAGAATTCAATTAGAAACGAAAAGCGCTCCTTGCTTGCTTGCTTTTGGCTTTTTTTTATTGTTGAAAATCTACATACTGCCTGTTCTGACGCACGGATGCCAATCATGGGTAGTAAATCATGAAATGTTAAACAAACTAGCAACTTGTCAGTATGCAATGGAAAGAGTATGCTAAATATCAAAAAGTCTGACAGATTGAAAAACTTCGTCATCAGAATAAATAAAACAAAAACTACAGATGCCATGCAACAATTAAAATCAAAAGACTGAAATGGGCTGGCCACATGATAAGAGGATGCGACAGATGGAGCCAAAGGGTGACCCAGTGGTATCCCAGAAAGGACAGGAAGAAGAGAGTTACACCGCAAAAGAGATGGGATGACGACATTTGACAAGTGGCTGGAGTCATGTGGAACAGAGTGACACAGGAAAGGAAAGAATGGAAAAGGTTGGAGGAGGCCTTTGCCGATTGGCAAACAGATTTAAGAAAGATAACCAAGCAACAGATATTAACTTAAATAGTTTATTTAGTTTAAGGGTCCAGTGTTATTATAAGTTTAAATCCATTATAAATAGAGAGATCTGAATAAAAGGCTATATTACTATTATTTCGTTTATTCATTTGTTTAACTATATATTATATTTATATTTTTAAATATTTCAATAAAAAAAAAATAAAAAAAAACATTTAAAAATATAAAAAAATAGTAGCCCACCGGTATCGGGAACAGGATCCAAACTACCGGCGGTCACGGCTCCAGAGAGAGAAACCGCCTAACAATGCGAGCCGTGTCCAGAAGTACAGCTTTCTGAATCAAGCCCTTGATCCAACCGCCTAACGAGAGCCTCCTGAGATGTAGGTCGAGGCTCGTGGCTATTAAGCCATTGGCTGACACGACTATCGGTACAATGATCGCTGAGTCCACATCCCACATATCGACAACCTCGCGAGTCAAGTCAATACACTTGATTTGTTTATCTTTCTCGGCTTTCACGAGGTTCTCGTTATGTGGGACGGTAATGTCAATAATAATTGCACGTCTCTCGATTCGGTCCACCACCACTATATCAGGTTTATTAGCTATAATAGTCCTGTCAGTAATGATGGACCGATCCCTGTACAATGTGATATGACCATTATCGAGAACTGGGTCGGGCACATACCTATAGTATGGCACTTCCAATTCTACAAAAGAATATTTCAGAGCAAGTTGTTGCTGATGAATAATCCTGCCTACAAGGTTGTGCCTATGCAATTACTCTCCGTTATCTAGACGAGAACAACCAGAGGCAATGTGGCGAACTGATTCTCCCGGACCGTGACATGCCCGACATATGTCAACCGTGCCGTCCTTCACAATAAATCTCCGGTAGTTTTTCGTCATGATAACTTCGACCATAATTGCAAAGACAAAACCTTCGGTTTCCCCAAAGAGGTCACTGACACGCAGCCAGGCTGCGGACGCTAGTTGGTCTACATCGGGCCCATGGGCCCGGAAAAAGCTTCCGTGAAGTTCCTTACTCTGCCATACTTCTCTGCCATCGTTAATGTCAAGCACTAGAGGCTTGCGCCAGTTCTCGTTAGCCAAGGAGAGTGGAGTAAGGCCCTTGTCCACCGCCACTATGTAGTGTAGGTGGACAAGGGCCTTACTTCCTAGCTGCTGACGTGGGTATGCATCGAGATGTCCCACGTCAGCAGCTAGGAAATATGCCCTCAGACTGCATACCTCGCGGTTGTAGAGGGTCTTAGCATTTAAAAAGCCTCGGCCTCCACACTTCCGCGGGATATACAGTCTCATCACCGACGAACGTGAGTGATGCATTCGAAATGCAGTCAGCAGTGTACGGACCCGCCTATCCATCGCGTCAAGTTCTGTTTGAGTCCATTTGAGTTCGCCAAAAGAGTACATCAATACCCGGCATGACCCAACCGTTGAAGGCGCGCACCTTGTTTCCGCCCTATAGAAGGCTATGAAATAGATTCTTCAGGCGGCTAAAGAAGCGCTCCTTCAACGATTGCTTCATGTTAGTTACATTGATACCTAACGCTTCCGACATACCCAAACACTTATAGGTTTCGGTTGGAGAGAAGGATCTCAGGTTTATGGAATCCGAGAGTTGAGTTCCCACGGATTCCACAATCTCCCCTCGCTTTACATGCATGACCGCACATTTGTCCTCACCAAACTCCATCCTAATGGCACTACTGAAGGTTTCAGTTACCTTCAGTAGCTCCATCAGTTGCAGATTGCTGGGGGCAAAAAGTTTCAAGTTATCCATGTAAAGGAGGTGAGATATAACCTGACCATCTCTCCTCAACCGATAGCCTAGTCCTGAATTCTCCAGCAATGTGCTTAAAGGATTCAAGGCTAGGCAAAACCAAAGCGGACTCTAACTGTCACCCTGGAATATACCCCGCTCGATCCTTATCGGTTCGCTATTCTTCTGAATTTGTCGACATCCTGGATAGCGAAGGACCGTCCTCCATTGCCCCATACATGACTACAGGAAGGTGCGTAGCGTTGCATCAACTTTATACAATTCTAGCACCCTCATGAGCCATGTATGAGGAACTGAGTCATAGGCCTTCTTATAGTCTATCCAGCATGTCGACAGATCCTTTTGGGAACGCCGAACCTGTTGGTTAATAGTCATATCTATGAGGAGAAGCTCCTTAGTACCGCGGAACCCATTCCCACATCCATTTTGAGAGGCAGACATGATACAGTTACTATCTATATGTGTTAATCTTAGCTCTCATAATGGATACAAGATCCTTATAGACCGTTGGTAAGCACGTGATCGGTCTATACTTTTTAGGTTCCGCAGTACTAACTAATTTATGGAGCAGGTGGGTTATTCCTGTAGTTAGAAATTGGGGCAGCGACCCTGACTCTAAGTCAGACTGGATCTGAGATGCCAAGCGGGCATGCGACCTTGTAAACCATTTTATCCAGAAGTTGTGCAGCCCGTCCGGCCCTGGAGATTTCCAGTTAGCTAACGGACGGACTGCACGAGCTACATCTTGCGGGCTGATGATAATTGCCCCCATTTCTGGTATTGGATCGCACGCGCGCTCAACATCCCGAATCCAATCGCCCTCGGTATGACAGACAGGCACCGTACAGATGCTGCGCTAGAACAAGTATATGGCGTCATCATTCGGCAGGTGCGTATTAGTCACACCTTGGTCCAGTCGCTCCCAATCCCTATACACCCACCTTTCATTACTTCGGGATGTGCGATTACTATTATTATTATTATTAAACAGATTAGCGGTAGGCACAACAGATTACGACATGCTGGTCGTGGACTTGATATCACGCGGGGTTGCGACAGTCGTTGAGAGGATCCGGCAACTGGGACTCGAGGTGGCATTGCACAAGTCCAAGGCCATATGTTTTCATGGTCCTCGGAACGCGCCACCGTCGGGTTCCCAGATAACGGTGGGAGGGGTTCACATCGGCGTCGGGGGACGATGAGGTAGCTGGGACTCGTCCTCGACAGCCGGTGGAACTTCGTCGAGCATTTCCGTACGTTTGGCTCCCAGACTGGAGCGGGCCAGTGCGGCTTTGAAGCGTTTCCTGCCCAATCTGGAGGGTCCAAACGCCTCCTGCCGTAGGCTCTTAGCGGAGGTCGTGCGGTACATGGCCCTTTACGGGGCACTTTACGTTGCTCGCCGGTTGAACACGTCCCAAAGGGTCATGGCCATTCGGCTGATCCGAGGATACCGCACGGTCTCCTGTGAGGCGGCGAGCCTGCTTGCCGGGCTGTCGCCATGGGATCTGGAAGCCAATGTCATTGCGCTGCTCTAGGAGTGGCGCGAGGAGGCCAAACGCCGGGGCGAAGCTCCGCTGCCGCAACACCTCGCGGCTCGGCAGACGGAGCTCCGGCAGGACCTCATGGCGACATGAAGACAGCGCCTATCGCAACCCAGCGTTGGGCACGCCACCATCGCGGCGGTAGTGCCCCTCTTTGAGGAGTGGCTGGAGAGGCGTCACGGCGTCGTCACCTGCCGCCTCACGGCCCCGGCCGCTACCACCGCAGGAGACGCATTGGGTGTAGAACGTCGCGAGACGATCTCCGATCACCGTAAACCCGGGCCTGCGGACGGCGAGCATTGGGTAGCTCGCCGTCCGATCAGCACCAGGTCCGTAAGTCGACGGCGCGTAGTGTTCCACGCACGCCTCAAAGAGATGATTGTCTGCCACCACTGACGGGGCCCGTCGTGGTCGGTGCCTGCATGCCTAGGGGTAGCGGATAAATTCTTAACAGAGTTACCGCTCCCCTGGGCGCTCAGATAGGGAGGGGGAGGGGGGGGGGTTACTCAGTAAGAGTCTGACACGCCCTCCCGCTCCACCCAGAGCGGGATTGGGATGTCATTGGATGATTTCCCACACCGCCAAAAAAAAGAAAAAAAAAGGCACAGCAGATTACAATATTCATAACGTAATCTATGTGTTTATAGATTTAATAGTTATTATACTCGTACCTACTTATCTTACTTACAAGATATAATATGAATCGACTCATTATCCTACAAACAATTAATACATTTTATTGATGACAATAACAATACAGACATAATAATAATAATAGTGGTGATAGATCGACAAGAGCGTCGCACAATGATTGTTGATATAGCTGTCCCTCATGACGAGAACCTCGTGAAGGCTGAGAAAGATAAAAAAACAAAGTATCTTGATCTGGCTCGCGAGGTTGTCGACATGTGGGAGTTGGATACAGCAGTCATTGTGCCGATAGTCGTGACGGCCAATGGCTTAATAGCCAAGAGCCTCGACGAACACCTAAGGAGGCTCTCGTTGGGCAGCTGGATCAAGGGCTTGATCCAGAAGGCAGTACTCCTGGACACGGCGTGCATAGTTAGGAGGTTCCTCTCTCAGGAGCCCTGACCACCGATAGCTTGGACCCTATCCCGATACCGGTGGGATACTATTTTTTATATTTATAAATGTTTTTATAGTTTGATATTTTAATATTTAAAAATGTAAATTGTATGTATATAATAATATTATAAAATAAATGGAATAATAATAATTTATTTAGCCAATAAAATTACAATGTTATCATAAAATACTTAACAAAAGATGATGGGACTCAATCTGCCTGATAACCAATTATGTTGGAAAGTTCCAGTCTAACCGGATTGACCGGAGGCCTATCCGACCCCTACAACCCAGTAACTGGGAAACACTACTCCCCTTGGCAAGGCTGCTGTTAGATTTTCTGGCTTCTTACTGCTTACTACCCGGTTCGACGGTCAAAGATGTACAATTGACAGCAATCGGATCAACAATTTAACGAGGCATGGAGGTGTCCAGTAGAGAGAACAAATTGTTCCCAACCACGGCCAATCCCACGAAGTAAATATAAAGTAAATCCTCTTTACTAGTGAATTTACTTAATATTTACTCCGTAAAAGAAGTATCGGTTAATTCGACAAGTTTGTCGAACAGTTGACCCCTCGCTTATGAACTAAATTAGCTTCTGCCAGCGGCTTAACCCGCGTGGAATTGGTACCTCCACCATTAAATATTAGTGTATGTGTTATTCCAGACTATAATCTATCTCTGTGCCAAATTTAATCCAGATCCGTTCAGCCGTTCTGGCGTGATTGAGTAACAAACATGCAGGATGTAGAAGAACAGCATGCAGCATGCAGGGTGAGATGTCCTGCTGCTACTCTCAAAAAGTCCGTCATTCTAGCGTACCAGAGCGCGGATAATACATAAAATAGCATCCTGTGCGGGAAATAGTAGATTGTTATCTTAGACTATGAAAGGTTATAGAAGCAACGTCATTGGACACTAAATGAAGCAGGATCGTTAAAATGTGTGAGTGACCTCGACGAACATAACGATGACGTTTCGGCTTCTCATTTTGTCTGTGTGAGCTTATTTTGCGTGTACAGATACAAGCCGCCTTCTCATTCTGGTACTTCAGATTGCTGGCTTTTGATACTCTGTCTATAACCTTTCATAGTCTAAGATTGTTATACAAGGTTGGAATGGAAACCAATTCCCATACGAGATTTTGAATTTCGGTACAGCTTACAGAGTTAGTATCCCGCCAAATTATAGTAGGAGTGAGGCGTATTTATTGTAACAGTTAGAAATCACAAGTATTCGTAGATAATAGATAACAGTTGTTCCTGTGTATCATATATCTGTTAAAAATATCATTCATAACTCACAATCTACACTACACTCTTTAGTCTCAGTAGGTACTCAATAACAACTATTTGTTATATCTGTTATTTCTTCTTCGTTTGTATTAATCTGTCTCGCTCACACCCGCTTCATTGAATTTTGCTAAAACAAGCACCTACCTATTTACTATTACTATCCAAACATTTAAATTGTAGTCTTACAAGAAGATATCATCCTTGAAAAGTGACCAGTATTTTTTGTCGTATTATCTGTTATCTTTTTTTTTTAAACATTGCCCTCAAATCATGTCTGTCCCTAACTTTCAGTTCGGCAACACTGCAAGAATAATGCTAATATTACTACATATATTATTTTACAATGTTGAAGTATTTTAGTAGGTACTTAAGTAATATAGAATGGTCAAATATCTATTACATGCATAAAATTATCACTATATGTATATAAGATTTAAATAAGGGTAGAATCAGTACTGTATGTAATTTTGTGGCGAACCATATTATAATTTATCTATGGTTCCTACTTCAATAACTGATAACACCACCCTGACACCGCCGGGATTGCGAGATTGCGCCCTGTTAGAAGCAATGAAAATCCGGTTCAGGTTATAACTGTGTTATAATCACCTTTCACATAGTTTACACGGATACGTATAAGTGACAATGAAATGGGTGTCTTTTATCTGTAAAATTAGATTATCAAGGAACACTTCTTCGTAATTCAAAATCCTGACACCAAAGTGAACCGGTGGAATCCTGTGGGTCATAGGCTAACCCTGTCAGGGTGATGTTCTCAGTTATTGAAGTGGTAACCATAGATAATTTATAATATGGTTCGCCACAATTTATTTACTGACAGACCGTGCTTATAAAAATTAGCAGATAATGACATCAGTTATTATTGCGCAACAGTAACAGGCATAACATAAATCTTCTTTGAACTGTTATAACCCAAATCTAGTTAGTATCCCGCCAAATTATAGTATTTTTCAAATTTAAATATGGAACACACCGCGTCACCTCCGTGTAGGTTTTTTTTTTTAATTCACATTGGTTGTTCACATTCACACTACTGTTACTACTGTTATACTGTTAGTTCTATTTTTTAACGCCTAGCAGCATTTTCCACCCGCTACTCGGATCAAACAAACACTACTGCCGAGAATGAGAAATGAAAAAAAAAACTATTAAATACGGAACTCACCTCTTGGCTGTCATGAAGAAAAAGGGGCATAATTATTACGAATGAAAAATTATTAATAAGAAAAATTAAGTTACGATCGATTAACTTACAAGCACTCCTTTTCAAAGTGCTACATTAATAAAAAGATATATTTGTTTACTATTTTATGTCATAGCATTGGTTTTTAAGGGCCCATACAATATTCGCTCGCGACTAGAGTGGTTCGCGACCACGACCTATACTTTGGGAAATACTGCTAAAGAGCATTGCAACAACTGCTCGAGAAGAGGGCCGAGCAGTCTTTCTGCTACGTTTAGGTACTCGCTCGTATGGAACCAAAAATAACTCACGTCTTGGGGTTGACGTTTACGGCCAGCAGGCAGCACATCACGACCAGCTTGTTCATGATGGCGACAAGAGATGCTATGCCTCCTCGCGCAGCACTGGTACTACTTATTACGCGACTCATGTGGCTAATAGACTATACATACATGCTCTGTACTGCGAATCAAGGCACTCGATGACGACAAGCACTTGTGCTCTCCACTCGAGTGCTCGTCGATGGATCACGTTGAGCCCTGCATGTGAACCACTTCGCTATTTGTATCAGTACAGAAGTCTTTTTTTTTGTGGGGTGGGAAATCATCCAATGACATCTCCCGCTCTAGGGTGGAGCGGGAGGGCGTGTCAGACTCTTACTGACTAAAACCTACCCCTGTTCCTTTCCTGGCCTGAATGCCCAAGGGCGAGGTAACTCTTTCGAATTTATCCTCAACCCCTGGGTAGGCATCGGCCATGACGGGCCCCGTCATGTTTGCTGACAACTCTTTGAGGCGCGCGTGGAACACTATGCGCTGTCGGGCCTGGTGCTGATCGGACGGCGAGTTACCCACTACTCGCCGTCCGCTACGGTGGTCGGAGATCGTCTCGCAACATCCTTCGCCCAGGGTGTCTCCTGCGGCGGCTGCAGCTGAGGGCGTGAGGGCGAGTCTGTTGTTGTTGCCTCTCCCTCACTCGTTCCGCCTCCTCCTTCGCGAGCATTACTGCTTCGCAGAAGGAGAAGACTGCTTCCTTTTCCCTCTCGCTCCGTACCATGGCCTGGAGCAGGGCCGGGCGCGAGACGTCGCTGCCGCTGATCGCCTCCACGAATACATGGCGGGGCTCCGCCCAAGTGGGGTAGATCTCCACCGTGTGCTCCACCGTGTCCAGAACAGAAGACTTCAGTCTTGTGAATTGTTTAAGTTTCCTTCTACAGGTAGCCATGTGTCCATGGTTTTCACTTGAACTGCGCTTTTATGGTAGTACTACTAACGTGCGGTTGACTGTACCGGTATATTATTACTATGTAGGTACATACATATATTAGAGGTACATTAGTGGTGCCACAGTCACCGCTTTGAGAGATTTAGAGCTAAGTGTGAGTTACGCTATTTAAGAACATAGAATAAGGGTGCATGCATATAAAGAAAACACTTATAACAATTTCCTATTGTATATTGTAAAATATGAAAGTTTTGGTAGCATCATCACAGTAATTGCTATTTACACGCGCTTTGCTGAACGTTTTTATTTTAAAGTTATTATGTAACGTAACACACTAGGCTTAACAGTCAACTAGGTATGTAGCTATGAATCTCTAGGGTCCGTGGGCGCCCTACGGACTCGTCCTGCAGGGGGGGAGGCCTACAGCGCGGCTGCGCCTCCCGGGCCCTCCTCCTCCTCCGTGAACTCGTCGCAGCGGTCCTCCAGCTCGTACTGGAACAATTTACAACGAATAATTACGTACACAATACAAATAATATTCGCTTACGGAATAGGACAGGTACCTATGTAGGTACCTGTCCCTGTCCTGTCAAAAAAACCAGACTAGAGTATGTACTCTGGTCTTTTTTTTTTTGTGGGTGGGAAATCATCCAGTGACATCTCCCGCTCTAGGGTGGAGCCCGAGCGTGTCAGACTCTTACTGACTAAAACCCACCCCTGTTCCTTCCCTGCCCTGAATGCCCAGGGGCGAGGTAACTCTTTCGAATGTATCCTCAACCCGAACAATTGTTTTTTTTTAAGCTAAAATTGAGTATTATTCCGGCACATTATGATCACCAATAGATAGCTATTTATCGACAAGCTAGACGTGTTAACCAAGCAACCGTAGTAATTGCTTGCAAGACCGGTCATGTTTCAACAGTTTATAATGAGGATGCTTATATAAAAGTGCACTGCACGTATATACATACGAGTATGTGTACCTAGTGTGTATACCTAGTGTGGATGATGATATGATAATAATCATACAAAATATTTATAGAACTTTCCACAATATGAGCACGTACGTGATAGTAAAGTACAGTCACTAGGCTGGCTTCTCTTCCGGTGGCTTTATCCGTTCCGACGACGACGATGGGTGACCATCCGCGGACCGACGTCGGCAAGCGTGGCGTGAACCTTATTCTCTTTTAACTAGGGTACCACACCAAAAGGGTCTAAACGGAGCCCTATCGCTGCCACTCACGTGTCCGTCTGTCACACAGGTTTTAGAGCCAATCGGTTGGAGCTAGTCTTCAAATTTTCATAGTATTAACATCTTGTTGACCCAAAGCCATATAAATAGTCAAGAAAATATATTTGGTACGGAACCCTAAAAGTGCGAAGTCCGACACGCACTTGGCCAGTTTTTTATATTAGTATGGCAACGTAAAACTTGGCAAAGTAAAGCCAAGCTACTTCTTGCCCTAATGATGAGCGACAGTGTTACCTCGTCCAGCTGCAGGCACTTGCCCCACTCGGCCAGAGTGATGCGGTGGTCTTGGTCCTCGTCGCAGCGGTCCAGGAAGGGCGCGATGCAGTGCTCCAGCGCCATCAGCGGCGCGCGGATCGGGAACAGCTCGTGCCGGGACACGAACCTACGCACAGACGTACAGTAGATCAATCATATAGGTACATATACCGCAGTGGACGTGTTAATGGGCAGTTATCAAGATAATGCTTAAGGTGGAAGCTCCAGGGTAGCCCGCGAAATTCAAATTTCCTTACGTTTTTTGCAATTTGCAGGTCACTGTCAGGTTGTATCTTGGTTAAAATTAGATTCGCGGCCGTAGCAAGTATGTATTTGTAGAATCATAATCATTAAAATCATCAATACAACTTTTTTGTGAAAAAAAATTGTGACATTTGGCATCAATTCTAACTGAGAGAGATGTATTGATGATTTTAATGACTATAATTCTATTTCTGCCGTAATACGATTAGGTACGAGTGAGGGAAATGGTAGTTTCATTTGATCGGATCCACAAAACGGCTTTGCTTACCAACGGCAGTTTAGACCTGCAGAAATTCACAATAGTGGCAAAAAGACGCAATCGCATGCCAGCATTTGTAGCTCATGGAGACCACCACACAGATTAGGGCCTGGTCGAGAGAGTTCCGACCACGGATATCGGATATCTATGGTTGCGACGCAAAATAACAGCTCTGCCTAAACACGAAAGAACTCGCAGGCCGGGCAGGCACGAATGCGTGCGTCAGCGGGACTATACTGCGCACGTTACAGCCTAATGAAAACAAACTCAACAACACGTTTGCCCTACCTGGGACTCGAACCATGGGTACCCGTGATGGTGTGTATGTCGCAGCCATCTGGTTCAATTAGCCAGTCAATTGGACGCCGGTACTTAATTAAATGGCTGAAGGACCACCAGCCAAGTCATTGAACGCAACGTTTAACCCTACGGCTGGATGTCGTTTAGTCATTTAGTTAAATTGGATATTGATGAATTTGTGATAGGTACCACTGTGATCATGATTACAAAAGGCAATGTTAGGATGCAAGAGCGAGCGAAGCGAGCTCAGGACATGGGGCACCCCAACTCGGATAGGTTAGCTTCCAAGGGGATGGCCATACCCTTCTTGGCTTTTTTTTTAAGCCCACTACGCTTTTTAAATAAATTGAATCATATCTAATAAATAATCATTTTAATATTTTTTTACTAACTTGAAGTAAATTTGAATCACTTGGCTGAGTCTTGGGCAGTCATCTTCAAAGGGTTGACTTTCAATACGCCAAGTTGTTAAACGTTGAGTGATACTAGCTCAATTAACTATCGGCCTAGCCATTTAATTGAATGCCGGCGTTTAATGAACGGCTTAGGCGTCCAATTGAATGGCGGATTGAACCAGATGGCTGCGACATGTAAATTTGCGCACTTCAATATCTCTCGCGCCGATGGCTTTCCTACGTTATAAAAGTGTAAAGCGTAAACTGGTCGGCGTGACTGAAATTCGGTGTAGAAAACTGGAACAGTTCCCAGCTAACCTGTCGTTGTCGTGCGCGTCCAGGTCGCACCACTTCCAGATGGCGGCGTTGGTCCAGCGGCGCGTGAGGTTGGTCTCGGCCTCGCGCTCCATGCGCAGGTAGTGCGGCGTCAGCTCGCGGCGCTCCGCCATGTCACGCATGATGTTGAACAGCCAGTCGCGCATGCGCCTTGGGAAGTCCAACATCTCGTTTTCGCTACAGTCCTGGTACAGATAAACCTTTTTATTGCGGTTCCTCTATGGAAGTTGGAACATTGCAATACCTTTCGCTTTAGGTTTCTAATTGTTTGCACGCAATGAATACTATAAATTCATGTTAGTGTATAAAATAGCTCCAGATCTTTTCAAAGTCCTGGCCCCTCAGGCTAGACCTCTGTTGAGTGTTGACCTTTGTACTGTATTTTCCAGGGCATGCACTAACCTAACGAGTGTTTATGATTGTGTACCTATGTGTTAATGTGTTTTGTTAGCATGGAGATGAACTGACCGGCATCTCGCGGCACGTGCCGTAGTACTCGATCTGCACGTGGTGGTACTGCGGGCCGCGGCACAGCTCGGAGCCGTCCAGGCACAGGCAGCGCTGCTGGTACACCTCGCAGTCCGACGTCCAGGTCTCGTTGTGGTTGGTGCATACCTGCGGGCACACGGCTCACTCACTTGCTACACGCTACACGCTGCACGTCACACACCGCGTGCTCGGCGTGCGTGACGATGACCCGCTAAATCTATCACGTTTTCTGTATATCTAAATCTATCATTTTGATTGCAAAAGGATGTAATCGGATTGTCTGTATGATATCACCGATTTACATCACTAGTCACAATCTGATGATTATTAATAATTAGTAATCCGGATTGCAGCTATCCGAGGTGTACAAAAAACCTTTTTTACAAAAAAAACAACCGACTTCCAAAAAAAATACACTAAAAATTAAAAAATAACTTTAATTTCAGAAGTCGGTGTTTGTATTTTACTTCTGCGTTATTTGACACCGACTTCCGAAGATAAAGTTATTTTTAATTTTTTGTGTATTTTTTTTTTGGAAGTCGGTTGTTTTTTTTTTGTAAAAAAGTTTTTTATTTTTCACTTTTTAGTTGTTATACCCCAGAACCAAAAACCCCAATACCATGGAACGTGGAATTTAAACATTTGGAGAACACCAATACGTCATCGAGGTATACATATTTTTCGTTTTTGTTCAGTTTCTCAAAAAGCGCTGAAGCAATTGCGATAAAATTTAAATGGGACCAACTTGGGAGTATATTATTTCGGATAAAAAAAGAATTTTGAAAATCGGTCCACAACTGACGGAGAAATGCGCGGACATACATAAAAAAAAAAAAAAACATACATACAGTCGAACATAGAACCTCCTCCTTTTTCGAAAGTCGGTTAAAAATAAAGTAATACACCTACTACTATAGGTAACAACAAGATGCGTCAGACTTTTAGTAATAATTAAAAATCTATTTTTATAATTGAGCCGAGTTGCATGTAATTTCCAATTATTACTGACTACAAAAAGGAGGAAGTTATCAATTCTGATGTTTATATTTTTTATTTATGTTTGTTCAAAAAACGAAGAAACAAAACCAGAAACACCAACTTCCGAAATTAAAGTTATTTTGCACTTTTCTTGGAAGTCGGTTCCATTTTTTTGTTAAAAAGTTTTTTTTTTTTTTGAGATGGGAAAGAAGAATTGAGTTCGAGTGACACCGTCACCGACCGTCGTAGCGTCACTTGTTTTTTTTTATGAATTAAGATCATAATGGATTATGAATCTTTATACGGAGTTGTATAGAGGGTGCCCAAATATTGGTTATTTTATTTTTCCGATTGGACTTACCGTTTTCGAGATATTTATGATTTTATATCTGGAACCGATCGCTACGAGAGTGCTACACGGCGCTACGTGTCGTAGCATTCGTAGCGGATCGCGAGGCGCGTTGGACATTTTTGTTCAAGTTTTCACTTCTGTTTTGAATTGTCAGATAAATGTTATTCTGATAAATAAATATGGCGGTTTTACATTTTTTGTTTATATTTTTGTCAAATCGTCATTTTTATTTGTCAGGATAAAGTTACCTGACTATTGAAAAGTCAGCAATTGGTGTCATTATATGTGCACGCTAGGGCTGGTGTCGGCCACTCCCACGCCAGGCTCACCTTGCGGCGCGAGTCGGTCTCGTAGGGACACTCCTTGATGCAGTTGCAGACGGCGTCGCCGTGCTCGTCGATCTCGCACACGCGGCCGGCGCTGCAATGAACCCGCAGGCAGGGGTCTGTGAAGGAACCGCATCATAATAAGCAAGGTTCTGACAGTTCTGTGGACGATTGATCATCATCAGCCTAGCTGTTCCTAATCATGTTGGTTTCGGCTTCCAGTAACGGATGCAGCTGACCAATGTTTCACATAGAGTGACTGCCGATGTCGCCTCCATACCTACATAATCCAGTGACCATTATCACGTCAGACTTTCGTGCTTCACTGACTACTCATACGGAGTAGCGAGCTTCTAGCTGTTAAGATTATTTCTTTCTAATCATTAAATTGTTATTAAACACAAACTTGGTAATTCCACCATTTATGTCACAACTGTTGCAATATTTCAAACGCCCGTGTGAATTTTGTTAGTTTAGCGGCATCTATTGGGCGCTTGTGGAATCGAGCTTACAATTGTATTGATTGGTAGAAAATGAATCATTGAAATCAATTCGAAGTTTTAATTAAAACTAGAAGTTAAACAAAAAGAAGACATTTATTTTATGACTCCTGATTCATAGCTATTTTAATTATTGCACTTTAGACGAAGTCTATAGGTACCTATAGATTTCTTTATGAGGTAGGTAGGTAACTTTATGAGGTAGATAGGTAACTTCACACAAAATACTGCGAAATGTCGCCTGTTGAATTGATTTGAATGATTAATGCCTAGATGTTATATGGTAAAACGAAAACAGTAACAGATTCCAAAATATAAATTCATAAGACTAGATTCACAAGATCTTGTGATTGAGGAAATCTTTAAAACCACCGGAAATGTTGTGAAGTAGGTTTTTGAGAGAGCAGTGGTGGCCCAGTGGAAACGGCCGCGACTTACAAGTTGTAGGTCGTGAGTTCAAACCCAGGTACTTTACTTTGTGTAAATTATTTCATCACCACTGCTCTCATTAATGGTGAAGGAAAACATCGTGGAAAACCGGCATGTTGTAGAACCAAAAATTCGGAATCAGAATCAGAACTTTATTTGCTATGAATGTAGGTACAGATATAAGATGTTGTACATAAATTAATGAGACGGGTTACATTCATCAACCCGCATTGGCCCGCGTGCTGGATTACAGTCCACACCTACTCACAGATAGGAGGCCTGTGCCCCACCCCAGCACTATGGACATGAAAAGGCTGATGATGATGAGGTTTTTGAAAATATTGAGATGAAGCAAGGATGAAGCGTTTTTAACAATTACTGATAAGCATTTTAGTATTGTTTGTAAGTTTAATTCAACCATAAAAGAAATTATTGGGCTTCCGCTCATTCAAGAGGGACACAATTACTGTATACCGATATCGACAAAGCGGGGTGTGGCTTTTAGAAATTAAATTAACAGACTTTGTTGAAAACCAATAAGCAAGTAACGCTAATTTAATTGCAATAAGTTAAAAAAATGTAACATGTTTTTTCATTTAAAAGAGTGTCCTAGTGTTTCTTGCTAGCTCTTCTCTATGAGACCAACGCTTTGGAACCAGCTGGCCACAAGTTATGTGGTCTTAGCTTGTAAGTTCACCTTTCTGACTGATCAACTCCTCGACACTTCGACAAGTGCGCCTGCGCGTGTCTGCGCTTCATGTAAGTATGCTTTTCTTTTTTTTTATGGCATGTCTTTGTATATTAATATTATGATATTATCACTTCATACTAATTCAAACGCCGCGTTTCCACCTACAAAATTGCACGCAAGTTGCATTACATTGCGGGCTTTCGAGTTATAACGTAATTTATTTTTATTTTAACTTACATGCAATTTCCCGAAAACGGGACCCAAAATTCAAGATAAATATTCATCAAGGAAGATCCCGTACATCGGTTCCCAGCGCAATGGTTCTTATTCAGTAATGCTTGCTTTTCAGCCTTAGGTATAAGTATTTAACCCTTTTGTTACTGAACCTATAAGGGACCTGCGTCTCTGTCTACACTAGCCTGATCACTGATGTTAAGATAGCAGCGTGTTACCGTCGAGGATGTTGACTTCGTTTTCGCCGCCGACCTCGTGCGACGTCACCTCGTTCATGAGCTCGTTGACGCGCGAGCGCTCAGCATCCTGCAACAGACACGTGTCAAATACTGTATCTATTTACAGGGATAAGATTCAAAACAAGAAGACTAAGGTTATACCTTTCATGCATGTCTAGCAGTGCGTTGCATAATCTTTTAACTGTGATAGGTATCTTAATTGTTTTTTTTTTAGCACTGGCGTGTGATGCTTAGCAATGAGGAGCATGTCAAGAGGATAAAATTGGTAGATTGTGTGAAAAATAATGTGGCTAGAAAATGAGGGTAGCTATTAAGAATAATGTATGGAAGAAGAAACATTTATTTCTCCAACATTTAGTAACAAAAACATTTATTTCTCTTTCTGATTGCTCTGATCTTAAATAAAGCGTATTAAGAGCAAGAGGATAGTGGGAACCCTAAATGAATTGGAATAAGGGCAAAAGGATGGTGAGGAGCCTAAATGAAAGAGCAAGAGGATAGTGAGGGCTTTAAATTAATTGGGATAAGAAGCAGGATGACAGTGAGTACCCTAAATAAATTAGGATACATGCAGAAGAATGTTGCGTTGCAGTAGTAGTTCTCACCTGGAAGCGCCTCTCGTCGAGCCGCTCCGCCATGCCAAGCTCCAGGTGCTCGGCCTCCGAGTCCTCCCGCACGGGCACGGGCTCGGCCGCACCGGGGCGCTCCGTCGTAGTGGTGCGCAGCCGTCGGTGCCGCCGCCGGTGACGCTAGCGACACAGCACACGTTTTACTGGTGCCATATTTGACACAAACTGAGTAAGTGGTAACAAAACTCCGTACGACGGCTACTGCTACCAACTCAAGTTCTACCCTCAGGTACCTACCACCGACGTGCGATGACCTATACTCCTGACCTAGCAAGAGATTTAGTCATGCTCCACCGTATAAAATGAACGGAGACCGGCAAGATAACCTAACAGTAGCTGGTTCAGTGTACCCCAGGGGCCCAGGGTAACAAATTAGATACCTTGTTTTCTTGCCATGTGCGACGGTGCCATTGGACAAAACCCCAATGGAAATAGCAAAAATTATAACTCACCTCAGCGTCAACTGTACATAAAACCGCGACCACAAGGGTCAGCACTAGGAGACCCCTCATTGTGTAGCTTCTCTACCTGGAACAAATAAATTATCTTGAATTTTTTAACCGTAGAAGGAAAACTGGCGCATCTTAAGTGAACCCAGGGCTTTGAAGTGGAGTTTCCACGCGGAACGGCATAACGAAATAAAATGCTCTTTTAAAGTCTGAGCAATGTAATGTATGAAAAGATAATCTGTATACGGATGTGATGAACCCACGCTGTGTCACGAGACCACGAGGACGAGCGATAATGTTATGTCGTTCACATTTTATGGGAAGCCGTAAAAATACTGTACCGAACACGTACACCGTGCACCGAAGACTGCTCCATTTTAAAATAGGCCGGCGTTCCTACATAGGTAAGTCGTGTGACAGTTTACATTATATTAGGCTAATTCTTATTTTACATGACTCGACCCTTGCTAGGTGCGGTTACGCACTACGAGTACATCCGAACCAAATCCGTATGAGTTACGAGTTCCAAGACGGAGACGTGGTTTAGATCGCGACCGACATTTTTCTTAGATTCAAATCGGGTGCAGTGCGAAACTACTGCGATAAAGCTTTTTTTAAGAAATAGTAAAAATCCAAAGGACAAATAATTTTCTATACTTAGGTACTTTAAAAATTAATAAAAACAAGCTATATTTTTCGTATTCTTCTTAGCAAACTCTTTGATTTGAAATCATGGAAATGTCTAAAAAATAACTAGTCCGCCATCTTTGGGAGTCCGCCATATTTGATTTAGAATGACGTCACTTAGCTAACCATGCATTGTCATCGGTCCTTGATAAGTGTGCGAAGTTTCAATTCAATCCGACGTTTTGAAATGGGTGAAAATCACGTTCAAAGATTCCGTTACATTGATACTTAAACCAAGATAATAAAAGCGTGTTAAAAAGAATGTAAGTAGAATGTAGTGTAAGTAAAACAGACCGTGCGTAGGCAGATGTAGTTAGTTCTAAAAGCTAAATTTGAGTGGAATTATTGATGGCTTGTGATCGGGGCTTTACGGCTTTACTTCGTAACGTGCTATTTACGCGTGAATCGAGTTTACTGTCGATGTCCGGCGCACCGACTACCTACTTTAGACCAACGCTGAAGAAAATCGGTAGTACAAGTGCCGCCTACGACGAGTAATTTATATCCCACGAGTTCTTAGAACGGAGCTGATTTGTGTTAAATTTTGAGGAGTTTCCGATATTCGAATGTAGTTGTCCTAATCCTCTAGTCCCATGAAATCAAAATCAAAAGTCATTTATTCAAACTAGGCTGAGAACCAGCACTTTTTGAACGTCAAAGTTCTACATAAAGACAGTCGCCCAAAAAACGCCCGCCCGTCACCATGGTACCTACTATTAATTTAAAAGGAATTAGAAATGACTAGAGGCTTTATTATAAGTCTAATTAGCTGCAGGAGTTTAGTCTAGGTTACGATTTGGCTTTAAAAGCTGCGACTAGCTAGACTAGAGGTTAAGTACCTATAGGTAATATTATCTATAACGTTTTGTCAGCGAAATTGCTAACTAAACACTATGGCGTGGGTGTAGACTTGCAGAGTGATGGAGCTGTAGGGCCTGATGTGTGCTGGCAGTCAGGTTGGTAGGGTTCACGGTGTCAATGGCACGCAGTATCGAGGGGCGAGGCCCGAGCCGCCCGAGGGCAACGCACCCCGAGAGCGTGCGCGCCTCGGAAGCCGTGCTGTGCTGCTCAGTGCTCGGTCACACGGCGCCTTATCGCTAGGAAATGTTCGCCATTCTCCAGGTTGAATGAGCCGTGTTAGGGATGATACGAGTGTGATTGACTTGCTGTAGGTATGGTACAGCTGTGGCGGAACATAGCGGAGAAGAAACATCACAGCATCATATTATGTTCACGGCCAGTTAATCTCGAGCTTTAAGGTTAATATGAATATGTTGTTACAGTTGTGTCGTTATTATCGGAGAAAGACACCCGATAGGAGGCTGAATGATTGTGTCACGTCGGAAGTTCTGACTCAAATGGTCTGTCTCCATGCAGTGTGCTTCGTCATCATTGTTGCTTATCGACATTATACAATGCAGTCATCCCTCCACACATTTTTGTAGGTACCGACTTAGTTTAATTATATTGCTTTATTAGTTTCCGCTTAGTCTCAGCTCAGAAACATACCGAAAACAGTTTACGTAGATTGTTTTTTTTTCTGGCGATAACCTAATACTCCTTGCTCTGTAAGGTCTAGTTATTTAAAAATATGATTCCATCAACTACGATATGTTATCTACATAGCACAGTTATTTAATGTTAACGATCGCTCCAGCAGGGTCGGCGGCGGAGGCGCACGGTAGCCGCCTGGTGATGTGGTGACCTCATCCTCACATCTGCACAATTCAACTCGCATAGTTTTTACGAGCCAGTTCTGAGAATTCAGCGCACTACCTACTGTCTCGCACTAGCTTTGCATTTTATTGTACCGAGGGTTGCCTCGACGTGAACAGCTGAACTTTTCTGAATATTCATATTTTGAATAAGCAGCAGAATCGTTTTTTTTTTTCAGATAGCGAATAGCTCAGTCCATTGGCAATGACAAAGCAGTTGACTTAACTTTTCAAAAATTGCCAAACTACGTATGACAACCCTATCCTGTATGTAGACGAACACATCGATAAGCAATTTCATAATGTGGTTTATATATATTATAGGTAGGTATTTATGTAGATATTGTTTGTACATTAACTTCATGTGGATATTTAACCCTAGAACTTGATCCCTGCAGTGTGTGCACAAAACTGAACGTATGTGGAACAACGTTGAATTTTTTATGTCAACGGCGAAAGGTACAGCAGCGTTATTGATTTCTGCTGTGTATGAATATTTTACCGATATAATGCGATGTCAACTGAGGCTACAGCTCAGTGGGAACTGAATTAGGGCAAACCTCACTGAGCTATTCTCAGAAAAAGGTGTGAGGAGACCGAATGACAACACTTCACTTAATGTCACGAGAAAACTTGTGATATGAGGATTAGGTAGGTAAGTTTGGAGACCAATTTCTTAGAAAACAAAGAAGAAATCCTCTGATATTTTCTAAATAGCTCGAACTTCAGATTTAATCTAGGTAAATGCACTGCGCATGACAACTGCCACTGATCTTCAAATCTGAAAGGACCACTTCCTTTACGTTTTATTGTTTTGAGGTAATTTGAACAAGACCCGGGAAGGGTGCGGAGTTGCTCGGGGGAGCATCGATCTGCGCGGTCGACACCCGGCGCTCCCGGCTCCCGACCGCCGCACGCCATGCGTTCCTAACAGACGACCAGTATATCATACGTAACATCTATTTATTCCCCGAAAGGGAAGCCAACGCCTTTTGTCAATAACCGGGCAAATAACGACTACAAACAACCAGGAAACTAATGAATACAACGCAAAAGCAATAACACCAAATGCCAGGTTTCCCTTTGACCCGAACACATCGATCGGTGACCTGTACGCCAGCCTCGCTACTCCTGAAATTTTCATGGTTTCAAGAAGTAACCCTGAATAATTTACCTACACTACCAATTATAACACACTGAAACTAGAGGCGTCGTCTACAAATTGATTAGGTGCACACTTGCAGGCGTCCCGTGAGATGGATGGCGTGACGTCACGCCCCAGGACCCTGGCTGCGTAGTCGTGACCCTGCCTCAGAACAATTGCCTCAATTGAGCAGTGACCCGCCTGCACTTCTGCTCTATTAGGGTGCTGTCAATGTTTTATTTTTTATTTTACATTCTACACTGAAAATAGCACCAAAACCGAAATGATAAATTCTAAAATCATGTCAATTATCATCATTTCTAACTTCTCAATACCGCCTAACAGACAAGCAGCGAGCAGGAGTAATTCAGAAAATGACCTGTAGGTAGACTCGTCACTAAGAGAGGCTGTGGTAAAGAACTCACCGGTGTCACCAAGCAACTAATGCATATTGGGTACCTACCTATATCATGAATCCATGATATTGTAATTGGCAGTCAGTCGTTCTCAATTGCATCACAAGGTGAATAAGCAGCGTTCTGGAACGTTACAGCGGGTCGCTGAAATTTGTTTCCATTGACCCACATTCGGGCTGGCGTCATACGTTACCCAGCCGACTCAGCCCGCAACTAGCTAGAGAACGTCAGGGATGC
Source organism: Polia nebulosa (assembly GCA_951329385.1). NCBI lineage: Eukaryota > Metazoa > Arthropoda > Insecta > Lepidoptera > Noctuidae > Polia > Polia nebulosa. Next base: position 32,043,258 of record OX589603.1, on the reverse strand, counting down.
TACATGCTACACTTGAACAATATGAGCTTTTCACAATTTCAAGAGTTGTATTCGACATGCTTCTTTCTGCTGAGCATCGACGCCGTCGACTATGGTCTTATATCTATCTAAAATATGTCGTTAAAAAAATCAAATCTGAATCAGTTCAAATAAGCAAGAGTAGATAAGTAATGTTCGCATTCGCATGTTGTCGTCACACTTCGCGCAGTACACAGTAGTACCATCCGCGTGGGCTGGCCAAGTGGGCACTTAATACATCAATGACTTCAATTAAATAAGCTCTCTATACAAGGCTGTTACAGATTGAAGCATCGCGAAGAGCACGTGTCTATTACCATAGACATTGATGGAAGCTGTCGCAGCAGGGATGAATGGCGCGCTTATAAGTCGCTTCTATAGCAATCTGCAGCTTATTGATGAGTATAACAGCCGCGCAGATGTGCACACACACACATGCAGGTATGGCATACTACGCTTCACAAACACTGCCTTTGTGCTGTGTGTTTATGAATATAATCCTTCTGTCTGTTTAAATAAAATTCAAAGTCCTGACAGACTGACTGATAAATCAACACAGCCTAAACCGCTGGTCCTAGAGACATGAAATTTGGAGGGTGTTCTTTGTGAAATGAAGAGTTGGTATCCAATAAGAAAGGGTTTTTCGAAATTCCACCCTTAAAGGGGTGAAAAAGGGGTTGAAAGTTTATAATGAGGGAAGTAGTAATTCCACGCGGGCGAAGCCGCTGTCACAAGCTCATTCATATAATTCAGCGAATGAATCTTCTGTTGGTTTTGATTTAGAATCTCCTGTGAAACATGAATGCTCATTGATCTGAGCCTAAAGCGCAAAGTAGGTAAGCTGCAGTTGAACATGGCGAATAATAAAGTAGGTAATAAGGTAGGTATGGGCGTTTCTTGATAAGCCATAGTTTAACAAAACAATTTTATGAAACTATACAACTACAAGTTCCTTAATAAATTCATTCTTCAACAGATAAAATTAGGCCATTTGGTCGTTGGATATTAAATATAATAAAACATTTAATCTATAAAGACCCAATTCGTGTGCTTTAATAACAGTTTTTAATTAAGATTGGAGTGTCATCATTATTTTTGAACCCTCATTATCTGACGCGATAGCCTCCAACCTTGCGTCGAAGTGTGTCGCTCGGAGAGGACCGGCGAGCGTCGCGGGCGCATGCGGCGTCATGGCGGGATTTACGACTAAGTACGTGGAAATAACTAAAACTGAATTAACAACAGACTCCTTCGACACAAACACAAGTTACCGACTGTTTCCCTTCATGGTAAGAACATACGATAACGCTACATGCATAATTATAATTGTATGCGTTTCATTTCACTGAGCTTATGAAAAGTTGAATGCAGTTGCGTTGAAAGCGGCGCGGCGGCGGCTGCGTCCAGCCAAATAATACCACACTATAGATCAAATACTTAGTAGGTAAGAGCTAACCTCGTCTAGCAGAGGATAACGCGTCTAGCATAACTCAAACTGTGTGATAGATTGAAGAATACGATGCCAAAGGACTTTGTTTTATGAAGAATAAGGGATGTTTGCAGTTAGATAGTGTTGTGTTCTCCAGTCCTTAGTAATATGACTAGGCTTCTGAACGACAAGAAGATAACAATTTGCAATGGTAAAATAAAATCCTACAGAAATATGTAAAGTCCAAAAAATTTCAGTTTCGTAAGAGTGATTTAGCTAGAACAGTTCACATAGTGGATCCAGAAATTGAAAATAGACATTCCCAGGAATCGAAATGCCATGAAGGAAGTTAATTTCTGTGTAATGTTAAGCTCGATTCGACAGCTTCGCAGAACTGTAGAAGTATTTGCCGTAGTTTAGTGCCCACCTAGACATCTAAATATAGGCGCACGCTGAATCGATTTTCAGTTAGATGCAGGCAGGTATTTTAATTTAGTTCTTCTACTTGGGCCTTTTTCAGCAGTGGTGTGGTATGTGAGGTTGTTTAAACTTTGTGAAGGTAAAGAACCTTCACAAGATTTAAATAACCACTCTAAGCTTGATGGGTATCGGGCTTTACAGTGGATAGGTAGGTACCTAACATAACTTTGTGTTGTGAGCCATGTAGGTCAATGTTGTGAACACTTAGGATTCGAAAGAAAATATTGTGCCTATGGCCCGAAAATCATCAATACAACTCTTTCAGCTAGAATTAATGCCAAATGTTATGATTTCATGAAATAGGTACTTACTACATTTGACATCAATTCTAACTGAAAGAGATGTATTGATGATTTTAATGATTATTATTCTATAAATTCATACTTTTTACGGCCGCGAATCATATTTTGATCAACATACAACCTGACATTGACCTACAAATTGCAAAAAACGTAAGAAAATTTGAATTTCGTGGGCTACCAGGGCGCTTCCACCTGACTTCCCCTATGTAATGTAATGATCATTCATGAGCTTCCTCTTGTTTCAATGGCCACGCTATTTGATGTAGGTAATGTAGATAGGTACGTTATCCTTTGTTTGATATGGAAATCATTGCAAATAATAAAAGTGTAATAAGTAGGTCAGAGCGCGTCGCGCCGGCGCGCGGCGCATGGCGTCGTTTCGCGAAGTTGGACGGAAGCTCCGCGCGTCCGCTGATAGTGCGACCCTCGCGCGATAACCATTTAAAAACAACGCTGTGTGTGCCACATTGTTACTCATTATTTTAATTGGAAGATCTATTTGATTATCCTCTTCACTAAAATTATTGCTCAATTTGAACTATGATGTTTCACTTATTGAGCTTCTCATGTATGTATTGTATAAGGCTGGACTCACACATTCTAAATTCCTCTCTGATTCAGAGTCGGAATTCATATTATTAATTAAGAAAGCCCGGAATATTATACAATTCATTACACAATAAAATACACATACACATGGCCCCACACATGTATTCTGATTTTTTCGGATTATGATTTTCTCGAAATTGTATGCTATTTCGGGCTTTCTTTAATTCAATCTGCCTCAATCTGCCCGCGCCTTTTCCCAACTATCTTGGGGTCGGCTTCCAGTCTAACCGGATGCAGCTGAATACCAGTATTTTACATGGAGCGACTGCCTATCTGACCTTCACAACCTAATAACTGGGTAATACGATACCCCTTGGTAAGACTGGTTGTCAGACTTTCGGGCTTCTGACGACCCGTAACGACTGTCAAAGATCCACGATTGACAGCCGGGACCAACGGCTTAACGTGCTTTCCGAAGCACGGAGGAGTCTCGGTATGTAAAAATGATCACCCATCTATGGACCAACCCCGGCAAGCGTAGCTTAACCTGATGGATCGACCCGTGCGGCTGTTATTACTTTAGCCACGAGCTCCTCCGGGCTTTCTTTAGTTAATATGAATTCCGACTCTGAATTCAGAGAGGAATACAGGTGTGAAAAAAAAAGGCTTGGGTGGATTTCTGAATAGGCTAGTCGACCCTTATTTTAAATAGGTAAGTCTTAAATTAATATTCATTGTCTTAATAGATCGTAAAAATTCGATTGTATTTTGTTGAGACTTAGAAGACGTCAAAATTTGAATAATAAACTTCGTAAACTGTTCAGAACGTGGCCGGCCATGATGGTGATTGGTGTCCCTAATATTATCGGTGCCATGACGTCAACGTTATAGTAAACTAAAGCGGTGCCGTTGCTAAGTAAACCCCTTAGCAACGGTTAATTGTTTAATATGACGTCGACGTACATTATGGAGGATAGCGTTTTTTGCATGGAAATATGAATTAACATGTTTTCGGGGATTTCAATTACAGATACTTACTTATAAAAATTAAAACTGGTTTTTTACAGCCTTAAATATCTTCTACTTTTATGAACTAAAATAATTGAAATTAAGTGTCGGTTTAATTATGCTTGAAGATCAATTTTAAAACAAATTTTACTTTCAGTGCACTAGCCCATCGAGTACCGTATTTTGTGTACGAACGTGGCAAACCCTATTTTTAACCGACTTCCAAAAGGAGGAGGTTCTCAATTCATCTGTATCTTTTTTTTAATATGTTTGTTACGCGATTTCTCCGCCAATTGTAAATAGATTTTGATGATTCTTTTTTCTTTTTTGTTTGGTAGGAGGACATACTTTAGAGGTGGTCCCATAGAAATTTTATCAAAATTGATTCAGCACTTTTTCAAAAATATTAACATAAGTACCTACTTAAACAAAAAATATGTAAACACAGATGACGTTTTGGTTGTCTCCAATTATGCTCAAATTCCATGGGGTTATCCATTTGGGCATAATTTTGTTATTTAGTTTTAGTTCTGCGGTACAGTACAACAACTAAAAAGTGAAAAATAAAAAATATTAAGTCGGTGTCAAATAACGAAGAAACAAGATACAAACACCGACTACCGAAATTAAAGTTATTGTGCAATTTTTAGAAATCGGTTGTAGTTTTTGTAAAAAGTTTTTTTAATGCCAAATTTTGACAGAATTTCAGGTAAAGTAGAGTTTGAGAAATCAACAAATCAATCTCAACTTCAAATGCTTAAAACAGACATCGGGGACTGACTTGAGTAAGTACTTGAAATAAGACTGTAGGTCAAACCCTACTTTAGTGCCTTTAGTTTTGACAAGTTTTCAGGCTCAAGTATAGTTTGACAAATACTCATTCAAATACATACACATACACATGTGAGCTGTCTGTCAGCAAGCTAAATTAGGCCGGGTCTCCACCAAAGCGGAGATGTGTGCCGTGTGCTGTGTGCTGTGTGCTGTGCGAGAACAACCAATAGAATTGTGTTATTCACACATCTCCTCTCCGGTCAGCTTCTTCTAACTTCCTCTGATCGTACGGAGTTGAATGTTTACCCGTGGGTTCAGTTCCGATGACAATGCATTTTTATGGTAAGCATGACCTATGCATAGGGGTAGCGGATATGCCTAGGGATAGCGGATTAATTCGTAACAGCTTTATCGCTCCACTGGGCACCGAGGCAGGGAAGGAACAGGGGTGGGTTTTAGTCAGTAAGAGCCTGACACGCCCTCCCGCTCCTCCCAGAGCGAGAGATGTCATTGGATGATTTCCCACCCCCAAAAAAAAAAAGCCAAAAAAAAAAGTGGTAAGCATGACCTGAATCGACATCCAGGATTAGCTCCAGATAAAGGAACTATTCTATGCTCAACAGCACGGATACGAAATGTTGTGTACCTACGCATTTAATTATGATAGACGGTAGGTACAAAAGTTAAAAAAAAAATTTTATAAGTACTATTAACTTATTTAGAAATCGGAGGTAATTCCACAGTCCGGGCAACCTTAACCTTATTATTTGTGTGAACAGTTGTGTTTTTACATAATATGTTATTTAGAAGACAAAATGCCTTCAAATACGACACAGCAACGTTATAATTTTACCTAGGATCCTACCTAACTACGGCTTTCTCCCACTGTGAAAATGGTTTAAGTACTTAGTTATAAGTTTCAAACCTAACCTAGTTGTGGAACTGGCACCCATATTGTCCATATCTAAATGGCTGATCGTGGACTTATCAGCGTTATCAGGCACCTCACTTTAGGTAGCTACAGCGGGTCACAATATAGGCTGGTATCTCCATTTTAAGATGAGAAAAATTAGCTTTTTACCTACTTAGGAGTACATCCACCAGCCAGCATTATGTACAAGCAAATAGGTACCTACATAGATAAAGTTGTTACAAAAATAGTCAAAACATAATCAAAATCAGTCGTAGTCGTAGGTAGAAAACATTATTTTATTGTTTATTGGAGCAACAAGCATTTTGTATAGGCGAGTTTCGAGTTTGGTACCTGATCTGCGACCTCACAGTGCTACCAACATAAAAGTGCTGTGTCAACAATAAACGATAATTATGTACATATGTTCAGTTATTCATTACTAAAATACGAATGAAACAAGTACCTACGTCAGTAGGTACCTAGACCGTAGGACACGATTAGCGCAGTGGAGCATTGGGTATAGTGCTGCGGGTCGCGGATTCGATTCGCTGCATGATACTCGGGGGTGGCGCCACACCTGGGTATAATTACCTATGTTTGTTAAACGTCAGCATTCCTTCCTCTAACAACAATATGACGAATGGCGACTAATGTACAAATACAAACTGTGACATATTTGCCGACGCAACATTGTTTGTCAACAAGAGTGTGTCCTACTGGTATCATGTCGGTGATGTCGGGTCGGTGATCGAATGACTTAGCATTTCATTTAGCCGAATTCATTAACCGAATAAGTTTAGCCATATTCGCTGAGCGAATTTGTTTGTTAACATTAGGTCGTACGACGAATGCGTCGACTTCAGTAACCAACCGGATGCGTTACTACGGAAATCTAGTTGGTGTGTGAACGTATTCACGTTCAGCTTGTGACAACTAACAGTTACAAACACTAACACGTGAATCTTCTCTCGTTGCTCAATGAGCTAGCAGAAGAAATTGTCTTTACTCAACCCTACCCAATTCTTAGTTGGTAACCTAATCTAATAGTTGGAAAAACGCCTTCAAACACCAGTAAAATACTATTAGCAGATTATACCTAATATTCTTATTGGATTTCGGTTCGTATTGAGTTTTGTCTTCAAGTTGAGCCGCATCTGAGGGCTTAAGACTGACTAGGTACTAATGAACAACAATCCTAGAAAATAATGCGAAAATAGGTATTCCCGACAAAAATCTCTATCTATAGGTATGTACAGTTATCTAACCAGGACTGCCTGAGTCTGATATTCAGTAAAATAAAACAAATAGGTATAGCACTTTCGAACACCCTAAACCAGTTTGTGATTCGCAAAAAGTTAGTGTCTGGAATCGTCTCCGACCGGACCGGGATAGTGCAACGTGGTAGCAGAAACATAGCTACGTAGACCACATTATTCTGACATACTTAATTATTTTCCAGCCATACCGCATTAGTGGAAATGCTAACTAAGCTTTTTCAACAGAACATAAAAAGACGCGAAACTTATTTTCAAGATTCCAAATCCTGCTTATTCCTGAAAACTCCGTTCAGGATGACAGGAACACGCTCACAAGTATACGCTCTGTTATACAGGCCTAGTATGTAACACCATTACAAAATATAAAAGTAATAAATATAATATGTGTGTTGGACTCACCGTCGTGTGTGCAAGCGTCCTCCACAGGGTGCGAGCGCGCAGGCGACTGGCGCGGCGGCGTGGTGGCGAGCCTGCGCCCGCGCATCCCGCCGCGCGCGTCCGCTCAGACATGAGCCATCGCTCGGCAGAAGTCCCACTCCTTACAATTAGTGTTGCCCAAAATCGGTCTTGGTCTTGCAGTCTTGGTCTTGTTCTTGCATTTTCGCAAGACCAAGACCAAGACCGCCTTATTGTAGCAAGACCAAGACCAAGACTGAGCCCTGCAAGACTTGAGCAAGACAAGACTTAAGCCTGCAAGACTCTTGCGTCTTGCAGTTAAGACAAACTGTGATTTGGGCGTTATTAAGTAGGTATTTGGTTTCAATCCCGATTTTGAGAGACGTTCCCCAGTATCAAAACCGTAGGTATCGTCATAACACTAAACTAAGGGCTGCAGTTGTATCTGCAGTTGGCAACGTGCCGCTCGTCTGAAAGAACCCTAAAAGGTTGTATTGATTAAGTAGGTAAGTACTTATTATGTTTCAACTATTTATTAAGTAGGTAGCGTGTTAATACTCACAAATCTGTTCCCATCATCCCATGTGATAAAATGTACCTAGAATAACTTTCTAGCTTTTTTTTTTTTTTTTTTTGTGGGGCGTCTTGCAGGTCAGCCTCTGAGGCTGTCGTCTGCTTAACCGGGCTTGCCTGTGTAGGCTTTAATATATTAAAGCCTCCAGCCAGGACTTATTAAACTTACAAAACTAAGTGACCACGCTAAGGGCACTCCCTGCGGAGTACGGGCCTCGGCTTAGGGCGTCACTGAGGGGCAGCAAGGGAAGGCTGGATCTGGTTACCAGTAATTGGGGAGTTTACTGGCTCAGCGGCACGTGCTGGCGAGAGACGGGGAGGGCAATGACTTAGATTTCGCGACGGGCCTCGCCGGCGAGGTCGGAAAATCGGCGGTCTGTAGTGTTTTTTGATAGTGCTGGTTTCCCTACGGCTCTCTTGGAGCAGGGTTGTGGCGTCATCAGGGACTTGGAGGGTATGCCGGGGGCGGCGAATCCTAGAAATTTGGGAGGGAACGTATCGAGTAGCCGATGCTATAAGGGGGTTACGATGTTTAGCAGCAGTTTCTAGGAAGCGCTTGGTGGAGCGCTTCATGAACTGCTGCAGGGTGGGGATTTTGAGGTCAACATGCAATAACTTTCTAGCAAAGTTCATACCTTCTAAGTATCTACCTATAATAATATATTATGCTTGTTTATGTTTAATGTGCAGATCTAACGTTAGTACTCGTAGGTTGGTATGTGCTTAAAATTATAGCCAACAAAATTATATAAACATTATGTAGGTACCTACTTATGTTTCAAAGTTTATATTATTCTTCTATTCAGCAAAATTTAAAACTAACAGCGAGTCGAGTAGGTCTAGTAACAGTTTCTACGGCAGCCAATGTTATGGTACAGACGCCAGCACATCAAGCTAATTTCTTTAACAGATTTTCAACTTTATCGCTAAAGAATTAAGGTTCAAGGTTGATTGGGAAAATGTGACGTTCTGCGAATAAACTGTTGGTCGGTCGGTGTATTATATACCTACTTATTTGATAATTTACCGACAAAGACGCCGCGGTTTGCAACAAGTGTATCACAGCATTTGACACTGTTTGAGCGCCGCATTCGCCGACAAAGAGTACGGACAGAGGCACACAAAATTGTTACCTATTTTGGTAGGGTTGGTACAGGAGGATAAAATTAAATGACCTTGAAGATGTCTCAGCAGTAAGTAGGTATAAATTGAATGCTCTGAGTTTCTTGTATAAATACATTCTCACACTGGCTCGAATTCGAACACTACAGCGTTTAAAGCTGTCGGGCGAGATGATAATTAATAACTAAGTAGGTATTGCATCTATTGAATTGCGAATATTTTGATTTCGAAATAATCATTGTTAATATCGGTAAATGATAGATAGTGAGTGATATACCTAGGTACTAAAATGTGAGCAGCAAGATTGAAAATTGATATTCAAAGGTCGAGGAATGAGTTTGACCTTGAAAAAGTCTTTTTTTTTTTTTAATAATTCCTCGACCTTTATGAACTTGGAGGGTTGTATTGATGATTTTGATGATTATAATTCTGTAACTACATACATCTTATAGCGCGAATCATAATCTAAAATCTAAACTAACGTGTTCAATAAATAGCAATAGGCTAATAGGTATTTGCAAGACTTGCAAGACTTGCGAGACTCTTGCTGCAAGACCAAGACCAAGACCAAGACTGAGAGCGCAATACCAATACCAAGACCAAGACCAAGACCAGGTGTATTGACGCAAGACCAAGACCAAGACTGGCCTAAGTCTCGTCTTGGTCTTGCATTTGGGCAACACTACTTACAATGTGTGGTTCAACGAATAGCATGAACATCGCAACTTCGCAAACATACAATAGGTACCTATTTACTTTCTTCCTCTTAACTAATAACTGTTATGAGCTAATCTCATGAATGTCCATGGCCCACACGCATACAAGCACTAGCTTTCGCAACGATTTCAGTATTCGTATAAGCCCCGAAGATTAAGTAAATGTCATTTTTTTTCTTCCAAGTAGCATCTCCTCTTCTCCAAAATAAATACGAACTACTCATCCTACCAAGATACAATAATTCTAGGAGCTGTAAGACTAAAACCCCATGGCCATGCCATTGAAACGGTGAAAAACACTTTATCGCCGATATCTCGCTGAAAAAGCGTCGCAGACGTCAGGAGTTTTTTGTAAAACCTAGATTTGAATCTGTCAAAATTTGTAAAAACACACAAAAAAATACTGAATTTATATTTCAGGAGCTGTAAGACTAAAAAATAAAAATCTCTCTATCTCTGGTCTGAAATAAAAATTATATTATTATTAAAACCCCGTGGCCGCACTATTGAAACGGTGAAAAACACGTTATCGGCGATATCTCGCTGAAAAAGCATCGCAGTTGTCTGAAGCTTTTTGTAAAACCCAGATTAGAATTTGTCAAAATTTGTAAAAATAGAACAAAAAGTCCTAGGTTTTTCAGGAGCTGTAAGACTAAAACCCCGTGGCCGCACCATTGAAATGGTGAAAAACACGTTATCGGCGATATCTCGCTGAAAAAGCATAGCAGTCGTCTGAAGCTTTTTGTAAAACCTAGATTTGAATTTGTCAAAATTTGTAAAAATAGAACAAAAAATCCTAAGTTTATATTTCAGGAGCAGTAAGACTAAAGTCCCAAATACGTTCAATACGTTTTGAACGTTTCGATAGGGTGACCATGGCTTATTGTTTACAGAAAACGTTCCACCTGTATTAGAAATTATGTCTCAAAGATTCTAAATGAAATTAAAATTAAACAATAACATACAAAAACATATTAGCATGTCTATTTCTTTAAAAATCACAGATTATTTACTTACACTAATATATATATTTTTAACCGTCATCAAAAAAAGGAGGAGGTTCTCAATTCGACTGTATGTTTTTTTATTACGAGTAATACGATCTCATGGCGAAGGACTTATGCCTAGGGGTAGCGGATAAATTCTGAAAATGAGTTACCGCACCCCTGGACACTCAGGTAGGGAAGGAACAGGGGCGGGTTTTAGTCAGTAAGAGTCTGACACACCCTCCCGCTCCACCCAAAGCGGGAGAAGTCATTGTATGATTTCCCAAAACCACAAAAAAAAAAAAATGTACAAGGACTTTCTCTGAGGAACATTTTATCGAAATCTTGCAAAAAAATTACATTTCACACAAACAATAAGCCATGGTCACTCTATCGAAACATTCATAACGTAAAAGTGTTAACTATGAATAAATAATTATGTAAAAAAAACTTCAGACCTCTGCGATGCTTCGTCAGCGAGATATCAGCGATAACGTGTTTTTCACCGTTTCAATGGCGCGGCTATGGGGTTTTATTAAGATTATTTTAAGATCTGCATCTGCCCATCGATATATTTGTATGGGAGGTAATTTTTTTTTTTTTTAGAATTTCCTCGGATTTTCTTAAAGAAAGTGATGAACCACTTTCTTTAAGAAAATCTAAAAAAATTTTACCTCCCATACAAATATTGATCAGCTGATGATAACTTTGTACGGAAATTACATTTTTTTTTTTTGGTATTTTATATTTTATCTTAGTGAAAGTTGTTCATTTCCATGAGCAGAACTGGCTCCTAAAATATGACCACACCTTTTCATTACACCCTGTATAAACCTAGGATTTTTTTCTATATTTTTACAATTTTTTTATAAATTTAATCTGTTACATAACTATATTTCAGGTCTCGGCAACGCTTAGTTTTAAGATTTCCGTGGCCGCGCGGTTCTCCGCGTTTCAACGGCGCGGCCACGTTCAAACCCTTATAACTTTTTAACCATAACTTTGACAAATTTATGGTTTTGGGAATCAACTTTTACATTTTTTTACAAAATCTTGGCATAGTTTTTTTTTTAGGTAATATCGCCGTGGCCGCGCCATCGAAACGGACAGAAAATTCGTACGTATCGCATCTTAAGGGAGTGTTCTTTGGAAAACTGAGCGCAACATTATCTAAGTGTCCTTGGTGTTCGGGGTACATCTGGAGTTGTTCAGAACTGAGCGCAACATTATCTAAGTGTCCTTGGTGTTCGGGTTACACCTGGAGTTGTTCAGAACTGAGCGCAACATTATCTAAGTGTCCTTGGTGTTCAGGTTACATCTGGAGTTGTTCAGAACTGATCGCAACATTATCTAAGTGTCCTTGGTGTCCTGGTTACATCTGGAGTTGTTCAGGTAGTACTCGAACCTGGTGGAACTAGAACAGTTTCCATGTGTTCAGGCGTTTTAGTCATACTTAAAATATATTCTAATCTGGCCTAGCCTCAGCCTCTTCCCAACTATGTTGGGGTCAGCTTCCAGTCTTACCAGATGCAGCTGAGTACCTACCAGTATTTCACATGGAGCGACTGTCTATCTGACCTCCACAACCCAGTGACTGAGTAACACGTTAGGGATTATTACTACACCAATCGATCGATCATCGATCGATTGGTGTAACACCCTTAGCAAGACTGATGTCGGTGTCAAAGATTTACAAAAGGCAGTCGGGACCAACGGCTTGAGGGCGCACTTGTCAACGGTTCGAACTCGTTGATGGGCGTGGCTAAAATGCATGCTATGTTTATAAACGCTGTGATGAGTAATAAGAAGCCTTGAATATCCCGTGCATGATAATTTTTTTATTTATTGTTGATAGGCACGCGTTTGACCACTATCTCACCTGATGGTAAGCGATGATGTGGTCGAAGATGGAGCACGCTTGCCTAGAAGTAACCTATTCACTCTTGACTTAAAGACTCCCAGGTTGTATAAGCTATCAGGAAACACAGACTCCGGTAGGGAATTCCACTCCCTAGCTGTACGCACAATGAATGTGTTCTCATAACGCTTTGTGCGTATGGATGGGATGTCCACCATGAACCGGTGGCACTTAACCACTGGTGAATTATAACGAAAAGAACGCGTAAAAATTTCTAACAGACCTGTTGGCATAGGTAGGAATTAATATTATAAAAAAAACGCTGAATTTGGTGCAGAGTTCAAAATAAAATTAGTAGATACTTATTAAAAAAAGAAATCTACTTATCCATAAACGGAAGCTTTTAGGCGAATTTCATTATCCAGAAGTTATTTATTTACGCCCAAAGATGCGTTAAATTAGTTTTGCGATCGAAAACGATAGTCTCGACGCTCGCTCTGAATATGGTCATGCACAAATGACCAATGAATCATTTTTTTGGGCCGGGGTTGGCCCGTGGATGGGTGACCATCTTTACACTTTACCGAAACTCCTCCGTGCCTCCGTTGGTCCCGGCTGTCAAGCGTGGCTCTTTAACAGTCGTTACGAGTCGTCAGAAGCCCGAAAGTCTGACAACCAGTCTTACCAAGGGGTATCGTATTACCCAGTAACTGGGTTGTGGGGGTCAGATAGGCAGTCGCTCTATGTAAAATACTGGTATTCAGCTGCATCCGGTTAAACTGGAAGCCGACCCCAAGATAGTTGAGAAAAGGCTAGGCAGATTGAGAGTGATTGTGGTCTTTATTTTCAATTAATTAATTAATTGATGTAGGTACATCTATAATAACAAAAACATACTAATCTATTTATAACAACTTATATAAACACAAAATATACTATATTTAAATTTTACTAAAAAAAATCTAAAATATAACTCCTCCACATCGCTGTCGGCTGGTAATGTGCCAAAAAGGCTGGCGGCATTGCTACGTTGTATGGCAATACTTATCCTCTGCCCAAGGAAAAAGCCAGCCCTAAGTTTCGACTGCTCGGACACAGTGTCGTGGACGAAAAACGACTACGTCAACATTTGCGACCACGACGAAGCAGCTAAAGGAAGAATGTACACCAATGCAATTTGCTTAGGTACAAGTCGTATTGAAGCTTATTCTGTAAACCTGTGTCACAGATAGTATAGGTAATCTGTGCCCACTTTTTCTCAACTCTATCTAGGTGGATACTTCACGCCTGGACAGCTTTTAACCCTTTACAAAGCACAAGTCCGATCCTGCATGTGGGTGCAATAACTTCAGCCACCTTTTGAATGGCTCAAGCTAAACACCAACTTGCTGACTCGGTGAAACGCAGAGCTAAGAGGCTCATTGGTGACGTAAAACTGGTGTATGCCAAGCTTCAGAGCTTGGCTCATCGCCGCAAGGTTGCCTGCTTGTGGGCCTTCTACAGAATGTACTTCGGAGTGTGTCCACAAGAACTCCACGACCTCATCCCACCGGCCCCCTTCTACCATCGGACACATCTAGACATACGACAAGTTACTATCCCTACCTTGTTGATATTCCATCAATTCGCACTAAGCGTTTCCAAGCGTCTTTTATAATGCGCACAGCAAAGGAGTGGAACTCTCTGCCTGCGTCTGTTTCCGAACGCATACAACCCTAATCTCTTAAAAGTTAGAGTGAACAGGCTTCTTCTGGGTAAGCTCACCCCAACTTAGACTCTATCTCTGTCACCTCTGACCTAGACGAGTAAACCCATCTCAAATAATAAATAAATAGTTTCAAGATATCTTGACCAAAAAAACTTAGTTATTCTCTTCCAAGATATTAATACCACCTTCATAGGACATGACTGCTACTTTGGGGTGCTAAATGCTTTAGCACAGAGCACTTATATAATACCGCTTTAGTGAGTGGTAGTGCAAGAGGGCCTGAGAGTAGGCTCCGTCTCAACTTTTTATAAGCTAATTTTATTGCAGTCATCACGTTTTAAACCACGTTTAATCACTTCAAAACCTTTGTTTTTACATTAACAGATACGTATACAGCAAAAATTTGGCATGTCATCCTAAAAGTAGGTCTCTATGAGACACTTGGACCTTTCTTAGCCATTATATTTTGTACCCTGAAAATGTATTCGGTACCTGCATATTCCATTACTTGGATAGTAGTAGTCATCAAAATACAATATTATTGTTGATCAACAGGCATTTCTGAATTACTCGAAGTCACTCTTATAAGGTAGGTATATGAAAGGTAGCATTTGGAATCAGGAAAAAATGGATAGTGAGGGGTTTTGAAATAAAAGTCTCGGAGTGTTACAAAAAGTACGTCTCTATTAGAGAAAGCAACGCGCGGCGGAGCGGGCACGTGGCGTGCAAGTGGCGGGCACGTGGCGGGCACGTGACGGGCACGTGGCGGGCACGACGCGCACGGTGAGCACGCGCGGCACGCCAGTGCGCGCACCGCCGACACGCTGCGCATGATACATTAGTTTACTGAACAACACTGTACCTCACAAACTTTAGACCCCATTCAAATAACTAGGTGTTACAGAAATAGTGAGCGCTGCCGACGCGCCGCACACCGGAGCGAACACTTGAAGCGCGGGTAGCTCACTGGTTTGTGTATGCCTGTGTGTTCACCTGCGTATTCCATGATTCCGCGAGGTACCGAGCGTATTCGATGGAAAGGCAAATTGATCATCTCTGAAATATGCACGTGAGGTGTGTCGCACACAAGCTTCTTCACAAGCAGTAGAACACTTAGCACCACGTCGCTGTCAGTAGTGTTGCATGTGTGAGTCTATCTGGCAGGCCCCAACTAGATTTATCAACTGGTGATAGCTTTTCATAAAGCATTATTTTGTACATAAAGAAAATAAATAAGATATATTTTGTACCTCGACAGTTTTTGGTTTAATGACGTTTCTTTGAAGTGTCTAGCTAGCGGGCCCCTTATGATTATTTTTATTGTTATTATACTTTCAGATCGCCCAATAGTGCTCGGGGTTAAAAAGTATTATTGTACCTTACAAATCCAAAATTTCGACTTTGTGAGCTTTACTTTAGAAGTTATTCGTTATTTAGACAAACGTCCAGCCAGCGGGCCCCTTTTTTTTAAGCTACTCTTTTATATCTTACAATAGTGTTAGGAGTTTAATACTATTATGTACCTTACAAATTCAAAATTTCGATTTGAGCTGTACAGCTCACAGAAAGTCGAAATTTATATTATATATAAAAATATCCCGCTGGCTGGACGTTCGTCTAAATAACGATTATCTTCTGAAGTATAGCTCACTGACAGTCGAAATTTTGGATTTGTAAGGTACATAATAGTATCAAGCTCCTAATGCTATTGTATGATATAAAAGAGTAGTATTTAAAAAGGGGCCCGCTTGCTGGACGTTTGTTTATATGATGAATATCTTCAAGTAAAGCTCACAGAAAGTCGAAATTTATATTATATATAAAAATATCCCGCTGGCTGGACGTTCGTCTAAATAACGATTATCTTCTGAAGTATAGCTCACTGACAGTCGAAATTTTGGATTTGTAAGGTACATAATAGTATCAAGCTCCTAATGCTATTGTATGATATAAAAGAGTAGTATTTAAAAAGGGGCCCGCTTGCTGGACGTTTGTTTATATGATGAATATCTTCAAGTAAAGCTCACAGAAAGTCGAAATATAGGATTTGTAAGGTATATAATAGTTTCTTACTCCGAGCACTATTGGACGATCTGAAAGTATAATAACAATAAAAGTAATCATAAGGGGCCCGCTAACTATAAACTTCATAGAAACGTCATTTAATCGAAAACTGTCGAGGTACAAAATATATCTTATTTATTTTCTTTAGGTACAAAATAATGTCTTTATGAATAGCTATCTATACCTGTTGATAAATCTCGTTGGGGCCTGCCAGATAGACTCACACGTGTTGCGTATGGCCGCGCTCCTGAGGCGCCTGTGCGACTGTCGTGCTGACTGGTAGACCATGGTGACGGGGCTTGGGGTCTGAATTTTGTTTACAGGATTGGTAATTATATTACTTGCAAACGCTATAACATGATGAATGTTTCATGGTTCGCCAAGTAAGATGTTAAGAGCTACGTTTACAAGTAACCGTGTGTAGTGTCAGATAGGAGCGGGCCTGCCACTCGCGGACCGACTTCGGGTAGCGTCTGCTCGTGGAGCGTGACGTCACGCGTGCCGCACGACGTCACGCGGTGACGACAGAACTAGACAGCTACGAGCGCGAACACGGCATATCGCCTGCGACGAGTCGCGATGTCTCTGGCGATGGATTAGAAGGTCAAAGAACAAAGATATTACAACACTACTGGTATATAAGAAGATATCTGTACTATGAGCGCCGGAGACACGGCCCCGACTGTCCGAGGTCCGGCCGCTTTGCGACAGTGACTATGAATTTAACATTACAAGCATTATAAGGAGGGCGATCATCATCAAAGTTGACACATTACTCTGTGTACAAGTGTCATGAGTATTTTAACAATCCATTATAAATATTGAATGTTAGTAAGAACCACAAACAACAGTGGGACACATTTTAAACAATTTTACAGATTGTAGTGTTTCGGCTTGCAGTCGCAGTGTCACTGTACCGCTGTACACGAGCTGCGCCTGCGCACGAGCCACGGGCGCAAGCGGCGCGGACGACGCGTGTCCGTCTTCTACAGCGTAACGAGACTCGACAATATTATTTACAATAAATAAGTACATAAAATTTTGCACAGCACGTGGTACACCACATACTTCACAACTCAATACAAAAACAATGTACTTACGACATATTAGTAGTACAGTTAAAAAAAAATATCGATGAAAAACTAAATAAAAATACAGTCTGACATTTTTTTTTAGTTTTCTTTTCAACTAATATTAATAATATTAGAATATAATACATTTTCAAATCGTTATCGATGCCGGCACGCAGTAGAGTAGCGGCTGGCGACGAGCTCACACGCTACTGCGCGCCGCATGCGTCACATAATTACTTCAATACAGACCTAAATAAATGCATAAGAACTCTGCATCAACATCGTTTTAGCGAATCGACACAATAACATACATTTTATTTTTAAATACAAAATACGTTATTTATAGTTCTGGAAAGATTTTTCGAGCTAGTCTAGAATGTATTACTTCGTCTCGTCGGCGACGCGGGTGCCTAACATAAAACCTAACAACTATTTACACTCAAGTATTTTTTTTCTATTTCATAGTTTTGTGTGTCGTCCGACCGGCGTGCCGGCGGACGCGCCTAATTACTAGAATATTAAACAAGCTGATTCGCGAGCAACACTACACTCTGCAGAGGTGCACAAGTGTAGCGAGCAACACCACTCTGCAGAGGTGCACAAGGGCAGCGAGCAACATGACAGCCTGCAGAGGTGCACAAGTGTAGCTAGCAACACCACTCTGCAGAGGTGCATAAGTGTAGCTAGTAACACCACTCTGCAGAGGTGCACAAGTGTAGCAAGAAACACCACTCGGTGGAGGTTCACAAGGGCAGTGAGTAACATGACAGCCTGCAAAGCTACACAAGTGTAGCGAGCAACACCACTCTGCAGAGGTGTACAAGGGCCGTGAGCAACATGACAGCCTGCAGAGGTACACAAGTGTAGCGAGATACACCACTGCAGAGGTGCACAAGGGCCATCAGCAACATAACAGCCTGCAGAGATACACAAGTGTAACGAGCAACACCGTTCTGCAGAGGTGTACAAGGGCCGTGAGCAACATGACAGCCTGCAGAGGTACACAAGTGTAGCGAGCAACACCACTCTGCAGAGGTGCACTAGGGCCGTGAGCAACATGACAGCCTGCAGAGGTACACAAGTGTAGCGAGCAACACCATTCTGCAGAGGCGCATAAGGGCAGCTCACAACATGACACCCTGTAGAGGTGCACAAGTGTAGCTCACTACAGCACACTGCAGAGGTGCACAAGTGCAGCTCGCTGAGTGTGCGCGGCAGGCGGCGGCACTCGCGAACAATAAATACCTACGACTGTTGTGCTACACTACGGCGCACAGCCGCCGCACTGCTGACGCTATGCGGACACCTCCGCGCCAACAACTAAAACTTATTCACATTTTATTATTGAATTAAAAACGAAACACATAATAGAAGCTTAGCGTATTGTACATAGGTGAGGACGAACGGAGCGTCCGCCGAGCGGACATCTGTGCGAGGATTAGCTACATTTCGTCACATCAAAGCGAAGATCCCACGACCTAGCTACGGGGTTGTGCACGTGGGGGCGTAGCGCCACGCGAGGGGGGGGGGCCAGGATCAAATAAAATGTACATAAAAAAAATACGTGTCAGGCACGTAAGAGCGCCGCGTTGAGGGCCAAATTATTAATTTACTATCTAGCTACTTAAACCAAGTCGTGGCGTGTGTCCTAGCGGCGGTAGGGCTGGCGCGGCACGAAGGCGGCGCGGTGCGAGGACAGCGGCCGGCGGCGCGGCGGCTCGCGGCCGCGGGTCTTCTTCTCCTCCACGTTGAGCTTGACGCCGTCCGCGCTGTCGGCCGGGAAGTACAGCGGCTGCAACAAGCATGTCCATCACCAGCCGCAACACACGCAAGGCAGCGAGCCGTACAGTCCCCTTAGCCAAATAACGCTAATGCTTCGTGCAAAATGTATGGCAAGGACATTACCTGCGAAGAGAACTGTCAGGTGACTCACGCCCAGTAATGTCGTTGCCATACCTTTTGTAGGAAGCGTTAGCGTTAGCGTTAACAGAAAAGTATTTAGTGTAAAGGCTTTTCTTTTTTCTTTTTTTTGGGGGGTGTGGGAAATCTTCCAATGACTTCTCCCGCTCTGGGTGGAGCGGGAGGGCGTGTCAGACTCTTACTGACTAAAACCCACCCGTTCCTTCCCTGCCTGTGAACCCAGGGGTGCGGTAACTCATTTTCAGATAGTATTTTGGGTCAGATACGTACCGCGGCGTTGAGGCAGTCGTGCGCGGCCTGCGAGCTCTCGTAGGTGATGAAGCCGTAGTTGGGGTGGCGCGGCGCGCCGGGCTGCGCCGGCTTGGAGTGCACGCGGAGCTCGGCGACGGGCCCGAAGCGCCCGAACAGGGCGCGCAGCTCGTCCTCCGTGGCGCAGTGCGGCAGGTTGCCGAGGAACAGCTGCTGAGCGTCCGAGTAGCGGCGCCCGCCCTCCGCTAAACACAACATATCAATAGTTATATTTTCCATACGGTATTACACATATTTTAGAAAAGTGTTTCAATTAGATTCTATAGTGCTAATAAACCAATAAAAAACACATTTTTATTCAATCAATAAGTGCCCTATAAATAAAAAAAATACGTTATATATTGATCAAGGTCACAAGAACACACACACAGTTTATATAATTTGTATTTAAATTTTCAAATTTCGCGCGTAATTTGACGAAAGCGCTGGACGCAGTGGACGCCATATTGCTCTGTGGTCTCATCAGTTTACACAGCCGTATGACGCAATAACATGGCGGCTACTACTCCATGGAGTTAAAAAACAAAATGAAAAAACGGAAAACTTTGAATTGAATTTTAAAGAACAATGGCGAAATCTTAGCTGACCAAAATTTTCAGCGTCTTAAATTGACTTATATACGAAAGAAATTCTATTAATTTTCTACGTTTCTTTTCAAAGTATCACATTAACATGCTAAGGCCGGATAAAAATAATGTTTTAATTGAAAAATTATTTGATTTTTTCGTTGGTTTTTATTAATTTAGTGTTGCAATTATATATTTATCGTTGTTGCGCTTGCCAAAATCTGTGTTTTTAGTCATGTTTTCAGGGGAGACAAAAAACTATTTTATTTAATGATCGATGGACGTATCAATAAATTAAAAATGCAGTATTGTGGCAAAAAATATTATCACCTATCGCATCCACGAGGACATGGCGGTGCAACGCTCAAGCGGGGCATACCTCCACTGTATGCTCCACCGTGTCCTCTGGGCTTTCCATTGCCCTTTGGGCGACTTTAAACCTTCAGATGAGGCCCATTGTGAGCGACTACGTTTCGGTTCCATAAGTCATCACTGGCTACACGCACTGGTCATAGACTTTCGTGTTGAGACACTGTGGTATGTGAGAGACGAGAAGATATCACGCCACTTCCTGAACGCCGCCCAGCCGAGTCGGATTCGACGGTAGACCTCTTTCTCGAAGTTAGCCCTACCTAACTGGACCGTTTGTAACAGGTAGACGTACTCGTCTACAACTTCGAGTGTAGAGTCGATGGGGCTGAAAAGTTCTGGAGTGGCGACCGCGTACCGGAAGACGCAGTGTTTGAAGGCATCCGACAAGGTGGAATGTGAACTGATGATGGTCGCGGGTAGCCGGTGGATGCGAGACGCATAGGACCGGTCGTTGTAGCGACACTTGGGGGAGGCCTATGTCCAGCAGTGGACGTCTTTCGGCTGAAATGATGATGAGGTAATTATTTCTTACAATTTAGTTTAATGGGACTATAAAAGATGACTCCATCTTTATACAGCAATCTTCTAATATCTTCTGTAACTACAGGGTCTCCAGCCTTTTTCTCAGGTCGTATCGAATCAAGCTGACATGTACGCTCATAGTTTTTGGAAAACTTGTTTGGGTTCTTGGTTGGGCTATTGTGCCATGAGATGGATGGTCATTAGGTGAATAAATTGGTGGCTTAAATAGGTGTACTAATGTCGAGTGCACGCTATCCACCTGCATCATTGTGTGTCCTTTCTCTAGACCCCCAGACCCCAATCATTCTCTCACTGAAGCTGATTTATAGGAAGGGTTTATTTTCAGTAGTAGATGAGCCTGATTTGGATTCATGCAATTTCCATTGGATTTATCCATTTATTTAACGTATCATTTGTCATATCGAGCGTTCTATGCATAAAACATTTGCACACTCGTATTAATTCATTGTTTGGTAAAAAATAATCTTGCTCCTTGACAGGGTTTGCGGATTTTTGCGATTGCGTAGCTTTACGACTTCTTGTATATATGACAAAGTCGAACCAAGTTTTTAAGGTAAGCCTTTTAAGTATCCCACGTATCTAAGCTTCAGTAGTATTGAAAAGAAACTTCTCTTTTTTCTTCACTTAAAACTCCACATAAAAAAGTCCTGTACGACTTTGATTCAGTAGTGTTATGGGTACAGGTTTTAGTCTTCATAACTTTAGGGTTTTTCGCAATAAAGCTGAGTGTCTTTTTACAATTTTCAGTATCAACTTCTATTTTTCTTCCCATGTATGGGTTTCCTTTAACTCCCTGCTTCTTATTCAAAAATTCAAATCATTTAATTCAGACCAGTAATAAATTTTATGTCCATATTATGTTAGTAGCAATAAACTTAAATCTATGTTAGTCACAAAAATAATAATAACAAATCAATTCACAATCATGTCATCATTTAAAATCATTCATATTAAGCTGCAAATCTCTCATAAAATATGCATCCTAACAAATCTATCCCAACCCACACACACACAGTTCACAGTTCTTTCTGCGAACGCCCTTAAGATTCCGTTGCCACTACCTCTAATTCGACGTATCAGTGAGGCCGACTTCTTGCGCATTAACGCGTAAAAGTCGTCCACTCTCGCGTCAGCAAACATGCCCGAGGCACTGCAGAAGTTTCAACAGAACCCTAAAGGCGTTGTTGTACTGAACTCTTAGAGCATTGTAGGCCCGCTGCGTGTAATTGGTCCACAGGGCACTAGTGTAAAAGCTTTGGCAGTAGGCTCTGAACAAAGTTACCTTTACTTTCGCTGAACACTTGGCAAACCTGTGCACCAACATGTTCGCGCGCACCGACAATGCCCTTCGCTCTCTCTCAATATCTGCGTCATCATTTAAGGTCTCGTTAACAATGTGGCCTAAGTACTTAAACTGGGAGACGCGACTCAAAGATACTCCATCTAAATACACTGGTGGTACATGCTCAGGTTGTTATTAAAGTGTCTTTTTATTTTGTTGTCGTATTTTTCATTGATATTGAACTCACTGTAGTTTTCGTCTGGCCCCTCATCAATTTCTATCAACTCTCCAGTTTGCTCATCTAGAATGAAGTTGGTCACTTCGTCCCAAGCTCGACTGCATCTTTGCTTACAAATTCTCCAGTAACTTCATCTAAGTACGAGTCAGTTTTATGGACAGTTATTACGGCAACGGCTGAGAGTTGAGCTCGGACTCATTTTATACTGTTAAGATAGCAGTGGGACGGATACATCCTGGTTCTTAGTAATCTAGTGTTGGTGTGATCATATCGAAGCAATCAACCGACGCAGGTGTGGTCATGGTCTCATCGCCATTTTCTACAAATTCTGTAGCAGAAAGCTCGGGTGGCGGTTCCTCGTGATGTTGTTGAATTGCTGCTGTGAGTACATTTTGTACTCACCTGTGCCTCGTTTCATTTAGTATAACAAGATTGTCTACGCTTTTACACAGTTAAAACACCAAATATTTAAAACACAAACCGTTAAAATACAAACTGCCAAACCATTTAAGTGCATACCAATTCTGACAAGTGCAACATTATGATTACTCTTGATGTGAACACATAACCAATTTTTCATTGCCAGAAATGAAAATTAGATGCACATATAGATTTTGTCAAATCGATTTCTAGAGGGAAATAACACATAGTTGTTTTTGTAGTCGATGGGCAATTTGATTTTAAGACAGTTTAGCGAAAAAAAAAAACACAAAAAAATACACAACGGTTTTGGAAGGCGCACCGACGTTATTCTGTCAAGTGACAGTATGTACAACATTACTGTATTTGTGTTATATTGTTTTGTTATCAGTTTTAGTTTACTATTATTAAATAAACGGAGAAAATGCATTAACAATACAGTTTGGCAAGAATAACAGTAGTAGAAATAAATAAATTATTTTTAATTAATTATTACCCCTATGTGACCCGTGCGTGTTTAAGGACTTCGATAATTTCCCTGTGTGACATTGTGCTTTTTTCTACTGGACACCGATCTTGCCTCATTGTTTGGATTATTTGGCATTTCACTAGTCTGGTATTTTGGATGAGCCAGACATCAGCAAGATATTTCCGCACCCACAGAATTTCTGGATGATATTATTGTAAGAGAGGATGTCGAAGAATAAATATAAATATTAAAAAAAAAAACTTGTTTTTTGTTCTTGTTCTTATCAACTTACATATTTCAAACTTAAACTTGGCAAGTATTTATAAATCCTAGAATATTAGAATAATCGTATTGCATTAACACCTAAAATAATGCGGACGGTGACTGGCAGCTACAGACAAGTTGTAAATAGCTAAGGCAAAGTCTACCAAAAAGATTAAACCGTTGGGCTCACCTCATCTTAATCCTAACTAATACTATAAATGCGAAAGTCAGTTTGTTTGTTACGCTTTCAAGCCTAAATCACTGAACCGAATTTGATACAGAGATAGATAGGACCCTGAAGACGGTTATAGGCTATTTTTTTATCCGACATCCACGAGGATAAAGTCGCAGGCAAAAGCTAATTTACAATATTTTTACAGGACATTTCATGCTGAAATGACTAGGTAAGGAAAATACTAATGCGATATAGCCCTTTTACTGCTTCGAAATTGAATATTATTACCTATTACCTCCTATTACACACATTATTAAAATTACATATAGACATAACCTACAAAAGTTCATGACTGTTTATCTGTTATTCTCGGCCTTCTCGAATATTTTTTTTTGCAAAAACTAACTCAGAAGATGACGCTGAGTTAAACAATATATTTTTCATTTAAAGACGTAGGAATTTAATCTCAGCTAAAACAATGTAGGGTAGCGCCATTATTCTTTATTTTGTTATTTTATGAACCAAAACTAATATTTTCCGACTGCTTTTTGCCTAAGCTATCTGAATAATATATTTTTATTTTTTTTCTCATATAGAGTAAAATACCCTATTATCAGACGAGGGTAAACATGAACACCTATGTAAATCAAACCAGTTTTACATTTCATACCAGGCACCAGTCTCAAAGTAATTAGTACCTTGACATAAACAAGCAACCATCTTAAAAAAAAAAAGCACTACTTCTTTGCCCTCGTCTTTTAACATTACGCAGGGTGTATTAACTTTGCTCGCCGGGGTTGGTCCATGGATGGGTGACCATCTTTAGATACCGAGACTCCTCCATGCCTTGGAAAGCACGTTAAGCCGTTGGTCCCGACAGTCAACCGTGAATCTTTGACAGTCGTTACGGGTCGTCAGAAGCCCGAAAGTCTGACAACCAGTCTTACCAAGGGGTATCGTATTACCCAGTAACTGGGTTGTGGAGGTCAGATAGGCAGTCGCTCCATGTAAAATACTGGTATTCAGCTGCATCCGGTTAGACTGAAAGCCGACCCCAAAATAGTTGGGAAAAGGCGCGGGCAGAATGATTTGTGAGCATGGTCATCAAAACAAGAAACACTATAAAAAATATCACCACTATTAATTACAACTCGCTAACCATATGCTTACTTTAAATACTGTTTAAAATAGCTAATTCTAAATTCAAATTGTCCATAATATGAATTACGACCCTGTTGCAGGACATGACAACTAATAACATGGTTGTTTTTAACACGCTTTTATTATATTGGTATGTATCTATGTAACGGAATCTTTGAACGTGATTTTCACCCATTTCAAAACGTCGGATTGAATTGAAACTTCGGACAATTATCAAGGACCGATGACAATGCATGCTAAGTGACGTCATTCTAAAAAAAAAATGACGGTCTCTCAAAGATGGCGAACTAGTTGTTTTTTATGCATTTTCATGAGTATTGAAAATTAATCATGTTATATTGTGGCTGTATCTATTCCGCCAGTTTCGCACCAGTATTCGTTTCAAACGAACGCGCGTAGTTAATAATATTTTGACTGGTCTCATTGGTTAATGAGCTAATTGCTCTCAAGTCGCGTTGACCTTGAAGCGGACTGTGCATCGTTAGCTTATGGAGGATGATTAGGAACTTTTTAGCGATAATATGGAATCAAGGAGTGTTCTTCTCCACAATAATGTATGTGGCACTTCGTCCACTACTAACTATGTTGACAGCATCAACATAGAGTAGATAAAGTCAATTAAAAACCTATTATGACTATATTAAGCAAATGCAATACAATTTATAAATGACAGGCTTCTTCTCTAAGAAAACGTAAACTGGTTCAGTAATTACGGAAAATTTGAGTGTTTCAAGAACGCATTGTGTCGCCTTATGTAGTGGTTTCTATCTTTTCGTTAAATTGGATAGTATAGTAAGGTTGGCGTCGTTACCTGGCGGCGGCATGGCGTGCGGCGCGTGGGGCGCGGCCGGGGCGCGCGGGGGCCGGGGCCGCGGCTCGTGCGGCGCGGGGCCCGGCGGGGCCGCGGGGCCCGGCGCGGGGCCCGCGGGCGGCGAGCAGCGCGCCGGCGCCGGCACTCCGCCGCAGCCCGACTTCAGCAGGTTGGCGTACGTCTTGGGCTCGGGCGCCACCGCTGTCACACGATACACGATTATTGTAAATAAGAGTTGAACATCTAAATATCAATGGATTACGTTAAACCACCAAACTACAAAAGTACTACCAGAATTTTAACAAAATTGGGTACCAAATGTCAGCATCTGGTTAAAAAAAAACAGTTTAAATCAAGTAAAAATTTAAGATTTTTTCAGTATCATCACTATTATTTCAGCTGAAAGACGTTCACTGCTAGAAATAGGCCTGTCTCAGCCACATCGACCGGTCCTGAGCGCTTCGACCAATGGACCATCTGTACTGCGACCAATGTGCCCTACGCACTGCCCATTTAAGTTTGTCGATTCTTCAAGCTGTCGGTAACCGTGATTCTGCTATGGATACCTTCATATCCACGTAATGATCAACCTCGTCCTCCATTACTTTAAGCCTTCTGATGAGGCCAAAAGGCCTCAAAAAAAAGGCCAAAAGGCCGAATGGCATATTATGTCATCACTGGCAACACGCACTGAACGCACATTGTGGTAAATGAGGTAAGAAGATACTAAAAACGCTGGCAACGTCGCATTTCAAGAGATTTTTTGTGATTATTTTATTAAATTTAAATGAAAGTACTATTTTTCTCACAAAATTCTTTAGTTTTTTATCATTATTTTTAACATTTACTCTAAAATATTTAATCGTAATACTGCAAAAAGTACCACCGAAACGAAAAGAAGAAAAAGACTGCAAAAAAATAATAATTTTGATTGTAATGTAATTTTTCATGCTTATAAAAAATACCTATGATCTAATTAATCGATTCTATACGATCGCTTGCCTAAGCGGACGTGCCTTTTGTTCTGCTTATAATGTGTTATAATAATTAAATTATTACCACTAAATTGTTATTGAAATTATATATGCAGTGTAAACCTTAAAACGAAAGTGTGTCGCGAGTTGATAGAAACACTGACCTACGCATCCATTGCATTAGAAATGAACTACATCCTATAGACTAGTGTTACAGTGGTGGATATGGCTAGCTCAGGATCTAGCCCGTTTGGCCGTAGCCAATTGCTGCGACGTAGTCCTCCACCGACGCCAACTGAACGAGAAAAGCCTCCAATTCTACCAGCACCCACGGAACATGGGTTACCCTCGGAAGTGATACCTACGTCGGAAATTCAGAAATGGATGAGCACAATAGACTGCATCTTGAGCGAAGTGTGTAGTATAGTAGCAGAGGGCAAAATGAACTCCGAGCAGAAGATCCGTGTGACCAATTTATGCCGTAAGGTGACTAATGGGACATCTCAGATGGCTGTTATGTATCAGTCCTTGACACATAAAACTACTCAAGCGTACACCACTATTGAACACCTACAAGAGCAGCAGAGCATTGCGAATTCACTTCGGCAATTCAAAGAGGACTTAGAAAGTAAAATGAAGCCCGTAGAAACTACTTCCTTCGCGAATATGGTCAAGAAGGGCTCCGACAACTACATCCGCCCTGCAAATTTAAGCTCCGTTGCTATTTATCCTAGCGATAAATCTAAAACCAGCGACGACACTAAGTCCCTCGTCCAGAAAATCATCTCTCCCGAGGAACTCAAACTCCATGTTCGAGGCGTCAGAAAAGTGAGAAACGGAGGGGTCATCATCAGCACGGACAAGAGAGCAGACATAGAAAAATTACGGAAGTCGGAGAAACTAGCTTCATCGGGCTTTACCGTTGAAGAACCAACAAAGCGCCGTCCTAGGATTGCAATTATCGGTGTCCCCGTAGCCCTAACTGAACAAGAGGTATTTGATTGTATTTTCGAGCAAAACCTCTCTGAGAAGCTGCCGAACACAACCCGTGAGTCCCTCTTAGCTACAATAAAATTAAGCCACAAATCAGGTAAGAAAAATCTGAGTACCTGTAATTATATTATAGAATTACCAGCTAATGTCAGGAGAATTCTTATTGACCAAGGGCGAATTTTCATCAATTGGACGTCCTGCCCCGTGAGAGATTTCACGATAGTCACCAGGTGTTTCAATTGTCAGCAATTTGGACATGCTGCCAAGTATTGTCGAGAAACTAGCACAACTTGTAACCACTGTGGAGAGACTGGTCACTCCTTCAAGGATTGCAGCAATAAAAACGCTCCCCCCAAATGTGCGACGTGCAATCGCTTCAAGCGCAAATGTGACCATCAAACTGGTGATGCTAATTGCCCGGCACGCAAGTTCGCAGAGGAAAACTATATCAATTCTATAGATTATGTAGGCGCCTAAGAGCGCTACAGATTTTATATCCTTTTAAGCACGCAAACAGGAGTTCAATTTTATTTTTACATTTTTAAATAGTAACTTTACTTATATTATGATCGATAATTTGCTTTGTGACCTAGATAGCTTTTCTGTGTCTGAAACTAAAATCTGTAATGTTGAAGACTGTAAACATTTTATTCCCGCTGTGGGTAAAACATTAACTTTGCTCACCCAAAATATTCGCAGCATAAACAAAAATATGAACGGTTTCGAAGTGTTGTTACAGAATCTTGGCATAAGCTGTGATATAATTGTCCTGACAGAATGTTGGTTGTCCAACCATACACTCAATTTACCGCCCCTGGATGGGTATTATTCTCACAAAACCAATCAACACATCAATCAAAATGACGGCTTAGTCATTTATATCAAGAAAAATCTGAAAGCAACCGTAGAGGAACCGATAGTTCAGGATAGTAATTGCTTGATCATTAAAATTAGCCCCGATATAGTGGTAATGGCTGTATACAGACCTCCTTCTCAAGATATAGACCGATTTTTAGACTCTCTTGACACACTTCTACAAAAGTTGTGTAATTTTAAAAACATTATACTAATAGGTGACATAAATATTAACATTGTTTCCGGGAACATCGATAATCATGCACATAATTACCTAAACATTTGCTCATATCACGGACTATTGCCAGCTTATCATTACCCCACGCATCAAAGTGGGTCATGCTTAGATCATATTATTTTGAAAACAAAAACACCAACCAAAACATTCATTACTAATTCTTCACTAACTGATCATAATGCAATTTTACTAACATTACAAATATCTTTACCTAGAAAAAACTGCATGCGCAGCTATAATAAAGTCAATATGGCAAAACTTGAAAATGACATACGCACCATAAATTTTGACCCAGTTTACAACTCATGCGACGCTAATACTTCCCTAAACTACTTCATAGGCTCACTGCAACATGCAATAATTAAAAACACGTTCACTACTAAAATGCCTAGGAAATATAGTACTGTCAAACCCTGGATTACTCCAGGTCTCGTCCGTTGTATAAGACACAGAGACAAATTGCACCTAAAATCTAAACTCGCACCTGACAACGAGGTTCTTAGCATAACGTATAAAAGGTACAGGAACTTCTGTAATAACCTTCTGAAGAAAATTAAAATACAGCATGATAAATATGAGCTGCAATCAGCAGGAAAAAATAGTAAACTTGTCTGGAAATTCATAAGAACAAATACTTTTAGGGCAAAAAACTCCGAACCTCCACTTGATTTACTATCAACAGGTATTAGCCCATCTGTCGCAGCAGATAAAGTAAATAATTTTTTTGTCAACGTTGGTAAAAATCTGGCTGAAAAAACACCTGCAACTAGAACTCACCCTTGCCAAAACCAGACTAGTGTAACTGTAATGCCAGTTAATTCCTTTGTTTTATTAGATACCGACGTCGATGAAGTTTTAGGAATAATTTCCGGGTTAAAAGATGAATGCGCTGTCGGGTGGGATGATATACCAAATAGGATCCTTAAGAAATTTAAATACCTACTTGTTCAGCCTTTAACACATATCTTACAGCTATGTCTGTCAAATGGAGTTTTTCCTAGTCTACTTAAAAAAGCATTGGTGACGCCTGTATTCAAATCTGGAGACAAGTACTGCGTTAATAACTACAGACCCATTTCAGTCTTAACGGGCCTCTCGAAAATTTTGGAAAGAATTATAAATAATAGGTTAATAAAATATCTTGAGGACAACAAATTACTATCAAATAGTCAATTTGGTTTTAGACCAAAAAGGTCAACCTGCCAAGCAGTACTCAAAATGACAAATTATATTACTACTAATCTGGATAATGGTTTGCATTGCATGGGAATTTTCCTGGATCTTGCCAAGGCTTTCGACACAATTTCTTGCTCTAAACTATTGCACAAGCTTGAAACACTTGGAATAAGAGGAACACAACTCCTACTTTTTTCTGATTATCTTAAAAATCGTTATCAGTGTGTTAAAATCGGTCAGTATAAAAGTTCAGAACTTAAAAACAGCTGCTACGGCATTCCACAAGGAAGTATTTTGGGACCAACATTGTTTTTAATTTATATAAATGAACTGTGCAACCTGAAATTACCAGATGGTATCATAATGTCATACGCAGATGACACAGCCCTGTTGTTTACGGCTAAATCACGAGAAGAGGTCTATAAAAACGCTCAGAGTGGCTTTAACATAGTATCAAATTGGCTTTGTATGAATCTACTAACATTAAATGCAGATAAAACCAAATATATTCTGTTTAGAATGAGAAACACTAATATTCTACTTAATAACCTTACCATTTATGCTCACAACTGTACGACAGACGCTGACGCTGCTTGTTCGTGTCCTACTCTAGCTAAAGCCGATCATATGAAATACTTAGGTGTTACACTTGACACAAATCTAAATTTCCGTAAACACATTGATTTGCAATGTACTCGAGTTCGTAAATTAATATATATCTTTAAAAATTTACGTCACATTGCTGACTTTAAATTAATTAAACAGGTATATTTGGCTTTGTGCCAATCTATTCTTACATACTGCATAACTTCATGGGGCGGTGCTGCGAAATCAATTTTACTCCCTCTAGAACGCGCTCAAAGAGCGATTCTAAAGGTGGCCACCTTTAGGCCTTTTAGATTCCCTACACACCAGCTTTACATTGCATGTGAGTTGCTAACAGTACGCCAATTATTTATATTGCACATCATTTTACACCAGCACGTAGAACTCGCCTACAAGCCAGTACCTTCTGACAAAAGAAGGAAAGATTTGGTTTGCACAAAGCCTCAAACTAGGCATGCTTTTGTAAACCGTTTCTATGTCTATTTAGGACCCGATTTATATAATAAGCTCAATAGGATACTTAATATTTATAGTGCCGGTTACAAACATTGTAGTCTAAAGATAAGCGAATATTTGGGTGGACTTGATTACACAGACACAGAAAAGCTGTTAGAATTACTTCAATAGTTATATAGATATTAAATTGGTTATTTTTAATTTGTGTTTAGTACAATAAGTAGCATAGTATTATTTCAATAATTAATTAACAGTGGACCAATAATCAGATGATCGGTTAGTCTGGGGATGGCCTGAAACACAGGTTTTTATTAACCTAGTTCAGGCATGTCGCCAAAAAAATTATAATGTGAGTACCAACGCACTTTTCAGTAATTTAAAACATGTGTAAATTAAACTAGTTTTTATTTAGGTATTTAAGCCAATCTGTTAAGCACTTTGTACTACTAATACTAAGTATTTATAAGTTTATAAATGTATTACTTTGTAAAAAGAACTCAAATAAATAAATTATTATTATTATATTATTATTATAATTGACTGAGAAAAAATAGTCATCATCATCAGCCTTTTAATGTCCCCACTGCTGGGGCACAGGCCTCCTCTCTGTGAGAGGGTGTGGGCCGTAATCTTCCACGCGGGCCCAATACGGATTGGTGGATGTCACATGTCTTCAAATTTTTGGTTCTAGGACATGCCGGTTTCCATCGTGAGGAAACACACAGTTCACAGTTTTGAGAGCAGTGGTGATGAAATAATTTACACAAAGTAAAGCGCCTGCCTGGGTTTGAACTCACGACCTACAACTTGTAAGTCGCGGCCAATACCGCTGGGCCACCACTGTCGCATAAACAGACATAGTATATTACAATGGTGTGTATACTGACGTGGGTGCGGCGGCGGAGTGAGCTCGCGCTCGGGCTCGGGCGCCGGCTCGGGCTCCGGCGCGGCGGCGGGCTCGGGCGCGGGGCCCGGCGGCGAGGGGCCCGGCGGCCCGGGCGCGGGGCCCGCGCTGGGCGCCGGCGCCGCGGGGGGCGAGGCCGCCGGCTCCGGCTCGGGCTCGCTCAAGCTGTGACCTGGAAGTACATAATGCATGACTAGCTTATCGATCGATCTACGACCTTTTCTCAAATACCTTGGAGTTGGCTCCCATCTTACCGGATGTATGTAGCTGGTAAGTTGGAAGTCAGTATTGTACATGGAACGACTGCCTATCTGCTCCACAACCCACTTCCGGGAATAACAATATCCCTTGTCAAGATGCTGTCACATTTCAGGCTTCAAATGACAGTCGTGAACATATTTTCCCAAGCACAGAGGAGTTCGGTAGCATATTATCATTACTATAATATCAAGTGTTCATTAAACATTTAATGCACACTCAATTCTGTCGAACAATTCTGTAAAAGTTCTATTGTAACTTGCCATAGTCAAAGAATCTCAATATTCGATGTAAGACCTATGTAGTCTATGTACTAGTAACTCGTTTTTTAGCAGACATATTAGACCACTATGTAATTTGTTTATTAACCATTTAACAAATATTACTGGTAACAAGTGTAACCTGCAGTAGTACAGGTGTCCGCCTGGCCGCCCAAACAAACCCTTCGGGGTACTTCGACTAAATACATCTAGTTATTTGGAATATATTATAAAAATACTAGCGACCCGCCCCAGCTTCGCTTGGGTACAAATTATACATATAAACCTTCCTCTTCAATCACTCTATCTATTAAAAAAAACCGCATCAAAATCCGTTGCGTAGTTTTAAAGATATAAGCATACATAGGGATATAGGGACAGAGAAAGTGACTTTGTTTTATACTATGTAGTGATATTGGATACGTATTTTTTTTCTTTCGTTACGTGAAATTTCAACGCACTGTATCTGCCTCATTTTTTGTTTGTTTTTGTACATTAATATAGTTAGTGATTGTGATGGGATGAATGTTGCTATGTAGATATTTTTTTGTAAGTAAAAATAAAAGGCCCTAAAAAAAGTTGGTCGTCACGGGACGCCCGGCAGATGTGAAACATCTATTTTAATATTAGAATTCAAAATTATTGTTAGTTGTTATTGGTGTTGTAGACGTAGTTTTTTTTGTTGGTGTTGTTGTTGTTGGTGTTGTTGTTACTTTTTTTCGCATAGTAGTTTCTAGGGAGAAGGGAGTCGAGAGTGGCGGCGTAGTGGGGGCATCGTGGCAAGACAACGTCATGCCATTGGCCGTCACGGCATTCGAGTCGATTTTACTGCCAAGCCGCGCCAATAGATGTCACATCAAAAAGTATGGGCTGCAATGGAATATGTACTTGTGTGTTGTATAGTTTGTTGTTCCAAAATTTGGTAGTTACCTCAAACTCAAAATTTTTAATTTCACTTAAGCATACACGGGCTCTTAAAAAACCTCAGAAGCTAGTGGTAGTTGGACGGTACGCTCTTGCAAATGAAGTAGCACATGAGATATTTCACCTTGCATTGGAATGTATGTAGGTGGTCTATAGATGGTGTTCAAAATTGCAATTGTCTCAGTAGCGACCTACTCAGAAGTGAGAAGTTAACTACAAAATAATTGAGGTGTATGTATACCTTGCAGCGCGGCCACCAGGTGGCGCGTCGAGTCGTCGATGGGCGCGAGCGCCGCGTGCGGCGGGTGGCCGTTGAGGTGCGGCGGCGGGCCGGCCCCCAGCGGCGCGCCGGCCCCCAGCGGCGCGCCGGCCCCCAGCGGCGCGCCGGACCCCAGCGGCGTGCCGGAGCCCAGTGGCGCGCCGGACCCTAGCGGCGCGCCGGACCCCAGCGGCGCGCCAGAACCCAACGGCGCGCCGGCCGCCAGCGGCGCCAGCGGGGGCGCCGGGAAGGCGGCGGCCGGGAAGGCCGAAGCGGGCGGCGCCACCGGGAAGTACCCCGCGCCGCCGCCCCCTCCCACGCCCGCCTCCTCCTCCTCGCCCTCCGAGCGCCCCGAGCCCGAGCCGTCCTCGTCCGAGAACACGATGTCCTGCGACACGATGCACAACATTAATGTCATATATTTGGCCGTTTTGGCACCATCACTAAATACTTCACAATCATGTGTAAAGTAAAATCAACTTCATAACTTATGCATGTAACGTCAAGTATTGGGTGCTACTTCTGCCAAATCATATCACTCATACACCTTGAATCCTCAGCCAGGCCCAGCACCACACCACATAAGAACACATCACAAAAGTGGGCATTTTGGGTAGTGTTGTGTAACTTCTGACTATACTTCAAGCGGTGGTATTCATACCTGGTAGCGGAAAATGTCGTTGTGCACGTAGTACTTCTTGGGCGACTGCGCGGCCAGCACGAAGGTCTGCGTGAAGCGACGCATGGGCGCGCCGCCGTTGCTGAGCTCGCCCGTCACCTGCACCACCACGCCGTTGCCTAGCGTGGCCTGCGCGTCCACCTGTGCCACACATTACTACTTAGCTGTTGCTTACAAACAATAAAAAAAGGCCATTTTAAGAAGGAAGTTATCATAATCGTCATCATCACTTCAGCTGCAACACATCAATTGCTAGAAATAGACCTCCCCAAGCGTCGTCCAACTCGCACTGGGCCAGCACGGTGGTATACGTCCCACTGTCTCACTGCGAGGAGGCTGTGTCCCAAACAAAGGGAAACATCATAAATGCTCATAATTTTTATTATGCAAGCGTCATCACATGGACCGGTCCTACCCAACACTTCAGCAAACATTACGAACATCAATGTAGTCTCGACCCCTGACTAGACCCTCCTACAGGACATGTTATTCTGCGAAGACCGAAACATGGGAAAAGTTAAGCAAAGAGAAAGTGCTAAGCAAGTGCTTGATTAGCAATCCTTTTGAGCCTAAATTCCTCTCACAAGGATTACTGACCTCATAATAGTTGCCATTCTCCAGGTAAGTAATGACGTTTAAAAATCGAGCATAACGTTTAAAAAGCAAGTACAAAGACTTGTCAGCAAGGCAGGAAGGTTCAGTGCCTCACAGTCCACACTACACACCTGACTGATCTTAGCATGGCAGTCTCGGAAGTTCAGCTGCTGGATGCGGTTGTGGATCTGCTTCTGGCCGACCACCGGCAGGGTCTCGCGGTTGGGCGCGTCCAGCCCTCCGTGGACGAACGACGAGTAGTTGTTGTAGAACCTGCAACGATTACATACGCTTTATTCATTCATTCAAGCACGCTGTCTCCTGCCCAGGAGTTGAGGATGAATTCGAAACAGAGTTACCTCGCCCCTGGGTACTCAGGGCAGGGAAGGTACAGGGGTGAGTTTTAGTCAGTAAGAGTCTGACACGCCCTCCCGCTCCACCCCACAAAAAAAAAAACACGCTGTCTCCTTTGTCATGTGTGCACATGTCAGGCTACTAGGAGTTATTCGGTGACAAAATAAATTAACTTGATATGGATTAATTTTATTATTGATAGGCACAAGTTTGACCACTATCTCACCTGATGGTAAGCGATAATATAGTCGAAGATGATAAATGATAAATGATAAATGATGTTTATTCAGTAAATAGGTTACAAGGAACACTTTTACACGTCAATGTTTTTTGTCAGTTTAAGCTAGATGAGGCCGGTGTTTCCTAGCTGACTACCCTGAGAAGAAACACCGAAACAAACTCAGAGGTCAAAGTCTCTTTTAGTGTTCAAATCCATACAATGTGGACTGGTTAGATCATATGAGAACCATGTACGTTTATGTCTGGGATGAGCTTTATGAAGAAAGCAACACACGAATTCGAGTGGACCTGTCCAGACAGTGCAAGCATTTGTCAGTCATCGCGAAGCTCAACTCAGAACTCTGAGGTGCTCAACGAACCGACGAACAATACCAAAGTAAGGACATTTGAGTAGGCCGCAAAAAATACTCAAACTGCCAGACAATCATAAAATCTACATGAATATAACGACATACATAGTTCTCGCATTCACATTATTCTATATGAGGACCATGCAGCTTAGTGTCTGTAGTGGTCTTTTGAAGAAAGAACCAAACATATTTGAGTGGACCTGTCCAGTCAGTGCAAGCATTTGTCAATAGTCGAATAGCTCAACTTAAAAACCACTAAGGAGCTCAATGACATGACGAACAATACCAAAGAAAAGACATTTGGGTAGGCCGCAAAAGTACTCAAACTGTCAGACAACGTTGAAAATTACTGTAAAAAGGAGGAGAAAATAATAATAATAACCCACATAGTCCTCACATTTACAATAATTAAGTAATCAAAAAAAAAAAAAAAATATAACACTTTACAAAGTAAATATTTGTGTCAAACAAAATAGTAATCATAATATGTCAATCAAAAAATAAAAATAAATATAATACTTAACAAAGTATTCAAGTCAAAAAAAAAAAAAAAAATAATAATAATAAAATGTCAATAAAAAAATAAAATAAAAAATATAATACAATACTATACAAGTATTCATGTCAAAAACGAATAATAAAAAAAAATATATATATAAAAAATTTTTCATCAGTAAGTAGTACATATGAAAACAATGGCTCATGTATTGTATATCATTGAAGCAGCTCAATCCCACGCCTTTTTGTCCTCAAGAAAGTCATTAATTGTGTAAAAAGCTTTCTGGCATAGCTTACGTTTAATAAATGATTTAAATTTATTTATGCTTAGTTCTTGAATTTGGCTAGGAAGTTTATTATAGAAACGTATACATTGACAACTAAACGAACCACCTATTTTTTTCTTGAGCCTGGTTTTTGGTACAATAAATTTGTGTTTGTTCCTAGTATTTATGCTATGGATATCACTGTATCTTTTAAACAGATTAATATATTTATGTGCATACATGAGATTCTCATAAATATATTGAGAGGGAACAGTCATAATATTAATCTCTTTAAATTTGTCTCTGAGGGAGTGTCTGGGACTTAATTTATAAATTGCACGAATAGCCCTTTTCTGTAAAACAAAAATTGTCTGAATATCGGCGGCATTTCCCCACAACAGAATGCCGTACGACATCACACTATGAAAATAACTAAAGTATACTAAACGAGCTGTCTCTAAATCAGTTAAACCACGAATTTTCCTTACGGCGTATGCTGCAGAGCTAAGTTTTTTGGACAGTTTATCTATATGGGGGCTCCACTGAAGCTGCGCATCCAAAGTTAAACCTAAGAACACTGTGGAATCCTCGGGTTTCAACTCTTCACCCTTTATTGACACACTAGTGTTCACTTGTATTACATTGGGTAATGTGAACTTTATGCATTTTGTTTTTTTCTCGTTAAGGAGAAGATTATTGACATTAAACCAGTTAACTACAGTTGAAAGAGCATTATTTACATTATCAACAACCACCTGCTGACGTTTGAGTTTAAATAAAAGTGAAGTGTCATCTGCAAACAGCACTATATCATGTTTATCCTTTATGAGGTAAGGCAAGTCGTTGATATAGATTAGAAACAAAAAAGGACCCAGAATTGAGCCTTGAGGAACCCCCATTCTGACTACAGACCCGGAAGACCTTTTGCCGTTCACATCAACTCTCTGAATCCTATTACTCAAGTATGAAGTAAGAAGATCCAGAGAGGCGCCCCGGACTCCGTAGTAGTGCAGCTTCCTGATCAATGTATCATGGAGAACGCAATCGAAAGCCTTAGACAAATCGCAAAAAATGCCCAACGCATCGCATTTATCTTCCCATGCATTATAAATGTGTCCCAAAAGTTCAACACCAGCATCAGTTGTTGAACGACCCTTTGTGAAACCAAACTGTTTGTTGTGTAATAATTTGTGTTTATTAAAATATCTTTGAATTTGATCTAAAATAATTTTCTCAAAAATTTTACTAAAAGTAGGTAGCACTGATATAGGTCTATAATTAGTAGGGTCTGATGTACTACCCGATTTAAACAATGGTATAATTTTACTATATTTCATTAGATCAGGAAACTCACCACAATCTATACAATTATTAAAAATTACGGCTAAAGTAGGTGCTACAATGTCTATAATAGACCTAGCAACGTCAACAGAATTACCCCATAGATCTGCAGTCTTTTTAACATTTAAAGTATTAAAAGTTTTGATTACATCATTACAAGTGACATATTGGAAATAAAATTGGGATTCACAAACTGGAACGTTTTCTTTAAGTAAAATTTCTGCAGCAGTTGGTGATGAATTTAGAGATTTTGTAGTCGATACGGGAATCTCTGCAAAGAAATTTTCAAATGCCGCGGCGACTTGCGAATCTGATTTAATGATACTGTCATCAATAGCAAGGCTGTAATCACTACTTCGGTTGCAAGACCTTCCCGTTTCGCTATTAATAATATCCCAAGTCATTTTAATTACATTACTACTATTTTTAATTTTTGAACTTAAGTAGCGAGATTTCGCCAAATAACATAC
Organism: Polia nebulosa; assembly: GCA_951329385.1. NCBI lineage: Eukaryota > Metazoa > Arthropoda > Insecta > Lepidoptera > Noctuidae > Polia > Polia nebulosa. The sequence goes on along the minus strand of OX589603.1, from coordinate 32,004,787 downwards.
TTTTTTAAATAATTTAGAATAATTCTTTACATATAAATTAAATTCTACAGTGTTAATATAAGTCCGTTCTTCATACAGCTCATACAGCCGTTTTCTACTTTCATTAATACCAATGGTGGCCCAGTCACTGAAGGAAGTATTGCTATTTACCGAAATCGTCTTAGGAATAAAAGTAGTATCAAATTGCGTGCAATACATTTTGAAAAAATCATTATAATGTTGATTAGGGTCATCATTAGTTGACAAAAGTGGGATTTTATTTGAGAGTTTAGTTTTAAATGTTTCCAAGCGACCTTTAGATTTTGGGTTAACAGTGATATCTTTTTTTCGTTTATATTTGTTTATATTTGGTATAGTGATCAATAGTCCACTATGATCAGAGTCTAATAAATTAATAATTTTTTTGTGGGTAGGTAAAATATCTGCATAAATATTATCTAGGCAAGATGCAGTAGTGGGGGTTATTCTAGTAGGCTCCATAAATAGATTTACAAGATTGTATGACTGAAACAAACTTATAATTTTAGTGCTTAGGCTAGAAGTTTCTAACAAATTAACGTTGAAGTCGCCACAAACGATGACAGACTTACTAGAATTACAAATTTTTTGAAACACTTCATCCATTACTTTTTCAAAACAATCATACAATCCTTTAGGTGGTCTGTACACACTTAATATAACAAACTGCTCCAATTCAATACAGGCAATTTCAACTGTCTGTTCAACAGAGAGGCTCACAATATCCTTGCGGTCTTTAAACTTAAGTATATTATTTATGAAAATTAATGAGCCACCATGTATAGCGTTTACTCTGCTGAACGAACTACCAACCTGGTGATTACTATAATTAAACATAATCTGATGGCTTTTAAGCCAATGTTCAGTTATACAAAGAATATCTACATTGTTAAATTTAAGGAATAATTCTATTTCTAAATCCTTGCCCATACAACCATAAATATTTTGGTGCACCAGGTTGATACTATTTGTTGATTTTAAAACATTGTTTTCACCATTCTTTAAATAATTGCTAGAGATTGTCTCTGTTGTCTTAATTTCTAATTTAAATTATTAATAATGTCAAAATTTGATGCCAAGACATTGGCAGAATTATGAAAAATGTCATTGCATTGCTCAATAGAAGCAAATTGTTTAGCCAAATTCTTGGCTGTTATACAAAATAAATATGATAGCGACACAGCTATCTGTCTCCTACAATAATTTGAAAGATAGTATCTATCTATATGATTCCTATCTTTTGTCAAATAAAAACGATTACCAATATAATGGATGGAGCATGCTTGCCTAGAAGTATAATATTGATAATATTCACTATTGATTTAAAGACTCCCAGGTTGTAGCTATCAGGAAACACAGACTCAGGCAGGGAATTCCACTCCTTTGCTGTACGCACAATGCATCAAGCACCCCATACACGATCGAACTTGCGCCTGATAAAGTTTGACGTTGACCAGTTCTTGGCTGACATAAGTGAGAAATAGATAGCTGCTATAGCATGAATAAAGCTAGAATTGCTGCCATTAGCCAGTCTAGTGGTAGATTAGTCGCAGGTGTTATATAGTCATTTTTAACAGACTTCAAAAAGGAGGAGGTTCTCAATTCGTCTGTTGTTTTTTTTTTCTTTTCTTTGAAAGATGTCTATGCTTATTATAAAATGTTTTTAATTTTTCTGCTGTGAATCAACAGCTCATTTGGTATGTTACCAGGCCCTGTAGCTCTTTCCAGTTTTTGGGAGTGAATGGCCCTTTGTACTTCCGATAAGAGTATTGTAGGCACATTATGTATTTAAGTAGGTACTTGTTTAAATAGTTCAGTCAATTTTTTTTTATCATTTATTATACCAGTTTATATTAAACTAATTAATAACTTAATGGGTTAAACATGCTGAAATAAAATAAATAAAATATGTACAAGCAGCATAAAAGGAGGGAGGAGTATAGTTCATCGGGCATCGAAAATTTTGTCCACATCACTGTCAATGGGAAAAGTGCCCCGAACGCTGGCAGCATTGCCATGTTGAATGACAACGCTGATTCTATTTTTTTTTTCTTTTTAGTCAATTTGTACTTAGGTACTAACTTAATGAGAGGAATATCACAATAAGAAGGTAAATTAGGTAGAATATAATATTGTTTGTATTAGCTTATTTGACGTTTAACTTTTCTGACGTGTAAAAGTGTTATTTATAACCTATTTACAAGGGACTTTCGTTGGTAGTGGTGAAGGTTTATCACGTGCTTTTGTTTGTGTTACGAATTTTTTCGATTTAAGTTAATTTTTCCATTGTGAACTTCAATCGAGACAGTTCTTTGTGTTTGTGTTGTATCGTAAGTTTGTATACTTTTAATTATTAAGTCTTTTAACCAGTATCTTTAATGGAAACTAAAAAACCCCCTGACCCCCCTGATCCTCTTGAATTCACTCCGGTGCTGACAGTCTCCCTCCCCAACGACAATGTACAAGAGGAAATGGAATCTGAGCCTTCAAGTAGAAAAAGATTGGCTACTTCCCCCCCCCAACTACTGTAACAAATCCTCCAAAACTCCTCAAAAAAGAATTCGGTAGACAAACCTATACGACTAGGGACAATGCAACATACGTTGTGCATGTCTCTTTGAAAGATGGCCAGACCTCAGGTACCGTTTTGCATAAAGTTAAATTCGGAATGTTTTTACATGAAAAGAATTTTAGCAATGTAGTCCTAGGTAGTGTCAAACAGCTAGGGAGGAACCGTGTTTCAGTCCCACCAGGATGCAAACAGCTTTTTGATTAGCCGATTGTTGGAGAAGCATAATTTCATCGCTACAATTCCTCAGTTCAATATCACTCGTATGGGACTTGTCACACTGAATGGAGTGAGAATGAAATTATCCAGAATATCAAGGTTCCTGCTGGATGTGGCCCGGTAATAAAGGCAAGAAGAATTAATCGGAAGGTAAGCTCTCTGGGTGTCACTGAGTGGAAACCCACTCAAACCGTGATTCTCACTTTTGATGGGCAAGTTTTGCCTAGGCGAGTCTATTGTTTTTATTCCACTCTCTCGGTAGAAAAATACATGTACCCGACTATACAATGCTTCAACTGTTGTCATTTCGGGCATACTCGTACTGTATGCCGTTCTAAGCCACGCTGCTACAAATGTAGTCAAGACCACCCGGGCGATGGATGCCAAGTCACCACCAATTATGCTGTTTGTATTTCTTGTTCTGGCAATCATTATGCCAATGATAAAGGTTGCCCTGAATTGGGTCGCCAGAAAGGAATAAAGGCACTAATGGCAGAGAAATCTGTCTCTTATGCAGAAGCAAGTCAGGCCTTCCCTCGAGTCTCAAGATCCTACGCTGAGGTGTCAAGAGCATCTCCTAAACCTAATCCCACTAACTCACCCCAATATCCCAGTCAAAGTTCCCAAAAATCCAACTCATACCAAAAAACTGTCTTCCTGAAACCCAAGTCCCACACACCCCTCTCACCTAGTTATGATAAGCAGGCTCATCAAGCCCTCACCCAAGACTACTCCTTCTCCCCATCCCAAAATGGCTGTGCTATTCCTAGGGAAGGTGCCAGCAGTCCTCCCAGCTCGGGAAAACATCCTAAATATAATTTCCAGTATGCTAATGACAGTATTAGCCAATCCTTCTCAATCCCTACCTGACCACGTTGCCAACAAATTGTCATCTATAGTCCGATACATTCATAATGTCCCATCCCCAGACATTCCTTCAATGGAACACCAGGAGTATTTCTCCCAAGAAGACTGACCTCCTCTTTTTAATAAATAAATACAAACCATCGATCTGCAGCATCGTTGAGACATGGCTTCGTCCTGATAGCAATTTCAGGATTCCTTGTTTCATCAATAACAAAGTCACATACTCCCCGATTCCTCTACCCTTTGTAGGTGATAACATCAATGTTGTTGCTGTTAAGGCTGAGGATATAAATATTTTTAGCTTTTATATTCCACACCCACAAATTGATGATCTTGAATCCATAAAAAATTTGCTGAGTAATGTTCAAGGCCCATTGCTTGTTATGGGTGATTTTAATTGCCATCATTATAGGTGGAGATCGGAAACCTGCGACAACTTCGGCATAGGCCTAGTAGATGTATTAGATGAACTTGACCTATGTGTGATCAATGATGGCAGTGCCACACGTCGGACTTCACCAGGACAAAACAACAGTTGTGTTGACTTAACATTCTGTTCATCTAACATGGCCAGCCTTTTTAATTGGAGCCGCTTGGATATGACTTATGGGAGTGATCACTATCCCATCATGGTGGAAATCCCTTCAAGAACCATATCTGACAATTTCTCCCCTCCCCTATTAAAATACCAATTAAACTCACTGGATTGGGACCTGTATTCCAAAATTTTGGACTTACGGGTCAGCTCCCTTCCTTCCGCTAATGAGACAAACGCTCAGCAGTCCTTTTTGTCATTCTCAAATACTATAACTGCTACAGCGGACGACTGCTTCCCTGCCAAAAAACCGCCAACTGGCAAAATTCCATCTCCGCCATGGTGGGATAGGGAATGCTCTGATGCGATCAGAGCCAGGGATAAGGCTGAAAGGAATCTCAACGCTGATATGAATCTGGATAATATCATTACTTTTAAACATATATTGGCTAAGTCCAGAAAATTACTCAAGAAAAAGAAAAGAGAAGGTTGGCGGAAATACTGTTTACTGAGTCCATCCACTCCAGCTTCAGTGGTGTGGCGTAGATTAAAATCCTTTAGGAATAGCTTTGGGCCACCCTCTGGGCACTTAATGTGTAAAGAACTGGGTCACCAGGTCTTCTCTAAACTAGCCCCGGCCTATGCTCCGGATAAGGATGAATGTGTCTCTACGGATCCCCAGATGGCATCAGATGATCCTCTAGATAGACCATTCACTTTGGGGAAGCTGAAGTCAGTCCTCGCTCATGTAAGAGATTCTGCTCCTGGAGTGGATGGATTCCCTTACTCTTTCACATCCAAAGCAGGGGTTAAGACTTACCAGTATTACTTGGACTTGGCCAATTATTGTTTCTCATCTGGGTATATTCCTCCCGATTCGAAGGTTCAAGTCGTCATACCAATTTTAAAACCTGGAAAAGATCCCAGTGATCAGTCTTCTTTCAGACCCATTGCTCTATCGTCCGTACTTATTAAACTCTTGGCAAACCTCATTAAAAATCGTCTGGAATGGTTCGTGGAGAGCAGGAAACTGCTGCCAACGACTCAGTTTGGCTTTAGGAAAGGCTTGGGTACAACTGATAGTGTGGGTACCCTCACATCAGGGATCTGGCTGGCCCTCAGTCGAGATGAGTCTGTGGTAGTCGTCTTCCTTGACATTTCTGCTGCCTATGATTCTGTCCTTCTCCCAGTTCTCAGGCAGAAAATGCAAGAACTGAGAAGCCCGGCTAGGATATGTCAGATCATAACCAGTATCTTCTCAGAACGTAGTATTAAACTAAGAATTCCTGGGGGGGACCCTGATCCAAGGTTAACTTGGAGAGGCCTACCCCTTTATTTAATATTTACACTTCAGATCTCCCTTCTTGTCTAAATTTTAACTGTAGATCCCTTCAGTATGCTGACGATATTGCATTGTTGGTCTGTAACAAATCAATCGAGGATGCAGCCCGATCCATGAACATATCTTTGTCCTCATTAAACCAATGGTTATTTGATCGTGGGTTGTCTCTTAGCGCTTCAAAGAGTACAGCCGTTATCTTTACTCGCAGACGTCTTGTCCCTCAGGTAGATATCAGTATTGATGGCCAGGCTATCCCAATTGAGAAAAAGGTCAAGTTCCTGGGGGTTACCCTGGATTACAAATTGTCGGGAGTCGATCACATTAACAACACGATAAAAAAATGTGAACGCTCGATTTCAATTCTCAAGGCTTTGGCAGGGGTCTGGTGGGGTGCTCACCCAACCACCTTAAAACTGGTCTATAATGCGCTGGTCAGAAGCGTCCTAGATTACTGTTCCTACCTAATTGAGCCATGCAACAAAGAAGCTCTGCGTAGACTAGATTCTGTCCAGACCAAATGTCTTAGAATTATAATTGGTGCTATGAAATCCTCCCCCATAAATGCTCTTGTGCAGATCCTCCCCTTACCCTTCGTAGACAATACTTAGCAGATCGATTCCTTTCAAAAGTCTTCGCTCTTTCGTCACACCCATTGCTTCCCATTTTAGAGCAAATTCACACCTCTTTGGAGGTATCCCCTTATTGGAAACACAAATCCATTCCACCATTAATGAATAGGTATGGAGAGCTTAAAAACCTCTCCTCACCTGTGTGTCAATATCCCACCCTACCTGTGTTTTCTTCTGAGTATGAGGTGGTCCATTTTGAGCCAAGTTGTTTTGGACTTGGTATCTCCAAAAACTCCGAGGACGTAAAAGGTGACTTTGATCGGGCTATCAAGAGATACTGGAAGGGTTGGAGCCTGTTTTACACGGACGCATCTAAATTATCGTCGACGGGATGTACGGGTGTCTCGACTTATTTCCAGAACTCGAAAATAGCCCTCCTTTTCCAATGCCCCCCAGAGGCCTCAGTATTTACAGGGGAATGCATCGGTATCCTAGAGGCCATTAACTTCATATTAGCACACAATATCCAAAATTCGGTAATTTTTTCAGATTCTCGCAGTTGCGTACAGGCTTTAAGTCAAAATCAACTTAAATCTAAAATTCACAGCAAAATTATCATGGATATTCGTAATTTACTTTTTATTTGTTTTAAAAATGACCTAAATATTGAAATAGTTTGGGTTCCCAGTCATTCGGGTTTAAGGGGTAACGAATGCGCCGACTTGTTGGCAAAATACGCTACCTCCAACCCCGTGGATCGAAAGCACTTCATGCTGCATAGTTACGACTTACGCTCGGACACCAAAATCAAACTTCACAACTCGTGGTCAGCTACATGGCAGGTAAGCTCAAAGCTGAAGGGAGCGTACTACGCCAGTATTCAACCTGACATCCAGCGGAAACCAAGATGTCAAAAAGAACTGTTTCGTCCTTGTGCAGACTGAGACTCGGCCACTGCTGTAGTCCTGTATTCTTGCATAAAATTCATGTTCGTGACAATTCTTTGTGTGAGTGCGGCCTCGAGGATGGTACTTTGGACCATATCTTCTTTTCTTGTCCTTCGAATTCCCAATCCTTCGACTTGTATCACATGCTTTCTAAAATCAAAATCCCCTTTCCTATTAACTTCCATTCTCTTCTGACTAATTTCTCTCCTAAACTTATTCAACTTCTATCAAAATGTTTAAACGACAACGACATCACTATGTAGCAGTGTGTGTTATTTATTTTTATTTGTTATGTTTAGGTATGTGTCCGAGTGAGTGATTGTCCGGGCATTATAGTCACTTGTAGTGCCTAGATAGTTATTTGTACATACAGGCTGTAACGGAAAGGTGTGGTCATATTTTAGGAGCTGGTTCTGCCCATGGAAATGAACAACTTTTTCTAAGAAAAAATAGAAAATTCCAAAAAAAAAAATTGGAATTTCCATACAAAGTTATCATCAGCTCATCAATATTTGTATGGGAGGTAAAAAATTTTTTTTAGAATTTCCTCGGATTTTCTTGAAAAAAGTTGTTCATATCGATGGTCAGATGCAGTTCTTAAAATATGACCACACCTTTCCGTTACACCCTGTATAGATAAAAAAAATAAAAACTATGTTTACTAACAAAAAATGTATTGTCCTCACAGTAACTAACAGAGTAAATCTACCACAAAGTGCAAAGTTCGACGGTTCACCTCACCGTGCTGCGGTCACCACATGACGCTGGCAGAATAGTCGACATCGGCTCAGTTGCCAAAGAAAAAAAAAAAAAAACCTATTTACAAAATAAAAATCATTTATCATGTAACTAGAATTTCCCAGTTTTCAATCAATAAATGTGTCCTGCCTAGCTTAGGTGGTTATCCTGCCAAAAGTGACAGACCCCTGAATTCTGCTTACCACTACCAGGCACAAACTGAAGCCGAAGTGAGGCGTATCAGCAGCAGCAGCCGATGCCTCATGCAGTGTAACTTGACAAGAGTTAATGGGTTGTTACTGTCAGTAAATACAAGCCAGTGTGGATTTATGGATTAATTTATATTCGGTTTATAGCAAGAGAGGCAAGAGGCTCGACCTCCCGATTTGTGGGATTTTAAGTAGGTACAACTGTCGCAAAGTGGGATTAATTTATATTCGGTTTATAGCAAGAGAGGCAAGAGGCTCGACCTCCCGATTTGTGGGATTTTAAGTAGGTATAACTGACGCAAAGTGGGATTAACACTCAACTTTGCCTATCACTTTAGGGGATGCGGGTGTCGTGATAAATAATAATAGCAAGGTGCGTCCTGCCAGGGGCGCGGGTGGGTGTGAAAGAGTCGCCGCGGCCCTCACACAGGCTACTGAAGGAACACGGGTGGCTTTTAGCCAGTATAATTCTGACACGCTCTCCCGCTCCACCCAAAACGGGAGAAGTTATTTGATAATTTCAAACTCAAAGAAAATGGCTATAGTTATGTCTAGTCGAGTTTCGTATGCACGATCTGATAACTAAAGATACACTGCATGCAAGCTGTACGTCAGATGCGCCGCAAATGACAACAAACAAAGAAAGTGACATAATCCGCGCGACAACAAAGCGTCACGTGGTCCGTGACTCATTCTCACGCACATTGCTGAATGTATAGTGAAAAGATTCAAACTGCGAAGTTGGTAACCTTGCTTGTACAGACGTTGTAACCATCACAAGCGACCGAGTCTCAATCGCTAAACAATTACCGTTTCTCTGCCCAGTAAAGAAACGAAACTCATAATAATGAACGTAATGAGTTAAAAGTAAAATGCGCTACAAGTTCTCCTTAATTGTGTAACAAATGGAGGAATTGTCGATAGCCGCGCCCTGTGCGCGACGGGGGAGGAGTGCCACTCGTCCAGTTATTAGCTAACACACATTCCTATGTAACCCCTCAGCAATGATATCAGTCGAACATTATCACATCATTTGTGAAACATGTTTGGTGCCGAGATTGCATATTAAAATCGTATGAACATGACCGCAATAGTTTGGTTGGCTGCAGAGAACAGGTTCGAAAACGACGCAACCATAATAAATAATCGCTTTTAAATTACGGATTCGTGAGCGTGACTAACGAAGGATCGCATAGCGCGAGTAACTTGTGACTAGGGCACTTGCTATATCGTGTTGGAGACTGCGAGCTGTAGACGAGCCTGCAGCAAGAAGCAGGTGGGGTATCATCCACAACGGGCCATCAGACATGAAAGGCCCAGGGCCAACGGTGTTACAAAAAAAAACACCTCATACACTTTTTTTTTTTTTTGGGGGGTGGGAAATCATCCTATGACTTCTTCCGCTCTAGGGTGGAGCGGAAGGGCGTGTCAGACTCATACTGACTAAAACCCACCCCTGTTCCTTCCTGCCCTGAATGCCCAGGGGCGAGGTAACTCTTTCGAATTTATCCTCCACCCCCGGGCAGGCATCGGCCACGAGGGGCCCGTCGTGTTTGCTGACAACTCTTTGAGGCGCGCGTGGAACACTACGCGCCGTCGACTCTCGGACCTGGTGCTGATCGGGCGGCGAGTTACCCACTACTCGCCGTCCGCAGGCCCGGGTCTACGGTGGCCGGAGATCGTCTCGCGGCGCCCGAAGCCCCTGGCGTCTCCTGCGGCGGCTGCTGCTGAGGGCGTTAGGGCGACTCTGCCGTTGTTGAGTCTTCCTAACGTGTGCCGCCTCCCTCTTCGCGAGCATTACTGCTTCGCAGAAGGAGGAGACGGCTCCCCATTCCCTCTCGCTCCGTACCATGGCCTAAACCAGGGCACGGCGCGAGAGGTCGCTGCCGCCTATCGCATCCACGAGGACACGGCGGTGCTCTGCCCAAGCGGGGCAAACCTCCACCGTGTCCTCTGGGCGATCCTCACACGTACAAAAAATACTGCAGAAGGATCTCTCTTCCGCAAGATTGGATTCTACGTTCGAGTCATTATCGTGCATGAGCACTGAAGCGCATCCAATACTTGCAACTGAACCAGAAGCCGTAGATATACACAGATAGGTACGATCGGAACGTATGACGTCGTACACCGTCTTCTTCTTAGATAATAAGATGACGACATGTTAACAACTGCCCACTTTTCAAATGGCTCAATAGTAGGAGAGTAATAAAATTGTAAAGGAAAAAGAGATTTATTTTGTTTAGTCACTTTTCTAAATGAGGTAAGGCTCTAGCGCATCAAGGTCGCTTAGTTGCGAGTGGCGCAGGAGTGCCGCAGCTAAGCTGCTTCTTTTTTTTATAAAGAAGGCCTATAATATTTAAAGAGCTAACATTAGTTTCATGCCCTTTCTCAGAACGATGTTAAGATTTTTAAACACATCATCACGATATTGGTAAGCAAAATAGACAAACTCTTTTTAATAAACTTCGACGTGCCATATACCGGCCAAGCCACGCCCTCATTGAATAAAAAATCGTAGCATAGCATAGAAAATAAATATTAAAGAATCCAACGTCACATTTGTTACAAAGCGGATAAAGTATTTTTACATTGTTAAAATAGGTCTAAGAATGTTTCGTATCCAAAGTAGTACGCAAGTACCAAAAACGGCCGTTTTTGGTACTTTTGCCTACTACTTTAATCTAAAAATACTTTATCCTCTTTGTAACAAATGTGACGTTGGATTTTTAATAATTATTTTCTATGCTATGCTACGATTTTTTATTCAATGAGGGCGCCACTTGGCCAGTAGTACGGCCTTAACCCTTAACTGGTGTAGCGGTCCCCACGCAGCATACTTTTACGATTTTCTATGGACCTAAGAGCCGATTTTTAATATAATCTCATAACGCCGCAACTCGCGTAGCTGACTTACAAAGTTGTAGCACTTACCAAGACGGAGGTCTGTACGTACTTACCCTCTGGGTTCCGCGCGGCCCCCACAAACCACAATACAAGTTACGTTTTTTTTTTCAATATCGGCTTCTATGTTCTTTCAAAACTAAGATTAATTTATCATGAAAAATGAAAAATATTTATTTTGTGTAGATATTTTCATAGTTCTTAATTGTTCGAAAAACCAAACACTAAAATATGTAACATACATCATAATAAATATTTACGATACCAGCTAAGGGTTAACATTGGAGCAGTGTATTTAGCTGGTATTCAGCTGCATCCGGTTAGATTGGAAGCTGACGCCAACATAATTGGGCTAAGCAGATAGATCTTAGTAGTTACCTGTGCAGGTGGGCGGGCGCCTTGTTGAGCAGCGTGTAGTACTGCCGCACGAACTCGCGGCCAACGCTCTGCGGGGACGGGGACGCCTCCATTACCATCGCTGTTGTTACCAGTACGCCAAAACAGCCCTCTGCTATACGCTGCCCTGGCGGAGTCAACACAATCCTTCAAACATCATACATTCCAGCTAGCATAACACACCACAAACTGGATATCTATTATTAATAAAAAACAATCACCGAGTGTAATGTGAATGTAAACGCATCACTTCAGAATGGTTGCACCTATTTGGATAATTATTTTTTTGTTGCATTGGTAACTGTCAGAACAAGGTTTTTATGAAAGTAATTTAGTGAAATCGGAAAAATAAAATTGAACCCTAATATATTTAACATTTATTGAGAACCTGTAAAAAGTTCAGAGGTGTGCTGTGCATGTTACATAAAAATCTTTCATTTTAATCCTCTGCTTTATGGTGCTCTTACAGGATTCAAAGACAATCATTTATTCATGATATCAAAACTATCTGCAAAATAGTTATAATTAATGTGTACTAACACAGTAATAGACTTTCCCATACATGAATGAAGACAAGGTAAAGGGAGATATAGATATTGAGATTTAGCACGTTAGTAGCGGTCATTGACCCTCCTACACGGCCGGATCTTTTGGCGTGTGGCCATAATTGGAACTAACACCACCATCTTGTTTATCCAATCCAAGTTCCCATGGCAATTTTACAAACGTTTACCAACAACAACCCAGTCAGTCATTCAAGTGCCAAAAGATCATTAAAGCACTACATGTATGGCCTTCTTAATTTAGAAAACAGAAACAAACATACAAAACCATCCTTTTTTTTTTAGGGTGGGAAATCGTCTTATCTCCCGCTCTGGGTGGAGCGGGAGGGCGTGTCAGACTCTTACTGACTAAAACCCAACCCTGTCCCTTCATTGCCTGAGTGCCCAGGGGAGCGGTAGCTCTGTTACGAATTTATCCGCATGCCGAGTCGTGATTATCCTCAACATTTTTTACTAATAAAGTAAAATACATAGTGCTCGTATGTGTATTGTTTGAGTGCCTACAAAGAGATATTAGGAAAAGGGAATCAGCGTGATTAATTAGCTGGAAGACAAGTTAATTTGTCAATTAATTTCTCAGCACACCCCCACTCTTGCTTATACCAATACTTGATATGCTAATTGCTCCTTCAATTAGTTACCAATTAATGATACCGTTTTCAGATAAAGATTTATTGTTAATGTTATTTGTTGTTACTAAAATATTGTACAAAAATAAACAAAGGAGAATACCCTATTAATGTAGTACTAGCCTGTTGCTGCCCCACTCCAGGGCAAAGGCCTTTTTAGGGTTCCGTACCTAAAGGGTAACCAACGGGACCCTATTACTAAGCCCCCGCTGTCCGTCCACCCGACTTTTTTTTTTACTTATTTTTTTTACTGACTACAATCTCACCTGATGGTAAGCGATGATGTGGTCGAAGATGGAGCACGCTTGCTTAGAAGTAACCTATTCACTCTTAACTAAAGACTTGACACCCAGGTTGTAACTATCAGGAAACACAAACTCCGGCAGGGAATTCCACTCCCTAGTTGTACGCACAAGGAAGGTTGTGTAGAATGTTCTCAAAACGTTTTGTGCTTGAGGATGAGATGTCCACCATGTACCGGTGGCGCATCGCCGTACGTCTTGTAGTCCGATGATGGTACGGGCTTGGCGGAATTAAATATGCAATTCCGTCGCACACTCCCCAAAACGCAACCGATAGAAAACCGACAGGCTAGCAACTATTTGCGGATAAATTCGTAACAAAGTTACCGCTCCCCTGGGCACTCAGGCAAGGAAGGAACAGGGGTGGGTTTTAGTCAGTAAAAGTCTGACACGCCCTCCCGCTCCACCCAGAGCGGTCATAGGATGATTTCCAAGGCTAGCCACTCTGTGTCTATTCTAAAGACTTTGGAGCTTCCACTCGACGAGCCTATCATTGCCGATGATACTATTGGCTCGTTTCTCAATTGTCTCAAGGGCATCAAGCTGGTATCTGGCCGATCCGTCCCAAAGATGAGAGCAGTACTCCCTACACGATCGAACTTGCGCTTCATAAAGTTTGAGCAGCTGTTCCGGCGGGAAGTACCGTCTCACCTTTGCTAAGATCCCCAACTTTTTGGCAGCCACTTGAGCCGTTGCGTCTATGAAAGGACCTAAATTGAGGGTAGATGTCAACTTGACACCAAGAAGCTAAAGTTGGTCGGTTATCGGCACGGTTACACCTCGGAAAGATGGAGCTGGGTGGAATTGGCTCCTTTTAGCGGAAAAAAGAAACGGTTACCAGCATTGAACTTGACCAGATGGTATCGCCCCATTCTGAGACAAGTAAGGACTAAGTTCAAGTGTTCAACCATACTCTCTTGGAGAGACCCACCAAGCTCATGCGTTGAACAGTATCTCTCGGCAACTCTGCATAATCAAAGGTACCGGGTTTTAGCAGATCGTTAATATGCAGCAAAAACAATGTTGCCGAGAGCACCAACCCCTGAGGTTCATTAATATCCAGCAGTCCGGCGGAGCAGCAATCTATGACCACTCGGATAGGCGGATCTCTGCAAAAATCTGCAATCCCATCACACAATCCGGTGCGTATACCAAAGGAAGGAAGCTTGCCTATTGGCAAGCTTCCTTCCTTCCTTTCCGGCCTTCAACAGACCCTAGCCCCTGCTAGACCCTGTCGAAGGCCTTCGAGATGTCCAGGGAGACTGCAACTGCTTCCCTGTGTTCTCGATGGCCTCACTCCAGATGTGAACGGCATATGCTAGAAGCTCTCCAGTTGACCGATTTCGGCGGAAGCCGTATTGTCGATAACTAAGGTTAGCTTCTAGGTATTCCAGGCGTTTACCATTCAGAAGTTACGGAGATGGGTCTATAACTCGCAGGGTCAGCTCGACTACCCTTCATGGGCACAGGCTGTATATTAGCTTGCTTCCAAGCCATCGGCACATTTCTAGTCTCAAACGAAAGGCGAAATAAGCGTGTCACGATCAGAGACAATTCAGGCGCACAAGTCCTCAGTGCAATTGCCGGTATCCCGTCAGGGCCACTAGCCTTGTCCACGTCTAGTTACGCAGTACCCTACTGACATCCTTATGATGAATGCAAATGTCGAACATACTCAACTCGCATCCATCAACAGAATGAGGGGGTGGCGTGCCACCAGTATCTATCCAGTACCTAGATTCCACAAACAGAGAGGCAAACAAGTTTGCTTTCTCCTCAGCGAGTGGGCCAGCGACCCAGCGGGGTTCAGCAGTGGAGGTAGTAATGGGCGGCAGGCCAGATGGCCTGCCGCATAGTACAGATTTTGTTATACAGCCCGCTGGCAGATATCTATCTGTCAGCGGGCTGTATATCAAAATCCATAATAGGTAGACAGTTGAAATTTACACATAATGTGTATTTCTGTTGCATAACAACGAATAATAAAAATAAATTCAAAATTAATGGGGTATCGCCTACCAGAAATATGTTTTTTTTTGCTTGATCTTAATAATGGCAACAAGTAGACACGTATAAAACCTTGTAGGATGGTCCGGGACCCTTCATGCGCCAGTCCGACAGTCACACTTGGCCGGTTTTCATAATTCACAAATATCAATCAGCATACTTGCCCAAGGTAGTCTAGCCAGACTTATATTATTTAAAAGTCCAGTTTTTTTCATGATGTTTTCCTTCACCAATGTCATTGATTTCCAAAATAAACTTAGAAAAACCATATGCATTGAACATTGGTGCTTGCTAAATACATTTTTTGCAACTATTTATTTGGTCAGGCTTATAAGTTGAATACAAATGAAATATGTATTATTTTCTATAGGTTTACCATAGCAGTATGTTAAATTTAATCATTACATTACAAATGTTGTATCAAAACTAACAAGCAGGCTGGCAAAACAAGTCTGAAATCTCCTGTAACAATGGAGGAGACTACCAAGATATTCAGTCATACACATTCCTTTATATTGATTGGTGTTTACCTGCCCAAGGTAAGTAAGTAAGTATTCTGCCCAAGGTAAATAAAATGTATAGAAAATAAATGGATAAAGATACACCACAAATCCAAATGATGATAGAATTATATATCTTGATAGCATATCAAACAAAAATGTGACAAATAATACAATAGTCATCTCATTTCTATTCAAATATTTTTATGGAAAACAGTAGTCAAATTCTGATCAGAGAGTTTCACTCGTTCTAATCTAGTGACTAGACTACAACTTGAACAGTACACAACAATAAAATACTAGCAGCATAACTGCATGTGTAGTAAACAAGTGACAGATATTGTGTCGCGAGTGCCATTCGAACAGCCATCTCACGATACGTAAACAATCACTCAATTTTATCATCACTATCACTAAGGACACGAACAGGATTTATATCAAAATCGTCTTGTCAAAGCACGCATGGCGACTCCGACCTTAGCTATCAGCTTCTTTTGTTACCCTAGATGAGTTGAAGTAACAAAATGTTTTCAAATTTTGAAGAAAATTAAAAAATAATTGATTAATTTCAAGAGATAATAGAGTATCATG
Organism: Polia nebulosa; assembly: GCA_951329385.1. NCBI lineage: Eukaryota > Metazoa > Arthropoda > Insecta > Lepidoptera > Noctuidae > Polia > Polia nebulosa. Next base: position 31,988,882 of record OX589603.1, on the reverse strand, counting down.
CCTAATAGTAATAAAACACAAAAATATTGGGCATTAACCTTTAAAAAGGAATACGTCTGCCGACAATCAAAATACTAAGTTCTGTAGTTTTTAAATTAATTACCATTCAATAGGACTTACCTCAGTAAAATTTAGGCATTAAAGTAGCGTAATCGGCAACAAATTATCAAGAAATTCGCGTAATTTTCACGATAAATAAGGACTGAAAACAGAAAAAGAGCCTACCTCACCGTTCGGGTGTCAATTTTGGAGGTGTGTTGCCATAAGTAAAAATCTTTTTTTTTTCTTGTCTGTTTACAAACTATTTCATGCTATTAGCGAGTTCTATTCTTTTAGAGCATTCTTTTTGGGAAAACTAAGTTTTTCAGTTGACCTATACTATTTTGGACTTAGAAGACCCATCTAAGTCATTATTTTCTTTGGGTCTTTGTGAAATTTTACAGACCTAAATAAAACTATGTTTGACTCTCTCAGTGATTTTACCTTACTATCTAACATCCTGTCTCAGGTTGACCAATTATCCATGTTTCTTAGAACTTCCCACGCTATAAATAGGACATAGGTCCTATTACGATTTATGTAACGTATTATCATTCGGTTCGATCAAACAGACTACATAAGCAGACATTGGCCCATAATTTATTTATTATGCCACACTTGCAGTACGCACATCCGTCTAAATCATTAATTTATTGCGATAATCCTATACTATGAAATAAACTTTCTTAATTTATGGCGATAGTGATAAGATATTTTATATTATTCTCTTCGAATTTTCGGTTTGGCACATTCTGTTATTCAGCCCGTTATTAACCATGTGGAGTGCTGATGTAAACTGCCTAAAGACATGACTGTTATTCTTTTATTACACAGACTTTCTCGTTAACTATTTTAAATTATGACTAGGTCTTTTATTTATTTCTTGGACAATTTGAACAATTTAGAGTGCTGATGTAAACTGCCTAAAGACATGACTGATAATCTTTTATTACACAGATTTTCTCGTTAACTATTTTGAATTATGATTAGGTCTTTTATTTATTTCTTGGACAATTTGAACAATTAGAGTTAGTTCAGCAATAAATGTTATCTTCAAAAAAAAAAAATCCCCTAGAAATAGAAACAACAAACACATTCGACTTCTGGCAGATATGTAGAACCTGTTCATATTTAGTTATTATCCAAAGAGTAATAGTTTTTAGATCCAAAATTACCAGCTTTTAATAACGTTCCCCAGAAAGGTTTATGTTCACATGTAGAATCCAAATTAAGCGATGGTGACATAAGGGGAGCTGCCAGGCTACTTTTCAGCAGTGATGTGGTGGCACCTTACTCTCCAGAAACAATTTCAGCCCTGGAGAGTAAACACCCAGCGCCTGCGGATGACCTCACTTTCCCTGACCCTCCCGACTCCCCTAATCCTGATTCCTCGTTTTTCCAAATTACAGCCCCCCAGTTGCTAGCAGCCGTGAGCTCCTTCAGAAACGGTTCCGCCGGTGGCCTCGACGGCCTGACTCCTCAGCACTTGAAGGATCTTTTAAGCTCAGGCGCCGGGGAAGCTGGTGAGTCGCTTTTGAAGGAGCTCTTGGCTTTAGTTACCTTAATGCTCTCCGGCGGCGTGAACGATGCCGTCGTCGATGTCTTGTACGGGGCCAACCTATGTGCCCTGCACAAGAAGGACGGCGGCATTCGTCCCATTGCCGTCGGGTGCACCTACAGGCGTATGGCAGCCAAAATTTATTGCAAAATATACAGCAAATCACTGACCAACAAATTCCAGCCCCTACTACTAACTTGGTTTTGGTTCCAGAGGGGGCTGTGAGGCTGCCGTACACGCCCTTTCCACCTTTCTAAATTCTGGTAAAGGTGAGGTCATCCTCAAGGTTGACGTTAAAAACGCCTTCAATTCAGTTAACAGGGACACTTTGTTGGCTGAAGGAAAAAAAGAGTTACCAGAAATTTTCGGCTTTTTGTGGCAATGCTATAGGCATCCATCAAAATTATTATATAAAGACAACGTTTTGGAATCTGCAGTTGGATGCCAACAAGGTGACCCTCTCGGGCCAGTCATTTTCAGCTTGGCTATTCACCCAATAATTCAACAACTAAATTCAAAATTTAACCTGTGGTATTTAGATGATGGAACACTAGGAGGTGACGTAGACACCGTTTTAGAAGATTTAAAATTCCTAAAGAACCAGTTTCAGTCCATTGGCCTTGACCTTAACTACTCCAAATGTGAAATATTTCTTTGTGACAATACCGACAGACAATCGACCATACAGAAATTCAGTGCAATAGCTCCAGAGATCAAAATTTTAGAGAAAAGTTTATTACACCTCCTAGTTTCTCCAATATTGGAAGACAGTTTTTCTTCATTCATCGACGACAAAATTAAACGTTTTAACGATATTTCAGATAGACTTTCCAAAATTAGTTTACATTCGGCGGTCACCCTCATCAGGTATTGCTGTTTCGGACCAAATTTCATATATTTTCTTCGCTCTTCCCTTTTATGGAAGCAGCCACATCTCTTGGACAAAATCGATCAAATTATTCGTTCCACTCTTACGTCCATCTTAAATGTGGCCCTGGATGACCGAGCATGGCTGCAAGCCACGCTACCCATTCGCTTTGGTGGGCTCGGCATCCGCAAAATTTCTAGTGTAAGCCTACCGGCGTTCCTGTCTTCGGTCCACAGCACTCGACAGTTAACCACACGAATTTTAACCCCATCGCTGGTTAACTGTGAGGTGCCGAGCTTGACCGATGCTGTGAACGCCTGGAAAGCGGCTTGCCCGAACACGGCGTTGCCCGAGAACCCATCTTCCCAGAGACAGTGGGATGAGCCGCTCTGCAGGTTGGTACGGAATAATCTCATTAATACGTCCACCAATACTGCTGAGCGTGCCCGCCTACTGGCTGTGGGTGAGTGGGAGTCGGGCCTTTGACTACAGGCACTACCGTCACCCAACATTGGTACCATGCTGAGTGACGCTACTTTCCGGATCGCTACATGTTTGCGTCTGGGTGCTCCGAGTGGAGCTCCACATCGTTGTCAATGCGGTGAAGCAGTCTACCGCCTCGGACACTATGGCCTATCCTGCGGTAGGAGTACTGGTCGGATAGCACGGCACGCCAGCATTAATGACATCATCCGGGCTCTTGTCACCGCCGGGATGCCAGCTGTTTTAGAACCCAATGGCTTGGCACGTGACGATGGGAAGAGGCCAGACGGAATGACCATAATGCCTTGGAAGTTGGGTAGGCCTTTGGTGTGGGATGCAACATGTGTCGACACCCTTGCGCCATCCCATCTTCTTAGCACGGCAGGCTGTGCTGGGGCGGCTGCTGCAAGTGCAGAAAACCTCAAACGGCGCAAATATAACAACCTTATAGGGAGTTACATGTTTGAGCCGTTTGGGGTTGAAACACTAGGGCCATGGGGTCCGAGTGCTCATCGAGTTTTCCGGTATATCAGCAAGCTGTTAGTCGACTCTTCACGTGGCTGGGCTTTTCTTTGGCCAACGAATCAGCATTGCTATTCAACGTGGCAATGCTGCTAGCGTTCTGGGCACTTTTTCCATTGACAGCGATGTGGATGAATTTTTTGATGCCCAGTGAGTTGTTTTTCATACGCATTTGTACATGTTAGGTATTATTGTTAGTTTGTATATATATCTTTTAAGAGTAATATAATTATTAAAAGTATTTTTAAGTCTTCACATGTTTCGCCCACAATCACAATCAAAGAGTATAATAATAATACGGGAGGTCACAATTAAAACTATCGAATAAAAACAGATCGTTGTTGTTTTGTAACTCCTATTTTGTCGAAGGTATTGTTTTTTTTTTAATTTATAGAAATAATCTTACAAAAAGAAACTTAGTTGCGATACTGAACATTTTTTTTTTCCTGATTACGTTTTTTTTTCAGAAAGTTTATCAAACTTTTATATTCTAAGCTGTATAATACTTGTCGTTGCTTACATCAATAAATCCCATAAAAAAAACGCGGCAAACCTTCTGGCTGAAGGTTGGTAACAAGCATATCAATCGATTCATGAATTGTAAAACGCTTTGTCCTTTTCTAACTCATGTCAGTCGCGTAGCTGTCCTTTTCACTAACGGGATGGACGCCATTGACCTCTTTCGACTACTGTCTTTTGATTGGTCGATTACTGTGGAGGGGAGAAATTGTTTGCAAAAAAAACCGCGTCTCTTAGCAAGTAGCCAACATAACAACTGTTTCGCGCCGACTCATCACGCATTTCCTTTCCTTCTTCTGCATTTGGCATTCGGAGTTAAAGGTCGCGTGTGGACCTTAGGTTTAAGTTTATTATTAATTTAGCCTACCTAAACATAAGTCATCATGGCCAATAACGACAACTTTGCACAAGACGTTACTGATAATCAACTAAACGGAAATGCAGAAAATGGTGGCGGAGATACACAAGAACACAACAGTGCCGAAGCTCCTGGACGCGATGATGACAGGTAATGTTGGTTTTGCTATATACTTTGTAAGCATTTTGTAACTTCTTTGTTCTAAGCGTAATCATTCATGTTTTAATCATTGAGTTTTCACGGATATCTATTCTGGTAATTTTTGCAGTTTTTTTCTGGGTCCGCCACAATGGCGGCGTTCTGCCATTATCTTGATCGGCATAACGCTCAATCTATTTTAATCGTTAAGATCTTTTCAAAATTTCACGTTTTCATCTTTACAGTGCGTTCTCTACGAATTAAGTTCAGACCCTGAAGTCTTAGTTTTTATTTCAGAACATTTCCAGGCTTATTTATTAAAATTTAGATTATCTTCGAGCCGCATGAAGTAAAATGGCGTCTTAATTGCGCGTCTCTTTGCACCCGACACCGGCTCGGTTCAGTTATCGATTTTTCGTTTGGTTCTTTGTTAGCTATTTGTGGTTCGAGTCGTGAATGCCGGTGTTGAGCGGTTTCAAAACTAGCGGTAAAGCGTACGTAGGTAGTTGCAAGATTTTAAATCGGTAGCGCAGAGTGGCGTCGGTGAGGGGTCGTCGCCCTCGCGACGCGGCGCGTTGGTCAGTTTGGGGCGCTACTAACGCTGTGTCTCTCTGCAGGTGTGAGCCTGCGCCGCCGCCGCAGCTGCCGCCGAAGGACGTCATGGTATATATCCGCTGGGCTCACACTAAAGTAAAACTATGACCAAACTGACTAGTTGTATCGGCCACTTAACTTTGGGCCTGGATCACCTTTGCCAATTTCAAATCTTGCGATATGACTGTAACATCTTGTTTCATATTTCGTTGTCCTGATTGATAATGTAAATTTCCAGACTTTACTTTTGTAACTTACAGGTTGTCAATTTGATTTGCTGCAGTGCTTGGAGTTTGTTTTGAGAAAATAGTAGCTGTAAAGTACTGTAAACAAGTACTGCATAGTGTTAATTAATAAATTGTAATTTTTAAGTCAGTTTCTAAATCGAGACACAAGTCTAAACTGTCTATTTCTTCATGTTTTAATCTTTTACTTTGCAATGTCCACAGAAAACTTTTTGTTGGAGGCCTGAGCTGGGAGACCACAGACAGTAAGTGTAGTTTTATTGTTATTTTCCCTGTAGTTGTACCTACACAATGTTATTTATAGGTATTAGTCTCTTATCATTGACTGGCATGTTGTAAATGCCTGGAACAGTTGACCTTGTCTTTTATCATGATGACTTTATTCAGTTCTGCTTCTGACTAAACATTGAAGAAAGCTTATACCCACATTTCTGAGTTTTTCCATGATTTAGATTTTATATGGCATTAATAGGTTTTTTTTTTAAATTTATCCTTCAATTTTCACAGAGGAATTACGTGATCACTTCAGTGCATATGGTGAGATTGAAAGCATCAATGTCAAGACTGATCCAAATACTGGCCGATCTAGAGGATTTGCCTTCATCGTCTTTAAGGCACCAGATTCCATAGACAAAGTGATGGCTGCCGGAGAGCACACAATTAACAACAAAAAGGTGGATCCTAAGAAGGCAAAGGCGAGACATGGAAAGATATTTGTTGGCGGGCTCAGCAGTGAAATATCAGATGATGAAATCAAAAACTTCTTCAGCAATTTCGGAACTGTAAGTTGACACTTTGTTTTAACAGATTCTTTTGGTATTATAATGTGATGACAAATCCGGATTTGGTGAGATAATTTCTTCTTGACAATATTTGCTGAAGAGGAAACCGGGCCACTGATAATAATTAAAATATGAACTCTTGTGATGTTGCCAATTTTAGGAAACTAAGATAACTTTTTCTTGCAGATTATTGAAGTCGAGATGCCTTTCGACAAAACTAAAAATCAGAGGAAGGGATTCTGCTTCATAACATTCGAATCAGAGCAGGTGGTCAATGAGTTGCTCAAGACACCCAAGCAGACTATCGCCGGCAAGGAGGTCAGTATGCACTTTGAGGTTAGCCTCACAGGCAAATCAAGTATATGATGAATGTGGACAGTGGTACAAACATTGTGTTTTCTGCAGGTGGACGTGAAGCGCGCGACGCCCAAACCGGACGGGCCCGGGGGCCTGGGAGGGCGCGGGGGCCGCGGCGGCCGGGGGTTGCGTGGCGGACGCGGGCGCGGCGGCTACGGCGGCCAGGGCGCCTGGGGCAATGGGGGCTACGGCGGATATGGCTACGGACAGGGTGGCTACGGCGGCGGCTACGACGGATACGGCTACGGCGGCTACGGATACGACGGCTACGGGGGCTACGGCGGTTACGATTACTCCGGATATCCCAATTACGGTAAACGCGGCAAGCAGTACTAGTATAGTGGCGAGCCCCCGCTAGCCCGCTCACCGACACATTACCTCGACTGATGTTACCTGATCCTAGGATACGATGTGAACGTAGTAGAGTAAGGCGCTAGGTTAGCGTTGCGAGCGAGGCGCGACTCCGTCCTCGAGATATGCCTATTTACATTATAGTGAACGTTTATTTTACGAGGAGATCGACATCACGCGAAGCTTAGGTATTTAATTTAGTGTGTAGGAAAATATTTATTTTTCTATATATTTAATGTTCTATCGAGATAATGTGTAGTGAATGTTGTCGAGGCGACAGTGTATAATCTGAATATAATCGCAGCTCTGTCAAAATTTTGAAAAACTAGAATTAATCATCTCATATAACTTTGCTAAAATCATATTAAGTTGCATATTTTGTTTATTTCCACGAGGAGCCGCTTCGCGTCCTCGTGCGTAGATCGTAGTGCAGTTGCCCATTCGGCTATCGCTCTTTATCATTGTTTCAACGGGTATAAACTATATTCTGTACATATGTATGTTAACTGCCTTATGTTTATAAGCGTTCGTTTGTAATACCACTTTTGACATATGTAGCAATGTTGCTCGAGTTTCTTTAATTTTTTTGGTAATAATTTTACCTTTCGACGCTCTCGCCACATGCTACATCTGGGAAATGGGGTAAATATGGAGAGACATTGTGAAAGTGATAAAGATATGATGAAGCTTTTGAATAAAGCACTGTTACAAAAATTCTCAATGTGTTTCCATATGTAACCCTAGTCCACTTCCCTGCCCCTTCTGACTCACCACACGCTTCATACTTTACACTTTTCAAAATATTATTTACTAATTGCATGCATCTATTGCATTACTACATCAAGTCTTCTATTATGAAACTATTATGAAGGTTTATTAATAAAGACATTGAAATAACACAAGTATTATGTGAGAGAATTCTAAATTCCCTTCAGAAAATAAACACAATGCTAATATGAAGTTGCCAATTAATGGTTAGCGTCGCGATGATTGTACACGCGTCGCCTCACAACGCTCGCACCACTGAGACACTGTCTCGTGTGCTGCGGGCACCTCCGGGTAGATCTTAAATCGTCTCGTTTATTTAGGTAGGTACTTAACACCCAAATACCTTTTTGCTTATTACCGTACGTAGGTACGTTCTCTTAGGAAATAGGCCTTCATATGCCAGACCATCCCTCTACTTATATTGTAATCTTAGAACGCTGCAACGGACGGCTTTCCGCTTGTGCGACTATTAGTAGTGCCCAGCAACAAACGCAACTGTCTCATATCCCTCCCCCCGGCCCACAAATGTAGCGCGAGACGATTTACGAGCTACCCTTCCGCCTGGACATCGCCCGGCCTCCCCGCTGCGGCGGGGCGTCCGGTCGGCCGACTGTAGAATAATTAGAATACGTCGACCAGTCTCCGCGACGTCCACCGTTCCGGCCACGAGACCGCGCTGCGGCGCGCCGGCGGGCGGAGCGGTGGAGGCGGACTAATGTGTTTGTGTTGCGGGCAGACTACGGCGGGTACGGAGGGTACGAGGGCGGGTACGGCGCGCGCGCGGCTCCGCGCGGCAAAGGTACTGCACTCCGCCACTCCTTGCGCTACCTCCTTGCTCTTGCCGACCTAAACCCGAGTTGAGAGTAGGGGAGGGGGGGAGCGTGTTAGGCCACTTGTAAACTACTACTGAGGGCTTTATTTTCAAGTTACATCTGGTACACGAGCGGTTTTAGAATACAATCCTAGGTCAAGCTAGCCTTGACGGGGCTTGCTCTTGTTACTACGACTTATTCCATATTCTACCACTGTCACCTCGTCACAGTTGAACTAACTTACGTAATTGCATCAGTTTATCAACTCGCAGCTGGTTTGGCCTGAGAGGCATTTTAAAATTCGGCAAGAGCGTGGAGAAAGCATGACTAGACCGCTGCGCGTGCGGCTGCTTGCCGCGCGCGCGGCTGCTGTAGTGTAGTGTGTGAGACTGTGTGTCGTGAGGCCGGGGGACGCCGGCTGTAGTGTAGTGACTGTGTGTGTCGTGAGGCCGGGGGACGCCGGCGCAGGGACTGCGCTGGCGGCTCGCATGACACTTAACTCGCTATCTTTTGCTTACTAAGAACCATCGCGTTACATCAAAATTGCGGAAGAAAACAATAACCTTATCCATCACTGGCAAAATTAACTTATTCTTAATTTTCTAAAACGTTTTTCACCACCTCCGGACGAGTGTCAGTTGCCTGATGTAATCTGTTCGTGTTAAAAATCTGGGTAGATATTACCTACATGTCTGGTTACTGAAACAGGCCGTTAGTATTATCGATTGGCTATCCAGAGGTGCATCCGCTCTTTTATATCGTCACGTTTCTTCTAAAAATAGACCCGTGTAGGTGTCGTGCGACCGAGGCGCCTCACGTGTCGCATCTAAACTAGTATCTGTAAATGTATTGACTAATTTAACTATTCCCAATAAAGTACTATCGCGTCTGTGTATCATTGCATGTGAGGTTTAATTAATAATAATAAATAATAAACTTTTTTCCCTACCCAACAGCTTGACAAATTATCTTGAACCAAATAAATAGAGTTTAGCGTTACAAACAGGTGACGTTACAGCCGGGTACCAAGGTGGCAAGCAGCGTGGCGGCGGCGGAGGAGGCGGTCGCGCCAACCAGAGGCACCAGCCCTATTAACTGTACCTGCCGATAGTCATCTCAGTCCAATAGTGAGGTGAGCAGTCTTGGACATTACGCTAGTGCTGATCATTTAGAAAATATTTTCTAACACTGATCACAACATACCTATGACGAATGCCATCTAGGAGAACATAAAATACAACAATTCTTTTTTCTTTTTGTGATTTAAATTGAACTGTTCCTAAATTTGTCGTCCTAGTTTAAAGCTAGATGCAAACCTTTGTAAACCGTAGCTTGTTGTCCGCAGGTTAAGTCACCGGTCATGAGTGTCCCCTGCGCTTCTCGCCTCGCCGCGCTGGGGGCACGTCATTTCATTCCACATAATTAATTTAAGGAAGTAATTGATAACATTTTAAGAAGATTTTTTAAGGGTAAAATACTGTCAGTTGCGATATAGCCGCGTACGTACGGCTCTAGCGTACATTTATTATAATATAGTATGGATTATAGATTCACTGAGTATTATTGCAGATTGATTAGATTCGTTTATGACATTTGTCTCGAAATTTTACCTTACGTACTGAACACTAGAAATAATGAGTAAATATAATTACAGAGCTTATAAATTTGTAACCATGTCCCTGTACGCCGGTGAGTCAGATTGAGACTTATTTCGTTTGAGTGAGTGCGCGGAGGCGCGCGTGTGTGTGTGTGTGTACGTGTCGTAGAGTCGCCCTCATCTGTCACTGTCTAGTTATTGATCTGGATCTCATTGCAGAAATGTAGTTTTGTACTTTAATTTGGTAAAGGATCGAGCAATCAGAATCATGTATTTTATACAAATTAGATGTTTCTTCCATTGATTAGGGATGAAATTAAATTTTTAGACTAAGTAATCGTTCATGAACAAACTGCAGATATACCAAGTTGTGTATGTCAGAATAAAAGAAATGTGTAAATAAAATATTGACTTTTTGTCTGTGTTTATTGTCACTGAGCGTTTCATCCGCTATGTGCACGCTCTCGCGTGTGAGCAGCACATCTGGTGTTAAGTAAACATCTAAATGTTGATATTTTTAGAAGTACATGTAATGATATAATTTTTTGTCGTGTAGTAATATAATATATTACCATCAAATAGGTCTAACCACTTGACTGGAATAGTTTTATTGTCATTTCCTAACTTTTAACCGACGAAAAAAAAGGTTCTCAATTTGACCGTATATATTTTTTATTATTGCCATCGTAATTTCTTAAAACAATTATGAAATATATACTTACCTATAGCATACCTTTGTAGTAACGCATAACTTTATAAATACTAGTTCAGCAGTCAGGCAGGTCACCTCGTGATCGAGATAATTAAAATCTATTGTCTGCTAATTTGGACGCGCAAAGGGCTACTAAGGTTCTTTATGACTAGGTGCTGCATACCTACTGAGAAGGGAGTGCCTTCAAATATAACAATAATTCGCGATGTGGGCCTGCGGCAGTGCTACGACTGCGCGATTCAAAATTGCATGATCACCGCGGTGGCGGCGGCGCAGTAGGTACTGCAGCCTGCAGCAGCTGTCGCGCGATTCGTTAACAGCTGGCGGTATTACTAAGAATGTCAAAGATTCAAGTCGCTAGGTAGGTACTAGATCAATAACTTCCTACAGCTAAATGATGTTCGTCAGCCATTCATTATTACAAGACTAAATACAGGGCTGACGATAACTACCTTTTATTTGTTATCCCGGGAAACCTTTAAGGCGCATGAACTTTTGGGGGAAAGACCAGGGAGGCTCTGAACACAACTCGCTGCGCAGCAGCTCGGCGGGGTTGAGGGTTTGGTACTGCGCAGCGAAAACTAATTTTAGTGTGAGACCCACTGTACCTCTGGTGGTACGGTGGGTATTTTTAATCCCGTCGGGCCCCGAGACGCGACAATAGGTTTTTAATTGTCTTTTAATGAGGGGCTTGACGAGTTACATGAACCAGAAACTTTGTTGACGTACTTACGTTGTAAAAGTGCGAGCGAAGCGAGTTCGTGAACAGCCGGACACGGACAGTTAGCTTTCGAAGGTGATGACGGGGGAGGGGGCTACAGTGAGCGGGCGAACTTGGCACCTGTCATCCCCTTCATGTTAGGTTCCTTTGAACCCTGCAGAAAGAAATAGGGGGCTCCGTCAACCTACCTTCTGACTAATGAATCAGTCATAATATGCGAGATAAGTTTTTAATTTCCTGTCCGCCTAATATCTACATCAGCAGGTTCGTTGCCAGCAGCAGCATGTGACTCAAGATGGCTGGACAAATCTTCAAAATAGCTCGCATTTAAATAGGTCAATAGGGCACTTTATGTGACGGCTAAACGCCCTTATTTCAGAATTTGTGACTACAGAATCTTAAATACCTAATCAATCGAAAACGTGTCCAGCCATTTTGAATAACCACTTTTCGCTGGTCTCAATCTCGGTAACGGAAGTGATTTTGAATACTTTTTTATATATCAACGGGCGTCACGTGACAGCTAAAAAGTTTTGTGATACATACAGCGGTTTAGTAGAAAAATGCAAAAATCTGAGTCCAGCCATCTTGAATTTACGTAAAGAAACTTTTGGCTGGCACTTCCGAATCTCAATAACGGGAGCGTTTTCGATTAAGGTTCCTTTACTAACACTTAGTGACGCAATTTGTGACAGTAATAACGTTTTATTTATGGCGTCACATGTAAGGGTTTTCGAGAAATCAATAAAAACTTGTCCAGCCAACCTGAGTTCAAGATGGCTGGACACCTGTATCTCCGCTACCTGATGATCTACAGCCTTCGAAATGTGTTCAAGATTTTGTGACGGGTACGATAATGATAACCTGAATTTGTGACGGAGAAACTGAGTGGTTTCAAAGATATTGATCATTTAAATTTCCCCATACAAACACTGCAGTAGGGTTACCTTGTAGGTTTTATGTAGGACTAAGTATATTTTAAGGTGTTTTCTTTAATGGACGAAAAGCCGTGTATAGGTGATACTAATACGAGCAACTGTAAGTACGTATTTAAATCGATAGAAGACAAAAGTGTAGAAGTAAGGTAGGGAGGGGGTCATTAGTTGTTGATTTAAAATGTTATTGATTATTTACGTGCAGATACTCTCTACTCTTTTCAGTAGGTAGGTATTGGTGTTTTTCATGGTAAGTACTTACATAGGTAAAAAATACCGACCTACTTATCCCCTCCATCGGTCAGCCTGATTACGTCATTTGTCAAAAGTTTATAACGGTCAGTTACACAGTCCACACAAGTCAGAGTCACACACACAGATTACACACAAAGCAAGTCTCATCATCATGGCCACGTTCCGAATCGCACTCATGAGCGCTAAAATCGCATGGGTAGAAATGGGTTAGTAGTGATTGAATGTTATGAAGTTGCAGCTAGGTATGCAAACAATACATCGATTTTTAATAACATCGATATTAACAGTTTCAACATCGATGTTTTAACCTTAAACTTACCAACATTAATCAACAACAAAAAAATGTGCCATAACTAGGCAATTTACGAAAAAAATGTCTGCAAAATATTCTTGGGTGTCTAAGTAAGCCATAAATAAACTATTACGTGAAGGAAAATAGGTCTTATGAATAAAAAGTAAGCAGATACCGCTGCCAAAGTTTTCGGGATATGCTTGGTACCATCGATGTTGAATCTTAACATCGATGAAGCATTGTTTTTAAGAAAAATGTTTTCTCCGCGCCAGGAAAAAAACGTATTGTTTAGTTAATTATCTAATTAAATAAACAATATCGATTTCAAAATTTGAAATCAATAAATTGCGTAAAAAATGAGTTAAACGAAGTAGGTACCTAACTGTGAACGGAATGTAATACTTCCATGCTACCTGATGCTGGTGTCGCCATCTATTGCCTAAAGTTGGTACTACTAGGGCAACTGGTCGAATCTTAACTCTTATTTAGGTTGTCTATGTCTTATCACAGCCTATATTATCTGTGCCACAGATTAATTAATAGTTGTCTTACTCTGATTATTGATTACACTTCGAAAAGTACATACAATGCCAACGGTCGAGTTTACTTCTCATTTTCAGTTACCTAAGATAATGAACTAAAGGCGAAATACAAGTGGACTCTTGCAGCGCTGGCAGTCAATTATTATTTTGAAATAACACAGTTACGCTTTTTACTGCGGGAAAACCTTTTATTCCTACGGGAAAATCAAATACAAAGCGGCGTAGCTGCTACCGTCCGATTAGTCAATTAAAAAGAAATCCTTATTTATGTAAAAACTAAGGTCACCTCACAATATTAATGGATATTTGTATGGGAAAATTTAAATGATCAATATCTTTGAAACTACCCAAAGTTTCTCCGTCACAAATTCCGGTTATCAATAGCGTCCCCGTCACAAAATCTTGAATACATTTCGAAGGCCGTAGATCATTAGGCAGCGGAGATACAGGTGTCCAGCCATCTTGAACTCTGGTTGGCTGGACATTAAGTTTTTATTGATTTCTCGAAAACCCTTACATGTGACGCCATAAATTAAACGTTATTACTGTCACAAATTGCGTCACTAAATGTTAGTAAAGGAACCATTATTCGAAAACGCTCCCGTTATTGAGATTCGGAAGTGCCAGCCAAAAGTTTTAAACGTAAATTTTTTGTGGGGTGGGAAATCATCCAATGATTTCTCCCGCTCTGGGTGGAGCGAGAGGGCGTGTCAGACTCTTACTGACTAAAACCCTCCCCTGTGCCTTCCTGCTCTTAGTGCCCGGGGGCGAGGTAACTCTGTTTCGAATTTATCCTCAACCCCCGGGCAGAAATTCATGATGGTTGGACTCAGATTTTTGCATTTTTCTACTAAACCGCTATAGGTATCACAAAACTTTTAGCTCGATGTTTGTCACAAATTTATGTGAAGCCCGTTGATATGCAAAAAGTCGTCAAAATCACTTCCGTTACGGAGATTGAGAGACCAGCGAAAAGTGGGTTTTCAAGATGGCTGGACACATTTTCTATCGACTATCTAATATTCTATAGCGTCACAAATTCTGAAATAAGGGTGTTTAGCCGTCACATAAATTGACCTATTGACATAGTTAAATGCGAGCTATTTTGAAGATTTGTCCAGCCATCTTGAGTCACATGCAGCAGCAGTTTGCAGTTTCATGATGGAACTACTGCAGCACTACGGTCATCACTACAGTGGTATCGTTTAAAGAGGTAAGGTGGATCTGCAGAGTGGTTTTTTTTTTTATAAAGCAAATATGAATCCACGTGTACCTGGTCGTCCGCCTCAGTGGTAGTACAGCCTTAACTTGTGAAGCCGAGGGAAAGCTTAGCATTTTGCGCCGACCGGCCGGTTTGTAACGACCTTGACCCAGAGCGCTCTAGTAGCGTATGCTTCGCATAACGGGCGGGCGTTTTTTGGGGGACTGTCTTTATGTAGAACTTTGACGTTCAAAAAGTGCTGGTTCTCAGCCTAGTTTGAATAAATGACTTTTGATTTTGATTTTGATAAGGTTCAATTACACCTTCCGATTTCAAGGGACCCAATTTAGGAAACAGGAAGGTGTAATAGCAGTTAGAGCAGTTAGTGTCCGATTTAGTGAGATTGAAAGGTCCCGATTTGACTTCCTAAATTGTGTACGATTTAGGATAGTGTAATCGCATCATCACGATTTAGAGCTAAGTGTTGCCAATTTAGCGACTTTGTCGCTACAAATGGGCTAATAGTATTTTTTTATGTGTTTAAATTATTATTTAATTTCCCAAGGTCCCGTTTCCAGAAAAAAAAAACTGAGTCCGCTCTTTTTTTTGTCTGTCCGCTCCTGGTAGATTCAGTTATAAGAGACTTTATAGCGACTTTTAATATTCTGTATATGGACTCGAATTTGTAAGAGTTGGCAACACTGCCGACTTAGGAGCCCGATTGGAGTTTTTGGCGGGATTTTCTCGTGAGTTCAGTGGCTGTTTTAATTATTGGTTTATTGATTCCTAGTGGATATTGTGATGTAAAATTGGTGTAGTTTTGTGTCTCAAGTATCTACGCAACTGGACAATATGTGGAATCATTGAAACAGGCGCGATCTCGGTAAAATAGAGCTGAGAATTTTATTGTAGTATTGACTGCCTCAGCGAAGTTTACCGAGAAGGCTGACTCGACACATTTGTTGCCAAATACTGCAAAATACATTAGAATATGTTGCACCTGCATTCTAATGGAAAAAGAAATGTTTTTGCACCTAATTACTATGTATCCGACTGAAAGACTTGAATCTATGGTCATGAATAAAAATTAATAAAAAAAAGGAGCCCGATTTAGGAGTCCAATTTAGGATAGTGTAATCGCTCGCTTCCTACTTAGTTCGTTCCTAAATTGGGTACCTTGAAATCGGAAGGTGTAATTGAGCCAATAACTGGATGGTATCGAAATTCGGTCCGCTTTACTGCGGCGAACGTAAAGAAGCACGACCGCTTATATCCGCTTCGCCACAATCGCCACGTACCACGGCACGGCGTCTCATCTCGAACAAAGAAAATTTAGCTCAAATAAATCTCAATAGATGGCGTAATATGCATCGATTTCTTATTAAAGTTTAAGTAACATTAATATTTTGCAAATAAATATGGTAAAAACTGTATTTCCTTATTTAATAAACTGCCCTAAGCATAAAATTATAGAATAAAATGGGCTTGTAATTCAAATTTAGACGATTATTGTAACGAATCCTTAGACATCTATATTTATTGTACCAATAGATGACGCTGTTTGAAGGTTTAGAGTTTATCCTTTCGTCTCTTTAAATTTTAATAGTGACACAATTTGATACAGTAAAACTGCTTTATAATGCCATAAATACTATCAAATAATTCCTCAATGTGTGAGAAAATATTGGTAAAACTTTATGTAAATTCATTCGGCTTGCAAGCCGTCGCTGCTAACACCATCTAGCGAGGTGTAGAGGTGTACGTTACCCCAGCCAGATAATGTCGAAATTAGTCATTTAAATTATATAGATAATTAGTTGCCTAGCTTCTGTAATTGTTGCACACATTTTCAAATTTGTTGCACTTATAGTTTTTTAGTTATTTCACAAAAACATTTCCTACTGGGGTAACGTTACCGCAGCCAGACATTTTCTTTTTTAATGGGAATATTGAAATAAGTATTAGCTATATAATTAGTTGTCTAGACGAGGTAAATGTTGCAACTGTAGTTTTAAAATGGCTTAATAATAACCAACTTACCCTTAACACAGATAAATCAAAGATAATCTGCTTTACCTTACGTCAATCTGCACAGCCTCCGATTTCACATTCCCTAATCGCTCACTCAATCAACTGTCCAAACAACGACACCTGCTCTTGCCCCACTCACACGTACCCCCACAATCAGATACCTCGGGGTGACTCTTGATGACAATCTGAGCTTCTCAGCCCACATAGATCTACTAACAGCAAGGATAAGAAAACTGATATTCGTATTTAAGACTCTTCGTCACGTAGCAGAAGCGCGGATTGTCAAAAGGGTTTACCTCACACTTTGCCAATCACTGTTGTCATATTTTATTTCGGCTTGGGGTGGTGCCCCTAAAACCATATTGTTAAAATTGGAAAGAGCTCAAAGAGCTGTCTTGAAGGTAGGTACTTTTCGTCCGATACTCTTCCCAACGGAGGAATTATATAAGTGTTGTGGGGTACTCTCTGTCAGACAACTCTATATTCTTAGCACAGTCCTATTGCAACACAAAGATACCCCCTACACTGAAATCACCAAAAGGCGTAAGGATCAAGTTTGTCAGCACTACAGATGTAAGTATTCATTTACAAACAGGTTTATGTGCTTCCAAAGTCCTCAATTACATAATAAACTAAACAGGAAACTGAAATTTTACTCTTCTTCTGTCTCGTCTCTAAAAAAGTCCTTGACAAACTTTCTGCTTACCCTGAACTATTCCGATACAGAATATCTACTTTTTTCTGAAAATAAACCCCCCTAAAACATTCACTAAAACACACTTCATTACATACACAACACATCATTACATTACATACACAAATAAAAAATTGAATAATCATACAAATAAAATAATCATTAATAGATAACGGTTGAATGAATTATAATTTATAAAATTAATTTTATTGCAAATAAGGCTTGATAACTTTACTTCAACAAATACTTGTTCTACCTGCAATTAATTTATTATGTTAAAATGTTATTTATGGGCTTGTACCACTACCCTTATTACAAGTTAATTAATAACTTAGCAAGGGTGCTGGTTGCAACACCTACCTGGTTTTGTTAATTTAAATGTAATGTAATCAAACTATTCTATTTTATGATAACATTGTAATTTTATCGGCTAAATAAATTATTATTATTATAACTTATTTTGTATTTGTACGTTCTTCGGCTGCGAAGTTATTCGTGATCCTGCTGGAGTAACGTTTGTGGTTTTGCTGGATCTCTGAAACGGATAGGCGGATTATTTTCATCTTTTGTACATGACTTCTTAAGAATTAGTTTTAATTAGTTGTGCAATAAAAAATCAAAAATAATGTACCGTTCAAAGGTACATTATTTTAATAAAAACACTTCAATATGTCCTAACACTTTGAATAAGAGCTCTGGAGACTTACTTTAAATGTTATTTTGTAGCTTGTAACTGTTTTCAAATGTATGTGAAGTTTCATTTGCATCCTGTTAGGAATTAACAAATTATGATGACATTCAGTTCTCCCCGTTCATGGTCATAATGCGCGCGGAGTTATTTGGCCACCGATTAACCTGTATGTGGATATATAGACTAAGCATATTATAGAAGATAGCATAATGTACTACGCGGTCGCATTTTTGTAACCTCTTAAACAGTCGGGTTACCACGGTCTTGCTATTTCTAATGACTTTTATTTTATTATCTCATTAATTACTGTATCTACTACGCTGAAATTTTACAGGTATAAAACTGAACTAAGCAAGTAATTATTGATATATAAACCATGAACGTGGAGAACTGAATTTCATCATAATTTGTTAATTCCTAACAGGATGCAAATGAAACTTCACATACATTTGAAAATAGTTACAAGCTACAAAATAACATTTAAAGTAAGTCTCTAGAGCTCTTATTCAAAGTGTTAGGACATATTGAAGTGTTTTTATATTTAATTAAATAACCTTTGAACGCTACATTATTTTTGTTTTTTTTTTTATTGCACAACTAATTAAAACTAATTCTTATGAAGTCATGTACAAAAGATGATAAGAATCGGCCTATCGGTTTCAGAGATCCAGTAAAACCACAAACGTTACTCCAGCAGGATCTCGAATAACTTCGCAGCCGAAGAACGTACAGATACAAAATAAATTGCAACATTTAGATCGTTTAAATAACTAATTATATAGCTACCTAATACTTATTTCGATATTCCTATTAAAAAAGAAAATGTCTGGCTGCGGTAACGTTACCCCAGTAGGAAATGTTTTTGTGAAATAACTAAAAACTATAAGTGCAACAAATTTGAAAATGTGTGCATCTTACAGAAGCTA
Source organism: Polia nebulosa (assembly GCA_951329385.1). Classification (NCBI taxonomy): domain Eukaryota; kingdom Metazoa; phylum Arthropoda; class Insecta; order Lepidoptera; family Noctuidae; genus Polia; species Polia nebulosa. The sequence goes on along the minus strand of OX589603.1, from coordinate 31,969,891 downwards.
GGCAACTAATTATCTACATCATTTAAATGACTAATTTCGTTAACATTATCTGGCTGGGGTAACGTTCACGGTGTAGAGGACGGCCCCGAACGAAGAACAAAAGTTACTTGTGCCAGAAAAAAACCCGTAGTTACGGCGGTACCGTTTCTTTGTATAGGATGAGGTATCTACGCTAGTATTATATTATCTGTGGCCCTACCCTGCTTGATAGTTATGCACGGGGTCTCATTTCGAACAAAGAAAATTTTGTTCATATATTAATATCAATAGATGGCGTAATATGCATCGATTTCTTATTTTGAAAAAAAAAATGGTAAAACTATTTACTTCTTAAACTACCCCACAGATAACTATAATAGTAGCAAGCTAAACTACCCTTAGCATAAAATTGTGAAATAATTGGCTCTTAATTCAAATTTAGATGTTAATTGGGAACGAATCCTTAGGCATTTATATTTCTTGTACCAATAGATGGCGCTGTTTGAAGTTTAAGAGTTTATCCATTCGCCTCTTTAAAATTTGTATATTATAATGACACAGTCTGAAACACAGAACAGAAAAAACAGGTCTGAAACAGTAAAGGATGATTCACGTTAGACCGTGTGTCGCCACCGGGCCGTGCCCCGGCCTGTGCACGTCCACCGTGCGCCGGCCGGGGCACGTCCGCTGTGCGCCGGCCGGGCTAGTCATTCATGATTCATGCTACACCGGCTACACGGGGCTGTCACCGTGTCGCCACCGGGCGTTGAAATGTCGGTGGCAATTTTATTGATGGGGCACGGTCTAGCATGAATCACTTTATACAAAATGTATACTATAATCTTTAACCGTGACCTGGTCGTGCCCCGGCCGTGGCACGGCCCGGTGGCGACACGGTGTAACGTGAATCATCCTTAAAACCATTATGAAGTTCCAAAAATAGTATAAAGTACCTAATTCCTTAATGTGTGAGAAAATATTGGTAAAACTTTCTGTAAATTCATTCAACTTGCAAGCCGTCGCTGCTAACACTATCTAGCGAGGCGTAGAGGATGGGCCCGAATGAAGAACAAAAGTTGCTTGTGCAAGTCGAAAATCCGTAGTTACGTCGGTGCCATTTCTTCTTTCTATGAGATGAGGCATCTGTACGCTAGTATTATATTATCTGTGGCAATACCTACTCATAAGTACTCGCAACGCTTCGATCCAAACCTTGGCTATGAGTGCTGCCTACATATTTTCTCTATACCTAGGTACCTACCTAGTTCGTCACCGATAGATTGAGGCAAAAAATATAAAGCAATGTCTGTCAGTTGTAAAATAATCGGCAGCAATTTGTCATACGTAAGGTAGTTCGCAAGCTGATCTTGCCCACATTTTAAAAAATGCCAATACCGTGATTTGGCTCGGATTTTCTAAACGTTCTGTGTCATTTTCAGGATCGGTAACAATGCGTTCTAAAAATGGACGTTCAAACGTATGACCGTTGGATTTCGGTCATGTATAGAGAAGGCTATTGTCCGCCAAACTGCCTCGCCAGTGCTGATGTAGAGACCAGACTGGAACTTGGCTTGGTTACGTCTGATCGATCAGTGCTTTGCAAAGACTACGTACCTAGTCTGGTCGCTGCTCTTGTTTGCATACCTATTTACAAAAAATGTATTTAATCTAATCAAAGGAATGACAACAATTTTTAACCTTTTCTTTGCCATTTTTTATTATGTCTGTAAAAATAGTAGTAAGAATGAAAAAAAATCGACGACATGTTTACAGTAAGTTAATACATAAAAATAAACAAAACAATCACCAAAAAAAAATAAACGTGCTAGACTCTAACTTTCATCTTCGCACTTGAAGTTAGTGCTGAAACCAACGCGCTACGATCTTTGCTGATATATTATTATCAAAATAGGGGTTAAAATATACACGTCATTATTGATTGCTTGGCTCCTTGTAGCGGGAATCCCCATCTTGACATAAAATTTTAAGGCATAACGTTTTTGCATAATTTTAGCTTCGGCTTGCTGGCTGGCTTCGCTGGCCAACCTCAGCCGCGGCGGCGGGCGTTGAAACCATCTGCGACGGCACCGCCAGAGCCCCTTAGCGCCGGAGCCGTGACAGAAACCATACCTGCTGCATGTTGCATGCTTGCTGCATGCATGGTGTACGTTTGTTTGCATGTTTGCATGCTTCTTACAACTGTAAACTTTCTGAGATAAGATAGCTCTGCCTTTCAATGCCCATCTCACCTTATTTTTAATCCAAAGAACATTATGTATAAATATCATTATGTTTTCATAACATTATGCATCATTATTATTAAGCCAACTGTATTTATGGCACTACACGTTATGGCATAACATTTTTGCCTAATAATATTATGCGCTATCATGCTGAATTTTGTTATGGCAATGTAAATTATGACAATATATTTTATTCTTATCATTAGCCCCTTGTAGACGATATCGTGATGATTTTAATTTTAGAAGTTAAATTCGTAACTATATGTAATAACGTAAGAAAAATTTGTAAGTATAACTTTTTAACCACTTCGATTTTACTTTGTTTTATCTTTACAAAAAAAAAACATCGAATTAAAATGTTGATGTCATGTTAAAAAGTCATTTTATTATTTTTTAAATGTCATCGTATAATAAAAAAATAAAAAAAATATTCCAAAAATATGTTGTTGTAGCTAGGGATCTAACTCGCGGTAAAGTGTCGTTCAAACAAACATAATGCAACATTGCTCACCCCCCATAGCAAATAGTGTGATAATTTACAGCCTATAAAATAACCAGACCAGTAAATGTTTTTTATACAAAATTTGAACGGAATCGGCTTATTAGATAGTTTTTGCGCCAAGTGAAAACGTCGCTCCACAATTCTACTGTTCTACTATATGTATAGATTAACTCATCTCAAAAAAATAAGTATTAAAATCTTTATTATTTACACAGTTATGTATTAGTTCTAAGTTTCAGGTTTCAAAATGGAAGGAATGATATTTCTCACACAAACCGGTTTTTCCCTTCTCACTCTGAAAAAAGGGTTTACACCAATTTTCGTGTTAACTGAAGCAAGCAAAACTCCCTAAAAACTTCAATACCCATTTTCACCCCTTTAAGGGGTGATTTCCGAAAAGTTAAAAAATACGAAATTCTTATTTTTTAATCTACATTATTCGTGCTGAGTTTTAAGTTTATCAGATCAAGCGTTAAGATTCTGCCATACAAACTTTAAACCCTCTAAACCCCCATTTGAGGGTAGTTTTGGAAAATTAATTATGTCGAATCTTTTTATTTAATTAGATACATGGTTCTGCCAAGTTTCAAGTTTTTAAACCCAAGCAGTAAGATTTTTCATCCCCTATTTTACTACTTTAGGGGTGGAATTTCCAAAAATCCTTCCTTAGTGGATGCCTATACTTTATAAGGTATCTATGTGCAAAACTTCAAGTCTCTAGGTCCAGCGGTTTGGGCTGTGGGTTGATATATCACCCAGTCAGTTTACCATTTTATATATACAGATTTTATCTATTATTATGAATATATAAGGTTTGTGCATATAGGTATAGTATATTGCTTTAATTAAGTATGTCATAATTTTAAATAAAATATATTATTATTAAATTATTCTTCTTATTTTTATATTATTTTTAATATTTTTTTATTTTTATTTTATTGTAATGGATACCGTAATATTTATGTTTATATTGGTTTTTCTATTTTTCTACAAAATGTTTGGTGTATATGAGAGAGAAAAAAAAAATTTGGAATTGATTTATCATGAACTCCTTTACTGTGTAGTATGACTTTGATTCGAGAAATCACTTCAGTTTATTAATTAATAAGTATATTTATTTTGCTTATTTCTCTAATATTATTTTGAAACTTATTATAAATTTTGATGGACATAACTAAAGGGCTGGTTGCGTGCATTTGGAGTTGGGATTGAGGTATATTTAATTTATTTTTGTAGTGACGTAAAGTGTATCTAGTTTGTGTTTCTTCACAAGTGGTATACAAATCTGGGTGTTTTCTGACAAATTTACATAATTCAAAGATGTATAAACAGGGAAGTGTGAGCATTTTGTGTTTTTGGAAGTATGGTTTGCAGCTCTGTTTGTTCAATATTGATTATTATTCGAATTAACTTCTTTTGTAAAATAAATATGGTTTGTGAATCAGTGCTGTTTCCCCATAGCATGACCCCATAACTAGCCTACTATGCATATGCCCAAACAAGGCTTGTTCGGGCATATGCGCTTAGGGCATATGAAAATTTTGATAGTTTAGCTCTTATTTTCTGTCTAAGGGTTCTCCAATTTATATGGGTATCTACAGACAAACCGAGGAGCGTAAATTCGTTAACTTGTTCCAGTTTTGTGTCATTGAACATGAAGTTAAGTTTTGTTAAAGTTAATTTCTAAATTGTGGTTATTCATCCGGTTTACAGCTGTAGAGAGAAGGGAGTTTAATTTGGCGTTTATATTGGCATCGTTTTGGCATGTGGTGAGTAGAGAGATATCGTCTGCAAATAGAACACATGGTCCGTTTATAATTTTAGGAAAGTCATTTATATAAAAAAGGAACAAAAGGCAGTTATTGCACTTTCTTGGGGAATTGACGCGTTAACTACTTTACTGTCGGATCTTATTTTAATTATTTCATTAGTGCTGTTATCGAAATATTCAATCTCTACTAGTATTTTAAATGTGTATATAGATCTCCACCTAATATCACATTATATTTTGAATACTTATTATTAATATAATACATAATTTATTTTAATTGGCGAGTAAATACTCCTCTCTTCTATTCGAATAAATAGTAACTGTGAGTATATTTTCCTTAAGTAATTCTGTTGCACATACTTCTATACAAAACTTTACAGAAATTACTAATAACATAAATTTCTTTGTACTCTAAATGATTTTGTAACAAGATAAGATACACACGCCGCATTAAGGACCTCTCTTTGGGTAAAGGTTTCTTTCAGTTTGTGCCATGTTTCTCGGTCTTTTGTCAGTATAAGACAATTTTGGCCGGCCACTTTGCATATACACATCAGCCCATCTTTCTTGTGATCTTCTTTCGTTTGCCTTTGGGCCTAACCACTCAGTTACTTGTTTGACTCATTTATCATCGTGTGATCTGGTTACATGACCTGCCTAATTCCCCTTTGTTCAGCTTCTCGGACCTTCATATGTCACCATAAAACATTGGGAGCCGAGAATCAAGTATAGTACGGAGTCGCTGGAAGGTGATCAAAGTGGAAGGATTGGCATCCAAGATTGTGAAGGGATTCTGTACTGTAACTATTACGCCGCATTGTTGTCAAAAGTGCGTCAAGCCGTTTTCGAGAAAAGTTTGAGAAGTCTTTGCGCCCGTGAACACTTCGCGAGTTGCAGCCCGGGTCGAGACGTGGTTTGAAGAAATCAACCAACCAAACAGTGGATCTAACCCCCAAAAATTATTTCCAGTTTTTTATTCTAAGATTTTCGATAGACGAGCGTGAATGCGGCAGTAGACGAGCACTTCGAAGGCAACGATGGAAAATATTTTTTTACTGGTTTAAAGGCCCTTTAAGAAAGACAAGTACCTACCAAAGTAGTTACTCCGAAGCAACGCCCAAGTAGGTACCTACTTGGGCCTTTAGTTTCCAACAACACTCGGTTTTTTTTTGGGAATAACCTGAGATAGTTCATGACGTCGTCACCAAGTGTTCCAACGTGATGTGACCTGAACAAGCCCTCCAAGTGTCGATAACGGTGCAGTATTCGAGTGTGTTATCACATGAAGTGCTCTGAGTCAGCGGCACTCGAGGCGCGCAATAAGTAGGGAAGCTAGCCAGCACCCGGCACAGTGTTGCTCATATCGTCAACATGTTCAAACTGCTGGTACTGAGTTGTCTGCTAGTCAGCTGCCTTGCTGACCCCTTCGCCCGTCCATCTTGGTGAGATAAAGTTATTAGGTATTTTGCCTCAGTAATTTTAAGAAACTGCTTGGTAGTCAGTTGCACCGTTCATCGTGGCGGTTACTGTTGAGGGCTGAAGCCCAGTGTGCAGCAGTTGCTGTACTATTCTCATCTTTTAATCACACTGATGACATTACCACAGGATTGTGCGCAGTAGTGGTCGTTGTTCACTAGTTATATATATGTTCTTAGTGTTAGGTAGCTACTTCTATATTAGAAAACCATTCAATCATTCATTCCATTTATTCATTTTTAATTTATTATTTTCTATTGACGTGTAGCGATGGCACACCATCACGAAGCTCATAAGATTGGTTACTTAGTTAAAACTCGTTAAGCCTATCATGTCGTGGTGACATGATAGGCTTGAAAACCTTTCAGAATAGGGCACAGAAGACCTCCTCTGTGCCCCATTCTGAAAGGTTTTTATAGCACTAAGAGGAATTTGTTGGCGCAGTGAAGTAAGTTCTTTGCTAAACTAACTCTAAACTGAACTTTGTGGACTTGATGTCTTGAAAAAGAACTCATCTATTTTCCTTCTATTAATAACAACGTGTTAACTACCGACAAACTGGATTTAGTATTGTTGAACATGATGTAGGTAAGGTCTCTGTCCAGCAGCGAGTAAGTATTACATTGAAACGAATTAGTGCCATCTAATAAATTAGACTGTTACACAGTCAGCATGGCAAAACTTTAAGCTGGTTAGTCATAGTGAAACTTAGCATGCCCTTCTGCCAGCATCATTGCTGCGATTGCAGTAGCAATGTGGTACTCTATATTAGGTGTCCCTCTCAGGCTGCGCGAGGCTGGTCGTCCCCATAGGCGGCCGCGGGGCTGCGCCGACCGCGCGGAGGGCTGGCGGGCGTGCGCGAGCCTCAACGACTCGTCTGTGCTAGCGCCGCACGGTCACGACTGCGGCGCGTTCTTCTACTGCGGCGGGCAGGGCCGCCCCGTCTGCCGCCGCTGCCCCGCCAGCCTGCACTTCAACCCAGAGCTGCAGGTGTGTGACTGGCCCGCCAACGTGGACTGCACGCCTCGCCCTCCGCTTCCGCCCCGCCCTCCCAGGGGCTACGGTACCACGCTCTACCCCATCACAACCGACGAGGATGCTTCCGTTACAGTAACTTATTATTCAACTTCAACAAGTATGGAACCAAGCACTGATCCTCCAACATCTCCAGAACCTTCAAATATAATTGAACTTGATTTTCCATAATCAGTTAGGTTGGTAAGACTACTAGGATTGGGGTCGTAAATAACGTTGGCATGTCATCACTGGCGTAGCATAACTTTACTTACGTACTTATTGTTTGTTTTTGCAAAATGTTTTCAATGTAATCTGATCAAATATTTTTTTTAGAATATTGTAATTTTTAAAAATGGCTTGGATAAAGATAACTTTTGATATCTATTGTAATTTGATAATTTTGCAAATTCTTTTGTCACCATAAAATAATTTCAAAACTTTAGTTTTTAACACACTTCGGCTATAAAATATATTTGTAAAAGCTCAAAACCAAATTTATATTTGTACCGATAACTTTGATCAATAAAATATGTTTTGAAAATGTTTGTATTCTTTATTTAAATCTTTTAAACACGATGTACAATAGAGACGTGACCCCGTGGTCACGGGGCAGACACTTGCACAAGATAGTGACAGGGCTCTGGCTTCAGGACTCCGTAGGGCTAGGTCGGGGCTCAGCAGGGCTGCGCGCCTTTTTTATTTTTGTGGGGTGGGAAATCATCCAATGACATCTCCCGCTCTAGGGTGGAGCGAGAGGGCGTGTCAGACTTTTACTGACTAAAACCAACCCCTGTTCTTTCCCTGCCCTGAGTGCCCAGGGGCGAGGTAACTCTGTTTCGAATTTATCCTCAACCCCTGGGCAGGGGCTGCGCGCTTGCCGTCGCATAGTATCGATAACGTGTTGCAGAGTGCGCGGTAGTTCACCTGTGCAGAAAAACAACATAACATGTAGGTATTATGTAGACTTGTAAGTTATAGGTACTGTTTTAGCTTAACTGTCAGTTTGCCATGTCATCAGAAGGAGTCGCCTACTGATGGCATGACCCCTCGGCCTCTGACGAGTCGCCTTCGACGCACTTGGCCCGAGCACGTGGGCGCGGCTTGAATGAGTTATCAACCGCTGTTGATAACTTTGTGATGTTCAGGGCCGTCCTACGCATATTCGGCGCCAAAAGTTTATTCTACGCCCCGCCTCTTTTTACTTTTCGTTACATTTTATTTTGACCATTGTTACGGAAACAGGACTTGTTTAGTCTCTAGTCTGTTGATCTCTCCTTATGATGTATGCAAGAGCGATCTCAAATTTTTTATTTTTTAAACTTTGCCCCACCCTAGGAATCTTTAGCACACCGTCATTGGTAGAATAGTTTTTTTTTAGACTATACAGAATTTATACAGGAGCGACAATTAGCTCAAATGAATGTGTGCCTCGTCTCGAGTAGAATATCTTTCCATGTGTCCATCATCATTTCTCTACGATACAGAAACGACGATAGTAGGCGCCAGATAACTGTGGAATAAAGTACTTACATTGACCTTTCCCTAAAATAACTCTTCATATATACCTGAACAATTAAATATGAACCGTTTTTCATTATTAGACAATGTTAAGGATCACGAGAGATGTTGATTCGGCCCAGCTTTGTGTCCATTAATTCCGTTTTTCAAATTAAAAACGTCAATAAATGTAGGTGGGTCAATGACCGTTATTCCATGTTTATTTGGCGCCTCCTATAAGTTGGTACACTTTCCTTTGCAGAAATGTTTCAGAATTGAAGACTCAAGAGCGAGCGAGCTTACAATTTTTTTGCAGGTGGGTTTGTTGCGCCACTTCTTGTTAACAGCTTAAACAATAGGAAGTGGTGACAGGCGGTTCTTTTTTGGGGGACTGTCTTTATGTTCATAAAACTTTGATGTTCAAAAAGTGCTGGCTCTCAGCCTCATCATCAGCCTATTGCAATCCACTGCTGGACATAGGCCTCTCCAATTGCACGCTATTCAGCTCGGTTCTCGGCAACTCTCATCCAGCTGCTACCAGCTACCCTGCGAAGATCATCGCTCCACCTAACCTGTGGGCGTCCCAGCTTACGTTTGCCGATTCGCAGTCCCCACTCGAGACACGTCTACCCCAACGATCATCGGTTCTACGGCTAATATGGCAGGCTCATTGCCACTTCAGCTTGCTTATTCTGTAAGCTACATGTCGACAACGTTGGTTCTCAGCCGGATACCTCGTTCCGTATTCGATCTCTCAATGAGACTCCAAGCATAGCCCGTACCATAGCTCGCTGATTGACCTTGAATTTAAGGACCAGCCGTACCGTGATTGTCCACGTTTCGGCTCCGTAAGTCATAACAGGCAAGACGCACTGATTGAAGACCTTGGTCTTTAGGCTCTGTGGGATACGCAACGAGAAGACTCGATGAAGCTTCCCAAACGCTGCCCAGCTCAGCTGGATCCTTCTGTTGGCCTCGCTCTCAAAGTTGTTTTAACCAAACTGCAGTTTGCCCGAGGTAGACATACTCTCGAACAACCTTGAGAGCACCGCCATTGACCGCAATCGGTCCCGGAGTGACGTGTTCGTTGAGGATAACCTAGGTGTTGTTCAAGTTCATCCGGAGACCAATGCGTCCAGAAGAATCAACTAGGCAGTCCAACATCTGCTGCAGGTCATACAGCGATTCAGCCAGTATGACGATATCATCTGCAAATCTCAAGTGTGAGATGTACTCGTCGTTGATGTTAATGCCACGTCCCTCCCAGTCCAGCGTCTTAAACACATCCTCCAATGCGTTAGAGAACAATTTCGGGGAAATTACGTCCCCTTGTCTCACCCCTCTACGCATATGCTCAGTTCACCGATCCTGATGATCCCGGTTAAAAGTTTACTAAAAGTGCAAATTTAGTCTACAGTAGTAAGATTCCCTATACAATTATAGTGCCCAAAAATAAACCAAAACTAAAATATGGTACATTACTGGAAGCTGGAATTACAATGTTAGATAGCGACCCGCCCGAGCTAGATTCATTCAAACCTGTGTTTCAGGCCAATCACTTTACAATTAAATTAAATTTTGGGACACTAAAAAATTAAGTTAAACTGATTAGAAAAAGCATATTTTTACATTATTATCTTAAACTAAACCTATATGTAAATATACAACAGTATATACTTACGAAGGAATAAATTATCATCAAGCCAAAATTTCTAGAAGTCTTTCCGTGTCTGTGTCATTTTTAACCGACTTCAAAAAAAGGAGGAGGTTCTCAATTTGACTGTTTTTTTATGTTTGTTACCTCATAACTTTTTACTAGGTGAACCGATTTTGATGATTTTTTTGTTTTAAAGATGGTGCTTCACATGTGGTTCCATTTTAATTTGGTGAAGATCTGATGAAGAAGTTCGGAGATACACAATGGAACTCTTCAATAAATAATAGCAAACCTTCCAGAATTGCTGCAATCGCATGTCTGTATATTGTTTTCACCACTTCACAACATTACATCACGCTGATATGCTCTAAAGGGGTATACAGATTTGTACAGTTCACGCTGATACACCCTAATTTCACCAACTATGTTCAACTTCCCTATTTTTGGGGCTATCAATTCGGCCATAACTTTACTATTAATTTTGTTTTAGAATGGGGTACAGCAACTAAAAAGTGAAAAATAAAAAACTTTTTACAAAAAAAAATACAACCGACTTCCGTAAATAATACCAAGGAATGCAAAATAACTTTAATTTCGTAAGTCGGTGTTAAATAACGAAGAAACCGAACTAGAAACACCGACTTCCGAAATTAAAGTTATTTTGCATTTTTTTGTATTATAGGGAAGTCGGTTGTATTTTTTTTTTTGTAAAAAGTTTTTTATTATAACTAACACTATCTATGCCTAGTAACTTGTTGAGCCTATTATACAGAAAAGGTCCTTAAAACACATAAAATCGAAAACCCACAAACACATAGTCTACAAACGCAATACATAGGGGCCGATCGCTTCTGACTTCTGAATAATTTGCCGCACTGTGTGGATGTGGTTCATGGTACTGTATCCTCCTCGAAATCCGGCCTGCTCCGGTGGCTGATACTCGTCGAGTCTTCGCGCTAGACGAGTCGTAACGACTCTTGAAAACAGCTTATATACGTGGCTAAGGAGTGAAATGGATCTGTAACTCTAAGGGTCTTATCACCCTTTTTAAAGAAGAGAACAACCACGCTCCTTCGCCTCGCTTCTGGAGTTCTCCCAGAGAACAGGATAGAGTTGAAAGCTCCCGAAGCTCTTTCAGCACAGGGCTCCCTCCCGCTTTCTGGAGTTCGGTCGTAATCCCGTCCTCACCAGGGGCTTTTCCATTTTTAAGCTGTTTAAGAGCCGCCTCCATTTCGTCTTGGCTGATTTCTGGCAGGTCTTCTGTGAAGTGGCGGGTTAAGGTGGCTCTGGAATCCTCATTTTCGGGATCAGGTCGCGATGCGTGCGATGCGTAGGTTTAGTTGGCCGTAGAAGCTTTCGACTTCCGAAAGGATCTCCGGCTTCGAAGCGACGATATCCCCACTGGATTTGGTCAACTTCGTCAGATGGCTTCTCCCAAGTGACATTACGAGGGTGAATCTCCAGGCGTCAGGCTGATAATAATGACAGAATGTTGCCGACAATGACGAATCTTGGTAAATTGAACTTTAATGCACTAGTATTAAAGTATACTAGTACTACCAGGCATTGGATACTACTAGTGTACTTTAAAACTAGTGTTTTTCGATTCGTCATTGTCGGCAACAGTCTGCCATTATTATCAGCCTAACGCCTGGAGATTCACCCACGAACACTTTCGACCCCCGGATTTGCTCAATCGCTTTTTAACCGACGAAAAAAAAGGAGGAGGTTCTCAATTCGACCGTATACATGTTTTTTTTTTTTTTTTTTTTTTGTGTATGTTCAGCCCTCACTCCGTCATTTGTGAACCGATTTTGATTATTCTTTTTTTGTTAGATAGGGTACACCTCAAGAGTGGTCCCATGTCAAGGAAGTCAGGATCTGACAGTGGAATCCTGATAAAATTGAGAGAAAACCTCGAAAATTGTGGGCACGTTTAGCGTTTCTGTATGTATGTTCAGCCCTCACTCCGTCATTTATGAACCGATTTTGATTATTCTTTTTTTGTTAGATAGGGTATACCTCAAGGATGGTCCCATGTCAAGGACATCAGGATCTGATCATGGAATCCTGATAAAATTGAGAGAGAACCTCGAAAATTGGGCACGAATATTGTTTCTGTTTACTTTTCATAACTGAATCAGGTATTTGCATTTAGGAACCATCACATCATGAAACTGAGCTGATGGTGGAAACCATACCTTTCCTAAACAATAGAAGTCAGATATAAAAACTGGTTTTAGTGACAAATACCACTTAATATGCTTTGACGAAAAGACGTCTTTACAATATTGGAGGTAACCTCAACTGGTCAATATCCTGGGAACTTCATGGAAGGATTGTTATATCATCAGCTCAGTGGCAAGAGGAATGACGAAGAATTAGAAATTACCCTCAGAGTGTTAAAAGATGATGCGAGCCACAAAAAATCATAAAATAAAAAACTTTTTAACAAAAAAATTAACCGACGAAAAAGAAACTAAAAAGCAAAAAATAAATAAACCTTTTAAGTCTTGAGTAATGAGCTTATTTACCTAAATAAAATATCAAATTTTATATAAACTAATTTTGAGTCGGCGCCAATTAATAAAATGATTAATTACCTACTTACACCCTTCTTCATTTGTAAGTACTTATAAAATTTAGATATTTAATAATCAGATTGTTGTTTGGCGCCGACTCAAAATTAGTTTATATAAAATTTGATATTTTATTTAGGTAAATAAGCTCATTACTCAAGACTTAAAAGGTTTATTTATTTTTTGCTTTTTAGTTTCTTTTTCGTCGGTTAATTTTTTTGTTAAAAAGTTTTTTTTCTATAGAGCGTGTATTGGAGCGTCAGAGGTAGCGCAGAACCAGTGTCCTAATATTTCTGTTGAGTGCCCGTTGTTTCGACGAAGTGAAAGGTGGGTTTTCACGTCGCTCCGTCATAAGCTCCAGAGTCTCTTTCGAAAGTTTCGACCTCTTGCCCGAACGCCGCATTTTGCATAATCGCATACCTTTATCCCTGAGGATTTCCACCATTTGGTCGAGCGCCTGGTCAACGTCATTTGTGGTTTCCACGGCAGCAATCGGTTCTTCAGGTCTGACTAGAACGCTTCAGATCCTAACATTGTTTGCAGCATGTTTGGACGGAGCCTAGACTTCATCAAACGAGTAAGCTTGAAGTTGATATTCAGAGAGCCTCGGACAAGTCTGTGATCACTACCGTACCGATATTGAACATGTTGATCACTGAATCAGAATCAGAATCAGAATTTTTTATTTGTGAACATAGGTACATTTACACGTTGTGTGAGATGTTAAATTTTTACAGGCTCTCTATGTTTTGCCATTAGGCGTACAAATATTATCATTGATTTAATTATTCATTATACATTATCAGTTAAAATTATAGGAAGAACTAGAATATAATAAACAAAATATTTCCATGTTGATTAGTTCAATTTCAAATAAAAAATAGGTACTAGATCAACCCTAATGTAAACAATTCAATTCGTGATATAACATAAGGTGATGTCAAAATTAAATTATGATAATGTCAATTAATTAAATTTCAAATTAATACAAGAATGTCAAAGCAAGTAATTAATAAAATAATTTCAAAATGTCAACAATAAAATTTCAAATTAATACAAGAATAACAAAACAAGTACTTACAAAGTCAACAAATTATTTCTAGAATGTCAACAGTAACAACTTAAAATGTGAAGTCAATTATGTAAATATCAAAAAAATAAAAAATACAATAATGTCAAAACAGGTATCTGTCATCAAAATAGTCTCTAAGCGAGTAATAGCATTTATTGGTTAGAATTTTCATGAGTACACTTTTGAATTTGTCCAGATTTAATAATTTTAATGCCTCAGGCAGCTTGTTATATATTTTTGTGGCTATACAGAAAGTGCTTTTATTCATTAAGGCTGTTTTGCCACGTGTAATTTCGAGTTCTAATTTATTTTTGTCACGTAGCTTTCTATAGTAACTTTTGAACGCTAATTTGTATTGCGAGATATGTGTTTTAACAAATATAAGAGTTTCATAAATATATAATGATGGTAAGGTTAAGATTTTTAGACTTTTAAAAAACGGTTGACAACTGTCGGTGCTATTTAGGCCACACATAGCTCGGATACATTTTTTTTTGAGCTCTAAATACTAGTTCTCTATCGACTGAGTTGCCCCAATACATTATGCCATACCTGAGTGTTGATGCAACATAACCATGATAAGCCGTTAGTACTGATTCTAGGCTTACAGTCTTCGATAGTTTGTAAAGAACATATGCAAATTTATTAATTTTTTTACAAATTTCGTTTGTCTGGGATCTCCAGGTCAAATTGTTATCTATTATGATACCAAGGAATTTGGTGACAGTAGTTGACTCTATTTGAGTGCCTAAATAATAAATGTCAGGGATCTTACTCGGAATTCTTTGGTAAAAATGCATAATTTTAGTCTTTTCCAAGTTTATAATAAGATTATTGTTGTCAAACCACGATATAATTGAATTTAATGTCATTTTTATTTCTTTTTCATAAGTCATAGGATCGTCGCATTTAACTACTACTGTGCTGTCGTCAGCAAATAGTACCATAGGATGGTTTATGTGTCCGGGAAGGTCATTAATGTACAGCAAGAAGAGGGGTGCTCCCAGCACGCTGAGACATCTCTGAATATATGCTTTTATCTGAATGAAGATGAAGTCTATCTCATTATTTGTCATAGTATCGGGGCTTCGCCACGTCCACTTCCTTTGGGGGTGTTTCTTAAAGAAGGAGTTCATCAAGAAAAGTCCCTCCTTCTCAAGGAAGTGGACAAGCATTTTGACCCTATGATTTCTGCTGCCAAACCCGTAGGATCCTACTACCGATTCGCTGCAACTCTGTACTCCCACTTTAGCGTTAAAATCCCCCATTGCAACGCTGTAGTGGGCCTTAGTAGTAGGTACAATGTAAGGCCCTGGAGATGTCCTCTAACATTACCTCCACTTCGTCATCCGAGTGTGCCGAGGTCGGTGCGTAAACCTGAATAACCTTGAAGTTATACCTCTCGGTTAACTTCACTACGAGATACACTTCCCTGTTCGAGACACGGGTGACTTCCCAAAGTTATCACAAAGGGATTTATTAACCAGGAACCCGACTCCGCCTTGGGATAGCTGGTTTCCCTCTCGAAAATATTAAACTTGGCCCGATTCAAGGGTTATTGTGTCCTCCCCCTCTCTTCGGACTTCACTCAACCCAAGAATGTGCCGCCTTTTTCTTCCAAGCTCTTCTTCTAGCTGGGCTAAGTGTTCGTCGAGCCGTAGTGTGCGTCCGTTGTACGTTGCCAAGGTCAGTTGGGTTTGGCGGCCATTCGTAACCCGGGGATTCTTCGCACCCCCTACCTTGCCGTTACCGTGACCGCTGCCAAAATCAGGAATAGCAAGGCGGCCGGGAACTGGAGGCCGTGGTTGATTTTGACTTTCCATTTGGAGGGTTTGCCCATAATCGCCACGCTGGGCATGCGGGTTGGCGATCGCAGATCGCAGCTTCTCGCACTAGTAACGCTGCTACCCGTCATTAGTCTGTGCCATTTAGCTGCGAAGTATTTATATACTGGGTATACCGCCATTAGTCGGTTGTCAGAGCCTCGTTTGTTGTTCAGCAGGGTGCACCACGAGCAGGTGAGATTGACTTGGGGCACTGAGATGGTAAGTGTGCCCCTTTACACCCCAGCTCTAGCGGCTCTCAGCCTAATTTGAATAAAAGACTTATGATTTGTTTTGATTAGCACCTCGTCTCGAATGGGATGTTCTTTTGTCCATTCATACAGATAGTACCAACTTTCAACTGATGCAGAAAAGCTACATAATTATGCAATGACATGTTATTATCTGACTCATTTTATTTTTCAGATATTTCGGATACTTAGTAAGTCCGGATATTATGAATATTTCGGATATCAATGTTAAAAAAATAAGTTATATTCAAACGAATATTAATTATAAATAAATTAAAGGCACTCTTGCTGTCTGTGAGTATATTACTACCTTATGCAAACCTTTGGTCTTAGTGTACATTAGAGCTTCTGAAATTGCAGTAAGTTCCACTGTCATTATAGATATATTAGGTACTATTATTAACTTTAAAACAACCTCTAATTTTATCGCCGGGGTGATAGAAGACTGCCTCTAGCCCACCAGCGCTCTTTGAACCTTCAGTATATATTCTATAATAATAATAATTAATCATTTTATTTCGGACAACTACGAGATCCATAAATTGATAGTTTCATTTTTGCACTTAAACACTATTGTTAGTAACTTAACTAAAGACGAATTAATGAGAAGACCACCCATCAACTAAACGATATACTAGGGTATAAGTCTTCTCACAAATTGCCTTACAATAGTAAGGCAATTTGCGAGAAGACTTATACCACATACCACAATAGTAGAGGAAGTATCGGCCGCCACGGCCTTCAGGATGCTATTGCGACTGCCCCTTATTCTGCTCAAGAGCGAGGCCGTTTTCTTGCCAACTATCATATTTATTACGTAATTCATGTAAAATTTCATTTTTAAGAATATTAAAATTGTAATTTTGTTTACTACCTTTAATCGAATCTAGATCATACTTGATAATATTATTTATTTGAATGTTAGTAACCCTGGTATTCAATGTAATCATTTCTAGTGGATAACTTTCATATGTTGAAACTAATAGAGGGATTTTCTTTTTTTGCCAATACCGTTTGGTACAAAGAGCGCTAAGTTCTAGACTAGTAGTAGTATTATTTGATCACGATTGTATTTAAGGTGTACTTTAAAGCTAAAAAATGTCGCCTAATAAATAGAGGAGGGATACATAACTCATACTCCATTGTGTGAATGGGTGTCTTCTAATAAACCCACCAATAATTCTTCTCTGACTCTGGACTTTATCTAACCTGTATACGTGCGAGTCATATAAATAACTACCGTAATCCATCCTGCTCCTGATTAACGCAATATATAATATGTTTCGGATGAATTCCCCATGAAGGTCCAGATAATACTTTTTATAAATCTAAATACTTTTGTGTTTTTTGACAAGTTTCATTAATATGTCTTCCTCATCGTAATTGCCTATCAAGCTAAATGCCTAAATATTTGATGTTTTCAGTAAAAGTTAGGGTTAGACTATTAATAACTAAATTAATTGGTTGTGTTCTAAATTCCCTGCTAAATAAAATTGTAACAATCCTAACACCAAACACCATGGGGTGTTTAGCGCCCTTTGCATGTTGGTAATGCTATGGTTTACTTGACTAGTAAACAAAGCAAAATCATCTGCATACTGAGATATTTATACGTTATTTATGTTGTGGGTAATCTTAGAGTTAACAATATTAAACAGTAGAGGGGACAACGACAACGGTTTAGGGGGGGGGGGGGTTTACATCCCCTAAATTACCTACAATTACAGTAAAAATTTAAACTTATTAACCGACTTCGAAAAAGGAGGAGGTTATCAATTCGGATGTTTGTATTTTTTTTTTTTTTTTTTTATGGACATGGACATTTTTTATGGATGGGTTTCGGAGACAGACAACGGAACTCTTCAAAAATTGACAGCAAATCAACCACGATTGCTGCTATCGTATGTGTATGAATTGTTAACACAGTTTAATGGGGAAGCACAACTAAAAAGTGAAAAATAAAAATCATTTTTACAAAAAAATAGAACCGACTGCACTTTTTTTGGAAGTCGGTTCTAAGTTTTTAACCGACGAAAAAAAAGGAGGAGGAGGTTCTCAATTCGACCGTATACATCTTTTTTTTTTTTTTTTTGAGAAGTTGAGAGATAACCTCGAAAATTGTGGGCACGTTTAGCGTTTCTGTATGTATGTTCAGCCCTCACTCCGTCATTTATGAACCGATTTTGATTTTTCTTTTTTTGTTAGATAGGGTATACCTCAAGGGTGGTCCCATGTCATGGAAATCAGGATCTGACAATGGAATCCTGATAAAATTGAGAGATAACCTCGAAAATTGTGGGCACGTTTAGCGTTTCTGTATGTATGTTCGGCCCTCACTCCGTTATTTATAAACCGATTTTGATGATTCTTTTTTTCTTAGATAGGGTATACCTCAAGGATGGTTCCATGTCAAGGACATCAGGATCTGATCATGGGATCCTGAAAAAATTGAGAGAGAACCTCGAAAATTGGGCACGAATATTGTTTCTGTTTACTTTTCACTGAATCAGGTATTTGCATTTAGGAACCATCACATCATGAAACTGAGCTGATGATAGAAACCATACCTTTCCTAAACAATAGAAGTCAGATATAAAAACTGGTTTTAGTGACAAATACCACTTAATATGCTTTGACGAAAAGACGTCTTTACAATATTGGAGGTAACCTCAACTGGTCAATATCCTGGGAACTTCATGGAAGGATTGTTATATCATCAGCTCAGTGGCAAGAGGAATGATAAATAATTAGAAATTAGCCTCAGATTGTTAAAAGATGATGCGAGCCACAAAAAATCATAAAATAAAAAACTTTTTAACAAAAAAATTAACCGACGAAAAAGAACTAAAAACCAAAAAATAAATTGAGTAATGAGCTTATTTACCTACATAAAATGTCAAATTTTATATAAACTAATTTTGAGTCGGCGCCAATTAATAAAATGATACTACTTACAGCCTTCTTCATTTGTAAGTACTTATAAAATTTAGATATTTAATAATCAGATACAATGCAATGCAGCAATGTCCGATGACACATCAGGAGACGATTCTTGTAGTATACTCGTACCACTCACCAATATTATTCTTGTAGGGCTGCCATTGTTCAGGGAAATAAAGTCATTCTCAATAGCTGAATCCAAGATTTGTATCCTTATTGTGTCATTTTTAAATGACGAATTTGTATGGTGAGCATTAAAGTCGCCAGCTATCAATGTTTTTTTGAAATTTAAATTAAATAGACTATCCCAGGCGGATGAGGTAGTGCGTGTACTTGATGGGCAATATATCGATATGACATTCTCCAAATTAGAGCAATTTAGCAATTTTATAGGTAGTATTTCAATGACTACATTTCCCAATCTCATTACAGATGACTGTACCTTAAGCGAATTGTGAATTACTATAGCAACCCCACCGTACGAGTCCTCTTTGTCTTTTCTGTATACATGGTAGCCATTAATGTTAAAGTTTTTTTTCTGTATCTAGCCACGTTTCACTAGAATAGCCAAGAGAATTTTCTCTTGAATTAATAAGCGAAGAAGTCTTTGCGCCCGTGAACACTTCACGGGGTTCCATCTATCTGGTAGAATATTGTTGTTCCGAAATTTGTTTGGCATAATCTTCTTTAAACGAATATTTTTGAGACATAAAAATTATTGAATATAATTATTGTCTGGCCGAATGTGGATAAATGTCCGAATTTATAATGGCATACTTTTAGGATGGCAGACTTTTATTTGGCATAATTACCTTTGGCAAAGTTAAAGTTCCGCATAATTTCGTTAAGCGTTTCACTAGGCATACTATGAAGATGGCAGAATTTCATTTAGATTAATTTTATTAGGATTTTATTTATAGAAATAACGTAAAAGATATATATACAAACTAACAATAATACCTAACATGTACAAATGCGTATGAAAAAACAACTCACTGGGCATCAAAAAATTCATCCACATCGCTGTCAATGGAAAAAGTGCCCAGAACGCTAGCAGCATTGCCACGTTGAATAGCAATGCTGATTCGTTGGCCAAAGAAAAGCCCAGCCCTCTGGTCACGTGAAGAGTCGACTAACAGCTTGCTGATATGCCGGAAAACTCGATGAGCACTCGGACCCCATGGCCCTAGTGTTTCAACCCCAAACGGCTCAAACATGTAACTCCCTATAAGGTTGTTATATTTGCGCCGTTTGAGGTTTTCTGCACCTGCAGCAGCCGCCCCAGCACAGCCTGCCGTGCTAAGAAGATGGGATGGCGCAAGGGTGTCGACACATGTTGCATCCCACACCAAAGGCCTACCCAACTTCCAAGGCATTATGGTCATTCCGTCTGGCCTCTTCCCATCGTCACGTGCTAAGCCATTGGGTTCTAAAACAGCTGGCACCCCGGCGGTGACAAGAGCCCGACGGATGATGTCATTAATGCTGGCGTGCCGTGCTATCCGACCAGCACTCCTACCGCAGGATAGGCCGTGGTGTCCGAGGCGGTCGACTGCTTCACCGCATTGACAACGATGTGGAGCTCCACTCGGAGCACCCAGACGCAAACATGTAGCGATCCGGAAAGTAGCGTCACTCAGCATGGTACCAATGTTGGGTGACGGTAGTGCCTGTAGCCAAAGGCCCGACTCCCACTCACCCACAGCCAGTAGGCGGGCACGCTCAGCAGTATTGGTGGACGTATTAATGAGATTATTCCGTACCAACCTGCAGAGCGGCTCATCCCACTGTCTCTGGGAAGATGGGTTCTCGGGCAACGCCGTGTTCGGGCAAGCCGCTTTCCAGGCGTTCACAGCATCGGTCAAGCTCGGCACCTCACAGTTAACCAGCGATGGGGTTAAAATTCGTGTGGTTAACTGTCGAGTGCTGTGGACCGAAGACAGGAACGCCGGTAGGCTTACACTAGAAATTTTGCGGATGCCGAGCCCACCAAAGCGAATGGGTAGCGTGGCTTGCAGCCATGCTCGGTCATCCAGGGCCACATTTAAGATGGACGTAAGAGTGGAACGAATAATTTGATCGATTTTGTCCAAGAGATGTGGCTGCTTCCATAAAAGGGAAGAGCGAAGAAAATATATGAAATTTGGTCCGAAACAGCAATACCTGATGAGGGTGACCGCCGAATGTAAATTAATTTTGGAAAGTCTATCTGAAATGTCGTTAAAACGTTTAATTTTGTCGTCGATGAATGAAGAAAAACTGTCTTTCAATATTGGAGAACCTAGGAGGTGTAATGAACTTTTCTCTAAAATTTTGATTTCTGGAGCTATTGCACTAAATTTCTGTATGGTCGATTGTCTGTCGGTATTGTCACAAAGAAATATTTCACATTTGGAGTAGTTAAGGTCAAGGCCAATGGACTGAAACTGGTTCTTTAGGAATTTTAAATCTTCTAAAACGGTGTCTACGTCACCTCCTAGTGTTCCATCATCTAAATACCACAGGTTAAATTTTGAATTTAGTTGTTGAATTATTGGGTGAATAGCCAAGCTGAAAATGACTGGCCCGAGAGGGTCACCTTGTTGGCATCCAACTGCAGATTCCAAAACGTTGTCTTATAATAATTTTGATGGATGCCTATAGCATTGCCACAAAAAGCCGAAAATTTCTGGTAACTCTTTTTTTCCTTCAGCCAACAAAGTGTCCCTGTTAACTGAATTGAAGGCGTTTTTAACGTCAACCTTGAGGATGACCTCACCTTTACCAGAATTTAGAAAGGTGGAAAGGGCGTGTACGGCAGCCTCACAGCCCCCTCTGGAACCAAAACCAAGTTGTAGGGGCTGGAATTTGTTGGTCAGTGATTTGCTGTATATTTTGCAACAAATTTTGGCTGCCATACGCCTGTAGGTGCACCCGACGGCAATGGGACGAATGCCGCCGTCCTTCTTGTGCAGGGCACATAGGTTGGCCCCGTACAAGACATCGACGACGGCATCGTTCACGCCGCCGGAGAGCATTAAGGTAACTAAAGCCAAGAGCTCCTTCAAAAGCGACTCACCAGCTTCCCCGGCGCCTGAGCTTAAAAGATCCTTCAAGTGCTGAGGAGTCAGGCCGTCGAGGCCGCCGGCGGAACCGTTTCTGAAGGAGCTCACGGCTGCTAGCAACTGGGGGGCTGTAATTTGGAAAAATGAGGAATCAGGATTAGGGGAGTCGGGAGGGTCAGGGAAAGTGAGGTCATCCGCAGGCGCTGGGTGTTTACTCTCCAAGGCTGAAATTGTTTCTGGAGAGTAAGGCGCCACCACATCACTGCTGAAAAGTAGCCTAGCAGCTCCCCTTATGTCACCATCGCTTAATTTGGATTCTACATGTGAACATAAACCTTTCTGGGGAACGTTATTAAAAGCTGGTAATTTTGGATCTAAAATGTAGGCCGAATTGTTGCAATTGTCTTTAATTTGGGTCGTTAATGTTTTTTTTGTAGCCAAATTTTTTTGAACATGTAGAATCCTATAAGGGAAGGTGAGTAATTCCTCCCAGGCACTTTGTGTGTTCTCCTGGGCCGCAAGACGGACGCATCGTGCTAAACTCAGCGCAACAGACCGTCTTGCGCCCCGGGGAACTCGCTTCAGAATGGGAGTTGAATTTTTTAATTTTGACAGTGTTTTCCAAAGTGATTCGTTATGTGTCTGAGATGTGACTGGTGTTGATGTTTGAGATGTGGCTGGGGGGCACAAAGGTACACTATGTGGTTTGTGAGCCTTGCCATAGTGTATCTTTAACCCCCGTTCACCTTTAAAAAAACGTGCCTGGGAGCAATGGGGACATCTTACCAACTGAGTGAAGAGCGATGTGGCAGGTTGACTGCTACAGTTTCCAGCGTCGCTACAGTCAGCGTTTGACATAAAAAAAGGATTCCACTTACCTATAAATTACACAAATACTATAAATAATTTATTAAAATAAAAAAACACAAACTATAATGTCAAAATATTGTCTGACGGCTTGCACTGACGTGACGGCGCACAGGGTTACTGAGGGCGCTCCTTCCCGACCGTTGCCTCGGTAACGACACGGGCGTCGCGTCGTACGTATATTTACAAAAAAAATGACAGATCTCCATTTGATGAAAGCAATTGATATTGTTGTAGTATTATTGAGTCATCGGGCTAACATTCCACAGATTTTTGCACAAATTTTCGACTTGTTCTTGTGACGTTTTATACAATCCAAACTGTTTCTTGCAGCGCATATGGTTTCGTAATAAATTTTAAGTTTTTCGCACAATTAAGGCACTGAAGCCTTGGATAACACTTCCACTGGTTAATCGTCCTCCTAGCTTCACTTTGATGACAACAATATGTTGTTGTTTACGTAAATTTATTTTTAATCAATTCATTCATCATTTTATTAGGCATATTGCCATTTCAAAAATAGCATTTTTAACCTAAAATTAAAATATTGTCTTAAGAAGTCATTATGTTGTGATACAAAATTTAGTTACAGAAAAGAATCGCTGCAAAACCGACTCCACGTAGTCTTGTCTACCCCTAGAGTATAACTTAAGCCCGGGTAGGCGCGGAGGGGCGAGGCGGCTTGCAAGCTGAGGAGCAGGTGGTTTTGGTACGCTCGCCGCCGCGGCTGAGGCTGGCCGGCGGAGCCGGACATTAAGCCGATTCAGCGGTGGTGAACGTTAAAACCTGCTGCGACGATAAGCTCGCTTGGGACCGCCAGAGCCCCGCAGCGCCGAAGTCGTGACAGAAACCATGCCTGCTGCATGAATGCTGCTTGCTTGCTGCATGCTTGCTGCATGCACGGTATATGCTTGTTTGGATATTTCATGATTTCTGCATGCATGGTGTATGTTCGTTTGCTTGTTTGCATGCTGCATGAATGGTGTATGCTTGTTTGCATGCTTCTTACAGGAAATTAAAAACCACAGGTTCCCAATCAACTGTTTTATTTAGTGATAATAAAACAGGCAGAAAAAAAATTAACAAAATACGAGTACATAGACAATTACGTTAAACTAATCTTAAATCAATTTTGCTAGTGTGCTAAGAAATACAAAATTATTATAATGTGATAGAGATGAGTTGCAATTATTATGGATTTGAAATGTATGCCAAAAACTATAAACTTTCTGAGATATGATAGTTCTGCCTTTTAATGACTGTAGATAGAAAATGTATTCAAAAAGACTATTCTGACTGTGAACTTTCTGTGATATGATGGTTCTACTTTTTAATTATTATGGATATGAAATTTATGCCTAAAGAAGATTCTGCCTTACAAAATTATGAGTTTTGAATGTTTGCTAAATGACTGTCTGCAAAAGGTTTTTCTGCGAAATGAAGTTTATGCTATCCGCTGTTATGCAAAATAATATTATGACATAAAAAGTTCTGCTATAAAAGCTGGACCCCACTTCGCGAGTTGCAAGGCGTGCCCGAGTCGAGACGTGGTTTGAAGAAATCAACCACCTTTGGTAGGTGGTTGATTTCTTCAAACTACGCCTTAGTGGATCTAACCTTCAAAAATGATTTCCTATTTTTTTCTGCAACGATGGCAAATATTTTTTTACTGGTTTAAAAGAAAAGCCCTTAATGTCAAGTACCTTTCCAAGTACTTACTTGGATAGCACAAAGTCCAACGCGATGCCCAAGTACCTATTTAGGCGTTTAGTTTCCAACAACACTCGGATTTTTTTTTGGGAATAACCTGAGATAGTTCATGACGTCGTCGCCAAGTGTTCCAACGTGATGTGACCTGAACAAGCCCTCCGAGTGTCGATAACGGCGCAGTATTCGCTATATAAGTAGGGAAGCTAGCCACCACCCGGCACAGTGCTACTCAAATCGTCAACATGTTCAAACTGCTGGTACTGAGTTGTCTGCTGGTCAGCTGCCTTGCTGACCCCTTTGCCCTTCCATCTTGGTGAGATATATTTTAGGAATTATTATAAATAAAAGTTATTATTATTAGGAATTTTGCTTCAGTAATTTTAGGAAACTGCTTGGCAGTCAGTTCGTCATTGCGATCACTGTTAGATACTGAGGGCCGAAGCCCAGAGTGTAGCAGTTGGTTTACTATTCTCACCTTTTAATCGCATCTACACATAACTAATTAAACCAGGATTGTGCGCAGTAGTGGTCGTTGTTTACAAGTTATTATCATGTTCTTAGTGGTAGGTAGCTACTTCTATATTAGAAAACCATTCATTCCATTAATTCGTTTTTAGTATTTTTTTTCTATTGACGTGTAGTGATGGCACACCATCAAGAAGCTCATGCTAAGCCCAAAGACGTTAATAATATACTGCTGAGCTGAAGATTGCTTACTTTGGTCCGCTTTGTCCCATTCTGAAAGGTTTTTATAGCACTAAGAAGTTGTTGGCGCAGTGAAGTAAGTTCTTTGCTAAACTAACTCTAAACTGAACTTTGTGCTGCACTTCAACCCGGAGCTGCAGGTGTGCGACTTGCCCGCCAACGTGGACTGCACACCTCGCCCCCCGCTTCCGCCCTGCCCTCCCAGGGGCAACGGTACCACGCTCTACCCCATCACAACCGACGAGGATGCCTCTGTTATAGTAACTGATTATCCATCTTCAACACTTGAAGAATCAAGCACTGATCCTCCAACATCTGCAGAAGCTTCAACTATAATTACTGAACTTCCTTTTCCATAATCATTAGGTTGGTAAGACTACTAGGGTTGGGGTCGTAAATAACGCTGGCATGTCATTACTGGCGTAGCATAACTTCACTTACGTTTTTTTTTGTTTGTTTAAATAGCTGTAAAATGTTTTCAATGTAATCTGATCAAATATTTTTTATAGAATATTGTTATTTTTAAAAATGGCCTGGATAAAGATAACTTTTGGTATTTAAGTAATTTGATAATTTTTCAAATTCTTTTGTCATCATAAAATTGTTTCAAAACCTTAGTTTTTAACACACTTCAGCTATACAATGTATTTGTAGAAGCTCAAAACCTAATTTATATTTATACCGATAACTATGATCAATAAAATATGTTTTGATAATGTTTGAATTTTTTATTTAATTTTTTTGAACACGATGAACAATAGAGACGTGGACGGAGTCACGGGGCAGACACTTGCACAAGACAGTGACGGGGCTCTGGATTCAGGACTCCGTAGGTTTCGGGCGGAGCTCAGCAGGGCTGTGCGCTTGCCGTCGCATACAGTATCGATAACGCGTTGCAGAGCGTGCGGTAGTTCACCTGTGCAGAAAAACAACATAATATGTAGGTATTATGTTAAACTTGTTTGTTTTGTACTGTTTTATCTTAAATGTCAGTTTGCTATGTCATCAGAAGGAGTCGCCTTCTGATGCCATTACTCAACATACTTCTATGTTGAGTTGATTCGTGCTATGTACAGACAATCTAGTACCTACGTCCGGTCGACTGCTGGCAACACCGATGAGTTCAGTGTGGCTGTAGGCTTGCATCAAGGGTCGGCGTTAAGTCCTTACCTCTACCTGTTGATTATGGACGCTCTTACGTCGGAAATACAGGAGGAGGCACCCTGGTGCATGCTGTTTGCCGATGACATTGTTCTGTTCGGTGAAGATGGACCTGAGATCCAGAGCAATCGATTTTGGCGGTCTCTCCAGTTCTGAAGCTATAGTGCTAGATGGCGTTCATCTCCCAGTCTGCTTCAATTTTTGGTATCTCGGTTCACTCGTGCAAAGCGATGGCGAAATAGATCGGACTGTTAAGCACAGAATTAACACTGGATGGATGAAATGGCGGCAGGTCACAGGGACTATCTGCGACTCCCGCATTCCCCTTAAACTTAAGGGGAAGATTTATAAATCAATGGTCAGACTTGCTGTCTTGTATGGTTCAGAATGTTGGGCCACAAAAGGGATAAATGAAAAGCAATTGCATGCAGCTGAGATGAGAATGCTAAGAGCGATGTGTGGTGTTACGATCATCGATAGAATTAGTCATATATAAGAGGAAGTCTGAAAGTGGCTCCGCTGACTGGAAAGTTGTGTGGAAATCGGTTGTCGTGGCATGGGCATGTGGTGCGTAAGAATGAAGAAAATGTCGTAAGGAAAGTCTTGTGTATGGATGTGGATGGCTTTAAGAGTAGAGGAAGGCCAAAAAAAACGATGGTTGGACTGTGTGAAAGAGGATATGGGTAAAAAGGGGGTGACTACAGAGATGACGACTAATAGAGGAGAATGGAAGAAAAAGACATGTTGCGCCGACCCCAAATAAATTGGGATAAGGGCAGAAGAATAATGATGACACTAAGTAATAGTAGCAAATTTTTTAAGTTTTACAGAAAAGTTAAGAAAATTTTAGTGCTGCGACTCGAGTTAACTTTTTTTGTTTAATTTATACAGAAATAGGAGTAAATAAGTTGTTTCACGCTGAAAGAACCAAGAGAACAGTGGCTGTAAGAGAGCGAGCGAAGCGAGCTCAACAATTTTAGCATCACGTCTTGGGTAGAACAAGACGAGTTAAATAAAACTTGTTACGTTCACGACTTTTAAGTAATGCATTTACGAGTCGCGATGCAACACCGAGCAAAGTAGCAAACAAGCAGCCCTTCCTCTCTGGGATAAGGGCAGGACAATGATGATGAGGACTCCAGGACCGCGAGGCTGTAGGCGGTGGCCCACGTCGCCGACACCTTACGGCTCCTTGCTCTGATTATTCCTGCTTAGGCTGAGAAAAAGTTTACCTAATCGCGGGTATACTCGTACATTCGTTAGATCCATTTTGACAGTCTGTTGCCCGTGACCATTTGTTGTTATGAATTGCAGCTGATCTCTGGTGAGTCCATGTAGCGCTACCATCTCGGTACCTCTCGTAAGTCCGTCTGCGGCGTCAATGTCTAGGAATGTATTGTGGCCCTTGATACATTGCAGGATCATTCGATTGCTATCGATATATTCTCTAGGGCCACGTTGCACTCTAAAATTTGTTTGTTTTCTAGGGCTTTGATGACAGTCAAGGGGATGGCTTCGTCTAGTGAGCGAGCGAAGCGAGCAAACTCAGGCCTCCGAACCTAATCAATGCGCTTCTTATGTGATTTGAGGTTTTGAAACTTTTTTAAAATTAATTTCTTGAATAATATGCATTACTTACCTTCAAATAAAAGTGGTAGCGTTATAATATAATCGGGGACCCTACCCCTATACCAGATTTAGCCCCCTTTTACCCCCAAACTCCTGCCAAACGATACTGAATCCAACCTCACCAAGTTTAACCAACTACTACCGGCCACACCTAGAAAGGAGGTGTAGCCGCACTTCGGGTTTTAGCCGTAACATAAATATTTAGAAAAATAAATAGGCAGCAACATAATAATCTTATTCATTGAATAGATCATCCCCAAAAGGTCGCGGTTCTGCTCTTGTGGACTACAGGGTTACTCATGGTTAATGTGGTACTAGGTTTTATAATGATCTATGATAATCGGCTCACGTCCCTTAGGAGGCTGCACCCCTTGCACGGGTGCAGAAGACTCGCACCGGATGGTAATGGCGTGTGTGTGAGAGAGGGTGGGGGGCGGTACCTCTTCGCCGCAGCCGCGCTGGTATCCGAAGCACTTGTAGATGAGGTCGCGCTCGCGCGCCGACACGAGCGCCAGCAGGTTGCGCTGGCACAGCGCGCGCTCCACCGACACGCGCGGGATGGTGCCGCACTTCTCCTTGTCCATGTCCTGCACAGTGCACACGATACCAGGTGTCAAGCTTACATTTCATAACTCAAAAGTTCTAGCTTCAGCCCACGAAATTCTTCCGAGTGAAATTACTTTTTAATAAAATTAAAAAAAAAAACAAAATGAGAAGAAGAATACGCAGTGGGTTCGCTATTGAGTATTCTTCTTCTCGTTTTGAAAGAAAGAAAGAAAAATATTTATTTGGCTAAAGTAAGGTTCACGCAAAAGGAAACGAGAAAAGAAAAAGAGAGACCTCAATGTCACCAGTAGCACATAATCAGCAAGGGCTTAGCGATGACAACAAAAACATAGAAGCCCCAGCAAAACTACACAGAACTGACCCATTCGCGTACATGAGGTCTAGATCCCACTATATGACATCAATAACTACACAAAAGGCATAGGAATCCCGAGATATCGGTAACCGGAAGATAACAACAACCATAAGCAAAGAATACCCCTAAAAGAAAAATCACCCCAACCTGGCTGGTCACCGTGGGGTTAGAGATCAAAACCCCCTAGGCTTGAGACCGAAGAAAGACTTATTAATAAATAGAAATAACGGAAGAAGAATAGTAACTAAGACATAGTTTTTACATATCAACACTCAACTCAGTTAGTATCATTAAATCAGATTCGCAAGTCGCCGCGGCATTTGAAAATTTCTTTGCAGAGATTCCCGTATCGACTACAAAATCTCTAAATTCATCACCAACTGCTGCAGAAATTTTACTTAAAGAAAACGTTCCAGTTTGTGAATCCCAATTTTATTTCCAATATGTCACTTGTAATGATGTAATTAAAACTTTTAATACTTTAAATGTTAAAAAGACTGCAGATCTATGGGGTGTTTATAATAGACCTAGCAACGTCAACAGAATTTGACGTTGCTAGGTCTATTATAAACATTGTCGCACCTACTTTAGCAGTAATTTTTAATAATTGTATAGATTGTGGTGAGTTTCCTGATCTAATGAAATATAGTAAAATTATACCATTGTTTAAATCGGGTAGTACATCAGACCCTACTAATTATAGACCTATATCAGTGCTACCTACTTTTAGTAAAATTTTTGAGAAAATTATTTTAGATCAAATTCAAAGATATTTTAATAAACACAAATTATTACACAACAAACAGTTTGGTTTCACAAAGGGTCGTTCAACAACTGATGCTGGTGTTGAACTTTTGGGACATATTTATAATGCATGGGAAGATAAATGCGATGCGTTGGGCATTTTTTGTGATTTGTCTAAGGCTTTCGATTGCGTTCTCCATGATACATTGATCAGGAAGCTGCACTACTACGGAGTCCGGGGCGCCTCTCTGGATCTTATTACTTCATACTTGAGTAATAGGATTCAGAGAGTTGATGTGAACGGCAAAAGGTCTCCCGGGTCTGTAGTCAGAATGGGGGTTCCTCAAGGCTCAATTCCGGGTCCTTTTTTGTTTCTAATCTATATCAACGACTTGCCTTACCTCATAAAGGATAAACATGATATAGTGCTGTTTGCAGATGACACTTCACTTTTATAGCTTTGCTTTTATTGCAGCATACGCCGTAAGGAAAATTCGTGGTTTAACTGATTTAGAGACAGCTCGTTTAGTATACTTTAGTTATTTTCATAGTGTGATGTCGTACGGCATTCTGTTGTGGGGAAATGCCGCCGATATTCAGACAATTTTTGTTTTACAGAAAAGGGCTATTCGTGCAATTTATAAATTAAGTCCCAGACACTCCCTCAGAGACAAAGGACATGGCTAAATTGAAGTATGGACGACTGCCCCCGCAATGAAAACGCATGTATAAACATGGTACCTAGCAATATGTAATGCTAAATAGCTGAAATTAGTATTTTGTAATTTAAAAAGGTTCAGGAACTTTTAATATTTGCACAATCCTAAAAACAAAATCGCGCAACTCCTACGACAAAGGTACAAAAACTTCAAACAATGACATTGCTATAAACTTTTATCTAGGCGTTTTAATGTGTCTGCGACGATTTTTATTGATAATTGTGTTTTTGACTGGCGATTTTGCACTAAGGTACTTGAAGTAAATATCTACATAGGGGTAATTGCAGCAAAAAAAAACTTGATACAACGAACTTTCGGTATATAATCCCCAGCTCTCCAGCAAAAATCAAAATAATATAAGTATTCTGTTGTAAAACCTAAACTACTTATCCAAATGAGTTGAAATAAAGACAGTATTCACAGACAATGTAAATAATATTATGGCTGAAATGATGAACGTATTTGAAAAAGATCTTAGATTAAAGCTAGAACTACATTAGACCGACGCACACGTTTAACACGCCTGATTTGTACGTAGACGTTGCGTGGCGTGGATCAAGTGTAGCGCTACAAGTCTAGTTTCCATATAAAATGAAGGAGATCGACGCGCCCAGATCGGCGTGTGGCACACGACGTGTGCACAGTGTAGTTCTAGCTTTACTGACCCAAATATTTGTAGATTTCTGTATTGAGGTAGGTAGGTAAACAATTCTGCCTAAATTAAATAATAAACGCACTGAGTACATATAAGATATTGAAATAAAACAACAATAATGCGATTTATATATTTATTTATTCGGTAAGTCTTATTAGGACATTATCTAAAAAAGAAGCTGGAGATGATAATGTGTTCTGATGTCTTGCCCACCCGAGATACCAGATCACTGTCATGACATGACAACAACAGCCTAGAGTTCTGTTACCCACAATACAGCTGCAGTAATATGACAGTATGTCATCTAAAGTGTTGTTTGTGGGTTCGCTTTCATATAAAATATACACATAGCATATTTTTTGACCGATATGCCTTGATTTTATTCGGCCTCTTAAAAGCGTTCAAACGACGTCTGACGTTTTTTTTTTCATAGAGATGGAATCTGATTTAAATCGATAAAATAATCGAATGGACTGACAGAAAAAGAAATTGTTTTTGTTGACCTCGACGGACAGAAAATATGTATTAAGATTGTGCGCCTGAAGTGTTAGTAATATGCTTATCCAGATACAATTAATCAATTAAGTAGTTTCAGAAAATAAATCGTTTTGATAACTGTTGTTAAATATCGATTGAAGTTCAACTTATTCGATTTGGCATTTTGGTAATGCAATATGTCTCTTCCCTAGCTGTCAGTATTCCTTGACCTTGTCATGTCAAACCAAAACAAAGCATAAATACAATTAAGAAACTTTTTTATGTTTATTAGTTCACGAAAGTTATAAGAAATTATTAAAAACTAAATAATTAATGAATGAATATTTAAATATTACTGGTTAGTGTGAGGTTCCTATTTGTGCTAGTCATGTTGGGGGCAGTCGTTTAGCCATCTCTTTTAAAGAGATTAATATTATGACTGTTCCCTCTCAATATATTTATGAGAATCTCATGTATGCAGATAAAAATATTAATCTGTTTAAAAGGTACAGTGATATCCATAGCATAAATACTAGGAACAAACACAAATTTATTGTACCTAAAACCAGGCTCAAGAAAAAAATAGGTGGTTCGTTTAGATGCCAATATATACGTTTCTATAATAAACTTCCTAGCCAAATTCAAGAACTAAGCATAAATAAATTTAAATCATTTATTAAACGTAAGCTATGCCAGAAAGCTTTTTACACAATTAATGACTTTCTTGAGGACAAAAAGGTGTGGGATTGAGCTGCTTCAATGATATACATGAGCCATTGTTTTCATATGTACTACTTACTGATGAAATTTTTTATATATTTTTTTTTAATATTCGTTTTTGACATGAATACTTGTATAGTATTATATTTTGAATTTTTTTTTTATTGACATTTTATTATAATAATTTTTTTTTTTTTGACTTGAATACTTTGTTAAGTATTATATTTATTTTTTGATTGACATATTATTATTACTATTTTGTTTGATACGAATATTTACTTTGTAAAGTATTATATATATATTTTTTTTGATTACTTAATTATTGTAAATGTGAGGACTATATGGGTTATTATTATTATTTTCTCCTCCTTATTACAGTAATTTTTAACGTTGTCTGACAGTTTGAGTACTTTTGCGGCCTACCCAAATGTCGTTTCTTTGGTATTGTTCGTCATGTCATTGAGCTCCTTAGTGGTTTTTAAGTTGAGCTATTCGACTATTGACAAATGCTTGCACTGACTGGACAGGTCCACTCAAATATGTTTGGTTCTTTCTTCAAAAGACCACTACAGACACTAAGCTGCATGGTCCTCATATAGAATAATGTGAATGCGAGAACTATGTATGTCGTTATATTCATGTAGATTTTATGATTGTCTGGCAGTTTGAGTATTTTTGCGGCCTACTCAAATGTCTGTACTTTGGTATTGTTCGTCGGTTCGTTGAGCTCCTCAAAGTTCTGAGTTGAGCTTCGCGATGACTGACAAATGCTTGCACTGTCTGGACAGGTCCACTCGAATTCGTGTGTTGCTTTCTTCAAAAAGCTCATCCCAGACATAAACGTACATGGTTCTCATATGATTTAACCAGTACACACTTTAAAAGAGACTTTGACCTCTGAGTTTGTTTCGGTGTTTCTTCTCAGGCCCTGTAGACAAAGTAACATCGCTTCGTAGCGAAACGATATCTAAATTCGTCATCGTCTCTGAGATATCGATAAACATTTCCTAGCGTTAGCGTTCCTTCGTTATCTTTTTTGGCGATCACGATCGAGGCGAAGGCGAACTCTGAAAGCGCTGCTTCTCTACGCATTTGTATGGGATAAACACGATAGCAATTCGTTTCTTTATGGTTTCGTTACGAATTATAACATTGTCTACCAACTTGCGATAACGATGTCGACAGTCGACTGACCACGTGACTTAGCGCGGTTTATGTCAATCTCATACATTTTAGTCTTTTCTATCTTCGTTATCGTTTTTAAATTGTTACTTTGTCTAAGCCCCCAGGGTAGTCAGCTAGGAAACACCGGCCTCATCTAGCTTAAACTGACAAAAACCATTGACGTGTAAAAGTGTTCCTTGTAACCTATTTACTGAATAAACATCTTTTATCATTTATCATTATCCTTTATCAACACCCGAACCATAAGAACAGATGAATCCCTACAAGAACTGGAACATGCGGTAAATTCTATAAACTGGAACATTATTGGCCTAAGTGAAGTAAGGAGAATGGGCGAAAAAATTGAACAACACGAAAATTACATTTTCTATCATATAGGAAACACACCTGGCCTATATGGCGTTGAATTCCTTATCAAAAAATGCTACAGTGAATATACAGGGTGGAGAAGACAATACGACAATAAATGAAAACACGGACAATACTAGTTTATAAGAATAAGTTTAAGCTATCAAAAATATCCTAACATCGAAAATAAAAAAATAAAAATTTCAAACAAACTAAATGGCATAAAACTAGAAACGAAATAGAACACCACTTATAAATATGAGTTCACTAACCTGTCGTAAGAGCGGCAACAACGCGCGGTCCTGTAGTGACTTGATTTTTTGGCTTTTAATTATGGATTAATGCTCAGTAAAATTACACTAAATCACAGATTATTTAGCACAGAATCACAGCTGCAAACCAATGCCAGCCCAAACATTGGCAGCAAATCTGTACTGGTGCGAAGTCTCCCGTCCTAGACGCGGATTCACGCGGCTCCAGTAACGAATATTCTGTCTGTTCCATAAACCGTTCCTTGTAAATGTACTTTCATCAGTCCACATCACATTGTACAAGAAATCCGGATTCTCGAAATGTTTATTTTCAATCCAGCGACAGAAGTTTTACCTAACTGGTTTGTCTCTAGGTAACAATGCATGCAATTTCTTGTATTTATACGGCTTCCGTTTGTCGCGTTTTAAAATTTAAGAATAGTTGTATGGTCAACACCTGAACTACACGTTGGGTTGCGTTAAAAAAAAACACGAAAACAATAAAAACTAAGCGTCTAATTTCGCACAATTCACTCACTGTTTAACTAAATACCTATTAAAACGTTACGTGTCCTGTCACCAAAATAAAGCGTCCAATTTCGCACTAATACCGTCGTAAATGAATTTACAAAAAACACGAGCGGCGGGGAAGTCCCTCAACAAGGCGGGCGCGCGGCGCGAACGAAAGTTAGCGGCATCTGAGGACGCGTGACTCGTCACAGGATCGCGGCGGCCGGCGACACACTAACATAAATTTGTTGTAGCAAATTTCTTCAAGAAAGCGAAGTAACAAACGAAACTAGATTTATCTCTTTCGCACACACTAAATTTTTTATTAATATTATGAGTGCATTGCAATTTCCGCATTCGTTACTTTCTTATCCAACTCTGATGACACGCTTCATGACTCTTATTACTCAGAGTTAAGGTATAATTTTCACTAAATCAGATGAAAATACTAATTTGGCGAAAGTGTTAAAGTAGCGAGTTGGCAACGTGGCTTTAATGTTTTGAACTTTTGATGTTTATACCAATGTGGGTCGTTAACCTGACAGTGTTTTCCTATTATCAGATACATCATGTAGCAAATGTTAAAAATCGAAAATAATTTCCTGTTACTAAACTACTGGATATATTCAAATGATTTTTTGTATGTAGACTGAGAACGTCTTGAGGTATGCGAGGTTTAATTTAATGTCGTATTGTCATCACCACTCTGTATACAGTCCTTTGTTGGAATCTCAGAGAGAATTGCACAGCTAAATATCAACCTGCCAGGATATGAAACTTCATCTATAATTCAAATATACGCACCCACAGAGATGGCACCCAAGAACATAAAAAGACACATTTTATGAAGACCTGGACAAAATCCTTGCTAGTGTACACACAAAAAAGTTATTCTGATGGGGGGATTTCAATGGCCAGATTGGTGAAAGGCTACCAAGTGATGATTGTGTATTTGGTCACTTTAGTACGGGAACAAGAAATGATAATGGACAAAGACTAGTAGGCGTGGCACAACACACAACCTCAAGATTCTAAATAGTTATTTAAGGAAAAACACAAATGGAAAGTGGACCTGGATATCTCCCGACGGGAATGTGAAGAATGGGTAGATTTCATACTCTCAAATAAACCCCAATTCTTTAAAGATGTAGGAATAATCAATGAGCTCAACTTCAAATCACCGAATGGTAAGAGGAACAATTTATTTAAATGAGATAAAGAAAAAGCGACAGTACACCAGGAAAGGATCTCCTTCAAATCAAATCCCACTTCCCGTCACAGAAAACTTGCTGGTCACGTTGAAGAATAACTTATCAATACAAGTGACGACACACAGGAAAAATATAACCTACTGGAGGAAACACTTCAAGAAGTATTTAGAAAATTGTATACCTCAAGAAACAAAAAAGACAAAATCGGAGATGAAGCCAGACACTTAATTAATGCCAGGAAAATTCTTTTGGAAAATAAAAATCAAAATAGAAAACAATAACGGACTTAAATACTAATTAATGAAAAAATAAGGACACAAGAAACCAGATTTTTTTTTTTTTTTTTTTTTTTTTTTTTTTTTTTTTTTTTTTTTTTTTTGGGGGGTGGGAAATAGTCATTGGATGATTTCCCACCCCCCAAAAAAAAAAAAAAAAAACAAGAAACCAGATAAGAAACAGGACTATCCAATACGAGTACCACATTGAAAAGTCAGCAGGCATAAAGAAAACTCTAAAAGAACTACAAGAGAAAACCGACTGGGTTCCATCTATAGAAAACAAAACAACTGGAATGAAAGAAACTAAAAGGCCTGAGATTATGGAAATAGCAACAACATTTTATAAATGATTTTATTTTCGTAAGTAGGTTTTAACAACACTTTTACACGTGAACATTTTTTTTTGGCTAGATGAGGCCGTTTCCTAGCTGACTACTCTGAGAAGAAACACCGAAACAAACTCAGAGTTCAAAGTCTCTTTTAAAGTGTTCAAATCCATACAATATGTACTGGTCTCATCATATGAGAACCATGTACGTTTATGTCTGGGATGAGCTTTTGAGGAAAGCAATACACAAATCCGAGTGAACCTGTCCAAATAGTACAAGCATTTGTCTGTTATCGTGAAGCTCAACTCAGAACTTTGAGAAGCTCAACGAACCGACGAACAATACCAAAGTAAGGACATTTGGGTAGGCCGCAAAAATACTCAAACTGCCAGACAATCATAAAATCTACATGAATATAACGACATACATAGTTCTCGCATTCACATTATTCTATATGAGGACCATGCAGCTTAGTGTCTGTAATGGTCTTTTGAAGAAAGAACCACACATATTTGAGTGGACCCGTCCAGTCAGTGCAAGCATTTGTCAATAGTCGAATACCTAAACTTAAAACCATTAAGGAGCTAATGATAAGACGAACAACACCAAAGAAAGGACATTTGGGTAGGCCGCAAAAGTACTCAAACTGTCAGACATCGTTAAAAAATACTGTAAAAAGGAGGAGAAAATAATAATAATAATAACCTACATAGTCCTCACATTTACAATAATAAAGTAATAAAAAAAAACGTAATATAATAGAAAAAAAATATAAATATAGTACATATGAAAACAATGGCTCATGTATATCATTGAAGCAGCTCAATCTCACGCCTTTTTGTCCTCAAGGTAGTCATTAATTGTGTAAAAAGCTTTCTGGCATAGCTTACGTTTAATAAATGATTTAAATTTATTTATGCTTAATTCATGAATTTGGCTAGGAAGTTTATTATAGAAACATATAAATTGGCATCTAAACGAACCACCTATTTTCTTCTTGAGCCGGGTTTTAGGTACAATAAGTGTACTATGTTAGTTGTTTGGTGTACAATAAAGAATTAAAAAAAAAAAAAAAAAAAAAAAAATTGTTTGTTCCTAGTATTTATGCTATGGATATCACTGTATCTTTTAAACAGATTAATATTTTTATGTACATACATGAGATTCTCATAAATATATTGAGAGGGAACGTCATAGAAAATCTCTTTAAATTTGTCTCTGAGGGAGTGTCTGGGACTTAATTTATAAATTGCACGAATAGCCCTTTTCTGTAAAACAAAAATTGTCTAAATATCGGCGGCATTTCCCCACAACAGAATGCCGTACGACATCACACTATGAAAATAACTAAAGTATACTAAACGAGCTGTCTCTAAATCAGTTAAACCACGAATTTTCCTAACGGCGTATGTGCAGAGCTAAGTTTTTTGGACAGTTTATCTATATGGGGGCTTCACTGACGCTGCGCATCCAAAGTTAAGCCTAAGAACACTGTGGAATCGTCGGGTTTCAACTCTTCACCCTTTATTGACACACTACTGTTTACTTGTGTTACATTGGGTAATGTGAACTTCATGCATTTTGTTTTTTTCTCGTTAAGGAGAAGATTATTGATATTAAACCAGTTAACTACAGTTGAAAGAGCATTATTTACATGATCAACAACCACCCGCTGACGATTGAGTTTAAATAAAAGTGAAGTGTCATTTGCAAACAGCACTATATCATGTTTATCCTTTATGAGGTAAGGCAAGTCGTTTATATAGATTACAAAAAAAGGATTTGAGCCTTGAGGAACCCCCATTCTGACTACAGATCCGGGAGACCTTTTGCCGTTCACATCAACTCTCTAAATCCTATTAATCAAGTATGAAGTAAGAAGATCCAGAGAGGCGCCCCGGACTCCGTAGTAGTGCAGCTTCGTGGTCAATGCTTTATCGAGAACGCAATCAAAAGCCTTAGACAAATCACAAAAAATGCCCAACGCATTGCATTTATCTTCCCATGCATTATAAATGTGTCCCAAAAGTTCAACACCAGCATCAGTTGTTGAACGACCCTTTGTGAAACCAAACTGTTTGTTATGCGATAATTTGTGTTTATTAAAATATCTTTGAATTTGATCTAAAATAATTTTCTCAATTTTTTTTCTAAAATTAGGTAGCACTGATATAGGTCTATAATTAGTAGAGTCTGATGTAGTACCCGATTTAAACAATGGTATTATTTTACTATATTTCATTAGATCAGGAAACTCATCACAATCTATACAATATTTAAAAAATCCTGTTAAAGTAGGTGCTACAATGTTTATAATAGACCTAGCAACGTCAACAGAATTACCCCATAGATCTGCAGTCTTTTTAACATTTAAAGTATTAAAAGTTTTAATTACATCACTACAAGTGACATATTGGAAATTAAATTGGGATTCACAAACTGGAACGTTTTTTTTAAGTAATATTTCTGCAGCAGTTGGTGATGAATTTAGAGATTTTGTAGTCAATACGGGAATTTCTGCAAAGAAATTTTCAAATGCCGCGGCGACTTGTGAATCTGATTTATTGATACTGTCATCTTCATCATCATCAATAGCAAGGCTGTAATCACTACTTCGGTTGCAAGACCTTCCCGTTTCGCTACTAAAGGCAAATTATATGATGACGTAGACAACACAAACACTCAATGACGGCACGGTTGACGTAGTGGTTGAGCGTTCGGCTGCTGCGCTGCGTGTCGCGGGTTCGATCCCCGCACGGAAAAATATTTGTATGCCCTAGAGATAGTTGTTCCGGGTCTGGGTGTCTTGTGTATGTGAGTTTAAATGTTTGTGAACGCACCCACGATACAGGAATAATTCCTAGTGTGGGACAACTTTAAAAAAAAAAAAAAAACGCAACGCCTACAAGAGGAGGATACAGAACCTATCCGTCCAATACTAGAAGATGAAATAAGACATGCAATAATGTGTCAAAAAAACTACAAAGCTCCCGGGGATGATGGAATAACCAACGAAATTATGAATGGATACCTAAACTACATAATAGAGGTTGTTACAAACCTATACAACAATATTCTAACTAAAGAAATAATACCATAACAATGGACAGCTTCAACTATCATCATCATTCTCCTGCCCTGATCCCAATTTTTTTGGGTTTAGCGCAACATGTCTTTTTCTTCCATACTCCTCTATTAGTCGTCATCTCTGTAGTCACCCCCTTTTTACACATATCTTTTTTCACATAGTCTAACCATCGTTTATTTGGCCTTCCTCTACTCTTACTACTCTACTCTTCCACATCCATACACAAGACTTTCCTCACGACATTCAACCATCGTACTGCTCCATAAGAAAGGCGACAAAACAGAAATAAATAACTACAGACCGATCAACCTCATTTCCAACCTATACAAGGTTCTCAAAGGTAATATTGAACAGAATTGGTTTAGTGCTGGACGACAATCAGCCGAGAGAACAGGGGGGATTCCGAAGCTACTTTTCAACAATGGACCATATCCATGTCGTAAAGCAAGTTATTCAGAAAAGTAATGAGTACGGAAAAACGGTCTACTTGGCATTCGTAGACTACAGCAAGGCATTTGATTCTCTGTAACACTCTTAATTCACAAGGAGTACAACCCAAGTATATTAGAATAATATACTTGGGTTGTATAGTACGACAAAGACTTCTCCCCCCTCCGCTGACGCAGTATCGAACGGTCGTGTTTTTGTGAGCTCCGTATAAATAATTAAAAAAAAGTGTTTTTTGCAATCTTGCATTGTTGTAAATCAGACTACCGAAAATCTAAGGTTCATACGCCTAATCACACGAAAGAGCACAAAGAGCGATTTTAAAAGTCAGTTTCTTCCTTCCTTTCCTCCACCCAACCACGGATCTGTACAAAAAATGGGGAGTTCTTACAGTTCGCCAGCTCTTTATACTTAACACCGTAATAAAACAACATTCCCTGCTAACGTATGAACCACAAAAAATAAGTAAGCAACGTAGGAAGGACCGAGTCTGTAAAACCCAAGCCTTCAAAACAAGATTTTCCCACCGCTTCTTCTGTTACCAATGTAGTAACCTATGTAACAAAATAAACGGAATTCTTAATATATACGTACTATCAAAAAATAAATGCAGTGGTACAAGATTGGTTGCAAAAGCTCGATTACACCTCAACGGAAAATTTACTCGAATGTTAGGTTACGCTTGGATTCTCAAGCAGTTCATAAACAGACACGCACTCTCACGCACACGCAATCAAACATTCACACACCCACACATACCCTTATACAAACCATCTCACTCTACTTCCATTAAACATGCACCTACAACACATACACACATACACACGGTCATTGTGCTGCAGCTTTAAGTGGCGTTATTATTATTATTACTAATATTATTTTATTCTTCTAAAATTGTAATACATATAAATTCAATAAGAAAGATTGAAATTTAAATGGAATTGTAATGTTAATTAAATTCAACACAACTGTAACATCTGTATCATGAAATGTCCTTTTTAAATTTTACATACCTACCTAAAACGGTCACTATATCTGATAGATCGCGGGTTGGGGTCCTGGTGATCTGTAATACAGGTGCTTTGCGCCAACCTCAGACACCAGCTCCTCACATATTTTAGAACTAAGTTATGTTAAGTATAGAGGTATTGAAACTGTTTATTGTGTATATTCTATTGTTGTGAGGAGGAATAAATAAAATATTATTATTATAAGGAGACCCCCCTCTCGCCAAAATTATTCTCAGCGGTATTGGAACAAATATTCAGGAAAATTAATTGGGACGTATTTGGAATAAATATAAATGGCGAAAAGCTTAACCATCTAAGATTCGCAGACGACTTAATTCTACTTGACAAAAACCAACAAGGCTTAAAAGTAATGTTATCACAACTAGAAAGTGAAAGCAAAAAGGTGTGTCTGACCATGAACATAGATAAAACGAAATTAATGACAAACCACGTAAAAACAACTATATTACTAAGTTCCAACAAAATAGAACATGTTGATAAATACACCTACTTAGGACAAATTATCGCACCGGCAAACCAGATGCAGAAAGAAATAAACATCAGAATAAGTAAAGCTTGGAAAAGGTTCTGGTCCCTAGAAGAGGTAATGAAAACCCTCACATACCCCTGAAAGATAAAACTACAATATTCAACTCATGCATACTACCATGTCTAACCTATGGAGCTGAAACCTGGGCCCTTACTAATAAACAGAGTAGAGCACTCAGAGTGAGTCAAAACAAAATGGAGAGAAGCATCTTAAACATTAAACACAAAATCAAACAGACAAAATCTAACTCACAAACATAAGAAACATGACAAAAGTTGCAGATGTCACATACACAGTGAGAAAACTCAAATGGAACTGGGCAGGCCATATGATCAGAAACAGGATTAAAAAATGGACGAAAGATGTTACGGAATGGTGCCGTCGAGATGGAAAAAGAAAGAAAGGGCGTCAAAACCTAGATGGGAAGACGATGTCAAGAAAGTAGCTGGAACAAAATGGCAAAGACACGCCAAAAACAGAAAATCTTGGCAAGCCCTTGGAATGAAGTATTATTTTATTGTCAGTAATCGATTTAAAAATAATGCATTTAAATTTAATGTCAATAATATTGAAGAACTATGTATAATAGTGCGATCAGAAATAACTGTAATGAAATTAATTTATTATCCGAAATAAAGGCTATTTGAATTTGAATTTGAAAGGTTCACGCAAATGACCTAAAACTATAAAAAAGTGACAATCATAAAAAAAGTGACAATTACAAAATAGTGACAATCCAAAAGTAAAAAAAAAATAGCATAGCGTGTGCCTCACGACTGCGCCAAAAATGTCCATTTCAGCAATGTTGCCAGACAGATACTGTCTGTACTACATTCCCGAGTTCTGCAATCCAAAACCGTCTCACCTCAAACACCTCCATGATATTGGAGAGCTGGTCAGGGAACTTGGAGAGCTTCTTGAGCGCGCCGGAGACAATGTTCCTCTCCTCGAAGTTGAGGAAGTTGAGCGGCGAGTCGTGCGTGGGCACGTGCGGCACGGGCGCCAGCAGCGGCGCGCGCTCCAGGCCGGGCTGCGTCAGCGCCTCGCCCACCGTGCTGCAGAACCGCTCGTACTCCACGTAGCGCCGCCGCGCAGGCGCGCAGAACCTGTACACACGAGCACATAGACTGCATAGTGAAGCGAGGGCAACAAGAGTTACAGACTTGTGTATCATGATGCTTGTTTCTGTCCACTTGAACGGTTGCGTGCAATGGAGTGCAACAGATTAAGTGTTGTAGGGATGGTGGACGTGCGGTGGCTCGTACTCACCTCTTATCACATGTTGGCACACTTATTATACACTTACACAATCCTGCTCACACATTCACAAACATACACAATTACACACAAACATACTCACACACTCACACAAATATTATACGTTTATTGTAATTTGAGATGGAAGAGCGGAGTCTCTCAACACAGGTATTTCTTGCTTAAAGGGAGGCTCCAATCACTAATTCTGTTTGTGTAAATACTTTGCTGAAGAAATAAATGATTTTTGTTTTTTTTTGATTTTGTCAGATTTTGTGTGCATCAACTTCATTATCCATCACAGGCATCACGGCATCGCCACAATCGGTACTGTGCCTCTAATCTCTAGTAAATTTTAAGACTTCACTAGGCTGTTGGTCCTCCTTTTTACGGGACCCACAGCGGTTGGCATTTACGGATCTTTTAGCCAACTCATCGGTCATTAAGAGTCTATGTTACCTCAAATGGCTTAGCATGATCCTCCGTTATGTCGATAATACTGCAGCATTAATTTTGAAATAAATATATGGCAA
This sequence comes from Polia nebulosa, assembly GCA_951329385.1. NCBI lineage: Eukaryota > Metazoa > Arthropoda > Insecta > Lepidoptera > Noctuidae > Polia > Polia nebulosa. Next base: position 31,926,737 of record OX589603.1, on the reverse strand, counting down.
GGTTGAGGATCAATGTTAAGTATTATAAACCTCAAAAACACGATTCCATAAAATTTTCTCGATAGAAAAAAAATCCAAAGTTACCTCTAAACCGAAAACAATAAACCGCTAGCATTCAAAAAATGCTTAAAATTAGATCATGAAACTTTGCATACTAACTGAACTTACTATAAAGCAGGTCCTACAAGTTTTTTTATTTTTTAATTACCATTATTTTCACAGTAAAAATAAAATACCTAAACTATCACCTAAACTATGCCGTCTTGAAGCTTGTTCCCTGGCGCCCGACGCCCCCGTTCAGTCTCGCTTCGGCTTTCGAACGGGAGGGCTGTGTCGCTTGCGCTCAGAGCACACATTACGCAACAAGACTACGTAAAATACAAATCTTGTAGTACTTATACTTATAGTGTTGGTGCAATGGGAAATAACCGTAATAAAAATAAGAAACGAAAGGGTTGGCGCAAAGAAACTGGAAAACATGATAAACGTAATGAAGTAAGTATATAGCTACCTATCTACTTACAGTATTAGTGATTACAAACATGTCACGTTTGGTGCAGTGGCAGGTGATTGGCTGCTGCGTTAGGAGTTGCAGGTGTTTCTGCATGTGAAGATTTGTGTTTGTAAACGCACCTTTCACGATTCAGGCGAAATCCAGGTGTACTCTTTTTTTTTTGATAAAAAATGTGAAAAATGGGTGTCCAATTTTGTAAAAAGTTAAAAAGTTCCCTAAATAGGTTTGTTATTGTTTTGACAATATACAACAAATAGGTATCTATGTAGTACCTAATTGTTTATTTTTATAATGTTGCCGACTCCAGGATTTCAACTGAATCGGAGACGGTGCGATTACAAACACAAATCTTCACATTCACAAACGCGCAGATCCGACAAAACTATCTGTAGGCCATTTTTTTTTTTTTTTTTTTGGGGGGTGGGAAATCATCCTATGACTTCTTCCGCTCTAGGGTGGAGCGGAAGGGTGTGTCAGACTCTTACTGACTAAAACCCACCCCTGTTCCTCCCTGCCTCGAGTGCCCGGGGGCGAGGTAACTCTTTCGAATTTATCCTCCACCCCCGGGCAGATCTGTAGGCCAATGTAGTAATAATAATAACAGATCAGTGTGTTTTATCTGTAGGCCATAAAACACTGATCTGTTATTATTATTACTACATATGGCTATATAATTTTGACGGCACGGTTGGCGCAGTGGTTGAGCGTTCGGCTGCTACGCTGCGTGTCACGGGTTCGATCCCCGCACGGAACAAATATTTATATGACCTGCAGATAGTTGTTCCGGGTCTGGGTGTCTTGTGTATGTGAATTTACATGTTTGTGAACGCACCCACGATACAGGAATATTCCTAGTGTGGGGCAACATTTTTTTAAAAGACAAACAAAAATCAAAAAAAAAATTATCAAGCTATAAATTTCCAGTATAAGCTGATCTCACATTGTATAGGAATTCCGTACAATGAGAGGTCAGCTTGTACTGGAAAATTATCCCTCCACCATCAAATACCAATTCACCAAATTTGTATTTCAATAAAAAATGTAGGGTGGGTAATTGTTATTTGTTATTCATAGGGCAAGTCTGCTTCTATGGACGATTTAGTCTTCTTTTGTATATTTTTAGGGTTCCATAGCCAAATCATAAATAAAAATATGTGAGGTCTAGGTAGGTATCTATTTGTCCCGTGTGATTGTTACAGGACCGGACGGACGGAGGTATGACCTCCGAAAACTGTAGAAATAAATTCGGACGAAACAAATCTTCATGTGTTACAAAATATATAATTGTAAGTACCTATCTATCATACGTGTGTGATAATCACGAAATTTGCTGTTCCCCCATGGCACTACCGCTTGGTACTAACGCGTAACGGTACTATCACGAAATTGGCGAATTCATAATAAAATTTTCATAATGTTGGACTTTTTAGGGTTCCGTATTATTTATTCATGTTGACAAAATTATGCTGCCGGGGTCGCGAGTATATTTGAAAGAGAGTTACCGCGGCTCTTGGCACAGGCAACTGAAGGAACAGGGGTGGGTTTTAGTTAGTAAAAGTCTGAGATGCCCTCCCGCTCCGCCCAGAGCGGGAGGTAATTTTTTATATTTTTTTTTATTATAATCGTTTATTAGGAACAGAACAACAAATACAGGCAGATAAAAAAACAATGTACAACGATGGTAGCTGCAAAAGTTTAAAACTTTGGCGCAGCCACCAACGCCCATCACGCCAGTCATTGAATGATAACATAACATACCCCAAAAAAAGTGTTTTATAATGAATGTTGTGTTTTCTTGCAGATCACCTGAGAACATGAGCTGTTCACTGAATATACACAATCATTGAAATCAAGCGTCCCATTGCAGCATTCTAAACATCTTTTGACGAAGCTAAGATATAGATAAGATAGAAGTAAATTTTTGGAGAAAAACTCAAAACGGACTTGTCGTAAATAAAAAACATCCTTGGTATATACAAGTGCAAGGACAATTAGGTACATATCATCGGTACAAAAAAAAATGTATTTTCGGAATAAGGTCTGGATGCGACAAAAACATCAAAGTCGAAATTATAGAAAGATGACCAATATTTCTGAAATGGAACTAAAATTAGAACATTTTTATAAAACATGCATGTTACCTGAGCTATGCAATTCCAGACATGTTCTAACTATGTAAATTAGAAATTTAAGCGATTAAAAATAAATGTTATTTAATTTTGACTATTTTTAATTACTTTGAAAAAAACTTATGGTATTTATCATACCTACCTACATACCTACCTGCATACTTACCTACTTATCCTACCTATACCTACCTATCTTATATTTATACAAACCTTGTCCTGAGAATCACGAACACAACAAAAAAAGAATTATGCAATTTGGTGAAGTCCTTCGAAAGATATACGCATACCTACATTTCGGCGATTCATTCTTATATAGATGCATAATAACTAAGAAAGTGGTAATACAAGGAGAAAGCTACCTATTATAAGATTTTAAAATGGCACAGCGTAAACTTACTACCAAGCCAATGTACCTACAGAACCCTCAGTGCAATGGTGACTCGCACTTGACTAGTTTTTTGTAGCTCTACTGCTACTAAACCGACTCTAAACCACTGCATAAATTCTACAATTTATGTAGTGGTTTAGAATCGATTTTTCTAACCTATGTATACCATATGTATGTATACCTAGGTACTTGCATATACCTACAACCTACATAATTACCTACATGCGCAAACGGCTGTCACATAACATACATACACTAAAACTATAAAACGCAAACTTACTACAAAACTAATTGGCGGAACCCACAGCGCAAAGTTGGCTCGCATTTGACTAGTATTTTATAGAAGTAGGTAGGTAAAATAAAATAGTGTGCACGGCTAGACATTACCTATACCGTCCAGTATAAGCTGATCTCGCATTTTGTAGGCTTGCCGCACACTGAGAGGTCAGCTTATACTGGAAACTGATCGTTTATAGATACATTGAAATTGTATTTGCGATATAATATATAATTTTATATTCATAAAATGACAAGTTAAAATTAAATTAGATTGATAATTTTATTTCTTAGTACTCGTCCGATAATAGTGTAGTTTACTCTAACGAAATCGCTTCGACCTCAAGGCCGCGCGTGTCGCGTCTCTGCGAGCAAAAGTGTGCGAGCGAGATAAAGAGTGCAGTGGCACGCGGGGAAGTGGGGGCGAAATTAGAATTTGAGCTGAGATGGTGTAGGCTCTTAATTCTGCGAGCGATAAGCCTCGCTAATTGGCTATGTGTTGTGTTCTCTTTGTACTCACACTTCCATGAGCGTGTCCATCTCGACGGGCGTGAGCACCAGGCCAGCGGATGCCAGGCCGCGGTAGAAGTCTGCGCGCGGGATCACCAGCTCGTTGCGCGGGTCGAACTGCTTCAGAAACTCGCGCGTGCGCACACCCTCGCGCACCATCTGACAAAATTCATTCTATATACAATATTGGTTTCTAGAAATCACCTGGCTGTTTGCCACTTGTGTTTCGAATAGAGAGTGGGCAGGAACTATAGGGGGCAGCACAAAGCTGACAGTAGAGACGCCGCCGCCGGGCGGAAGAAAAATAAACTGTCGCAGTCTGTCATCGTGCTACCGACAAAATATACAAAACGAATTGTTTGAAATAGTATGATAAAAATGTTAATAAGGGTTCTAGCCCATTAACAGCGTGGCCAGAATATGTTGAAAGACCAAAAGCTCTTCGAGCCTGAACATGTTTTACAAGTTGAAGCGAAAATTGGTAGTGAATGAGGCAGTGATAAAACTGTTGACCAGACCAAACTTTCCACTGTTTATATAATTATTAGTCATTTCTAAATGCTTTTGAAACATAAATGTGTTTTGTAATGCTTTTATATATTTTTTTCCCTAATAATAACAATAAAGCAACAGAATTTTACGCTATTTCATTATTTTATATTTTGGAGCATCCAGAAATATAAAAATACATTTTAATCCAATTAAATGTTATTTTTCACTTCTATAATATCAAAAATGTTATTATAGTAATACAATGTCAAATATTTATTGCGAGCGATTCGGATTTGCTACAACAGATGGCAGAGCCTTCATCGTGCACGTTCCCTATAGCTGGTCCGGTCACCAAGTTATGAAAGTGGACAGTTGGTCAGTTGTGGGGGATAAGTAAGGATACTTGTGGAATATCCAATTAATCGCAGGCGTCTGTATTTCCGAATGCATACAACCCTAGTCTCTTCAAAATTAGAGTGAACAGGCTTCTTCTGGGTAAGCTCGCTCCATCGTCGACTTTGTCTCTGTCACCTCTGACCTAGACTTGAATCAAGAGCAAATCCATCAAATAAAAATAAAAACAAACAATCTCTTGTCCATCAGCGTTCAGTAGTGTGTGCCTACCCCCATGGGATAAACGTTGTAGCCTAAGCAAGAAAAGCATCTTGGACAAAGAAAGCTGATTTATGTTGAAAAATCATCCCTGGAAAGTCAGTTAAGCTGGGGTCGCCTAAAGCCTGTAGTGTATATCAATCGCAATCTCGAGATCGATTTTTGTCTGTATGTATTAGGTACTTATTACAAATTAAGTAATGATCGACTTTGCAATCTGTAACCTTGAGAGGGTCCAGATCCGGATTGGTCGGATACATGTATATTGGCTGGGTTGTAAGAAAGCGGCGGTATTATATATAAGACATGTGAGAGGTATACCTTGCCCTTGATCTTGGCGAGGATCTGCACGATGTCAGTCTGCAGCGGGTCCTCGCGCACGTAGGGCGCGCGCGGTTCCGCCGACGGGCCCGCCACCACCGCGCTCTCCAACGGCCGCTCCACCATCTGGCACAAACAATCTTTAGTTGCCCCTGATAAGAAGGTACAATAGTAAAGGTTACGCCCAGTAGCTACCCTACATCCGCAGAAGAATAAAGGCCAGAAGAATAAAGGCTACCAACTTTGCTCAAAGAAAAGCTAAAATATTTGTTCATGGTGTGCTGTGGTCTCCTGTAAGTGTAAATAAATAAATAAAAGATCGCAAGTTAGACGAGGTTGTTGGGCTTTGCCATCTGGAATTGCTAAGTAGCAACCTGGAGTTTAGATTTATTGGCAACAAGCTCGCCCTCTATTAAAAAGGAGAAGACATGCTGCACCGACTCCGAAGAAATAAGGGTTGGCCAAGACGATGTAAGGGTGCTTTTGCCCCAGAAATGTGCACATAGCTAGGCGGAGCGCGAGGTAAAACTTATGGGATAATGGTGGAAAAGGGCTAACGGCGCTAGATGAGTATTTCTAAGCCGCAGTCGTCTAGGTAGCGCGACACGTGCCCGTTAGTGTGAGTACCTCGTCCAGCAAGCGCACGTAGCTGAAGCCGCAGTCGTCCAGGTAGCGCGCCTCCAGCGCCCGCACCTGCGCCGCGCTCGGCAGCACGCCGAGGCGCGCCAGCACGCGCCGCACCGCCGAACGCGAAACGTGCCCATTGTTGTGTCTGCAATGCATTCACAACGTTGTTGTTCAAGAAGTTTGGAGGCTGTAGTAGTTGGCACCAAAATCATTGATTTGATTTTTTGATTTATCAAGGTCTTTATTCATTCTTTTGGTTAACAATTATACTGCTTACAAACGATCTTATTCTATTTGTAGACAAGTCATGATTTACTTTATCACTTAGGCTACCTCCTTTACTAATATTTAAACATGTTTTTACTTAATATTATTTCACATTGGATTAACTTATTGAATATTATTTGATATTGGGTATGTGGAAGTCTCTGTAAGGACTCACATAATATTGACAGTGTTTGGGTTACAAAAAGTAAGCATTATTATAATTTGTTATAAAAATATAATGTAAGTAGCGGGTAGTTGCGTGCAAACATTACGCATACACCTGCCGAATGGGCGGCGTCGGCTAGTAGTAAGCGAGCTATCGTCATGATACGTCACGGAGGAAGTAGTGATGGGGCAGTCTATATCGATTGTACGTGCGGGCGTAAGTTAACGTACTAAGTCTACTATTTTCCAATTGAAGATATTAAAGTGTTACGGTGTGATGGGTTTTTATGCAAATAAAATTTTCGTGAGGTTTTTAAAATGAAATCTTTTAAGAAGGGATACTTTAGACGGTTGTGTAATGTTTTGAGGTTGGTGCGAAATGATGTGTTAAATGATAATTTTAAAGCTTTGTTTTGTATTGTTTGTAGTTTATTATATTTGGTGTATGTTAGACTAGACCAGACAGGTGCTGCATACGTTAGGCAGGGTCTCACCAAAGTAGTATAAATACGCAATTTGGTTGAGGAACTGACAACTGATTTTCGATTTAAAATTGGTTTCAGTGAATTTAGGGCTTTTGTAGCTTTGTTTATAATTACTTCAGTGTTTTTGTTCCAGTTGAGTGTCTTGTCTAATATTATGCCTAAATATTTTACTGATAGACGCCACGTAATCTGGAAATCATCTATTTTGACAAACCTAGTGGGTAGTGTACGTTTTCCGGTAAACAAAATGCCTTCAGTTTTTGTTGAGTTAAGCTTTAGTTTCCAGGTTTTAAAATATTGGCTGAGAAGTTCAAATGAAAATTGTAATCGTCCAATCACTACATCAACGTCTTTGTCTGTCGCCAGTGTTGCCGTGTCGGCAGCGTAGATGGCAAGTTGCGTGTGAGCTTGTTTAGGTATGTCATTTAGGTAAAGGATAAACACGTATGGGCCTACGAGCGAGCCCTGGGGCACACCGGCTGGGATGGTTTTAGAAGCAGTGTTTTTTGCCAACATAGACTCAGAACGAACGAACACACAGGTAATTTTGGATGAGTTTTACTAGACAGAGAGGTACTTCAAATTTAATTAATTTGTGTAATAGGCCATCGTGCCAAACTGAATCAAAAGCTTTTTCGATGTCTAGTAAAATCATGCCTGTGGAAAGTCCACGGTTTAACCCATGGGTTATGTGCTCAGCCACTCTGGCTAATTGTTGCGTGGTCGAGTGTGAGCTTCGGAATCCGAACTGTTCGGGGATCAAAACATGCGCAGTTATTTTAGTGAGGCGGGATAGGATGATCGCTTCAAGAAGTTTCCCTATGCTTGGTAATAAGCTAATTGGTCGGTAGATGGATGGATTTGAGTCATCTTACCCAGGTTTCTTTATAGCTATGATTTTAGCATGTTTTAGTGCATTCGGGAAGTAGGCAATTCGTAAGCAACCATTGAACACTTTGGTCAAATACACAATAGCTTTCTGAGGCAGGTTTTTCAGTAAGCCATTTCCTAGGCCGTCAAAACCAGGCGCTTTGTTTGATTTTAGTTTCCCTAGCAGTTTCCTAATTTCATTTGGCCTAACAAGTGGTGGGTAGTCACACATCTGGTAAGAGTCCAGCAACAGAATCGATTGTTTAACTGCCTCTTCAGTACCAGGATCGCTAACCCAGTCTTTAGTTAGGTTCATATTTTCGACGAAGGTATTTACTAGCGTCTCACATTGTTCGGATACTGAGGAGGTGGTAGAATTATTAGACATTTTTAGAGGAGGAATGAAAATAGGCTGGTGGTTTAATGATTTGACCACTCTCCATAAGTCTGACGCCGGATTGGTAATATTAGACAGCTTATTATTCCAGACATTATCGTTTATAATTTTGATCTTAGACTTAATGCATTTCTGCATGTTGTTGACTTGGGAAAACGTCGTTTATGTGGAATGAATTCGTTTAACGCCAATTTCCGAAGACGATTTTTAGTTTTGATTTCTGACCTGATTCGACGTGGGAGTTTATGACCGCAATCAACGGGTAATTTAGGGACGGCTGTGTCTCTTGCACTTATGATTGATTGGGTCAAGTGTTCAATGGCAAGGTCAATTTCCGAATTTCCGGAGGTGAGTTAAATGTGGTTTGGCTTAAAGTTATAAACTCATTCAAATGGGATCTATATAACCTCTCCAATCCGCTTTTGTATAGTTATATATGAAACGGGGTTGTCTGTTTACTTTACCACTTGCAGTGAAATAAACAGGTAGAGGTTAGGAAAGGAGGTTAGAGGAAAGGCCGGTGATAACCTGCGGTTCTGAAAGGTGGTAGACAGAATTAGCTAGGATAACGTCGGGGGTAGATGGTGTATGCGTACTGTGGTGAACTAGAGTGGGGTAAGAGGGTGCAAGGATGTCATATTCGTTGTTTAACATATGGTCGAAAAGTACCTCACCATGGATGTTCGAGCGTGAGCAGTGCCAGTAGGGATGTTTAGTGTTAAGATCACCCATTAGTAAGGTTTTTGAGTGAGCGTTAATAATTGCGTCTAGGTCTGTAGGTAGCAAGGCTAGGTTAGGCGATTGATAAGCTGAGATAAAGGTAGTTTTTGGTTTGAGAGGGTGACTTGTATTCCAACACATTCTAAGTTGCGAGTTATAGGTAGATTGAGAAAGGTATGTTCTATGTCCGATTTAACTAATATAGCTACTCCCTGACCGCGTCCATCAGGTTTCCTATCGCACCTATAACAGGTAAAGCCAGGAGTGAGTAATTTGATGCGGGGGGATATTCTGGTCTCAGACAAAGCTACAATATCAATAGAAAGCTCGCTTACCAGGTCCAACAGTTCCGCAATGTTTGAGCGAATACCGTCGGTATTCCAGTAGAGGATACGTACATTCTGTGTTCTACACATATTGACCAAGATGGGTTAAAATTAGAAAGACTTTATCCATCATACTAGTACATCCTATAAATTGACTTTTGATGGTTTTTATCGTCATCAGTATGGCTAGCATATCAGCTGTCGCCGAATCTTGACCATTATCTGTGATTGTTACTTTTGTGTATTAGCAGCAGCTACGAAGTTCCAGGGTCGCTCATCGACCACATTTGGTTTCTGAGGCAACTTTATGGTCCTGGTGGCTTTGAGTTGTTCTTGACGTTCTCGCAGAATCTTTAGATAATTTTCGCGCTCTTTGCATTGACGAAAGTTTGCAGGGTGATTACCACCACAGTTACAGCACTTGGCTGGCTGGTCCCGGGTCTTTTTGGGGCATTCTTCAGTCTGATGGGGGTCAGTGCATTTAACACAGCGGGGTGCTAAGTTGCAGTTGGTAGACGAGTGGCCGAATCCTTGGCATCTGTAACACTGCGTTCCATAACGGTTGTTGCTTCGGTATTTTCGGATTTGTACTACCGTGTTACAAAGGAGCTTGATCTGTCGAAATTTGGCGAAATCAGCACCAGGAGGCAATTGGACCAGAAAAGGAGGGCAGTAAGAAGATTTTTGGGCAGGTACTTTCGTTTTACGAATAAGCACATTATCGAACCCAAGCGCGGCAATTTCGGCTACAAGCACATCCTCGACGTAGTCAGGAAGTCCGAAGATAACTGCTTTGTACATCTTCTCATCCTTTCGCGAGTAGGTGTGAAATGCAATATCATTGGTACGTAGACCATCTTTGATGGCTTGATGGCTTTCAGACGTGTGGCACATAACTGCTACTCGATTATTACGTCTGTACTGCAGATGGAAGTTTTTCGAGTAAGACATGATAGTGCTTCTGATGAACTCATGAGTCCAGGTGGGTTCTATCTCCAAGACGATGGGAGGAATGCGGGTGCCCTTTTTTGTAAAAGCATCACGAAGTCTTGTACTTGAGTCAGCAGCGGATGATTGGTTACCAGGCAGATTGCTAAAACTGTTGGTAGTCTTGATTGGCTCAGGTAGGCATTGTTCAGCTTGACGCGCAGTTCTTTTTGGTATTTTCCATTCGCTGGTTTTAATGGGGCCTTCTAGAGGGCGTTTGCCAACAGAATTGGAGCGTGTCAGAAAACGATTCATGTCGATAAAATATTAACGAGCGTATTCCCATCACTAGTAGCGATGCGTAGTAATTGGGTGGGGTTATAGGTAAGACGTGCGACTAACAAGAGCGCGCGCGCCGAACTGAAAAAAATTGACGAGCTCTTGGATTTGGTAAATGGGCTCTCGATTGACATTATTGCCTTGTGTGAGACCAGAATCTCTCCCCAAATATCTCACACCGTACGCCACACACAAAAAAAAAAAAAAACTGAACTAGCATAAAACAAAAACATCGATATCTCAGCCTCCAGGAGAGCTTTTTTTGACCTAGTCTTTTGCATAGTAATTATAATACAGGATAGCTCCTGCTATCTAAACTAATTGAAAGCAGAGGGCTGGGAGTTGCGATTCAGTCTGATAAACCACATTCCCCTGTTAAAATTCCCAATATGCAAAATCTGTCATAATTTGAGCTTACCAATCTCCCAACTTATCTTTACTGCTTAGTGATTTCGATGTGGTGATGAATCTAAACCCACAACTACTGTCAATCTTAAGATCCCCAGGGGCTGCGATTATCCATACAAATGTATTCCCATTTTTTCTTCCTGAATAATGCCTCCCTGAATAAGTTTTAACATAAAACATTTAATAGGGACCTAGACATACTCTTTCTTAAAAATTTGGTGCCAAAAATAATTGAATCGGCTCAGATTTCGAGGAGAAAAAAGAGGAATACGAAACGTCGATCTCGTCAAACATTTTGTGATAAAATCGGTCTGAGTTGCAGCTATCCCTATCGCACTCTACAGCGGCAGGCTTGAGGGAGCACGATGACAATAGTTTCTTCAAATACCTGTTATGTAAATTCCTCGCAGGCCCTGTTCTCTCTTAATACTAAGCATATACATACTGGAACTGTTCTGTGGCCAACCCTCATGGTAAATTACTTTTCGAGCACATGGTCACTAATGATTCTGACGGGGCCCGTCGTGGCCGGTGCCTGCATGCCTAGGGGTAGCGGATAAATTCTGAAAATGAGTTACCGCACCTCTGGGCACCCAGGCACGGAAGCAACAGAGGTGGGTTTTAGTCAGTAAGAGTCTGACACGCCCTCCCGCTCCACCCAGAACGGGAGAAGTCATTGGATGATTTCCCAACCCCCCCCAAAAAAAAAACAAAAAAAAATGGTCACTAATGATTACGAAATCCGTACCCCTAGTACTCCAACATGAGTTCACTACGACTGCTCCCACTTACCTTCAACACCTGATGTAGTCTTAGCCAACAATGTCACAATATCTAGTAAACCCGAGGCACTGACTAACGTCTTCGAATCATCTTCCAGTTCTATTTACTGGTGGTGATTTTTTGCGTATGAGCGAATTCTCTTTCAACTACAAAGATGCGGATTAGTAAAGTATACAGGGTGTAACGGAAAGGTGTGGTCATATTTTGAGAACCGGCTCAGCCCATCGGTATGAATAACATTCTCTAAGAAAAAACAGAAAATTCCCAAAAAAAAAATTGGACTTTTCATGCAAAGTTACGAGCAGCTGATCAAAATTTGTATGGGAGGTAAAAATTTGTTTTGAGAATTTCCTTAGGTTTTCTTGAAGAAAGTTGTTCATATCGATGCGGAGATGCAGTTTTTAAAATATGACCACACCTTTCCGTTACAGCCTGTAGATCCCTAATTGACCAGCAGATTACTTTAAGTTCAGCCACCTTTAGGGAAATCTCTGAAATAGATATCGCAATCCAACATCTAACTATGGTAATTATTAACGCTCGTAAATTAAGTGTCCGTATACTACAGAGAGAAGGTAAAACTAAACTTCCTAGACGCATTAAAACCATGATTAAAGCTAAGAATACGTGGCGTATAAATTTAAAGATCTAAAATAAAAATAAATATAAAATTAAAGCTAAGATTGCGTACGAAAAAAAAACCCTATAGAGAATAAGTGTATTTCTGGTAAAGTAAATGTACTTAATAAAAAGATAAGACCTTTTATTAATATTGTAAGTCACAACAACGAGATCTGGAATATGAAACTATGGAAAGTCGATAACCCTGCCTCAGATATATGGCGTATAGTCAAATCACTCCATGGATCTGGGGTGGTTTTTCAGACGTCACTGGGGTGACTTAAGTGAGCTAAAAATTCCACACTTTCTTGTCTTTACCCAAAAACCCGGCGCATTTCGAAGGTTTCCCACCGATAAACAAAAAAAGGGGTAACTTCTGGAAGCAATGATCTGATTACGAATATTGTTTCACTGTTAGAAAGTCACTCAGATGTAGCTGAGTTACTTTGTACCTATCCCGATAAAGAAAGAAAGAAACAATATTTATTTGTACGTCACAACAAGAACATGGTAACTCTAAATACAAATAAAAAAAATTAAAAAAAAAACTGTGCGAGGCCAAAAAGGCTCCTAACTCAGCGTTATAACGCGCACGCACGCGGTAGCGTAAGCTGCACGGTGCCTATGGGAAAGGTACTTTGTACCTATTCCGGTAACCTGCACGGTGCATAAGGGAGAGGTACTTTGTACCTATCTCGGTGAGCTGTACGGTACCTATGGGAGAGGTACTTTGTACCTATTCCGGTAACCTGCACGGTGCATAAGGGAGAGGTACTTTGTACCTATCTCGGTGAGCTGTACGGTACCTATGGGAGAGGTACTTTGTACCTATTCCGGTAACCTGCACGGTGCATAAGGGAGAGGTACTTTGTACCTATCTCGGTGAGCTGTACGGTACCTATGGGAGAGGTACTTTGTACCTATTTCGGTAAGCTGCACGGTGCATAAGGGAGAGGTATTTTGTACCTATCTCGGTGAGCTTCACGGTACCTATGGGAGAGGTACTTTGTACCTATCCCGGTGAGTTTCACGGTACCTATGGGAGAGGTACTTTGTACCTATCCCGGTGAGCTGCTCGGTGCATATGGGAGAGGTACTTTGTACCCATCCCGGTGAGCTGCACGGTGCCCATGGCAGAGGTACTTTGTTCCTATCACGGTGAGCTGCACGGTGCTTGTGGGAGAGGTACTTTGTACCTATCCGAGTAAGCTACACGGTGCTTATTGGAGAGGTACTTTGTACCTATTTCGGTAAGCTACATGGTGCATGTGGGAGAGGTACTTTGTACCTATCCCAGTAAGCTGCACGGTACCTATGGGAGAGGTACTTTGTACCTATCCCGGTAAGCTGCACGGTACTTGTGGGAGAGGTGCTTTGTACCTATATCGCTAAGCTGCACGGTACCTGTAGGAGAGGTACTTTGTACCTATCCCGGTAAACTACACGGCGCCTGTGGGAACGGATTATCAGAAATATCGGAAGAAATAAAATTAACGCGCTTAAAAGTTATCTGCCGTTGGAAGAATCAACACTGTGTCGGTTGGTGGCTCACTCGTCGTGGTCGCAGAAGGCGGGGCGGAGGTCGATGGCGCGCTCGCTGCAGGCGGCGCGCACGCGCAGCAGCGCGGCTTGCGCGGCGTCCAGGTCGCGCTCTGTCTCGCCCTCGCCGCGCTCGACAGCCGCACCCAGGGCAGGCAGCGCCAGCACTGCTTCGCGCCCCGCCCCGGCTGCTGCGTCCGGGTGTTTCTCCAGCTCCTTGATTGTGAACACTGGGGAAAAAGCACACGCTTCATTAGATAGATGCACAACTTAATATTATTTTTCAGCACGAAACTATAGGTTGCTAGGAAGCAAGATAGAAAAAGAGATTTATCATAAAATAAATCCAGATGCTGGAAACATAGATGAACACCGCCAAGTCCTAAAGAATCTGACAGATTCATCCAACTCCAACTTTAGACACGAATATTTCTGGCTACAGAGGAAATTTCTAGAATGAAAACCGCAAATCAGTAAGCGTAGCGTGGGACGCCCTTCACTCTAGGTGACCCTACGCCCTTAAGCAAAATAGCAAAAACAGGCTAGTTGCGGGTGTGGGAGGTTTGTTAGTTGTGGTGAAACTTGAGAGAGGCCTGTCCAACAGTGGAGTATAATACCCTGAGATCCAGAAAAGAGCTATCAGAGCAATATATAATCTTCGCAAGCGCGATTCTCTTAGGGAGCTGTTTAAGAATATAAACATCATGACGGTACCTTGTCAATACATATATGAAAACATTATGTATGTTCGGCAAAATCTGCATCTCTTTACTAAGATAAGTGACAGGCATAATTTTATTACGAGAAATAGTAATAGATCAATCTCGATTAAGATTGGTTAAGTACGCAATTCTTTTATGGGGTTCTGTGTAAAAGTTTATAACAAAATACCACTACATATTCTCCAGCTAAATGAGACAAAATTTTAAACATGCTTATAACGGACACTATGTAGACAAGCATATTATAAATTGGTGGATTACATCCTTGGTAAAAATGCTTGGCTTAATGCTGGTCCTGCTCCACAGTCACAGCTACTTGGGTCCACTAGTTAGTTCTTTTTTGTATTTGTATATTTGGAAGAGATGCTCTCCCTTTTATTTTTATTTTTATAGACATAGTTTTTTTAAATTTTTAATTAAATGTGGTATTTCTTTTTTTAACTTTTTAAAAGTTATAATAATGTATAATTTCGAAGTATTTTTTACTTTTGTAAATATGAGTACCATAGGGGGTAATGTAACTGCTTTATATTTTATTTTGACATGAACGAGCACGGCAGTTGAGAGTTTGTCATGCTCACTGAAATATCTCGCTGATAGCGCGTGTGTTGGGCCATTCGGTTCTCTTCAATATGGTTGACCTGAGTGGTGCTGAGTACGCGTCATGTTCGTGAACGGGCGCTGTCAGTGGAGGCTGGTCATCTCTCAACTGCCATTGGCTTATTTTAATCTTTTTTTATTGTTATTGTTTATGAATTGTTTATTCAACATTGTTCTCATATATTAGAAGCAACAAGACATATGTAACCAGGATTTTTGCAATACATAACATGGTTTTGAAGAGTGTGCATGGAGGTTCTTGCACGTTCTTCTCCATAGAGATCTATGCCTTGGAATATGCAATTAGCTTCATCTTTCTGACTGACCGACTTATTGACAATTCAAAAGTGCCTGTACCTACCTGGTTTATTTGAAATAAATGATTTGAATTTTTGAAAAAGTTTTTGTGAAAAACTGTGCCTAATGAAACATAATAAAGATAGAGACCCTATAGTCACAGTCATCCTTGAAGGTGCGCCAGCAGATGCGCTGCGGGTCGTTTGGGTCGAGGTAGTGGCTCATGACTCATGACGCACATTAGCTCCAGCCCTACTGAACTGAACTGTTAACAACACAGTACAGACCTTGGTCGCAGTCGTCCTCAAAGGTGCGCCAACAGATGCGCTGCGGGTCGTTGGGGTCGAGGTAGTGGCGCATGACGCACAGTAGCTCGGGCGGCGTCAGCACGGTGCCCAGCCCCAGCGCATCGAGCGCGCGCCGGAACTGCTGCGGCGCGATGCGCCCACAGTTCAGCGGGTCGTAGTCCTGGAGGACAGACAAAATGCTCCTCATATTTCCATCATGAACAGCAGCTCCTATAGCATATCATAAGCTATGCTCGCAGGGTGCTGTAGGTTATCCTCTTAGGCTTTTAACGTCGTCTGTTAAACAGACGAGCTGCATTTAAACGCCAGCACGTCATAGTCCGGTCAAATTGATCCCACGTGTACAAAAAAAAGCCATTTCAACGTACAAAATTAAGTTTATGTAAATATAAAAACTCAAGATTTAAAAGGTTTATTTATTGTTTGCTTTTTAGTTCTTTTTCGCATGATAAAATTCTATTCAATAAAAATTGCTACTATTAATTTTGAATATGTGCATGCTGTGGTCTTTATTAATAAGGAATAACCGAAGGAACACACGTAATTGCGCCTTATATTATTGTGATTGAGTTATGTTTGTATAAACTTTGTTATCTTATGATTAAACTGGAACGAATTATTGTTGATTTCGGGTAAATTTTATCTATCCGCCTGTTTTCCAGCCACAGCTGCACAGTTAGTACGACAAACCTTTCTGCAATTGCCATAAATGGTATTGTTACGTCGACCGTACACTAGAACGTTCGAGAATGTTGTCGAAGTTTCCAAAAGTTTCCACTGCGTTCGAGAACATTCCATTGTGGTACTGTGTATAAGTTCATAGATGTTTCTAGAATATTCCAATAGAGGATAGTTCGATAATGTTCTGGAAACTTCTATGACTGTATAAATGGGCCGGACGGGGCGGCGAGTGAGTCAGTCTGTTTTCGACTACAGATGCGAATACAAACGATTACGAAGAGAATAGTCATTATTAGTGAATTAGTGTTTGTTTAAATAAGTTGTTGAGTTAATAAAGGATATTTGTTTAATTAATAGGTGTATTATAATTTATCCCAAACCCAGCTCGTAACAAATTGGTGTCAGAAGTGAGGGATAAATTAAATAGGATTAAATTTTATCGAAGGACGACACGAACGGTATTCGTACAAGGAGTCAACGGCAGCAAGACATGGATCAGAGGCGGTTTGGAGATTCCCCGATACAGACCGGGTGGTGTTCAGCCTACGACAGCCTGTCGCTGGCCTATGTGGAGTTTCTTCAGCACTAGCGATGCCAGACTTGTCTGCGCTAATTGCGCTGTTGCAGGAACAGACTCGCCGTCAAGAGGAGCAGGCTTTTCGGTTGGAAGAGAAGTTTCAACAAGATAAAGAGGATCAGGCTAACCGCCAAGAAGACAGGTCCGTCGTTTGGAAGACAAGCTTAAACAAGATAAAGAGGAGCAGGCTCGCCGCCAAGAAGAGCAGGCCCGCCGTCAAGAAGTGCAGGCCCGCCGCCAAGAAGAACAGGCCCGTCGAATGGAAGAGAAGCTTCAACAAGATAAAGAGGAGCAGGCTCGCCGCTAAGAAGAGCAGATGCTTCTCATAAAAGATCTTCACTCAACACTTGGCAAGGAGCTCCAGGTGATGAAGGAGTAGGTTCACCAGCATGAAAATCGTATCTCAGAAGCTGAAGTTCAGATTGCTGGGGTGAAGAAGGCTTTAGGTGAACTTAGGCCTGGATACGGGGTTATGCCTTCAGTGGTTGCTGCACCTTCGGCACGTGGATTTAAGGTGCCGTCATTCGACGGAACATCTTCATGGTCGGCCTACAAAATTCAATTTGAGGCCGTTATGAAGGCGAATGGGTGGACCAAAGAGCAAGCTATGACCGCGCTTATCTTGGGCCTCCGAGACCAGGCCCTAACCATACTTGAGGCTCTAGGCAAGGATGTGACCTACGAACAGCTGCTGGAAGCTTTAGAGTCCAGATACGGCGACGCGCGCTTGGAGCACGTATTTCGCGCTAAGTTAAGGGATCGCTTTCATCGTAGTGCCGAGAACCTACAGAAGTGGGCCTTGGAAGTTGAATAGTTGGTTCGGAAAGCATACCAGTCCGTCCCTGCACTCATCAATGTCAATCTGGTACAGGCGTTCATCGACGGAATACGTGACTTGGAAGTTAGAGCCGTTGCAAGACTTGGGCATCATGAGACACTGAAGGACGCCTTGGCCCATGCCTTGGAAGTAGAGGCTTGGAGTAGTGAGGCAAGACCATCAAACACACCGTATCAGGGAGGTTGTGGCATCACCTATATGCGATCGTCCGCAAGGGTATAGCCCTAGGTGTTATACTTGTGGAGAAAGGCGTCAATTTCGGCCAAGCTGTCCAAAGCGAAGCACACTGAGAGATCAATCCCAGCAAGAAAGGGCGTCTATTACGACTGCCCAGCAACAGCAGGGAAACGAGTAAACGCGAGGACTGGGGGGCGGGAGCTGACTGGTATTGAAAGAGTCCCGAGGATCTCGATCTCACAGGTCCATGACGGAAACAGCTTGATCATCAAAGGCGAAGTCAACGGAAAACCATCAAAATTACGTTGGATACTGGAGCTTCTTACACGGTCGTCAATTCTCACCTAGCAAGTCGATTCCTTGAGGACTTTTTCAATAACCACGACCGTATATAATTACTGACAGCTACCGGTCAGCACATAATCGTCCGAGGCAGGAAAGAGGTGGAGTTAAAGCTAGGTAACAAAATTTATCGGCATAATGTCACCGTGGCCTAGTGGACGATTGCATCCTGGGATTAGACTTCATGCCGAAACATCGTTGTGAAATCGATGTTTATCAAGGAGTATTGAAGTATGGTACAGAGAAAATCTTCATGGAAGGAGTACCATCAGGAAAAGTGTTTCGTTTGAAATTTGACGTGTCAACACTTTTAGAAATCTGTGATCAAACTGAAGTAGAAATTGATAAGGCCAAGAATATGTTACTTCAGTATCGACATTTTCTCTACAAATGATGCTGACATAGGGAGAACAGGACTGGTTCAGTACAAAATTATTATAATAGTGGCAACGAGTTACCAATCCGTCAACGACCAAGAAGACTGCCGGTTGCACGTGAAAAGGAAGTGGAAACGATGATTGAGGGCATGGTGAAAGACGGTGTTATAGAGCCTTCATCGAGTCCATGGTGTTCTCCTGTGGTCCTGGTAAAGAAAAAGGACGGCAACACACGATTTTGTGTGGACTATCGACGATTGAACGACGTCACAAAAAAGGACACCTACCCTCTGCCCAGGATCGACGTCACATTGGAGACACTGACTGGAATGAGGTGGTTTACCACACTAGATCTGAAAAGTGACTACTGGCAAGTGGAAATAGACCCTAAGGATAAGTAGAAAACTGCATTCTCAACAGAAAAGGGGCTATGGCAGTTTAAAGTTATGCCATTCGGATTGTGCAATGCTCCTGCGACGTTTAAAAGGCTAATGGAGCAAGTACTTGCCGGATTGATCGGAGACGCATGTCTTTGTCTATTTAGATGACATCATTATCTTGGGCCGTAAATTTGAAGATCACCTTCAAAACCTCAATCGAGTGCTGTCGAAAATGCGGACGGCAAACCGAAAAAGTGCTAATTTTTCAGACGACAGTGAACTTTTTAGGACACATAGTTTCGGAGGAAGATGTTCAGACAGATCCGGAGAAAATAGTCGCCGTCAAGGATTGGCCAGTTCAAAAGACAAGATGCAGGTCAGAGCATTTCTGGATTTGTGCTCCTACTATCGACGGTTTGTCAAGAATTTTGCCGACATTGCAAAACCTCTACCCAAACTCACTGAGGAGAAGCAACAATTCTGTTGGGACGAGAACTGTGACATCGCTTTTCGGGAATTAAAGAAACGTCTGTGTAATACATCTATTCTGGGATATCCTGACACTGAAAATGACTTCGTCGATCGACTTCGTCTGTGTCAACTATACACACGCAAGTAATACTGGAATTGGAGGCGTGTTGTCTCAACGGAAAGGAAACCAGGAAGTTGTAATAAAACCGGAGAGAAATTACTGCATCACGAGACGAGAGCTACTCGCTGTAGTAAGCACATTGCAGCACTTAAGTAAATATTTGCTAGGACGGAAATTCCAATTGCGAACTGACCATGCTGCACTAAATTGGCTATTGGAGCTCAAGAATCCAGAGGGACAAGTGGCAAGATGGATTGAACTACTACAAGAATTTGACTTCGTAACTGAACATCGCAGTAGGAGAACTCACGGCAACGCAGATGCACTGTCTGGAAGACCTTGCCCTGAAAATTGTGAACACTGTACCAAGCAAGAGACTAAGGAAGTAGTGTCCTTGAGGATGCTAAGAATGGATCTTAGTAATGAATGGAAGGAAACCCTACAGCTTGCTCAGCAAAATGACACGGGCCTCAAACCGATCTTCGAGTGAATTAAAGCTGGTGCTCCTAAACCTAAGTGGAGTGATTTTGCGGCGTTGAGTTCCATCACGAAGAGTTATTGGGTACAATGGAACAGCTTGGTTATCCAGGATTCAAAGTCTTGTGCCGTAAATGGGAAAACGCTCGTGGAGATAAACTGTCACCTACAAATTGTTGTCCCCAAAGCCAAAGTACCGGATGTTTTACGGCTCTACCAAGATGGATGTTCAGGAGGACATATGGGGGTAAAAAAACTCTACTGAAGATACGAGAGCAATTTTACTGGATTCACTGTCGCGAGGATGTTGATGACTGGTGTCGCAAATGTACCGGTTATGCGGTTGTGAATGGACCCCACACACGTAGCAGAGGTGCTTTAAAAGTATACAACGTGGGAGCCCCCTGGGAACGGATAGCACTAGACGTTGCAGGACCATTCCCGGAAAGTGAAAACGGAAACAAGTACTTCATGGTTGTCTTGGATTACTTCACAAAGTGGTCAGAAGTCGTCGCCATTCCTAACCAAGAAGCTACAACAGTCGCAGATAAATTGGTTCTGGATGTCTTCTGTCGTTTTTGAGTACCCTTGGAAATTCACAGCGACCAAGGGAGGAATTTTGAATCGCAAGTATTCCAGGAGACTTGTCGAATGATGGGTACTCACAAAACCAGAACTACTTCTTACCATCCACAATCTGATGGAATGGTAGAACGCTTCAACCAAACGTTGGAGAGATATCTGGCAAATGTTGTGGAAAGCAGGCAAAGGAATTGGGACAAGCACATATAGCCATTTCTTCTGTCCTACCGTAGTGCAGTTCACGAAATTACGACTGTGACACCAGCTTTCGCGAACTTTGGAAGGGAATTACGGTTGCCTGCAGATTTAATCACCGGAAATCCCCCTGATGCCCCACGCAGTGTAACCGATTATGCGAATGACATATCAGACGTCGATGTGACCAACCGAATACAGAAGGGTCCACGAGGTGCGCCTAAGATTGTCCATGTAGACCGCTTGGCGCAATATTACGGGACTAATGATACTCGGGACGAGCATGTCCAAGGAGGGGACAGTGTTACATCGACCGTATTACACTGGAACGTTCGAGAATATTCCAGAAGTTTCCACTACGTTCGAAAACATTCCATTGTGGTACTGTGTGTAAGTTCATAGATGTTTCTAGAATATTCCGATAGAGGATAGTTCGACAATGTTCTGAAAACTTCTAGGACTGTATAAATAGGCCGGACGGGCGGCGAGTGAGTCAGTCTGTTTTCGAAAACGGATGCGAATACAAGCGATTGCGAAGAGAATAGTGATTATTAGTGAATTAATGTTTGTTTAAATAAGTTGTTGAGTTAATAATGGATATTTGGTTAATTAATAGGTGTGAAAATTTAATTAATAAGAATATTTATTGGAACAGATGGGAGTAAAGTTTAGATTGGTTATAAAAATAGTATCTATTAATTTCAAAACGTAGTCTTATGAGGTTAGTTGATTACCTGCCACACTTGAACTAGCTGGTACACTCGATATAAGTGTTGATAAGCGGAATCAGATGTTGGAGCAAGACAATATAGTTATAATATTTTATTATATATATATATATTATTAGAGCAGTGGTGGCCCAGTGATATTGACCGCGACTTACAAGTTGTAGGTCGTGAGTTCAAACCAAGGCAGGCGAAGGAAAACATCGTGAGGAAACCGGCATGTCCTACAACCAAAAATTCGAAGACATGTGACATCCACCAACCCGCATTGGGCCCGCGTGGAGGATTATGGCCCACATCCTCTCACAGAGAGGAGGCCTGTGCCCCAGCAGTGGAGACATTAAAAGGCTGATGATGATGACTTTATTATTCCGTGTATTTTTTACAAAACCTCAGTAACCATAACTTATGATTAAACTGGAACAATACGTGTCTCTACCACAATATTTTTTTTTAGAGATCCGTAGAGCAAGACTAAGTAGAAAGTGAGTCCCGTTTGTGGGTCATCATCACAAACGGGACTGACTTTCTACTTTCCCCGGGCCTATCTTGTTAAATAATTAATTTAATCATTGCGATTTTCAACCAATTTTACCTGAACATTGCAGTAGTATCGCAGCCAATCATTGCATGTAAATAGAGCACTGCGCACGGACTGTGCAGTAAATTGGCAGTTTTGATATACTCGAAGTTCTGTCTTTAGTTGACACTAATAGAGATTCCGGGTCCCTTAAAAAAAAAACACAATATTACAAATACAACAGAACTGCCACAAACCCTGAAGAACTCCGAGACCCGGATGCGTCTCTGCAACACATGCTGCTGCACCCGCAGCATGACGTCGATGAGCTGGCGCGACGGCCGCGGCTGCGCCAGCGCCGGGTGGAACGTCTCCTGGAAGCCCAGCGGGTCGGTGGACAGCCCGGCCTCCACCTCGGGCCGCACTATCTTCGGCAGCGTCGTGTCGATTATAGCACTTGGGTTGAGATACTCCTGCGTAAAATATTTTAATCATCACAACAAACAAATGTTCCTTTTCAAATTATATTATATCATATAGGACTTCATTAGCACTTAAAATACTCAAAAGGTAGCGCTCGGTTCGAATTGGTCGTTTCGTATGGAGAAGAACCGGCTAGAAACTCCACGGGTACCCTTTTAGCATCCCTTTCTTTCTTCTGTATATAGGAATCTAATGATGATATACAGAGAGACAGATGTGTTGCTGACGAATTGGTTGCTCCACTTCTTCACATTCAAAAAGTGGCTATTCACAGCCTAATTCGTTTTATAACGGAGGGTTTCCAATAATTGTAAACTCTTTTCTACCTAACACTATGACGAACCTGTAACACTCGGCGGTAGTGTTGCTTTCTATCAATATAAATTTATATCAAGATAAATAATTTCGTAATCGGAGTGGTAGTCATATTTGTACCCACAGATTACCTTTTTACAAACATAAAAAACTAACAATATTACCTCTTTACTTTTTAATATTCGTTCACATTAGAAAAAATTGAATATTTTCAAAAAACCTGACTGTTAAAAACAATAAAAAAGTTAGAAACAAGTCATTTTTCAAGCATTATAATGCAGTTGGTGGCAGTTATTTTAGTTTAATTATGGATTTCATGCTACCAACTGTATCAGACTGCTTGAAAAGTGACTTGTTTGGAACTTTTTAGTTGTTTTGTACAGTCCAAGATTTTTTAAAATATTCAATTTTTATTTTCTACTTTTAGTGAGATAGATTTTTGGAATACCTAGCCTCCTCGAACCCTTTATTTTGATACCCCACTTAATATAGTTCGTCGACTTTCATCTTTTTCACAATTTGGGCTCTGGTTGTCGCCATATTGTATTTTGATTACTGTCATGTCTTTAGTAGCACTCACAAGATACAAATCAATTGACGTAAGAATGATCAAAATCGGCCCACGCGTTTGGTCTCTAAAACGCCACAAAGGAACAAACATACACTTACATACAAAGGCTGATAAACACATTACCCTGCGTCGTGCAGTTGGGTAAAAAGAACTGAAATTATTCCAAATCTTAAACAAAAGATGAGTTCCCACATCACCTGCCCCAGTCCCTGAATACCGTGCTTCTTGACGTCGTCCACCGCCTTGAGGAAGTCCACGTAGTCGATGGTGTAGGAGTCCTTGATGAACTTGCGCACGAGCAGGTTGAAGTCCTCGGCCGTCACGATCACGCCGATGTAGTTGAGGATCCGCGCGAAGTGGGCGAATGTTATCCTGCCGTCGTTTTTAGCGACCTGCCGGGTTCAAGGAATGCTATAGGCTATTCTCATCAGATTTACCTGTTGTCAAATCTAAAGTAAAAGACCCTTGCCCTGCTGTGGGGCAGCACAGGCTAAAAGTAAAATAAAATCTCAGTTAACGTTAAAGTTCATCGATGCTATTTTGGTCAACTAGGCAACGCGTTTGCCTTTAGACTTACTAGTGTCAGTATAATATCCCCTTAATGTTCCTACTGCTGAGATACAGGCCTGCATTCTGTGAGAACTAGTGACCGACCGAAACATGTTATTTTGCCGAAACCGAAACCGAAACCGAAGGTTCGGTTTGATTGTAGTTTCGGCCGAAACCGAAACCGAACCTTTTATAAAAAAAAAAGTCCTTTAAAAGTCGAAAAAATGTTAGTAAGCCCGTTTTTTTCTAAAATTAATATCTCGCCGACCTATAATTACAGGTTTCTACTTTCAAAGATTTATCACAATGAAATTTCAGCACAGTTACAGAGGTTCTATTTGAAAATTTAACTACCCTATAAAGTGAAAAAAATACATTATTTTATTTGTAACACAAAGTTAGCGATTTTTTAATGGTGGTATAAAATAAAACAAATTTATTATTAAAATATGATGCTCATATATTATGTTTATTTATTTTCAGTTACTTACATTTTAATTATACTCACAAATATCACAATCAGTTAGCCTCGAATGGCTAATTCAAATATAATTAGATAATCAAAATAATCAAATTGATCACCTTTGGTAATCATTTTAGCGAACCTTTTTTATTATGTAAGGTGCATAACATAGGTTATGATAACAAATCAACAAGTATAATATAGTAACAAATCTATACTTATACTTTTTATTTTTTACAACTAATTATCTAATTAAAAATAAAAACAGTGTTTTTGACATACTTACTGAGATCAACAATTTCTTATATATATATATTCGTCAATAAGTTAGCAAACTATTAAAATAAAGCGTTAAATATTAACTATGACATGACGAATTCACAACAAAAACAAACTAAAATACTTGATCAAACTACTTACCATTATTCGCGGAACAAACACAACACGTATTGACACGTCTACACGAGCAAAGCGCACTGATTTAGGTAGTTGCCGGCGGAGTCAGGCGAGCGACGCCATATTGCCAGCCGTGCCGAGCGCGCCCGACGTTAGCCGAGCGCGACCCGAAGGTACGATGTTGTAAGTTTCGGCGCGGCCGAAGGGTTCGGCCGTTTTTGGCCGAAACCGAAACTCGGGCCGAAACTGGCCGAAACCGAAACCGAAATTTCGGTCGGACACTAGTGAGAACTCTCTTCATATGGGCCCAGTGCAGACCACCACATGCCTTCAATTTTTTGGTGCTAGGACCTTTTGAGTATTAGAACATACCAGCTCGTAGTCCTGGAAGTAGGGCTTGAGCGGCAGGTCCCTCGCGGCGATGGTGGCGAGCAGGCAGCACAGGCGCCGTAGCTGCCACTGGTCCAGCTTGTGGCACTCGGGCTCCGGCGGCGGCGGGCACGCTTCCAGGATGCAGTCCGCCGATGTCTTGTTGCGCCCGCCCGCGTCTAAGACACAAATGGATCGGTTCAAATATTTTTCGACCTCTACGAATTATTGTAAGTTTGGAAAGAAGGACCTGGTCTATACTAATGAATAAAGCTGAAGAGCTTGTTTTTTTGTTGTTTAAACGCGTTAATCTATGGAAATAGGTACATAAGTTGAACCGTTAATAGGTCCTCATTCCACCCTCATTTCCTATTTGACATGGCGAACATGCCTCGCTCGTTTTGACAGCAGTGACAGCTCTTACCAGGCTGACATTTGACGGAAGGTCCCTTGTTAGAACCAATTTGTGCGAGTGAAGCCGTTTTATTTTAATTATTTAGAGCTGGAATTAGGGCATGTCCGTGTAGCTGACGATTTTACGCCCCGCCGGTGACACGGGGTAGAGATGGGTACATTCAGAAGGCTGTTTAAAAGTGAACTGTTTATGTCTGTTTACATCAGTTTGAGGTGAATAATAAGAGCACCTCATCTACCGTCAATCAATCTACCTACCTTAAAATCCTAAGTATGTTAGGGGTCGGCTTTTATTATAACCAGATGCAGCTGAATACCAGTATTTTACATGGAGCGATTACCTGTCTGATCTCCACAAGTCAGTAACTGGGCAACACGATAACCCTTGGCAAGACTGGTGTTAGTTCAGCATCTGATCTACCAATTTAATCTCGACAACTAAGTTTGCGAATACAAGACATAACATTATCTTAACTATGTAAATAAAATAATTAATAGCGTTTAGAGGGTATTAGAAAGGATTCTATTTGCGTGGAGAGCGCGGGCGGGTGCCGGGTGTAGCTGTCAGCTCGGGTGGGTCGGGTTGTGGTATTGATTGCATGACCTCGTTGCTGTTGCTAAATTAAACCTTCTATTATCTACCTTGTATGTTATAATCTTTGTAGTATTGATTCAGCACTGTGTGTTTCGAATCTTCGACCCTGCCTCAAGTAGGCATTTTGATATCTCAAGAGCTTGCCCTGGTCTTTTTACGGTTTGTTTTTGACCATAATTTACAAAATAGCTGCTCGTATAGAGAGATGTTTCTGAGGTACTTTTAAGTGCAGTTATTATCTATTTGTTAGCGCTATTTGTTTCTATAACTTTTGAAAATGCGTGTCTGTACGACTCTGAACAACGTCGTACAAGTTCCGTTTGAACCAAGCTTATTTTAACTGACCCTTGTGCACAGTTCTGTTTATCGAATCCATATCTACATTACCTATACTTTTCTTTCATTTTATAAAAAACATGTATCAACTTTTTTAAGTGTTGTTTTCATCTATTTTCCGTACATTGAGCGATGAAGAATTTCAAATGTGATATCTTTTTGATAAAAATAGGTACTGTGATCATCATCATTCTCATGCCATAAGGGCCCCAATTTATTTGGGGTCGGCGCAACATGTCTTTTTCTTCCATACTCCTCTATTAGTCGTCATTTCTGTAGTCACCCCCTTTTTACCCATATCCCCATTCACACAGTCCAACCATCGTTTCTTTGGCCTTCCTCTACTCTTATCCACATCCATACACAAGACTTTCCTCATGACATTTTCTTCATTCCTTCGCATCACATGCCCATACCACGAAAACCGATTTCCACACAACTTTTCAGTCAGAGCGGTGTCACTTTCAGACAAAAATAGGTACTGTGATACTACACTTAAATAATAATACTCGTGCTCCTGTTATGTATCGCAAATACACCATGTCTGTGGTGGAACAAATTTTCTGCGTCCTATGGTTCTTCGCTACAGGTACATATAGTATCAGATCTCATCATGTAGAGCCAAGCTTCTAACTCTACAAGCCCATTTTTAGGTTTCCATACCCGAAAGGTCCAAACTATTGTTGTCACTCACGTGTCCGTCTGTCCGTCTGTCGTCCGTCACAAAATTTTGGTACGAAGAATTTTTTAACTTCCCATTGACCTATGTACTTGTAATTTGGTGGTGATAGTGTTTATTATTACTTATACTTTACTAACAAATGCCAAATATTTGGTACGGAACCCATAATGTGTGAAATCCGATACGCACTTAGGCAGTTTTTTTTAGCTAACTTCACAAACTCTTAAAAGAAATGTGCAGTTAGAATCCCGTTTCGGTTTCGGTTGACCGTTTCGATAGTATCGAAACGGTCAAGTGCTCAAGTTGCGTGTGATGCAAAGTTGAACATCCGCGATATAGGTGCTCGGGGGCATGCACCAGCTCATGATAGTATAGTCACAGATAATATAATACTAGCGTACAGATGCCTCATCCCATACAAAGAAACGGTACCGCCGTAACTACGTGTTTACGACTTGCTATGGCAACTTTTGTTCTTGGTTCGGGCCCGTCCTCTACACCTCGCTAGATGGTGTTAGCAGCGACGGCTTGCAAGTTGAATGAATTGACATAAAGTCTTATTAATATTTTCTCACACATTGAGGAATTACTATATAGTATTTTTGGCACTTCTTAGCAGTTTTACTGTTTCAAAATTTTTCACTATACAAATTTTAAAGAGGCGAATGGATAAATTCTAAAACTTCAAACAGCGCCATCTATTGGTATAAGAAATATAAATGCCTAACGAATCGTTCCAATAAACATCTAAAGTTTAATTAGGAGCCAATTATTCAACAATTTTATGCTTAGGGTAGTTTATTAAATAAGAAAATACAGTTATAACCATATTTTATTTCAAAATATTAATGTTACCTAAACTTCAATACGAAATCGATGCATATTACGCCATCTATTGTTTGTTTGTTTGAACTAAATTTTCTTTGTTCGAGATGAGACCCCGTGGTATAGTTCACTTAGGTACTAATCCACTTATTAATTTCGGTATCAAAGTATCTTTTATTATTAAAGCCATCTAGTGGCAAATTTATGAACAAGCTATCCTTTCCATAGCTGTCGAGCGGCGTATGGTGTAGAAACACAAATGCAAACTCTAGTTTATGATGTGTTTATCTTTACCGAATCAATAACTAGTGAGAGTTTATCGTTTTTCTTCAGAAACCGGCCATTAGTGCCGTGTGGGTCATTTAATTCTGAGTTTTTAACTCAGAACATTGGCAACAATTTGATCTATTAAAATTAAACCAACTATTATTTTTGTCAGTTTACTTGCAAAAGTTCCAAAAAATCAAAGACTGAACTTGTACCGTAGCATGTAAGTACAGTCAACCGCATGACCATGACTTTGACAGCGCTTTTAATTCCTGGTGGCTTTCGTTGTTCAAATGTTAGTGACGAGCGGTGGACCGAACTATCTGATTGGAATCAAAGTAGTTAGCTGATGTCTGGACCTCTGGAATAGATAAAGTACTGCGATATATTCCCACCACTAACAGAATTATTTGTTAATAACAGTTACTTTCTAGTCGCTACAGTATTTGGAAAATCACGGAAAAAGAAGTGTTGGTAAAGATTTGTTAATCTTTAATTAACGATATGATCGTCACAATCACATATTTCCCGAAACACATAAACCCACACCCTTAAGTTCGTCGTTATCGAAATTGTAAAGAAAATAGGCTTTACAGGCAGATTAATTTTATTAGACTCCTTTCACACAAACAACTTTTTCCACAATACATTTATGTGATGTTCCTATAATTTGCTTATTTAAGCGCTATCAGTAAAACTTAACGATATGATGTAATGGGTCCCAACTGGAACGATAACACCGACTTGTAGAAGAGGATCGGCTGATGAAACCGGCTCAAGTATGAGTGACGGTGATCGGTCACTTCGATTATTTTTTTAACAGACGCAAACCAGAATTCAAATCGACCAGTAGGTATATTTTCTACAACTCATTTAACGCCCGGGTACTGTAGTGTAGAAAGGCACTCGTCTTACCTTCACCATGTATGATCTGGCAGAGTTGGTGGTACAGCACGCGTCCATCCTGTGCGCGGAAGTAGTCTGCGAGCTGGGCGATCTCTGAGTCCGACAGCCCCACGACGGAGCGTAGCGGGCCCGCCAAGATCGACACGAACTTCGACTCTGAAAACATCACACATTGACTAGGTTAGGTATGTACTACTCGTATGTTCAGTACTATTCAGGGGACTAAATCATGATTTCTTCTTTGTCATCGTCAAATCATGAATCGAAATCGTGCATGACCAAAGGAGCTTTGAGCTGCATCGGTTCACCGAAATTCGCATTTTCATACGGAGCGGTGCGGTGTGGTCCGCTGTAGTGTGGTTAATACAACATCTACGAAAGTACACATCAGTTCCACAGGTTGAGCACTACGCGGAAAGCGCAGCGCCGTTCTGCTGCAGGTCTTCTTCTACAGGAATGTTACTGGTACCTGATATGAGGGAGTAGCCCTCAGGGTCCAGGGGTCAGTACCAGTCCCACAGGTTGAGCCCCACGCGGAAGGCGGCCGCGCGGAACTTGTTGCAGGTCTTCTTCTACAGGAATGCTACTGGTACCTGATATGAGGGAGTTGCCTTCAGTGTCCAGCAGTCAGTACCAGTCTCACAGGTTGAGCCCGAAACGGAAGGCGGCCGCGCGGATCTTGTTGCAGGTCTTCTTCTACAGGAATGATACTGGTACCTGATATGAGGGAGTCGCCCTCAGGGTCCAGGGGTCGGTACCAGTCCCACAGGGAGAGCCCCACGCAGATGGCGGCCGCGCGGATCTTATTGCAGGTCTTCTTCTACAGGAATGCTACTAGTACCTGATATAAGGGAGTTGTCCTCAGGGTCCAGGGGTCGGTACCAGTCCCACAGGTTGAGCCCCACGCGGAAGGCGGCCGCACGGATCTTGTTGCAGGTCTTCCATACGTCTGCTAAGCGGACTATCTGTGTCGCAGAATAAGGCATTTTAAGATACTGTAATTTATCCATTTAATATTCTTCACTTATGAAGGTAGGCCTCACACCAGAGCAACATACAGCTCCACATTTTGCACTTGAAAAACATGAGGAACAAACAGTTTAGGAATGTATGTGTATATGTAATGTATTATTATACATTATGTGTTTCTTGCCTGTCTAAATAGTATGTCGGGTACAATCACTGTTTATGAATCAGAATGTCACCTCCCCATCACCCTTGATTGGCTGCTACAAAGTACCGCATTCTTTGTATTATTTTATGTTGGATATCTGCTAATACTTTTGGGTGCAAAGCGTTGACCCGTAATAAACAGCACACTCCCTTTATTTATTGTTACCTTTATTAAACTATTTTTCAGTGTGGGAAATCATCAAATAACTTCCAAACCCACCCATGTTCCTTCAGTAGCCTATGCCAGGGTCGTAGTCACGCTTTCGAATACTCCCGCGACCCTGGCAAGCATCGTCTTGTTACCTTCGGAACCTAATTATAATAAACACCACAATACAATAAAAAATGTTTAGAAAAACATAGAGAACCTATGTGAATGTTGTAACATCTCACATACTGTTACTCCTGGGTGTAACTCCTCCTATGTTTACAAATAAAGATTCTGATTCATACAGTTCATTATAGCATTGTCCACTACTAACCGTGTCATGCATTTTGATTGGTTTTCTGATAAGGTTCTAACTGTACACTTTGGTGAAAATAGTTACTTCATTCATATGTGTTCAATTTAAATTTTAAAAATGTATTTTGTCTGTATATATCTATTTGTAAATGCACACAAAAATTTAACGTTTGGCAGCTGACGTGATGCAACTGTCATGGCGTCTCATTATTGTTTTAATTTTCGAATTTTGAACTTGTTTTAGACTAGGAAAGGAGGTTCCGTCTTCGTTTTACGAATTTAAATGTTTTAGAAAGCACGCTTATAAAACCGATTGCTTATTTTAACCAACTCCCTAAACTGATTACAAAGGATTTGTTGAGTTCAAGAGTAGATTGTCGAAAATTAATATAAAGTAGTATGTTTGGAGTACGCTCGCTCCCAATACGGCTATTGGGAGAGAGACATACCACAAATCACTACGTAGGTCTACGAATTAAAGCAGTCGTAGCCGACCGCTACGAAGGGTCTACGAGCCGCGCTACGAACTTTTGTGTAGTCAAATCGTTATTATATAATTTAAGCTTTAAATGCGTCGTTCCAGATCGTCGCGTCGTTGCTTCCAATTAAATGGATTAAGTTATTATTATTGCTCGTTAGCTAAGCACTTCATTAATTTGTTCGATAGAAAGCAGGCAGCATTAGTTGTAGGTTTTCCATTTTTTATACTGGTTTTTATTTCCCCTATGTGATAAATGCGCTTATCCTAACTTATATACTAACACCTATAACTGATTACAAATAATGCATTCTTTGTGAATTCACCCAGAGTACAACAAAGTAGGTATCTTATGTGTATCTTAATTAATCAATTATGACCTCCGATGTCAGGGTTTCATTATTCCAAGATAATGCAACCTGAAGGCTCTTCAGGACACAATTACAAATTCGACTCATCAGTCAATTTGTCAATGGGATCTCGTCGGTACCGGGCCGTTACGTTACACCCCGTTTTACATAGCGCGACGCTGTTATCGCATGGTTATACATTGCCGAGTACATAAGGTGGTTGGAGGAAAGGCGTGGGTTGTCGGAGAGAAATGTATGGGCGTGTAGTGTCGAGCTGTGAGGCTGAAAGGTCGGAGCTAGCACGGCACATGCGCAGTCGTGTGCCGCGTGACGTCAGAGGATCGATCGCGCCGCGCTCGGCTCAGCTCCGCCGCTCCTGTCACCTGCGGAGCACGCGAACTGCCCCTCGACTATGCGGCCACACGTTACATAAGGGCCCCCCACGTGCATTCATGTCCGGCAACCACCCATGTGCGGGCTAAGCTTCAGGACCAGGAATAGCCCTTCGCAGAAAACCTCCCTCCGATGGGGCGACAGCTGTCCGCCGAGGCCCAGCAGTAACTCCTCGAACTAGTGAGGGGACAGTGTTGTGTAGTGGGACTGTGCTGGTGTGTGTGACGGGGGGACACATGGCAGCCTAGCGACGTGCCCAGTGCGTCGTGTGCACACACATAGCGTTTTATTGAACGGAAAGTAAGTATTGATAGTTCTAAAAACACACCTACCCATTAGGTATGTACACACTACTAAGTATTACTTAATAGCGAAGAGAGCCAACAGTTTTAGCCATAACGTTGTGCTGGTGGAGTCTTGCACAATATTAAGTGTTAGTCACAGTGTTCCATTGTTTCATGCCTATAAAGATACCAGTGTCATATCCTCATAGTACCGAGCACAGTTAGTCAGATATATGGAATTTATTGGGCTTTTATTTAAATTTTAAACTGTTGATTTCATTATTGTAACTATGTATGTACCGTCTAACCTTCTTATATGGAGATATTCATGATACAAAAAGTTTGAATGACTTGCTTAATTGTTGTTAGCCAGTTAATTGTTACGTTTGTAGTAAAGATATTATTATGTACCAGCCAAATGGGCCAGTAAGGAAGCTAACATCAACAACAACTAAATCGGTCACGTTATTGATTGTATGTGGTTATTATTAGACCGTTTGGCTTCAGGTACTACTACTTCATGATTATTTCAGCTACTAATCGTGGATCGATCAAGGATGAGACCTATATAACCATTCGGGAATACCTGTAATAATCTTCACGAGTGCCTGATGAATTCCGGATTGGTAATCACAGGTTCTAATCTACCTCGATATTATGACAAGTGAGGGAAACGTCATAGCTATAGTTGTCAAATAAAAGTTATTTTATTCTGATGCTTTAGCTCGTGGTTAAAGTAATAACAGCCGCACGGGTCGATCCATCGGGTTGGTTGGTTGGTTGCTGGGGTTGGTCCATGGATGGGTGACCATCTTTACGGAGGACCGTGCCTCGGAAAGCACGTTAAACCGTTTGTCCCGGCTGTCAATCATGGATCTTTGACAGTCGTTACGGGTCGTCAGAAGCCCGAAGGTCTGACAACCAGTCTTACCAAGGAGTATCATATAACCCAGTAACTGGGGTGTGGAGGTCAAATAGGCAGTCGCTCCATGTAAAATACTGGTATTCAGCTGCATCCGGTTAGACTGGAATCCGACCCCAAGATAGTTGGGAAAAGGCTAGGCTTATTGATTGTTTTAAGATAATGATTCTTTTAAGAGTGGATCTATTCTAAGCTCTAAAACTACGAAGAGAAAGAGTTAAATATATAAACTGTTTTTGTAACTGTTACATAGTCAAGCGTTTTACGAATTTAGAATCTATTGAGATGACATTCAATGCGAATGCCAGCATTATGTGTTCAAAAGATGTACACTGGCGTGCGTTCAATAAATGCACTAGTGATACGTTCATACTGAAATGTAGGCACAGCCCTTGTTACCACCGAGCTGATTGACAAATATTAATAGACGGCATGAAGCCAGGTTCTATTTTTTCTCTTTTTGTTTCAATAGATTTGCATCCTTTTTACCAGTTTATGTAATCTTCATGATTTCTTCTACGGAAGTTCTAAAGTTCTGAAGTTCTATCGTTTTGGGCTCGTGGCTGAATAATAACAGCCTCACGGATCGATCTGCAAGGTTAAGTAACGATTGCCGAGGTCGGTTCGTGGATGGGTGGGAATCTATCATATACTGACCGAGACCCCTGCGTGCCTTGGGCTGCACATCTAGCCATTGGTCTCTGACAGTTGTTATGGGTAGTCAGAAGTTTGAAAGTCTGACATCCAGTCTTACCAAGCGGTATCGTGTCGCCCAGTTACTGGGCTTATGAGGTCAGATAGGTAGTCATAAGCATAATCAGCCTAGTAATGTCCCCACTGCTGTGACACAGGCCTCCTCTCTGTGAGAGGGTGTGGGCTGTAATTCAGTACGCGGTCCCAGTGCAGGTTGGTGTCATGGATGTCATGTCTTCGAAGATTTGGTTCTAGGACATTCCGGTTTCCTCACGATATTTTCTTGCACCGTTTTGAGAGCAGTGGTTATGAAATAATTTACACTAAGTAAAGCGCCTGCCTGGGTTTGAACTCATGACTTACACTTGTAACTCGCGGCCGTTGCTACTGGGCCACCACTTCTCAGGTAGTCACTCCACGAAAAATACTTCTGATCAGGGGTAAGCCGTGTAGACTGGAAGCCGATCCCAACGCAGCTGGGAAAAGGCTAGAAAGATTAATCGTTATGAAATGATATCTTCATCATCACATGTACAGGGTAAAGAGGGCTCCAGACGGGGAGAAGTTACGCTCAATATTGACACAACCGTTTTAGACTCAAAGGGAACATTATATTTTTCAAAAATATTTACAACTGCATTTAAAAGTACGGTAGTTTGTTTGAATCGGGGAATTGGTAATTGTGAAAAAGTGCCCGTATTATGTAGTCCTTTATTATGATAATACATCATCATCAGCGGCCTTTTTTTACCACAATAATACAATCAATGTGGTGATAATTATGTATTATCAATGTTATTTCATATTATTATAATATGTAATATACTGTACCCTAAAACTCAGGAACAATACGAGATTTAATTCTCTAGTAAACCGTAAAAGCCGTACACTTTAGTTACAGGAATACCAATACTCAGGGTACTTTTCTTCCCTCGAAGGCCCTCTTCAACGTTCCATCCTGTAGGTATATCATTTTGTTTGGACGGTCCATGCAAGTAAACCTCTTTTTGCGCAGGAGGCAGCATCAGTCAAGATGATCAACATAGCGGGCGTGGTGTCCATCGTGCTTTTCTACGTGCTGATCCTGGCCGTGGGCATCTGGGCGGGGCGCAAGAAGCCGGCCGGCAATGACTCCGAGGAGGAGGTCATGCTGGCGGGCCGCTCCATCGGACTGTTCGTCGGGATATTCACTATGACTGGTAAGGTATATGTTTACATTAAGGCGCTATTAACTGCCAATGACTTTGAGTGGTTAGCTTACGTGTTCTGTGCTGAGCTCACGTAACGTGTCGTACGCCCCACCCAGTAATAGGACTCATCCATCAAGGAGCGCTGTTCGAAATTAGACGCATTAATAATTTATTATACATAAAACAACAAGTGTTATACTAAAACACGTATACTAAAATAGAAATAATTAAATAATCTTAAAAATGGTGAAGGTTTCATAAAAATACGTTTTATAGTTTTTGCGTGATTCTCAATTTTTTATCCGAGTTAGACATAACTTTACAGATTAATAACATTATGGTAAGATAAGATAAGATAATATTATTTATTTGCTACAAACATGGTATAAAAGATGATAATGATATAAAATACTGTGAACAAACATGTTTTGCTTAATAGATGTAAGCGTGCAAATATTACATGCATAATACAATCAGTCATCATGCGATTTTATGCTCCAGGAACCCGTTAACACTATAAAAACTATTAGCAGATAGCAATTTGTATAATTTAATTTTGAACAGTCTTGTATTTAATGTTTGTTACAAAAACATAATTTGTAATATTCACATATCAAATTACGACGGAAGTTGTTAAGAGTAACATAATTTTTTTTCAAAGAAATAAAACTAGTAGCTTAGACGTGATGTTCAATTAAAACCATTAGAAGTCGTATAAATGCGCCTTAAATCGTACGTCAAACAACAGTGATAATAGTTACGTCATGTAGCTGTAGTCATACTGCAGGCTGCAGGGCAAAGCTAAAGAGGCTTCTACTCTCACATCAATGACCATTGATCACCACGTTTTTGTAACAACACCGCATTTTATTAATAACCTAAGTGTACATAGTACCTTCCAGAGTGCCCAGACTTAGGGAACAGATATCTGTGGACAGGAACTTTTAAAAAAAGCAAACTGTTCACATAAATGACGTATTTGTCGTAGCATATTGAAGTTATATGCACAATCTGTCTAAAATCAATGTGTCTAATATCAAAGCAACTGATTATACAGTCGAGCCAAAAGATGTCTGTGGCTTTTAAACCAAACGCTATAACGACCTAATGGTCGTTATTACGAGTTATTAATTTTATCAACATTCATTATTTATAGAACTTCTCAACAATTTACATTGGTATTCTTGAGTAAATGTTCGTTGACGTGCAATTCTTATGATCTTTTGGTCCTGGGATTTGATTGAGATTGAGATTGATGAGGCTCGAAGCTTCAAAGTCTTAAGCATAGACGCCGAGTTGCTAGCCTGTCGGTTTTCTATCGGTTGTATTTTCGGAAGTGTATGTCGGAATTGCATAGTCTAATTCCGTCAAGCCCGTTTCATCATCGGACCACAAGACGTACGGCGATGCGCCACCGGTACATGGTGAACATTCCATCCACAAGCACAAAACGTTGTGAGAACACATTCATTGTTTGTACAGCTAGGGAGTGGAATTTCCTGCCGGAATCTGTGTTTCCTGATAGCTACAACTTGGGAGTCTTTAAGTCAAGAGTGAATAGGTTACTTCTAGGTAAGCGTGCTCCATCTGTGACCACCTCATCGCTAACCATCAGGTGAGATAGTGGTCAAACGCGTGCCTATAAACAATTAAAAAAAAACTACCTCGCTGCTATAATTAAGGTACATGCGTAGGTACAGCGATATTGTTGTGGGAAAATACAAAATTATATTGACTGTTACACCAGCTAGTAGTTCACAAGTATTGAAATAGGGAATTACACATCAAGTGGTACCTACTTGAGAAACCACTCGTGATTGTCTTTATATCTCTGGCCCACATGGGTCTCCATGTAGAATGTGGCAATAACGACTAATTTTAATTATTAATAAAAAACAAACCGCAGTACCGACCTATAATATGTAGCACTAGTTATTGGGTATGCAAGGTTTTTATAGATATCATTGTGTTTTTGAAGTGAAAACGTCTATAGCTGGGTTGGCTATTTTTGAGATGGGAAAAACTACTGAACACGAGCGTCACCGTCACCGACCGTAGTAGCATTCGTAGCGGATCGCGTAGCGGTGATTTTGTTCAAGATTTCAGTTCTGTCGGTATTCCCGGAGTGCCAGTTTTTTTCTTTTTCTCTTTATTTATTATTAGAAACTTTTATACAGATGGACATTGCCAGTCCCATCGGACCTTATAATTATGTGAAACGTAACAACACAAACTTAATTAAACTACAAGCAGCTCCGGAGTAAGGTGACGCCAAAATATGATAGAACGTGCTAACATCGTACCTATTTATCTCAAGCTCTCTTAGTAGATCCTCATCTATATCATTGTGTTAAACTCGCTTTGCACAGCACAGTTTATTTTAATTTGGTATAACAGTGGATTCAATTAGAATTAGAAAGTTGTCTGGCCTATTTCAACAAAGCATTCTTCTTTTTAATCGACTTCCAAAAGGAGGAGGTTCTCAATTCGTCAATATGTTTTTTTTTGGATGTTTGTTACGCGATTTCTCCGGCACTTGTGAATAAATTTTAATGATTCTTTTTTGTTTGGAAGGCCATGTTTCAAAGGTGGTCCCATATAAATTTTATCGAAATTGATTCAGCACTTTTTGAAAAAATCAACATAAAGAAAAAATATGTGATGATGACGTTTTGCTTGTTTCCAATTGTGCTCAAATGCCATGTTATTGGGGTTATCCATTCGGGCATTATTTATTTTTAGTTCTGGGGTACAAAAACTAAAAAGTAAAAAATAAAAAACTTTTTTACAAAAAAAATAATGCAAAATAACTTTAATTTCGAAAGTCGGTGTTATTTTGTTTTCTACGTTATTGACACCGATGCCGAAAAAGTTATTGTGGAATTATTAGTGTTTTGAGGGTTCCATACCCAAAGGGTAACAACGGGACCCTATTACTAAGACTACGCTGTCCGTCCGTCTGTCAGCGGGCTGTATCTCATGATCCGTAATAGGCAGACAGCTAAAATTTCAAATTAAAAATTAAAGGAGGCTCCGCGGGGAGCCCCTTTAATTTTTAATTAATTTTTATTATTTTTTGTAATAGCGGCAACAGACAGTTGAAATTTTCAACTGTTTACCTATTACAGATCATGAAATACAGCCCAAAAAAACACGTTTCTAGAAACGTGTTTTTTGAGATTATTATCAGTTTATGGTACTAAACCTTTGTGTGCTAGTCCGACTCGCACTTGGCTGGCTTTTTCTTTTTTGGAAGTCGGTTAGTTATTTTCAGTTATTTTTTGTAAAAAGTTTTTATGCAAATTGCTGTAATTAATTATCGACACTCAGAGGTAAAGATTGTAGCAACGAGTGGTTGATGTAGCCTAATTTATCGTTACCTTTTCTATACATATATGGTTGGAGCCACTTACATGGCAGCAGAAAATGGGTGGATGGTTTGGGTTTTGGGGTTAGAAACACTAACATTTTTACATTATTAGGTATGCATTTTTCATGGAGCTAGGGCATAAGCTACACAATACCATTTGCCACGATTCTTATATAGATAGTCCTTATGCTTTGTATCATTATCCTAATCACAAATAAGTACCTACGAGTAGGTACGACCTATACATAGGTGTCGATAATATTAATGTCATGTAGGACGTAGTTCCGATTTAAATGATTGTTTGGTATTGCCCGTACTTGTACATAAGTATTCGATGCTTTAAATATCTTTTGAAATTGTTTTTGCCATTCTAAATTGAACTTAGCCAACTTGAACATAAAGTGTTATTTAATTTATATAAAGGTTTTAGGGTTTTCTATTTTTTTAAGGACTTAATACTAGATCAAGTGCTGTATGTTTTCCGTATAAACTCAAGTGCTCCATTGTAAAGTAATTGTAATCTTAACAACAAATCTATTTTGGTATTAATTTTACGTTTTCCTTATGTACTTGTATACATACCTAAGTATAAAATATACATTCCCACGTTTTTTGGGTAACTATGTTACAAAGGTTTAAATATTTTCATCTTAATTTATACATAGACAGTATATTACTTGTGTAGTATTGCTACTAGGTGTATAAGTATCGTGATGAGTAGCTGAACCCTCATAGCCAGCTACAATTCTTCTTCGTCACATCATTGATTCCAATTTTTTTTTTACCAAAATTTTTCCACATCGACATCGTTTGCATTTGTCTTATGAAGGTCTTTCAAAGTGCAGGTGTTATTGCACAGAGGGCAACAACTAGCAAGAGACAGACACACGACACCCTTTAAAAGCCAAGGGGCAGGTTGCAGAGTTAGAACAGCTTTTTTGCCAGCTACTATTTCCACTAACGTGTATGTTGTAGGCATTTTTTATCAATGACTCCCCATAAATCTACCATTTAACACAGCTATAATCAAGAAATGAGATGGAACGATATCGTGGCTGACTCCTCCGCACAACTTTAGCAAGGCGTCAGTATGCAACCCAATAAGTCTACATTTTTAACAGGATAAATGTAAAAGTAAAACTTTCTGAGGTGAGGGTACAAATGTAGTGCTTGTATGAATTTAATTGTATCCCGGGCCCGCGACTCATGGTAGCGGTAAGATATGTGGTGTGGGGCTTTAGTCGATAGGAGTCAGACATAACTATCTTTCCGTATCTATGATGATTTTTCCACATAAAATAAGGACACAAAAGTAAGAAAGCTGTGACCAGTCACTCAGTTAGCTAAAACATTAACATATGCGGAAACAGCACATTTTTGTGTGTCAGAATCATTTAGGTAAACTGTATAAATAGAAAACACTCACCCCCCACTAGGGTTCCCAACCATACTGTTAAAAACAGTTACTGTTCTATCAAAAAAAAGTGGCTAAAGTAATAACAGCCGCACGGGTCGATCCTTCAGGTTAAGCTACGCTTGCCGGGGTTGGACCATTTTTATATACCGAGACTCCTCCGTGTCTTGGAAAGCACGTTAAGCCGTTGGTCCCGGCTGTCAACCGTGGATCTTTGACAGTCGTTACGGGTCGTCAGAAGACCGAAAGTCTGACAACCAGTCTTACCAAGGGGTATCGTATTGCCCAGTAACTGGGTTGTGGAGGTCAGATAGGCAGTCGCTCCATGTAAAATATTGGTATTCAGCTGCATCTGGTTAGACTGGAAGCCGACCCCAAGATAGTTAGGAAAAGGCTAAGCATATGCAGATGCAGATATAAAAAAAAAGTATTCTACAAAATACTATACTGTTAAAAGCAGTATAATACTTATCAAAAAAAGTCTATAATAGAACCTCTAAAACCTAAACCTAAAAAGCTTCTATTGATTTAATAAAAAATGAGCTCCTCATTCATTTTAATGACTTAAATTATGAAGAGGCTTATGAATATTTAAAAAATGATGATAAATTGTTGAATTGGGCAAAAAGCTCCAAAAAATATGTTTTTAGAACGTAATAAAAATAAAATACTGTTAATTTTATTTTTCTGACCTTAACATACTTTATTTCTCGTACAAAAAGTTGGGAACCTTCCCCGTATAGCGGCGATACCCACACAAAAATAATTTCCAAGCAAAGTTGTGGTATTATTATTTATAAATATCTCATAATTCTGAAAGCTTCTTTTCATTTATATTTTATTTTGTTTCTGTTTTGTAAAGTGTAACCACATTTCAAATATTGTTGCTTAGATGAAAATAAGGGATAGAGTGAGACAGCCCCAATAATTACATACCGGGGCTGCCTCAATTTTGTGTGTGAATGCAATAATTTGAGAAAGAATAAACATTTTGATTATATTTTAGCCGACTTCAAAAAAAGAGGAAGTTCTCTACTCGTTTTAATCTTTTTTTATTTTTTATATATATTCCCCGGTTACTCGGAGACGCCTGAACTCATTTGGAAAATTCTTTTTGTTTTCAATTAGTTTGACACCAAATTCAAATGGAACCACCTAGGAAGTATACCACTTCCTAGTTGGTTCCATTTGAATTTGGTGAAGATCTGATGAAGAACTTCTGAGATAGACAATGGAACTCTTTAATAAATGATAGCAAACCTTTTGGAATTGCCAATCGCATATCTGTTTATTGTTTATACCAGTTCATAACATTACATCACGCTGATACGCTCTGAAGGGGTACACAGATCTGTACAGTTCACCCTGATACACCCTAATTTCCCTAATTATGTCCAAATTCCATGTTTTTGGTGCAATTTTTTTTTATTGTTGATAGGCCCGCGTTTGACCACTATCTCACCTGATGGTAAGCGATGATGTGGTCGAAGATGGAGCACGCTTGCCTAGAAGTAACCTATTTACTCTTGACTTAAAGACTCCCAGGTTGTAGCTATCAATTCGGGTATAACATTACTATTTAGTTTTAGTTATGGGGTACAACAACTAAAAAGTGAAAAATAAAAAAACTTTTTACAAAAAATACAACCGACTTCCAAAAAAGAAAATACACTATTGATTGTAAAATAACTTTAATTTCGGAACTCGGTGTCAAATAACGAAGAAAAAAACTAGAAAAACCGACTTTTTGTAAAATAGTTTTTTTTAAATGTGTGTGTTACATTAAATACTACGAGTACCCACGTTATAGCAATCCATGTCACAGATATAATAAATTTAAATGTCGAGGTATATAAAAGTAAAATCAACAAGTAGTATGAAGTCCATCAAGTCTGAGCTCATTCAGGCGTGAGGCATAATACATGAGCTGACTTGTCCAAGTTATACGCCTCAGTTAGTCTGAGAGACCCTTCATATTACACATCGTTTTTCACCCCTATCATATAGGGTCAGCGAAGTTTCAGCTTACATGAATTTAATATAATAATAAAAATAATTAAGCCTTTTTATTTCCTTAATAAAAAAATACAAATACATTATGATTAAAGATCATGCAATTAACGTATTAATTAATATAATAAAAAATAGTAATAATATTTTAATAGGCCTTTTTTTTTAATTTAAAATTCAATTAGATTTCATCATTAAAGGGGAATGCCAATCTGCCATACAAAAAATGCCTGGAATGGACAGAAACTATTAATAGTCCTTAATTTTATTTAGAATAAAACACGTATAGTGAAATTATTCTTGAGTTTGCTTGACTAGGGTAAAAATATAACGATCATTAAATATATTTAACTTGATATCCGTTTATATATTATATTTGACATGAGTAAGTGACATTCAGGCAAAGAGGAATCATCTAATAATCCATATGGAACTATTTTATACATTTAATGCACTAATTTAGTATTATACGATCTATACGTACCGTAAGTCTAATTAAAATAATATATGCTTGTCAATATTAATTCAAATTAATTATTTTTTAAATAGAAAACGTATCTAGGCTGTATGAACCACATGTCCTTTGCTTTAGTGACAGTTTGACATTACTGCTCATGTCAAATAAACACGACCTTCATATAAATATAAGCGGATATCAAGTGAAATATATTTAGTAATCGTTATATTTTTACCCTAGTTAAACAAACTTAAGAATTATTTCATTATACCTATTTTATTCTAAAAAGAATTAAGGACTATTAGTAGTTCCTGTCCGTTTCAGCCATTTTTTGTGCATTCCCCTTTCATTCTTATCACATGAATTTAATTTAAATATTAATTTTCGTACTGTTATCATTACGAAAATTATATAAATAGGCCTATAAGATAGCTCTTTAATTTTAATTTTCATTATTTTTGTTGTTAGGCGGCAATAGAAATACATACTGTGTAAATTTCAACTGTCTACGGTTCATGAGATAAAGCCCGCTGCTGTCTGCGGGTTGTACATGAACCGTAATTGGTACAAACGGTCGGACGGACGGGAGGACAGCTGTTGGATACCCCTCGGGC
This sequence comes from Polia nebulosa, assembly GCA_951329385.1. Classification (NCBI taxonomy): domain Eukaryota; kingdom Metazoa; phylum Arthropoda; class Insecta; order Lepidoptera; family Noctuidae; genus Polia; species Polia nebulosa. The sequence goes on along the minus strand of OX589603.1, from coordinate 31,883,649 downwards.
ACGTCGCTGATAAATTAGAAACAGAGTTACCGTGCCCCTGGGTACTCAGGCAACTGAAGGAACAGGAGTGTCTTAGTCCACCAGTGGTGGACTAGAAAGTAGTAGCCAAAGGGAACCTTCACTGCTATCAAATATGTAAATGTTTCCTTAGGTGTCCCGTCGTGTAACGTAGATGTTTGTTGCAGCAACGTGGGTGGGCGGAGGCTACATCAACGGCACCGCGGAGGCCATCTACACGTCGGGGCTGGTGTGGTGCCAGGCGCCCTTCGGATATGCGCTGTCGCTCGTCTTCGGTAAGATATACAAGCAGTTCTGTAATCTATTAATTGTTTGGCGAAGAAAAGGTCAATCACCTTCGGCAATACCTAACTAAATCATTGAGAAGTTTCTACTTTTATTGAAACTATTGATTGATGCCACCAAAATAAATTTGAACCAATCATGCACGGGTAGAAGCCTCATAACCCAGGGCTACCATAAATGCAGTCAGTTTAAAATAAAATATCGAAATACACTGGGCCGCAAACATCACGGGTCACAAAGAAAAACTGCGATATCTTGAAAATTATGTACCTACATAGATTAGATCCCCAAAGAAGTTTCATTCGTTGCAAGTTACAGCTTAAAAAAGCGATGAAAAAATGAGCGCGAAGAAAGAATTACTGAATTTTGAAAAATTCAAAATAAACATAAATATTATATTTTTTTCGCTTTTGTTTTAAACCGAGCTGTCTGGCTGAAACTGTGACCAATCCCAGAAATTGTTAATAACCAATTTTTTGGTTTGTCAATTTTTTGTGTTACTCTGGTCACAGTATCCAGTGCAACATCATGTCGCTAAAACCTGAAGAATTTTATTGCCATTGCACAAGAAGGAGAAGTCAGCGTAGTACTGCTGGAACTGTAGGAGTATATTTATCTACGGTCCAAAGAGTATTCCAGCGATTTCAAGAGACTGACATGAACATCTAAAGACCAGGAAATGGCAGGTCAAGGTGCACAACTACATGAGAAGACCGATTAATCGAGAGCACTATACTAAGAAATCGATAGCTTCAGCCAGCAGGCCCAAACTGCTCAGAGAACAAGATAACATCGAGTTGTCAGGTAACGGTTTGCTCGAGAACACGTCCGTGGCTAGGGTTGTGTTTTTCAATGAGTCCAGATTTTATTTATTTACACACCACCCATCGTGAGATGACCAAGAGAACGATATTATCAAGCTTGTTTTAAAGAAAAGGTGCCATTTACGCTAAGCTATGCGGCTACGTAGAGGAGATTTCAAATGTGCATGCTGGTCCTTTGTTAGTGAAAATTGGAGAAAATTCCATTTTTATGCACGATAATGCTCGGCCACATAGTGCTTATTTGGTCAATGCACATATTCAAGACGTCGGTAATAATATATATGTTTTTAATCACAGTTAACTGCACGGAGTGGCGATCGCGCAGCCCAGACTTACATTTCATAGAACGTTCATGGGACGAGCTTGGCAGATGCGTTAGATAACGTTCTGCAGCTTTAGCTTCCTTACACAAGTTAACGAGTGCGCTAATGGAAGAAAGGTCAAGTTAGTTTACAGCATGCCACATCGTCCTAATGAAGTGATACGGGCTCGTGGAGGAAATACAAACTACTAAAACGACAACAAAAGTTTTCTTTTCTAAGCTAAAATGCGATGTGTATTTTTGTTTTCATAATTTAGAAGTGGGTTTTTAGTATTCAATTGAAATGAAATAAAGAACAAACGTGTTATGTTTTTTTCTTTTATGAATTATAAGCCATCTATAAAATACTGCAGTTTCACGAATTAATCTTATGTATTTTTGAAACTATCAAACTTTTATTAGCGACCCGGAACTTTTGTGACCCAAGTATAGGTATTGCTATTCAAACACGTCAAAATACTTGTTACGAGTATATAACATAAACAACTCACCAAATTTTAATCTATGTACCTACATCACTTATGATTACAACCAGCCTCACCAAGGGGTATTGTGTGTGTTTCTCAATAACTGGGTGGTGGAAGCAGACCCCCACAACCCAGTTACTGAGCCTATCAGAATAGGCACTCGTTTCAAGTAAAATACTGTACGTCCGCTTGATGTGACACGTGATCATGTGTTTGTAATTTCAAGAATGTGATGATTGTACACAGGCGGCATATTCTTCGCGAACCCAATGCGCAAACAGGGCTACGTGACCATGCTGGATCCTCTCCAGGACTCGTTTGGCAGCCGCATGGGGGGGCTCCTGTTCCTGCCAGCGCTCTGCGGGGAGGTGTTCTGGGCAGCTGGCATCCTGGCAGCGCTGGGTGAGTACTAGATCTAAAGATTATATGGGCCTTGCCATGATGTATTCCAGACAGAAACCATCCTGGTTGATGGTTCCAGTGTGAGAGACAGACGGAGCGTATAAAGGACGAACAGCGCAAGCCCTCTTTAACTAAGGAATCTTGATGACATTGACACATCATAACACGGACCTGGCAACGCATGCTACAAACATGACAGTTCTTTATTCAAATTCTTCTGATTCGACCAAATGCTCTTTCCCCGTGGTGTGGCAATCACCGCGTCAAGGTCGATCGCTTACGACTTCACAAAAAGACTACGATTACCTTGTATTTAGTAGCTAAATATAAAATAATCATTAAAGCCGTATTGAAACTAAGCAATCTGATTGATGATCGATGATTCATGATCATCGATCTTTTTTTTCTGTTTTCTTTCACACACATTAAAAAAAAAAATCATTTATTTTCCTAGAGATTAAAACTCCTTACACAACAACAACACATTAACACCCGAAACATTTGAACCGAAGAAACATTTGTAACACCCGATTGTGCTCTCTATTCCTTAAGATAATCAATTTATTTCACCTGAAAAAGTCCATAAAAAGCTGAATAAAAACACAACGATTTTGCTTCAACTTGATTGACGTTTACAAAACGTACTATATTTTCTGCGACCGCTTTATAAAAGGAAAATGTCGCATTGTTTTGTATGAGAGAAATAAAAGCAAAGTGAAATAAAGCTTGTGTGGGTGTAGTTTTTAATCCAATAACCAGTTTTGTCCCGCCCACGGCTGTGGGTGTGCCGGGTTAACCTTTGACATCTAGGTACAGTTTCTAGTATTCTGATTCATCCTACAGCTTGAACTTTAGATTAAAGAGGATTGAATCATCGTCAGGGCTAATTTTAGTATCTGAGTAGATATCTACCTAGCTTAAAGTGCATCAAGCCACTGCTATAAATACCTGCTTCTCTTTATTTATGTCTCAGCTTTAAAGTAATACCAATACTATATACTACTCATTAAATCTATAACAATCTTCGGAAGGTTAATGGCGCCCGACACGGGATACAATCAGAAGCTACTCCTTAACGTCTTATCATTCCGTGACGAGTAAACCCAACGCGCAGTTAATATCTAAAGACCTAGGAACAATGCAATGAAGTCAGAGAATGATAAAACATAGTTACCTACTATTGTTAATAAAGCGCCCACCCAACGCGGGGCTACGAATTGGTCAATTGCAGAATAGTTGATACGTGATCTACTTAACTTATTCTAATTAAATTGTGTGGATGTATTGAAACATTCAATTTGCATTGGCTATTTAACCAATTTGGGGCATGTATTTTCAATAATTCTGCCTCAGTGCTATTTCTCGGTAAATATCGTTATATTTGAGAAAAATTTCAGGTTTCTGGAAACAGTGGTTTAGGCTGTATGTTCTTTTTTAATGGATTTAAGATTTTTATTTAGAAGATATTAGACTGCTCATATTTTTTTCAAGTCATACATGTTTTTGGTACATAAATAATATTACGACAACGTCTGCTAGTTACGATTTTCTTGGCAACTAGTTTATTCCGTGCGAGCGTGATAAGAGGCCGGGAGGTTTACGAGGGCTCGTTGAAGTGCGTGCGTGTATGTATGCGTGTGTGTGGTGCGAATCAGTTCCATTATCGTAATGTCGGCTGTGGGACAGCGGTTGTCAGTGGGCGCCTAGCTATGTTAGTGGGTAATCCTGGGTTTGCATCCCTTGGACTGTACACTAGTTGGGAATAAAGATTCCCGTAAGTAGATTTACTGTGATATTTTCTGTTTTCTGATGACCGAAAAAAATGTACAGTTTTATTTTTATAACATTTTCATTACCAGCAGTTACCTAATTGTACCAGTTGTTTTTCTAACAACACAATATTCACTTGATACAATTCCCTTCACGGTCACAGTCATATTAAAGCAAACAGCTTGTGGCTAGCATAATGTGCCACAATACACATTAATTTACATATCTACGACTTCATTTAATATGTAGCTCGAAGCTTTGTTTACCATGACTGGTTAAACAAAAAAGTATAATGAGGAAAACACAAAGAAGGGTAGATAAAAAACGAATCTTTGGAAAATGTAATGTCGTAATTAAATCGTGGGTCTAATTACGTAATTAGCACACGTTTTGATTAAGCAAATATAAATAAATAAATAAATAAATAAAAGCTTTTTATTGATTCCTTACAATTATATACAATCATTTCATACATTATTAATAAAAAATAAAAAATATAAAGTGCAATTTGATTCAATTTCAATAAAAATCATTAACAATTATTGTTTATGATTAAGCAAATGCATGACTTTAATCATCCTGAATGTAGAAACAAACAAACAAATATACTTTTCTCACATTAAGGTAAATGGTTCACAGAAAGTGGTTGACTCACAGTAATTACTTAGCGCCAGCTAGTTACTCTAATATGTTTCACGAACACAATAACACAACACTTAGTATGTATTCATGTAATATACTGCGACATGCTCACAGATAATCTTCGTTAATGTAAGTGAAAGTTGTGATTTCGAATAGAACTGTAAGTTCAGTAATGTTGGGGTAACTTGACTTCGAATTATTGTTAGTTTGTTGGTTCAAAGGGGCAGATATATCGCAGGCGTTTTATATGATTCGTCCTCATAAATGCGGCGTCGTCTGTTTGCATGATGATGCTCTGATCGCATTCATTTCTTAACCAAAACTCAAGAATAAATAATAAAATGGCTATGATATGACCTCTATTTGATTCAGATAGTAAATTAGATAAATACTTGTAGGTCTCATGATGATCGCCTTTCTTACACACTTATATTAGCTTCACTTGTAACTAGGGTTGCCATCCGTCCGGGTTTCTCCGGATTTGTCCTAGTTTAGAGGGCGTCCGGGGAGCGTCCGGGCAGGGTTTCATTTGTAGTCCGGGTGTAAAAGTTTTCAATTTACTGGCCGCCGTTGGGCAGCCGCGCGACATTTTCTTACACTAATGGAACAAATGAAGAGTAGAGACAAACAAAAAAAAAACATTTTTTTGTTGCGTTTTTGCCTATATATACGTTTATGTTCGTTAAAAATTATCGTATCAGAGTTGCAAAACAAGCAATTGGTAGCTTGAAGTTTTGTAATATTTTTTTTTTATTGTGGGATGGGAAATCATCCAATGACATCTCCGTGTCGTGACACCACGATGGTGGTCGGGCGTGTCAGACTCTTACTGACTAAAACCCACCCCTGTTCCTTCCCTGCCTGAGTGCCCAGGGGTGCGGTAACTCTGTTTCGAATTTATCCTCAACCCCTGGGCAGAGTTTTGAGATTATACGACGACATTTCTTAAAAGTAATGTACATCGCGAAATCCTAACGTATTACCGTGAAAAAAAAAACGTTATTTTTGTTCTTTGATTTTTGGACTCCCAAAGATGGCGAAGTATCAAATGAAAGCGTTTGCTGAGAAGTGCGAGTCACTCGCGTATGAAGGGTTCCGTACCGTCGTACAAGATTATACGCGTCTACTTGTTGGCACTATTAAGATCGAGCAAAAAAAGCCACAAAAAAAACACGTTTCAAGTAGGGGGGTTTAATTTATATAATGGCAACGAAATACACATTCTGTGAAAATTTCAACTGTCAACATAATACGTATCATGAGATTCAGCCCGCTGACTGACAGACGGACGGACTGACTGTGGAGGTTTAGTATTTTTTTTAATATTAAGTAACTTTTGGGTAAGGAACCCTAAAAAATAAATAATAAGTGTGTTTGTTAGTTTTATTAGACTACAGAAAATTATTTAAAAGTTTTCAAAATTCAAGATGTAGGGTAAGGTGGTGCAAGAGTGCGCACTTTTTAAATGAGGCTTTGTATTAAAAAGAGTATTATATTCAAAGAAATCAACTTTATTTATTTTAAATCTCTATTTATCTTAGAAAAAATCAACATGAATTTAAACAAGTTATTGTTATAATTTGAAGTCTAAGTATCACATTAAAAAAAAAAGGGGAATGCGCACTCTTATACAACCGGTCGTATAAGAGTGCGCGCCAAAGTGTATAAGAGTGCGCATTTTAATTATGTGCGGATAAGTCACACTTAAAGAGACCTTGGCCAAGATAGGCGGTACAATTCTCGTGCCACCATTCTTTGCAGTCTGAACACTCAATCCAATCTTCTATTATAGGCTCTTTGTATATTTCCTGGCAGCCGCCACAGCGCCAGTTCTTCTTTTTTGGAACATTCTTTGGTTTTTTAGGTTCTTGACCTATTTTTCGTGCGTTTTGACGTTTGCAGAGATTCGATTTTTGGGGGTCTTCCGGGTCAATTTTAAATGTTGGCTTCTTTTTCATGTTAATTTGCATTTCTACTTCAATTTTATATGGTGAACTGCTAATTATGTCAGATTTTTTATGTTTTCTGTTCGAATTTTTTCTAGCCTGAGCTTTGGGAACAGGGCATATATCTTTTACTGTTTTAAAAATAGAATCGTCAGTAGAAGTTCCCGGAGTAGGATTGTCTGATGCGCTGGATAAATTCTGCGTTGATGACTCGGGTGCTGTAAAATTATTTTCAACTGAAGCCACTGTGACATCCTCTGCAAGTTGTTGCTTATCATGTGAAGGGTCTTTGTTGACTGAGGTGCTCAGAGGCAGTTGTGATGCTGACTCAGATTCAGTCGATGCTGTGGAAGCTCCCTGTGTTGTATCTGTGGCACTAACATCATCAGGATCTCTGTCCGTCACTAAACTTGCTAAATAATCTACTTCAGTAAAAACGTCAGGATCGTAAGGGACAATGCCAGTCACTTTAAAATTCTGTCTCAGTCTTTCTCTCTCTCCTAGACATACTGCTGAAAATAAAAAATAAAGCTTTAAAGAAGGTAATCTAACCAAAATTATTGAAAATAATTATATTGGAAATCTCAGGTGTATCAGAGTGCGCGCGCACTCTTACACACGTCACGGTGCGCACTCTTACACGAATCGGCCTAACGCGGAATGACGTTTCACTAGCGACATCTCTTGAAAAAGATCGTCATTTTCTCTTTAAAACTGTTTGAACAGACACCAAGTTTTATACTTAAAAGTTTTGATTAATGTTTCCTGGATATTTTTCGATCTACATTCAACGGAAAACACAAGAAAATTACATATAGAGAAGTAAAAATCTATTGGCTTACCTAAAATCCTCGTAATTAGTCTTACATTAATTATTTTTCGAGAACACAACGGCGTTCACTTTAACACCAAAATACGACTGAAGTTAGTTACAAATGTTACTCAGTACTCGACGTAGGGTAGATGCGCACTCTTACCGACCGCGCACTCTTGCACCGCCTTACCCTACTTATTTATTTAATTGACCAACTTATACTAACTTAAAAGATATATATACAAACTAACAATAATTCCTAACATGTACAAATGCGTATGAAAAAACAACTCACTGGGCATCAAAAAATTCATCCATATCGCTGTCAATGGAAAAAGTGCCCAGAACGCTAGCAGCATTGCAACGTTGAATAGCAATGCTGATTCGTTGACCAAAGAAAAGCCCAGCCCTCTGGTCGACTAACAGCTTGCTAATAAAGCTCGATGAGCACTCGGACCCCATGGCCCTAGTGTTTCAACCCCAAACGGCTCAAACATGTAACTCCCAATAAGGTTGTTATATTTTGCGCCGTTTGAGGTTTTCTGCACCTGCAGCAGCCGCCCCAGCACAGCCTGCCGTGCTAAGAAGATGGGATGGCGCAAGGGTGTCGACACATGTTAAATCCCACACCAAAGACCTACCCAACTTCCAAGGCATTATGGTCATTCCGTCTGGCCTCTTCCCATCGTCACGTGCCAAGCCAGTGGGTTCTAATCCAGCTGGAACCCTGGCGGTGACAAGAGCCCGACGGATGATGTCATTAATGCTGGCGTGCCGTGCTATCCGACTAGCACTCCTACCGCAGGATAGGCCATGGTGTCCGAGGCGGTCGACTGCTTCACCGCATTGACAACGATGTGGAGCTCCACTCGGGGCACCCAGACGCAAACTTGTAGCGATCCGGAAAGTGGCGTCACTCAGCATGGTACCAATGTTGGGTGACGGTAGTGCCTAAATTCAAGATTCTTTCTCAATTGTATTTGATTTCTGGTGAAATGTTAAGATTTTGCTATGGTTGGTTGTAGCACTCATTGATATTATTTGTGTCGTGGCCTTATATTTATGATGAAAAGACATAGTCAAGCCATTGACATTCATTAAAATATCCGAGTATTCCAAATTACTTGCAGTATCCTAAATATGCTGCCTTTCCTCTATCTAATCACAGATTATTATTTGTCAGAAATATAGAAACAATAAAATTTCCTTGTCTTTAGGCATTCGGTAAAAGCAGTGAAAAGTTTGTTTGTTTAGTAAATTATGTAGATTTTGAACGAGGGTTACCGATCGAAGGCTGTTTACTGAATAACTTAAAACACTCTGGCCCTGCCCAACAGAGCCCAAGGGTGAGCATTAACTGTTCTCATTGAATTTTAACGATCTGAGCCATGTTACGGTAAAATATGGTAAATTATAGATAGTCTGTTCGATTTTTATTTGGTATTGTTTCTGAATTTGATTTTCGGTTATAGTGATAACCATAGATATAAGCAAGAAGGTGATAATATTGTAACAGCATCCTGTTGATGCTGTTTATCAATGAAGATTGTTGACCAATATTTTATATATGCTAATATTATAAAGAGGTAAAGTTTAAAGTTTGTCTGTTTGTTTGTAGGAAGTAATCTCTGGAACTACTGAATCGATTTTTAAAATTTATTCACCAGTAGACCTATCACATGGTGGTCTCCTTTTGGTTAGAGTAGATTTTTCGGCGAAAAAAATTAGCTCACAAATGTTGCAAATTAGGTCTAGTTTTATTTATTTCCCGACTATTTTCATCGGAAAAGGAGTTGGAAAGGAGATATTATTGTCTAAAAACTAATTTTGAAAGCATTTTTTTTAATTTGTCTTTAGAATCCGCTACTTAGTATTTAAAGTAAGCATATCGTAAGCGAGTTTTATAAGTAAGGGTGAAAGTGTGCGTCTATTTTCATACAAATGGCGACTTTGCGTGTTTTGCTATCCCAAGATAAGTATCTTCAGAATCCAATATGCTTTATTAACTTATTATACTTGGAATACTACAAGAAAATCTTTTGTAAATATGTAGTTGGTGTTCCTCAATAAATTAAATTAAATTAAGAAACTAGGTTTTGTTCTGTAAGCCTTCATCAACATATCGTGGTGACAATATTTTAATAGGCCTGTAAACTGTGTCGTTGAAAATAGGAATTACAGTTTTTTTGCCTGAATTAAATGTCCGATTGAATTATTAAGAAAATGTTTTGGATTAAACCTATACGAGCAGCAGAATCTTAAATTATTCTGATAATAATTGCTTGCGTTAAAGAGAAGATGATCTATGGATGTATTCAGTCATACAAAAAAACTTTTCACAAAAAATACAACCAACTTCAAAAAATTTAAAAATAACTTTAATTTCGGAAGTCGGTGTCAAATAACGAAGAAATAAAATGCAAATACCGACTTCCGAAATTAAAGTTATTTTTCTTTTTTTGGTTGTTATACCCCAGAACTAAACCTAAATATTAAAGTTACGAATTGGTAACTCCAATAACATGGAATTTGAACATAATTACTCATAATTGGAGGTTGACCAAAACGTCATCTATGTATAAATATTTTTTGTTTTTGTTGATTTTTTCAAAAAGCGCTAAATCAATTTCCATAAAATTTATATGGGACGACCTTTGGAATAAACTCTTTCGGATAAAAAAAGAAATTTGAAAATAGGTCCACAACTGACAGAGAAATCATTGGACATATAAAAAAAAAACACGTACAGTCGAACATAGAGCCTCTTCTTTTTTTCGAAGTCGGGTAAGAACCAGTTCTAAGATGCATCTTTTACGATACACGTATAATAATGTCCTCCTTCATGTCTACCGCTCTCTGAACTGAAACTAATTGATCCGGACATTTTTCCAATGAGTGTCACAAGCAAGAATATCAACATTTTATGTACCGATATCGCTGATACATAATATTAGTAACAACTAAGTACATCGGCTTATGTACCTCGGCTCTGTTCAGGTAAGCGTGAGGTCCAATATTCAGAACAGTTCAGGAGGAGTGGGGGAGGGGGGGGGGCAGGTAAACAAGATTATTAACGAATAGGTAGGTAGATAGGTTGTTAGCGCATGTCAGAGTAATTTACAAGGTGTTTGCAGGTGATCCCTGCGACCTTCACCGGGTCGTCGATATATAAGGTTTCGGTATTACCACCTAGTGATTATTTTCTCTTAATCCCACTGCTAATCTGTGAACAGCGTTGCGGGCTACAATATTGTTGTGTTTTATGTATCTATATCTTATTCTTGTTTTATAATGTAAGTAGCTGTTTGTTGTAATGTCGAATATTTTGATACTAAAATAATAATTAATAATAGTTTGAACAAAAGCTTTAACAGCAACAAAAAGTATTAATAATTGTCTCATAAGGTTGGGTTAAAGAGATTTACGCGGTCGAATTTAGAACGAAAGTGACAGATGTCAACTTGACGTAGGTACCATCAAGGACTGGGGCTCCCGCCAAATGGCAAGACAGTCACAAAATCGACTGGAAAAGGAATAGAAATTGTGATACAACTTGAAGAATAATATAGTGAGAGTTAAGGGGCCATCCATAATATCCTTGTCACAGCTGATCACATTTGTGAGACTCCCCTCCATAGCGTGACGTCACATATTTTGCAATTTTACATCTAGAAATTATTAAAATAAAACAGCAGTTCGGCAATTCCTTTTCGAATTCCTCTTGTTATACAATGTCACACTTTGTCGACCCCCTCCTGTCCCCCCTAATGGATGATGGGCGATCGTGTCCCACGTGTTTAGTGGAACGTCGTTTACGTTATTTTCCATTACTTGATTTGATTAGTGTTGTACACTATCTGATTAAATAAAAATAAATATTGGCTTACTATTTCACGCTATGTCTTCTCTTCCTGACAGCTGTCATATGATCCGCGTCCAAGTTACGAGTAGTGCAGCTCGCGAAATACATAACCAAAGGGATTCTCGCCACAGTGTGCTTTTGGGTTATACGTGTGTCCGAATTTTGGCTGTTTTATATATGATATTGTGTTTATTGTGACTTGTTATTGTGTTTGTTGTGTCTATTGGGACTTGTCATTGTGTTTGTTTGTGTGTTGTCTCGTTATTACCTGCTATCAGGTTAGTTGTTTGTTTTTTTTCTTTTTTATCTCGCGGCTTTGGCCGCCATTATCCATAAACAATATGAACATGGATAGAAATAAGCCTCCAGACCCTCCTGATGATATCCTACTACCCCCTTATCCGGTTTTTCTCCGTCTAACCTAACTCCCTCTCTCAATCCATTAAGCCAGTTTGCAGATGTAGACTGTAATCTGGAGTCCCAAATCCTTCCTCAAACTAATATGCGTAAACGACCCGGCAATGAAGAGGATGTATCCAATCGCCCTACCAAACAACCAAGAACTCATATAGGCCGTGTTAGGTATTCAGCTACAGATAGAGGCCCTTTTATCGTCCATGTTTCCCGTCAGGACGCTCAACCTAATTCTGGAACCACCCTACACCCAGATACGTTTGGGCGCTTTTTGGCAAATCAGAACATATCCAATATTACTGCAGTCAAACGAGTTGGTAGAAACCGCGTATCGGTTGAGTTTGCATCCCCTCAGGATGCAAACGCTTTCATCTCAAATAATAATTTAGGGTCAAATTTGTATGAGGCTATAATTCCATCTTATAATATAACCCGAATGGGGGTTGCAAGTGGCATTCCTACTGATTTTTCAGAAGAGGAAGTCTTGGCGTTTTTAAAAGTTCCTGTTGGCTGTGGTCCAATTATAAAAGTTAGGCGGTTGAACAGGAAGGTTAATAAAGATGGTCTAACTGAATACAGGCCCACAGAGACTTGTGTCATCACATTTGATGGCCAAGTTTTACCAAAACGAATTTTCTGTTTTTATACCTCTTTAACCGTTGAACAATATATCTTCCCCACTATTCAATGCCGCAAGTGTTGCCGATTTGGCCATGTAGAATCTCTCTGTCGTTCCAAACCCCGTTGCAGCAAGTGTGGCAATGATCACCCCGGTGATGGTTGTAGCATTGCTGAGAGCGAAGCATTCTGTGTGTTGTGCTCTGGTGGCCACTTTGCAAATAGCAGGGCCTGCCCGGAGTATAGCAGACAGAAAACTATAAAAACTATCATGGCTGAGAAAGTAATCTCTTATTCAGAAGCAAGTAAAACTGTTCCCATTTCTTCTCGTAGCTATGCTGACATTGCTAAGTCACAGACTCAGTCATATCGCAAAACCGTGTTTCTTAAGCCTAAGACCCATACTTCCCTGTCCCCCTCTTATGATAGAACTGCTCAACAGGAGCTCACTAGCACCCCTCAATCTTCCCAGCCTAATGGCTGTGCTTTCAATAGCCAATTAATAGAATCTCCTGTAAGTCTGTCTTCAATAATTGAACTTCTTAGCAAACTCCTGTTATCTTTAATGTCTTCAACCGAAAAATCACATTTACCGTCCAACGTTGCTTCATCACTTATTAACTTTCTTTCATCCTATAATAATGGCTAGAACTGTGTTCCTTCAATGGAATGTGAGGAGCGTGTGGTTTAAGAAGCACGAGCTCACATTCCTTCTGAATAAATTCAAACCTCTAGCTTGTTCCCTGTCTGAGACTTGGCTAGATCCGAGTCTTAGTTTCCGTGTACCTTCCTTCAATACCCTCAGATGCGACCGATCTGACGGCTATGGCGGGTCGGCTCTCTGCGTGAACAATCGGGTCCCACTTGTGGCGGTATCGTTACCTCCTCTAGGTGATGAGATTAACATAGTGGCTAGTAGAGTAGAGGGAATAACCATCCTGTCTATTTATATTGCTCACCCTCATCGAAGCTTTCTTCCGATCATTAAAGATACATTGAAAAATATAGAAGGCCCCGCTCTTGTTATGGGGGACTTCAACTGCCATCACTTTAGGTGGGGCTCTGAACGATGCGACTCTTTTGGGTTAGGTTTAGTTGAAGTCTTAGATGATCTTAATCTGTGTATTTTAAACAACGGTTGTTCAACGCGTAGATCTCTTCCTGGTCAGCATAAGAGCTGTGTTGATCTCACCTTTTGCACAATGGATATCGCAGCGGCATGTCATTGGGAATGTACCAGCTTGTCACATGGCAGTGACCACTATCCAATTATAATATCTTTGGCCGAAAAAACATATCTGGAAAAAGCGAACCCTCCTCTCTTGAGGTATAATTTGTCTAAACCGGATTGGCTAAATTATTCCTCAATATTGGAGGACAAAATTGATTCTCTTCCAAATTTAGTTTCCTGTGATTTTGATTCTCTTGGTGGTCCACTACATGTGACAAGTTGCTATGATAACCTCATTTCTGCCATAACAGCTAGTGCGGACTCATGCTTCCCTGTTAAAAACTCAACACGTGGGAAGATTCCCCCTCCACCCTGGTGGGATCAGGAATGCACAACAGCCATAAGGGAAAGAAATGATGCTGAAAAGGTGTACAATGAGGCTATGGTCAGTGATAACCTAATAGCATTCAATAGGGCTCTTGCTAAATCTAAAAGATTGCTGCGAAGAAAGAAACGAGCAGGATGGGCTGACTTTTGCGGTTCCCTGTCCCCCTCCACTCCTTTATCAGTTGTATGGAGGAAGATTAACCGTTTTAGATCTGGTTGCTCGCCTTCAATTTCCTCTCCCATCCCCCGAGAGATTGCTGAACAGTTCTTTGATAGAGTGGCTCCTCCATATGTACCATCGGTAACAGAACATAATCAGCCATCTCTCATTTCTTCAGAAGACCCATTTGATGCACCATTTACTATGCAGGAGCTTGACTCAGTCTTAAAACATGTTCATGACTCTGCCCCCGGTATAGACGGTATTGTCTATTCCTTTATGTCACATGCAGGGCAAAAAACAAAAAAATATTTTTTAGACATTTTAAATTTCTGTTACACTAATGGCTGGGTCCCCGAACAGTGGAAAACCCAAATCATCATACCTATTTTAAAACCTGGTAAGCACGCTGATGACCCAAACAGCTTCAGACCAATCGCATTGTCATCAGCCCTAGCAAAAATTTTAGAACACCTCATAAAGAACCGACTAGAATTCATAGTAGAATCCCGAGACTTACTACCTAGGTCTCAATTCGGGTTTAGAAAGGGACTTAGTACCATGGATAGCGTTGGGATTCTGGTCTCAGATATACGTTCTGCATTTTCAAAAAAAGAATCCGTAGTTGCTGCCTTTTTAGACATTTCCTCTGCTTATGATAATGTCCTTCTTCCCATTCTCAGGCAAAAATTGCAACAGCTGAGAATCCCGGAGTTAATGATAAAATGCATATGTAGTTTGCTTATGTCTAGATCTTTGGTTTTGAGAGTCCCAGGTGAAGAAATTGACGTGAGGACGTCATGGAAGGGCTTACCACAAGGCTCTGTCCTTAGTCCCTTACTGTATAATTTATATACAGCTGACATCGGTTCTTGCCTCAATGACGATTGTCAGATTCTTCAATATGCTGACGACTTGGCTTTATATGTCACAAACAACTCGATTAGCGACGCTGCATCATCTCTCTGCGTATCCCTGGACTCTCTAAACCAATGGCTAAACGTCCACGGTTTGAGTTTGTCTGCCCCCAAAAGTGCTGTAGTCGTCTTTTCCAACAGGAAGCAGATCCCACAAATTTCAGTGGGCATCCAAGGGCATTGTATACCGGTTTCTTCAAAAGTAAAATTTTTAGGCGTCATTTTAGATTCCAAATTGAGCGGCTTACATCACCTAAAGTATTTGGTTAATAGATGTGAGAGAGCTATTCCAGTACTAAAAGTGCTCGCTGGTGTCTGGTGGGGTTCACATCCCTACACCATGAAACTGGTATACAATGCCTTAATCCGGAGCGTCCTGGACTACGGTTCTTTTCTTCTAATTCCCTGCAACAAAGGTGCTTTGGCTAAATTGGATAGAATTCAGGCTAAGTGTTTACGGATCGTATCAGGCTGTATGAAGTCCTCACCAATTAATGCCTTACAAGTAGAGTGCGCAGAACCACCGTTGGCCCTGAGAAGGCAGTACCTAGCATCGAGATTTTGTGCTAGAGTCATTACCAAATCCTCTCATCCTCTTGTTCAAATAATTGACGACTTGGAGGTTGCATGCCGAAGTTCTAATTATTGGAACCATAAAGAAGTCCCTTTGGTCATAGAAGCTTTCCGTGTTAATAAAAACTTAGATTCCCCCATTGTTCAGTTTCCGAAACTTCCTATTTTCAGTTTTGACTATGAAATTATATGCTATAAACCTGATATTTTCTACAATATTGGGATATCAAAAAGGTCCCCTTCAGCGGACTCTATTTTCAATGCGGCGGTTGGTGAGCGTTGGTACAATTACGAAAGATTTTTCACGGACGCCTCCAAATTATCAGATTCAAGTTGCACTGATGCTGCGGTTTTCTACCAAAACTCCAAAATTGTTTTAAAATTTAAATGCCCTGTACAATCATCAGTGTTTACGGGTGAATGCGTGGCCATTTTAGAAGCGTGTTTATTTATAGAAGCTCATAGCATAAGTTTCGGTGTCATCTTTTCAGACTCACTTAGTTGCTTGCAAGCTTTGGAGCAGAATCCTCTTAAGAGTAAACTGCACAGTCCTATTCTACTCCAAATCAAAAAGTCTCTTTTCTCTTGTGTCAAGAATCACAAAACCGTGCACTTGGTTTGGATTCCAAGTCATTGTGGCATAAGAGGAAACGAATATGTTGATGCTCTTGCTAAGGATGCTGTAACGTCCCAAGCCGCAGACCTTAAGCATTTTCATTGTCAGGGCTACGATTTGCTAAGCCTTCCAAAAAAGAGCTTGCTAAGCTCATGGCAAGTGCACTGGCAAATGTCAAGTAAACGGAAAGGTGCTTTTCATCACGCAATCCAGCCTGTAGAGAATGCTTTGGGATGTTATAAATGATAGACGGAAATGCTCACAGAAACTGTGTGTTTCACCGTACACAGCCTTATGTTACACCCAAGCCTTGGTTTTATCCCTATAAAAAAATATCTAAGAAAGTAATTTCTACTCTTTGTCGTGTCCGTATAGGCCATTGTTGTTCTCCGGTTTTCCTTCACAAAATCCGGGTCAGAGATTCATCGCTTTGCGAATGTGGGTTGGACGAAGGTACTTTGGAGCACATCTTCTTTAATTGCTCCAAAAATAACCCAACCCTTGATCTGTATAGCCATCTCCCAAAATTAAAGATCCCTGTCCCCATTAACTTTCCTTCCCTACTAACCCATTCTTCCCCAAAGCTCTTTGAGGCTTTGATGCTTTTTATTCGTGTCAATGACATCAAATTGTGATGATTTTTGTATGGCTTTTGATAAGTTTATGTACATTATTTTAGTAACAATATTTTTATATGTTTGTTTCAGTTTTCTACTAATACTCGTCAGCAAGTTTCACATAAATACAATTTGTAATTTAGCAAATAGAGTTCTATCACATTTTTTAATTTATATTCCTTTTTTTCTCTCCTCTCCATGCACACGTTTTCTCATAGCACATCTGACATTGGCAGAATTGTCGACATCGGCACGATTGCCAAAGAGAAAAATAGAATAGAATAGAACATAACCAAAGGCGACAACAAAAATATACAGCCAATACAAATATGTTGTAAAGATAAAACGTTTAATATGAATATTATATTTTATTATCTAGATATTGATTAATTGACCATGTGTATATTATATTAAGAAAGACAGCAAAAAATGGTAATAATTACACCTTAAAACAATAAAAAAAACAGAAAGATAAATAATGCCAAAACCGCCTCAACTCAGCATATTGTCAGACAGGATGCCACAGGATGCCATCTGACGCTGATTTTCAGCCGCAACCCACGAGTGCCATACGCTAGTTATCAAACATAGAAAAAAAAACATCAGGTGAAATAGTGGTCAAACGCGTGCCTATCAACAATTAAAAAAAAACAGAGAAGAGTGTGTCCGTTTTAATAACTTAAAGGCGGATAATATAAAACAATATAGGTCATGCCACCGGATAATTGCAGACACCGTAAGATTGTTATAAATTTTGCGGGATTGTAATCGCCCGATATAATTATGAATAGATAATTCCAAATACAATAAAATTCATTCAAAATTCGATAATTTACAATGTATCGGACTCCTCTTCAAACTAAAAAGATTAAAATTTTACATGATTTTTCATATGTAACTAACACATAAACACTACAAGTATAAATAACGACACGGTATGGCGCAGTGGTTGAGCGTTCGACTGCTGCGCTGCATGTCACGGGTTCGATTTACCGTACGGCACAAATAAATATTTGCATGGCCTACGGATAGTTGTGCCGGGTTAAATTAAAAAAAAATTCTAGTGTGGGGCAAAGATTTTTAAACAAAAGAAAAAAAAACAGTTTTGTGATAATTCACAAAGACCTTCATTTGTCTTGATGTCCTCACCTGAGCGAGTCTTCGGTCAGCTGGACCCTCACTACTGGACCCGCGGGTCCACTTGACCACCTAATTAATTTATTACCCACGCAAAAGTGGTCTTTTCTGACAAAGGTATCGCGTTGCTTATATATTTTTAAACTACTGAGATGAGGTCGGTGTAACTATCCGTCGAGTGCCAGGTACCTACTATTTACAGTACCTAGCATTTTTGTACCGTATCTTTCTAGTAGTCTATCATTTTATTAGACGGGAGTCACACGGCAACATATTTCTATATTTCACCGTCGGTGCTGACAGGTCTGAAAATAAGACATTATTATGTATGGAAACGCTCGCTGTCATAAGGTATATCTTATAGACTGTCACAGCGATGTGCTATGTGCAATAGTACTCGTAATACACTATACGGGAAAATTGACATTCGGTAAATAAAATATTTTGAAAACCTAAAACCCTTTCTTCGGTGATATAAATCGGTGAGCACGGCCTTTCAGGTCAACCGCTTAGGTTACCGCTTACCTTAAGCTGTGATCACCTATTCTTTTGTGAGAAATATGGTGATTGGAAGAATTTCCATGCGAATGTTGATTGTAGCCGTTTTCAGCATTGGATTTTACCGCACCCACAGATTATTTTTTAAACAATTTTGTTACTACAAGCCGTGTGCCTGATAGGGTTTTACATCCGCATAAACGACGATCTTCCATAAAAACTTACATCCTTATTAATGTCTCATATGAGATGAATTTAAAAACGAACCGTTCTTTAAGCTGACCTTCGTTAAATAAAGAACTTTCGCGTAAAATTTAATGCATTAGGTTTTGGCTGTATGTAGTCTGTCAGTAAATTTTCATTGTCTGCCGCAGTAGCCTCTGCCTAACGAACTAAACATAAATCCTTCCTATCAGCCTGTCAGACAAGCGTCAATAACTTGGTGACCATATACCCGAGCCAATGACTGCTATAGTTAGTGGTCCCCCGGCGCTGTCTGTCCCGTTGTATGGCAGGAGGGACATCGCCCTCCGTCCCTCCGGTCATCCATTATGGATGCGACGGGTTTATGGGGAAACTCGTTTGTCGCTCATTACGTCTACTCTGGCGTCTTTATAGTGGACTAGCTTTCAGAGCTAAGTAGAAGTTTTGTAGGAACTGTAATTTTTAGATAGGAGTGTTATCGATACTCAGGTTCTTACCGGCTCTAGAATGAGCGGGCGAATTACTTGAAAAGGGCTTGACCGTTACTTTTTCCTTAATGTTTCCTGAACAAAAGAAAATGTTGTCAGGAAAATGGGAAAATTCGGAAAAAATAAAAAGGCTTTCCTTTATGGGTATGTTTTATTATTATTTCTGTATGAAAAATTTGGAAAAAAAAAATCATCACTCATCGGGTATTGTCTTTCAATAACAAAGTCGTGTTACATTTTTATGTCAAGAACGGCTTGACCGATTTTTATGATCTTTAATTTACCTATTGGATTTGTCTCCACCCCAAATAGCAGAATAATAATTATTAAAAAAACGGAAAAATTATCAAAAAAAAAGATAATCTGATTCATCAGAAATGTCGGTTACATTTCTGATGAATCTTTTTTTTTTTTTGTTTTTTTTTTTTTTGGCGGGGTGGGAAATCATCCGATGACATCTCCCGCTCTGGGTAGTGCGGGAGGGTGTGTCAGACTCTTACTGACTAAAACCCACCCCTGTTCCTTCCCTGCCTGAGTGCCCAGGGGTGCGGGAGCAATTATTTTAAATAAGCTGATTGTTGTTATGTAAATAAATCTAAATCTAGGTAATGTAGGTACTCTTCGTAGTATTTAAACACTATACAGAGTACCTACATCATCTCAATCAAATTAAATTGAGGCATTAATTCTTATTAAGTGGTATTAGAATAGACAGGAAGATAGGGAGAAATAAATGTCAGACCGCGACAGTTTCAGGTGAAGGGCCGGTCATTTGTCACAGTAAATGATGGCGGCTATTGTCTGTGACAAAGGAAGTCTCTGTAGTCCTCGCGGCTTTCTTTGCTGTCTCTATTACCGTTGTAAGAAAAAATACAAACGACTTCGAAAAAAAAAAACAAAATATGTGCAAAATTACTTTAATTTCGGAAGTTGGTGTTTCTGGTGTTGTGTCTTCGTTTTTTGACATCGACTTCCGAAGTTAAAGTTACTTTGCATTTTTTTTGTTTTTTTTTGTCTTGTGTAAGTAGGTTCTATTTTTTGTAAAAATGTTTTTTTATTTTTCACTTTTTAGTTGCGGTTCCGCACGCGTCGGGTACCAATGGATACGGTAGCAATAGATCTTCTATTATGTCTGGTGATAAGAATACATGTACATACGTTTGCAGCAATCACGAGCTATTTGCTGTTAGATATTGAAGAGTTCCACTGTCTATCTCCGAAGGTCTTCATCAGATCCTAATGTATTATATACAAAAACCTTCCTTGAAAAATACGCATTTGAATAACGAAAACCACATCTAAATCGGATCAGCAGTTTTCGTGAAAATCGCGGACCAACAAGATACATACATACATACATACCTACATACGGGTCGAAAACAGAACCTCCCTTTTTGACGTTGGTTAATAATCTTGGTGTCTTAGTTTAATATATTACCTACTGATAACCTTGACCGTGCTAAAATGCATCGTGTCTCCCACTTTGCTATGACAGTAAATATTTTATTTTTATTTTTTTATTGATAATAGGCACGCGTTTGACCACTATCTCACCTGATGGTAAGCGATGACGTGGTCGAAGGTGGAGCATGCTTGCCTAGAAGTAACCTATTCACTCTTGACTTAAAGACTCCTAGGTTGTAGCTATATATTTTTGGTAATTTAATTGTTGCTCTCAAACTATTGGTGAAATAGACACGGTTTTACTAATGTTAAGTTGCCCAAAGCAATGGCGGACCAGTGGTAACGGCTTCGACTTATGAGTTGTACGTCTTGAGTTCAAACCCAGACAGGCACTTTACTTTGTGTAATATATATCATCACCACTGCTATCAAAACGGTTAAGGAAAACATCGTGAGGAAACCATAGAATGTCATAGAACAAAAAAAAATAAAACATAATTACATCCACCAGCCCGCACTGGGTGTCCGCGTGGTGGATTACGGTCTACTCCTTGTCCTAGATAGGAGGCCTGTGACCCAGCAGTAGGAACATTATACGTCTGATTATGCTTATGGCCACAGAAACAATGGATGGATTGTGAGGTAGATGATCTGGCTAGAATGAAGCTGACTATTGATATGACAGCAAATAGAAATGATGATCTGGCTAGAATGGAGGTGACTATTGATATGCCAACAAATAGAAATGATGATCTGGCTAGAATGGAGGTGACTATTGATATGACAACAAATAGAAAAGATGATTTGGTTAGGATGGAGCTGACTATTGATATGCCAGCGAATAGAAAAGATGATCTGGCTAGAATGGAGCTGACTATTGATTTGACAGCAAATAGAAATGATGATCTGGCTAGAATGGAGGTGACTATTGATATGCCAGCAAATAGAAATGATGATCTGGCTAGAATGGAGCTGACTATTGATATGACAACAAATAGAAAAGATGATTTGGCTAGAATGGAGCTGACTATTGATATAACAGCAAATAGAAAAGATGATCTGGCTAGAATGGAGCTGACTATTGATTTAACAGCAAATAGAAATGATGATCTGGCTAGAATGGAGGTCACTATTGATATGCCAGCAAATAGAAATGATAATCTGGCTAGAATGGAGGTGATTATTGATATGACAACAAATAGAAAAGATGATTTGGCTAGAATGGAGCTGACTATTGATATGACAGCAAATAGAAAAGATGATCTGGCTAGAATGGAGCTGACTATTGATATGACAGCAAATAGAAAAGATGATCTGGCTAGAATGGAGCTGACTATTGATATGACAGCAAATAGAAATGATGATCTGGCTAGAATGGAGGTGACTATTGATATGCCAGCAAATATAAATGATGATCGGGCTAGAATGGAGGTGACTATTGATATGACAACAAATAGAAAAGATGATCTGGCTAGAATGGAGCTGACTATTGATATGACAGCAAATAGAAAAGATGATCTGGCTAGAATGGAGCTGACTATTGATATGACAGCAAATAGAAAAGATGATCTGGCTAGAATGGAGCTGACTATTGATATGACGGCAAACAGAAAAGATGATCTGGCTAGAATGGGGCTGACTATTGATATGACAGCAAATAGAAAAGATGATCTGGCTAGAATGGAGCTGACTATTGATATGACAGCAAATAGAAAAGATGATCTGGCTAGAATGGAGCTGACTATTGATATGACAGCAAATAGAAAAGATGATCTGGCTAGAATGGAGCTGACTATTGATATGACAGCAAATAGAAAAGATGATCTGGCTAGAATGGAGCTGACTATTGATATGACAGCAAATAGAAAAGATGATCTGGCTAGAATGGAGTT
Organism: Polia nebulosa; assembly: GCA_951329385.1. Classification (NCBI taxonomy): domain Eukaryota; kingdom Metazoa; phylum Arthropoda; class Insecta; order Lepidoptera; family Noctuidae; genus Polia; species Polia nebulosa. The sequence continues at coordinate 31,861,201 of OX589603.1, read as the reverse complement.
GACTATTGATATGACAGCAAATAGAAATGATGATCTGGCTAGAATGGAGGTGAGTATTGATATGCCAGCAAATAGAAATGATGATCGGGCTAGAATGGAGGTGACTATTGATATGACAACAAATAGAAAAGATGATCTGGCTAGAATGGAGCTGACTATTGATATGACAGCAAATAGAAAAGATGATCTGGCTAGAATGGAGCTGACTATTGATATGACAGCAAATAGAAAAGATGATCTGGCTAGAATGGAGCTGACTATTGATATGACGGCAAATAGAAAAGCCACGCTGCACCGACCTCAAAAAAATTGGGAAAATGGCAGGATAGTGACAAATTTGGTACTCAAAAACCATTCTCGTGTCTACAACAATATGCCAGCACTTTGGTCGCAGTATCAAACGATGTCCCGAAGCAGTGACTTTCCATAGATAACTGTTGGCAGCTGTCAAGCAAAGTGTTCCTCGTAGAGCCAGTAAATCCGAGGCGGTGTCTTTGACGGCGGCTCGTTGTGAGCAAACCGTTCCTCGGTACAACTTGCAAGCCAATTAAAAGTGAACGAAGCACTCAACCGGGGAACCATCTCCCCTTTTGAAGACTAACTGGAAATAGAATAATATGTAGATCTATGACACCTATGATGTAGAATTGGGTTGATATTAGATACATTCTCCCGTGGCTTTGCTTCTGTGACCCGTACCGGCCGTACCACAGGAGCGGTGCCTTTTTCCGGGAATGATCTTTGAGTGCCGGTGAGCCTGCAGTGCTTACAGTACCAATCTAAGTACTCAGTTATAGTATAGCTTTCTGTGTGTTTTTCGAAATCTTGTCAGTACTCCCAGAATTTTACCTCTTTACAATATTTGTATAGGCTATTAAAGTATATCAATGGTATCCAAGAGCTGCCTGACATTAGTTAGACCTATCTGATTAACAAAAATTGTGGAACTGCTAGTTTTGGAACAACATACATGTCAAACACGACAAAATTCTAATTCCAGTATAAATAATAACTTGTATGGGTTCTAAACCATATATTTATATGGCCTTTATAAAACAGATCGTAACTTAAACATCAACTCAAGCTGAGTACACAACGCTTTTTGTTTTGTGGGGTGGGAAATCATCCAATGACATCTCCCACTCTGGGTGGAGCGGTAGGGTGTGTCAGACTCTTACTGACTAAAACCCACCCCTGTTCCTTCCCTGCCTGAGTGCCCAGGGGAGCGGTAACTTTGTTACGAATTTATCCGCTACCCCTAGGCATGCAGGCAACGGCCATGATAGGTACACAACGCTGACATCGATATTTCAGTTGGTGGCGATGGATTGAAATATTATCGAATTGTTTATAGAAGTAGGTATAGAAACCAACAATATTTTCTTGAATATGTAAACTCTAGGTCGCTCCGAGAGGCTATGGTAGGGCGCTTGAACTTGTCCTTATAGGCTGTCTCAGAATGGGGCGTTGCCAATCTGGTCAAGTTCAATGCTGGTAAGACCCAGGCGTATCCTTTTTCCGCTAAAGGAGCCAATTTCACAAGGCTCCATCTTGCAGAGGTGTAACCGTGCCAATAACCGATCAATTTGATCTTCTTGGTGTTACGTTAACATCTGCCCTCTATTTTGGCCCCTTCATAGAGGCAAAGGCTCAAGTGGCTGCCAAAAAGTTGGGGATCCTCGCAAAGGTGAGACGGTACGTCACGCCGGAACAGCTGCTCGAACTTTATCAAGCGCAAGTTCGATCGTGTGTGGAGTACTGCTTGCATGTTTTATGGTCTGCAATAAAGTTTTATTATTATTATTAAAAAAAGAAAAAAAAAACTAACAAGCACAACCAGGGAACAGGCAGTTCCAGTTAATGGTATAAGTTTTCTCTAGAGAAAAAAAGCGGTTTTCAGCATTCTAAATCTTACCAAAATTGCAAGATAAAACTTGAAATCTGCAGAACTCAATTCTGAATCGTCTTAATTCAAATTTAGGTGAATGAAACGTTATCTTAACAAGCGAAGAATAAAAGATAATGGATCTTTTAGGGCCGTAATCCTGTTTAAATAAGCATCTTAGCTAATTACTTGTGTAACCGCAGTGACCGCACCCGCTAGCTGCCGAGAGCAAGCTGAGCTCCACTAATTAGAGATACATATCAAATTTGGGCGTACTTGGGGCTCTTTGAGAGAAATCGGAGCAATGTTTCATGAAACTCAGTATTGTGTATCAGATGAGAAGTGAAAGGCCTAAGTAGCTATAAATAAGACTTTTTTTTAGGTTGAGAAATCATCACATAACTTCTCCAGATCTGGGTAGAGGTTAATCTGAGTGTACGGACTTAATCTGAGTTTTTATGTCTACATAGCTAAGCAACCAGTTTACTTAGGTAAATCAAAACACTATTGTAAGCGTATAATTCAAGGTTCTAACCATCATCATCTTCCTGCCCTAATCCCATGTTACTTGGGGTCGGCGCAACACATTTTTTTCTTCCATTCCGTCCTGTCAGCCATCAAGCTATCACTAACTCCCTTTTCTTTCATATCACTCCTCACAAAATCCATCCATCTTGTCTTTGGCCTCCCTCTCCCACTCCATCCATCTAAATTTATATTTATATTCAAGGTTCTAATCAATGACCAGATTTAAACAAACCAAAAGGTTGTAGTCAATTTTTGTAGGCCCATCGACTGAAAATATTTAGACTGCCAGAGCCGAATTATTGCGAAAAGAATAACGCTACAATGGATATAAAACAAAGCCCGCGATAAAAATCAGTATGGTTACTTATAAAGGAAAACAAAGCGCAGCTGGACACTTTCCCGCGCACTGTGTGTTATCTAAGTACAGGCAATAGTGAATAATACATGTCATCCTTACGTAGGTAGCTGGTAGTTCATGACAACGATTACGTTAAGTTGATATGCTCACATGATCTAACATTATTGCAAGCTTTGTTCGTTTTATGATAGTCTAGTTATGGTTTACTTTTTTTTAATTCTTTTTGGTTTTTGAATGATAGTTTTTTTTCTGTTTTAAAGAGAATACCTTCTTCTTCTGGAAAAATATATTTTTTTCTTCAATGTGCGTACAGCTAAGGAGCGGCATTCCCTGCCAGAGTCTGTGTTCTATGATATCTACAACCTGGGGAGTTTAAGTCAAGAGTGAATAGGTTCCTTCGTTAAACGTGCTGCATCGTCGCTCACCAGCTGATGAGATAGTGGTCAAATGCGAACCTATCAAAATTAAAACATAAAATAAACATAGTTTCATCGTCATCGTGGTTTTAGCTGAAAGATTTCGAGGTCGATGTCGATGTGGTGATGCTTTTTGGGGACAATTATGACCCAAGCATCGTCATATCCGTTAGTCATCGTTTAGTTACTAACTTGATTAATTAACAATATCAATATACCTTCGGTACTTCAGGAACAGTTCCTTCGTAAGTAGATTAATTTCTATGGTTTCTCCTTTTTTTTTTGGTGTGAAATCATTAAATAACTTCTCGCCTCTCCGTACTGACTAAAACCCACCCGTATTGCTTCAATTTCCTGTGCCAGGGGTCGCGGTGACTCTTTCAAACACACCCGCAACCCTGGCAGACACACCCGCGACCCTGGCAGACACACCCGCTACCTTGGCAGACACACTCGCAACCCTGGCAGACACACGCGACCCTGGCAGACACACCCGCAACCTTGGCAGACACACCCGGGACCCTGGCAGACACACCCGCGACCCTGGCAGACACACCCGTGACCTTAGCAGACACACCCACGACCCTGGCAGACACACTCGCGACCATGGCAGACACACCCGCGACCTTGGCAGACACACTCGCGACCCTGGCAGGCACACGCGACCTTGGCAGACACACTCGCGACCCTGGCAGACACACCCGCGACCTTGGCAGACACACCCGCGACCCTGGCAGACACACCCGCGACCCTGGCAGACACACCCGCGACCCTGGCAGATGGTTTCGCCTATTTGACGACACCACAAAAATATAGCAGAACTAGATTTTCGCGGCAGTTCGTTAAAAATAAAATGTCCGAGAAGATTCGCGTACAACAAAAGTTAATCGAAGGCAGTTAGTTCAGCCCCTCCCTCAGTAATCGGATCCCAGACCCTGAGCCTTTTAATTGACTTACAGCGGTCTTGTACCAGCACCACTTAACTGTTATTTAGTTAACTGCCTAATTGTTAACGGATCATCAAGTTCGTTAGCAAGTAACCAGAGTTCGTTTGAGTTGAGGTTATACGACTCTGAAGTTATTTTAAACCGTAGTTTGGTTTACGCGTTTGTTTTAGTAACTTTGAGGAAAATCTTCAGTGACGATCATGAAAAACAGAGTTTTCATTTCTTCAGTACTTTAAGATTTTCCTTAACTTTGTCGAGTTATGTTAGCTAAATATTTAATCGGTAAGTTTACATAATATTAATCAAGAGTATTTTTATGATAAGAACAATGGTCTTGAAATATAACTGATTGGACAAATTGTATAGAGCTAATAAGACCATTCGAAGTTAAGACTAATCTACTATTTTCTATATTAGATTTCTTTTAGAACAAAATAAAGCTTCCAATTAATCAAACTATATGTATACATTAATGAAGGCATACTTAATAAGAATTTCTCTGTTTGTGAATTTTTTATTCCTTAAATCACCTGCAATGGAGACCCGAATACCTTTGGGCGCGGTCTTCCGAATGCCAAGGGTTGGTGTATTTTTATGCTTCTAACTTGAAAAATCGGTCAAGGTCTTAGACTTATTAAACATTCAATACGTACCTTAGTCTATTACCGTTTACCGTAGCAGTGTTGTGCCAACTCTTGTCTCTTGGAAGCCACGTCACGACAGCTCGGTAACTCGTGCCGGATCGACATGTCTCGGGGATAGCTCAGCGGATGCTCGGGGGAAGCTCGGAAGACGACCTCGTCCCTAGGCGCCTACCTACATGCTCTTCGGTCTACCTGTCCCGCAGGAACTGGTGCGTTATAAATATCTTTTTATTTTCAAGCTTCTTTGGCCCATAAACTTTACAAAATAACATATATATTATAATACAGTCTGTGTTAATATATACAAAGTAGAAGTTATAATACATTGTTTGTACTGTATTCCTACTAGTATATTATAAACAAGTTGCCGTTTTATTCGTCCGTAATAGCTTATTATTTATTAATTCACGTAGTATGTTTTACTCCCTACGTCGTTTGCTGGCTGTTTCTGTTTGCACCATGTAATTGGTAGTGTGAGCATTTTTACAATTTCAGGAATTATACCGAGTAAACTTGTTTGGATAACAAACTTTATTATTTAAAAAAAAAAACCGGCCCAGTGCATGTCGGATTTCGAACATTTAGGGTTCTGAACCAAATATTGCTATTTGTTAGTAAAATGTACGTAATAATAAACATTCTCACTAAATTTCAAGTTCATGGGTCAAAGGGAAGTTAAAAAATTCTTCGGAACGAAATTTATTGATAGATGACGGACAGACAGACAGAGAGATAAACAGACACGTGACTGACAGCAATTAGGCTCCGTTTAGACCCTCTGGGTACGGAACACTAAAAATAAGAGCCTAAGAAATTCCCCTTCACTTTTGTATTCCAAAAATCGGAGCTATTCAAGGCATGAGTAACTTTTAAGACTTAAATTCCTTAATTTTTCGGCAGCTAATCATCCGTGACAAGAATGGCTCGTAAACAATTTAAGTAATGTTCCTAATGGCGTGCTGCTGCCGAAATAATTAGACCAATTTCGGACATAGCTGCTTTTAATGAAGGCGGGTCATTAAGTTGTCGCCATTTCTGTGAAAGTTTAAGAATTAGTACTGATACATAATCACAGTCCATTTATCAATATTTAATTTCCCTAACAGGCATTATCTATGTGGTAGTCTGTATGTTTGTTAATCAGTCATTTCACCTACACGGGTACTTGATTGCCTGGATTAGGAAATAAGATACTTTTTAGGGTTCCGAAGGTCCGAATGAAAAAAAAAACGGAACCCTTATAGGATCAGTCGTGTGTCTGTCTGTCTGAACCATTTTTTGTTGAAATTTGGTACACAAATGAATATCTGAGACCAAAATACAATTATTCCAAATTCATTTGGAAATTATGGGGGTCACTTTTGGGGTGAAAATCTGAAAAATAAAAAACAGTGCGACATATCAACTGAAAGGGCACATTGTGAGGGTCTCGAATGTATTTTTTTCATAATTTTAAAATATATAGTTTTAAAGTTATTTAAGAGAATAGCTGAAAAATGACCATCCCCCCACCCCGTACCTCCAACACCACTGGGCCTAAAATAAAAACAAAAAACAGTAGCAGCAATTTTTTTTTTTGGGGGTTGGGAAATCATCTTATGACTTCTTCCGCTCTAGGGTGGAGCGGAAGGGCGTGTCAGACTCTTACTGACTAAAACCCACCCCTGTTCCTCCCTGCCCTACATGCCCAGGGGCGAGGTAACTCTTTCGAATTTATCCTCAACCCCCGGGCAGAACAGTAGCAGCTTTACTTATAGATTACAGGAAAACCTATAAGTGCAAAACCTATAACCTAAAAACAAATATGATTTGTTTGGAACGCTTTGCGCGCGAGTCCAACTCGCTCTTGGCCATTTTTTTTTATTGGTATATATATAGTTTTCGATATAAACACGAGTAAGCCGCTTATAAAACTTAGTCCAAAATAATAAGCTTGGTATTTTCCCTATTACCTATTTTTCAGTAGTTTTGAAATCAATAGCAGCATATGACGTCACTGTGTCTATGTGTCTTCGATCGTGGTCTATTTCGATTGACGTCAGCTTCGTATAGCCCTTGTGCTTCAAATGTCTAACGATTTGTGTTCAGTTCAAGGCAATAGGTTTCCAATCACTGCGTTATGGTTAAATGGGAAATGAGTTTTTGAATAATGTACATAATTATGTTATTAAAAAAAAGTCCGTTATCAGTTGAACTTATTCTATAGTTTTCGAGTCGTCAGTTGAAAAATTTTAAGATAAATATGGTTGAACAATATTATTTCACATCACTTTAGCGTAGACGCAACGTTGACGGTGATCGTCGACATAAGTCACCGCACTTGGTGATGTTCATCTTCATAGAACATCACCATTTTGTCGAAGGCGCGACGTTATCGGTGATATATTTTTTTAATTTTTTTTTATTCCGTCTTAGATGCGACATGAGCGAAGATATTTACAATAACTCTCCATTTGTCTTAGGTTTGACGTTGGCGGTGATAATCACCGTTGTACTAACATTGCCACTTTGTCGTAGGCGTGATATTGTAGGTGATATTCACCACTGTACTAACACATTGGCGGTGATATTCACCACTGTTCTAACATCACTACTTTGTCGTAGGCGTGACATTGTAGGTGATATTCACCATTGCACTTACACATTGGCGGTGATATTCACCACTGTTCTAACATCACAACTTTGTCGTAGGCGCGACTTTGGCGGTGATCATCGACATGGACCAGAAGACATCGGTGATCTTCTCGGCGTGCGTGGCGGTGTTTTACACGCTGTTCGGTGGACTGTACTCCGTCGCTTACACCGATGTCATACAGCTCTTCTGCATATTCATAGGTAAGGAATTGTAGCTTTAAAATATATAACAACACCTTACGAGTAAGTAAAAAAATCAGATTCAGGATAAAATCAGAAAAGCGCTCATTGAGTAGGAAATAAAATCATTAAGAATAAAAGTGCCGTTGTATTTTATAATGTATGATACAGCTTTCTGTTGCTGCTCTGGCACTGGAAGAAAACATGATACTTTTTTACTTTATACCTAAAAGGAATATCATCATCATCATCAATATTGCTGAAAAATGTTCACTAGACATAGGCCTCCTTTTGTTACTCACTCCGCGTGTAGATGCAATTAAGGACGGTTTGCATTTTGTAAAGAGTTGTAACTTGTACAGAATAAGTACGAGTAAGGCCACATAACTAAATCTACTGAATGAAGCTTTTGTTTGAAGAAAAAAAAAGAAGCTGAAGTAAGACATACTCGTAGATACACATATAACGTGAAGTAAGACATCTACACATACAATAAGTAACAAAATCCCTGTTGTTCCTTTTAAGGATGTGTACCTACAAGCACAACATAGATGAAATTGTAATTTAAAAAAAGAATAAGCATTGGCTAGTCGAGAGGTCACAAAATCAAACAACTATTAAAATAGACACATTCAGGTTATCTGATTTTACAAGTACATCTTTATTTCGCTTAATATCCTACGGGTTTCGCAATTGTTTATTACAAATATATCAATAACTAGCTGCGCCCCGCGGTTTTACCCGCGTAGACTGGATAAAAAGTCGCCTATGTGTTAACCCAGAATATAAGCTAATTACATACCAAATTTCATCCAAAACGGTCCCGCCGTTTGAGCGTGAAGAAGTAACAAACATAAACACTCACAAACCTTCACATTTATAATATTAGTAGGATAGTAGGATTAAATATTTGTTTTAATTATCTTTTAATAGTTTTCTATAAATGACTTGCTTCATTACGTTTGTATACCGATTCTTAAAACATGGGTAGAAGGAACAACAGGGTTTTTGTTACATACTGTATAACGTGAATTCAAGTTTCCCATGTTACAAGTCTAAGCTTTACTGTAGCTACACAAGCACATCTAGAACCTTGCTCTGATACCGTCCGTCCACAGGTCTGTGGATGTGCATCCCGTTCGCGTGGGCCAACGAGCACGTGAAGCCGCTGAGCTCTATGGAGGTGGACTGGATCGGGCACATCGACCCCGAGTACTACTGGTTCTACGTCGACTACGGACTGCTGCTCGTCTTCGGGGGGATCCCTTGGCAGGTGAGTAACATATACTCGTATACACTGGCGAGCAGGATAATCAACGACCACGTCTATCTTAGGAATGTCAACGCTGTCATTAAAATCAACAGTATGCAATTAACTACACCGTTTTAATTTTGGTTATTTTGGTCTTTAGCAATTACTTTCATACGTCGTGGCTATTAAATAATTAAAACTTGTTTTATTAAATGTATGGATGTGCTACAACATGGACATTGTATGTTTTTTCACAATTTTTTGGAATAACTTATTGTACAAGTTAATAAATAGGTGGTCCTATTTATTAACTTGTACAATAAGTATACCAGGCGACTCATGGCCCTGAACTTCTTCAAAGACGTTAAGGTATACATTGCACCAGTTGATTGCGATATTCTTCCTTTTTAACCAGGTGTACTTCCAACGCGTGCTGAGCAGTAAGACGGCGGGTCGTGCGCAGATCCTGTCGTACGTGGCGGCTTTTGGCTGCATCATAATGGCCATCCCGCCTGTCCTAATCGGAGCCATTGCCAAGAGCACCGGTAAGTTCCTCGTACTTTAATAATTCCATCAATTTTCAAGTCTCGGCTAATGTGACACTTAGATAAGAATCTGTATCCACCTTTTCTTCTTGGTGTCTTTGGTCTCATGTGACTTGGGGTCGAGGAGTTTGTTTCTATCTTCCATTATTCACACTCACTCATGCGTTTGCAATCCCTCCTTCTGTTTTAGCACCAACTCTTTCTCCATTAATTTTGTTCTGTTCTCTTAGCCTGGAACGAGACGAACTACCACGGTGACCTCACCCCGGAGGGCGAGTTGACAAAGGACCAGACCTCCATGATCCTGCCGCTAGTGTTACAGCATCTGACTCCTGACTTCGTGTCCTTCTTCGGACTCGGAGCCGTATCTGCCGCCGTCATGTCCTCCGCTGACTCCAGCGTGCTCAGCGCCAGCTCTATGTTTGCCAGGTCAATATGAACTTGGTCTTTTTGATGGTTGTTAATCACATAATCTTTATCTTGATTATCTGTCTTTATACGCTAGGTGATCTTCTAATGCCTTCACTAACCGTGCTACCATTTCGCCAGGAACGTGTATAAGCTGATCTTCAGACAAAGAGCGTCGGAGATGGAAATCATCTGGGTGATGCGCGTGTCCATCCTCATCGTGGGCGCGCTGGCCACGCTCATGGCGCTCACTATTCCCTCCATATACGGGTTGTGGTGAGTACTACATTTGTACGTGTTCTTCTTTACCCCCTGTGTGCCAATAAAGCAAGGCGACCGCCGCCGCTGACGATGCGGTGGAAGTGACGAATTATTGGGCAGCAAAATTTAACCATAGATTTATACAATCAGCCAGAGGAAGAAGCAGATACGTGTACTGTATGTTATGCCAGCAGAAGAACGAAAGTGATAGAGAACAGTAAGTTTTGAGTGTTGGCACAAAAATTCTTATTAGGAAAAATTGTTTATTTGTTTAAATGTTAGAAAATGTAATCTCTGGAAGTCATGATCAAATTCCGAAAATTGATAGAACAGTTTCATGTTGGACTACACGGTTCTTACGGGAGAGGCCATGGGAAAGCCGGAGGCAAACATCTAGCTTTTAACTATACCTGAAGATTTCGGATTAACACCGCTCGTGTCACTCGAGTAGCATCGTGTAGCACTTCGATAAATGTGCTCCAGCGCAAACATCAGGCGCAATGCTTTACGCCTCAAATAATCATTAAAAAAAACCGAGAAAATGCCCAATGCCCAAATAAAAAAAAACATATCTGATCAATTTTTTATTTTATTATTATGTTACATGAACATGAAGAACTTAAAAAATTAAACTTTAGCCTTTGAACCCAAACAAGCTCGGTATGTTGGTGAAGATGCCATTCGCGTTCGTCATCCAGTTATCAGAGTTAAAAGCTGGGAAAAACTGCCCCAAATTAGCCCCCGAGCCAGATGCCTCGCTTGTTGATTTGGGTAGTTCCGTGGTCTTCTCGATGATTGCTAGTGCTGGTGCTGCTGTGGATTCTTCTTCATTATCGTCGCGTTTCATTCTGAACGATGCCGAATGAATGGAGGCGATCAAGCAGACGAAGAGGAAGATGCTCAGGAAATTAATCTGAAATACAATACATTTAAAAAGAATATTCGAGGTGACGTTCGTGGTGGTGGTATTAACTCGAGATATCATCAAAAAAGCCGTTCCTTAGAAAATGTATAAAATGAATTTTCTTCGTAATTTTTGTTTCGTGAAATTTTCTCATGTTTTAATATTATTCGGCTATTCCCCGAATAAAAATCCAACAAATCAAAGATCATAAAACCAGACAAGTGCGTGTCGGGCAACACTGTATTGGGTTCCGTAGTCGTCGTTACAGCGCGCGGACTTAGAAGGGCGCTTTATGTTTATTACTATGAACATATTAATTGAGTTCACGGTTTGAGTGCACATAACGTTTAAAAATGGGCCCACATAGGATGATGGTTACTGAAGACAGAGTGATAAAATTAAAGAAGAAGAAACAAGAAGGTTTTAATTTTTGGAACACCTTGTGTTTAGGAGTCTCTGATGACCACACTGTTTGGGATAGTAAAGGTGGTGACGTTATGTTTGTATATTATGATTTTATTTTTCCATGGTTTTACACGTATTCCCCGTTTCAAGCAATTAATAACTTCACCTAAGTATTTTTTTTTAAGGATTTTGTATTTCGTACGAAATTTTCATAAGTTGGGCGACTATTACTGATACTTGTACTTCAAAATCCGTTTACATATTGCTTTCATTATTTTTTTCAAAATTGTCAAGCCAACAGTTTAACTTATAAGGCGAGCACTTGATTCTAACAAAAATAAGCACTTTTTAACCGACGAAAAAAAGGAGGAGGTTCTCAATTCGACCGTATAAATGTTTTTTTTTTTTTTGTGTATGTTCAGCTCTCACTCCGTCATTTATGAACCGATCTTAATGATTATTTTTTTATTAGATAGGGTATACCTCAAGGGTGGTCCCGTGTCAAGGAAATCAGGATCTGATAATGGAACCCTGATAAAATTGAGAGAAAACCTCGAAAATTGTTGGCACGTTTAGCGTTTCTGTACGTATGTTCGGCCTTCACTCCGTTGTTTATGAACTGATTTCGATGATTCTTTTTGTGATAGATAGGGGTATACCTTAAGGGTGGTCCCATGTCAAGGACATTAGGATCTGATCATGGAATCCTGATAAAATTGAGAGAAAACCTCGAAATTTGTGGGCACGTTTAGCGTTTCTGTACGTATGTTCGGCCCTCACTCCGTTGTTTATGAAACGATTTTGACGATTCTTTTTTCATAGATAGGGTATATCTCAAGGATGGTCCTATGTCAAGGACATTAGTATCTGATCATGCAATCCTGATAAAATTGAGAGAAAACCTCGAAAATTGGGCACGAATATTGTTTCTGTTTACTTTTCATAACTTTATCAGGTATTTGCATTTAGGAATCATCACATCATGAAACTGAGCTGATGATGGAAACCATACCTTTCCTTAACAATAGCAGTTAGTTATAAAAAACTGGTTTTAGTGACAGATACCACTTAATATACTTTGAAGAAAAGACGTCTTTGGAACATTGGAGGTAACCTCAACTGGTCAATATCCTGGGAACCATATGAAAGGATGGTTACATCATCAGCTCTGTGCCAAGAGGAATGATGAAGGATTAGAAATTAGCTTCAGAGTATTTAAAGATGATGCGAGTCACAAAAAATCAAAAACTTTTTAACAAAAAATTCAACCGACGAAAAAGAACTAAAAAGCAAAAAATAAATTAATTTTTTAAGTCTTGAGTATTGAGCTTATTTACCTACATAAAATATCAAATTTTATGTAAACTAATTTTGAATCGGCGCCAAATAATAAAACGATTAATTACCTACATCTAGCCTTCTTCATTTCTACGTACATATAAAATTTAGATATTTAATAATCAGATTGTTGTTTGGCGCCGACTCAAAATTAGTTTATATAAAATTTGATATTTTATGTAGGTAAATAAGTTCAATACTCAAGACTTAAAAGGTTAATTTATTTTTTGCTTTTTAGTTCTTTTTTGTCGGTAGAATTTTTTGTTAAAAAGTATTTTTAAAGTATAATATTTCGCACGAGGATCACTGAATCGAAAAAAAGTTTCCCAACCCCGCAATGTTTTTGAAAAACCTATCCAACGATGCTCCACACTATGGGACAGACGAGAAAATAAAACCATCCCCATTTTACGTGAGTGGAGCCCAAAAAAAAAATTCACAATACACTCTCGTCGATAACTATTTATTTCTCAGGCACCCCTAATTTCCGCAGACCCCTTTAATTTCTATGTAGACCCCTTAAATTTCTATGTGGACCCCTAGGGGTTCTGGTTGACCACTTTAAGAGTTACTGATGTATCTACAGGGTGTAACGGAAAGGTGTGGTCATATTTTAAGAACTGCATCTGCCCATCGATATGAACAACTTTATTCAAGAAAAACAGAGAAAATTCTCAAAAAAATTGCCCACCCCCCATACAAATATTGATCAGCTGATGACTTTGTATGGAAAGTTCAATTTTTTTTTTTTTGGGAATTCTCTTTTTTTTTTCTTAGTGAAAGTTGTTCATTCCCATGGGCAGAACCGGTTATTAAAATATGACCACACCTTTCCGTTACACCCTGTATACTGATAGAGTATTGCAATCCAAATATATAAAATACCGACAAAATAACGCCTCGTTTTCCACAATTTGAGTTATCCTATCATTACACAGACCTACGAATTGTTTTTTTTTTTTACTTTTATTGCTCACACGAACCTAAAATCAGTTTTTTTTTCTATCATATCAGAGTTTTTTACAACACACGTTTATAGAAATCACGTAAAAATTGGTTTGTAAGGTAATAAAAAATCGGAAGTAAAAACATAAGTGAGTATGGTTAGTATTTTTTTAGGGTTCCGTATCGGAAGGATCCAAACGGAGCCCTATTTTGCTGTCACTCACGTGTCCGTCTGTCCGTCGTCTATCGCAAAATTTTGCTTAAAAGATTTTTTTAACTTCCCATTGACATATGAACTTGAAATTTTGTGACGGTGTTTATTATTACGTATATTTTATTAACAAATACAATATATCACAAATATTATATATCACATTTTTTCTTTGATAATTCCCTCATTTGGTACGGAACCCTAAATGTGCGAAGTCCGACACGCACTTGACCGGTTTTTTGTTTATTAAAGAGAATATGTTTTGTTAATTAATTTTAAGATTTTCAAATAAAGTGTTACAGACTGTACACCAATATGACAGTTGTATTTCCGACATTCAAAAACAAAGACAATTAAAAAAATTGTCATTTTGGGAAAAGGTGATTTTGAGATTTGTTTATTATGAGATCAGTACAATATAGGAATCTGTCCTAACAGACCGCAAACGTTATTATAAAGAGCGAGCAAAAAAAACACGTTTCTAGTAGGGGAGCCCCTTTTCATTTTTAATTTATTTTTATTATTCGTTGTTATAGCGGCAACAGAAATACATATTCTGTGAAATTTTAACTATCTACCTACTACGGGTCATGAGATACAACCCAGACAGACAGACAAACGAATGGACGGACGGACAGCGGAGGCTTAGTAATAGGGTGCCGGTGATTACCCTACGGGTACGGAACCCTAAAAAGGAATTTCTTATGTCTATGTTATTAATTAAACACTTCTTACCTTAAACGCCATTGTGAAGACTTGTTGTGAAGAGGTTTCTGCGCCTCGGAATTTATACAAAATTCATATCGATTTACAAGAACATTACAATAATTTTCATTGTACGCATTTACAATCTAATTGACACGTTTGATAACATAACTCCTTGTATAAGTTTCGTGTGATACAGGTTAATTTGGTGTCAGTAACCTTCTGCGTTTCCTGTTTCGTATTTGTGTCTTATCGATACATTACTTAAGGACATTGCTCTGTCGCCATACATTGTCATCCTAAGCTGATTTAGATTATTTTTTAGTGTATTTTTTTTTGGAAGACGGTTGGTTTTTTTGTAAAAAAGATTTTTTATTTTTCACTTTTTAGTTGTTATACCCCAGAAATAAAAACCCCAATAACATGGAACGTGGAATTTAAACATAATCGTAATTGGAGAACACCAACACGTCATCTAGGTATACGTATTATTCGTTTTTGTTCAGTTTTTCAAAAAGCGCTGAAGCAATTTCGATAAAATTTATATAAGACCATTTCGGGAGTATATTCTATCGGATAAAAAAAGAATTTTGATAATCGGTCCTGAATTGATAGATTAATCGGTGAAAATACATACATAAAAAAAAACATATATACAGCCGAACATAGAACCTCCTCCTTTTTTGAAGTCGGTTAAAAAAACAAGTGCGCTTCAGAGTCGTGCACGAAGGGTTTCGTACCATTATCTATAAAAACGGCAAAAAAATCACGTTTGTTGTATGGAAGCTCTCTTAAATATTTATTTCATTCTGTTTTTTAGTATTTGTTGTTATAGCGGCAACATAAATACATCGTCTGTGAAAATTTCAACTGTTTAACTATCACGGTTCATGAGATACAGTCTGGTGACAGACAGACAGACGGACGAACAGCGGAGTCTTAGTAATAGGGTCCCGTTTTACTCTTTGGTTAAGGAACCCTAAAATACCAAGACCCATCAACATGATCCAAAGTTACCCAGAAGTACCTACACTCATTTATATTGGTTTGTTTTTGAACCCTCGTTTAAGTACTACTTGTATAGGGTTGGGGAGGGCCACTCCTAATGAATTTTTTCATGGTTTCATTCCACCAGCTTTCAAACGAAATAATTCGAATATAGTGCCAAGTCTCTGAAACATTAAAGGGCTGTGTATCACCCGGACAGACGGACAGGACAAAACAATAGGGGTTCCGTTTTTGCCATTTCTCTACGGTACCTACCCTAAAAAAACATCGTACATCGTACTTATTTTTGTAGGTAGGTATATTATTTTGATTTGCGATATGCCATCACAGTGGTTGAGCATTCGGCTGCTGCGCTGCGTATCGCGGGTTCGATCCCCGCACGGAACAATTATTTGTATGGCCTACAGACAGTTGTTCCGGGTCTGGGTGTCTTGTGTATGTGAGTTTATATGTTTGTCAACGCACCCACGATACAGGAATAGCTCCTAGTGTGGGACAACGTTTTAAAAATAAAATAAAAATAAAACCACGTAAACCGACAAAAAATTGAGAAAACCGGTCATTCACTGTAACATACCCGTAAATACATATTTCAACAGACTATCTGAATCTGCTGATAACTACAACCTAGGTCTTTAAGTCAAGAGTGAATAGGTTACTTCTAGGTGAGCGTGCTTCATCGTCGGCCACATCATTGCTTACCATCAGGTGAGACAGTGGTCAAACGCTTGCCTATCAACAATAAAAAAAAACACGCTGCAAAAAATCCTCCTATATCTCTTTCGTAGATGTTGTATTAACCACACTACAGCGAACCACCGCACCGCTCCGTATGGAAATGCGAATTTCGGTGAACCGATGCAGCTCAAAGCTCCTTTGTTCATGCACGATTTCGATTCGTGATTTGACGATCATGATTTTACCATCAGGTGAGATAGTGGTCAAATCAAACGCGAGCCTATTAATAATTAAAAAAAAAAAACTGTTGAAATTGTTTCCTGTAAAATTAACTTCCCTTTTGACTCGTTGACCTGAGCCCCTCGACCCTCCTGCTCCACTTGACATCGACGAGAGCTCGTCACTTGATCCTCGCGCACCAAAATATCGGTTTACGGTTTGCACAGTGAAAATTCTAAAGTGTTATCTTTAGCGGGTACCATTTTCTTTCAACTTTTAACAGTTTTCAAGTATTTTTGTAGTCAGTAGATGAATAAATGTGAGTTCTGATATGAGATGGGGGAGGGTTCTACATAAACTTACATTCTATCAGTCTGATGCAGTTGGTGGCTGTTATTTTAGTTCAATTATTGATTTCATGCCACCAACTACATCAGACTGCTTGAAAAGTGACTTGTTTGGAACTTTTTAGTTGTTTTTGACAGTCGGGTTTTTTGAAAATATTAAATTTTTTTATTTTCTACATTTTAGTGAGTTATTTTTGGAATCGCCTCTTCGAGCCCTTTGTTTTGATACCCCACTTAATATAGTTCGTCAACTTTATTTTTTTCTTTTTCACAATATGGCGTCTGGTTGTCGCCATATTGTATTTTGATTACTGTCATGTCTTTAGTAGCACTCGCAAAGTTAACACGAATCAATTAACGTAAGAATTATCAAAATCGGCCCACGCATTTGGTCTCTATAGTGCCACAAAGGAACAAACATACGTACATACATAGGCTGATAAACACATTACCCTCCCTTGTGTCGCCCATTTGGGTGAAAATAGTTCTGAATCGAAGGTTATTCGGAAAAGTCGTTGCC
Source organism: Polia nebulosa (assembly GCA_951329385.1). NCBI lineage: Eukaryota > Metazoa > Arthropoda > Insecta > Lepidoptera > Noctuidae > Polia > Polia nebulosa. The sequence goes on along the minus strand of OX589603.1, from coordinate 31,843,863 downwards.
AGTAAATTAAATGTGTTTCTTAAACCATACATGAAGGCTTGACTTGCAGAAAGTACCTACAGCTGGCTATTACCTTCCCATAACCAAGTTGTCACGGTTTGGCTATAGGATTATACCCTATTTCTAAACTCGCAATTAAAACAGTGTCGAGATGTGAAACTACGTTGATTTGCTTTGAAATATAGTGAATTTGAATAAATACGAATACGTCCGGTCACTCTGAGGTGAACTTGACGGAATAGCTCACAGGTTCTGCTAAGTATTAATGTCTCCCCATAGCTCACGAGCTCACGGTGTAATGCACAAATGACACAGAAACATTTATTTCTCATTAGCGTCTGGTGTCTGTTGCAATCAATAATCGCTGCTCAGGCCCGTCCGCCGCGGTCGCAATCATATGAGTAGGTACGCATCAAATTGTTTAGGTATTTTATTATACAAGGAAATTCCCCGGTTTTGGACGGAGCTTTTAGCTGCTGAATCTCTGTATCCAATTTTATTCTTTGTGTACTAAGGAATATGCCATTTTGTATTTTTCATATTTTTGTCTGGCTTTGCCGTGAGATGTTAGAAATCTCATAAAAAATGCGTACTAAAGTGAAAGCCTACTGATCAGAAAATAATTACCTACTACATCATTGTTAACATGATTTGAAAAAGCTTTACGATTCTATAGTTCAATCAATCTAATAAAATTACCTCCAGTCCTTCGTTTGTAGAATCGCCGTTATGGTAAAAATCCAGCTCAGAACCCATAGAAGAGAGTGGTTTTTGTATGAGACATCCCGAGGCTTCAATATACAGAAAAAAATCACTCATAATCAGTCCATAAATTTTCAAGATAACTGCACGCACTCCTACAGACACACCATCTCACACTTGAACTACAACAAGTCCTCGACGGTGTTGCAAACAGAGTGATTACGATCATCATTCCATTGACACACATCCCGACGAACCCAACTAATGGCCGATATCGAAAATACTTACCTATATGATAATCGAGCATTATTCTAATAGGGTAATGTTTTATGATGCTGTTATTATACTGTGCAATGGGGCAGCGAGGGTGACGCAAGGGACCTTCAAGACCTGCCGTACTTAGGGCCTAGACGATGGCTAAACTAGCGGGACTGATACCCGTTACACCAACACTAAGTACTGAACACAGACAGTTAAATTTTCAACGCTCTGTTCAGCGCCAAGAGTTGGAAATTCAGTGCAATGATATTCAGGCACACATTTGGGTGAGTCGCCTCACGTTACTGAAGACGGGCTTACGCTTTACTGCTGGCAACTGGACATAGGGCGACACAAATATTGCAGATGCGAACTGTCATAGGCTAAAGTTGATGTCTTTTTTTTTTGGAGGTTGGGAAATTATCCAATGACATCTCCGAGGGCGTGTCAGACTCTTACTGACTAAAACCCACCCCTCTTCCTTTCCTGCCCTGAGTGCCCAGGGGCGCGGTAACTCTGTTTCGAATTTATCCACAATCCCTAGGCAGTTTATCCACAACCCCTAGGTAGAAAAACGATGTCTGGAGTTGCAAGCTGTGAAAATTAGTTTCGCGGCAATCTGGTATGTTATTTAGGACCAATATTTTAGCCGCCTACCGACCCGCATTTCGTTATTCTATCCTAATCTGCTGGACTATTACTATTAAACACTATTAATATTACTACTACAAGGTTTAGCTACAGGTAAATGTTTAGTGTAAGTTATCAATTAATATCGTCGGCTCGTTGGCTCCTTAAATTTCTGAGTTGAGCTACACGATAGCTGACAAATACTTGCACTGTCTGGATAGGTCCACTCAAATCTGCGTTGTGTTTCCTCAAAAGCTAATTCAGATATTAACTTACATGGTTCTCATATTATTTGACCAGTACAGATTGTATGGACTTTAAAAGAGACTTTGACCTCTGAGTTTGTATCGGTGTGTCTTCTCAGGGTAGTCAGCTAGGAAAAACCGGCCTCATCTAGCTTAAACTGACAAAAAAAGTATTGACATGTAAAAGTGTTTTTAAAACCTATTTGCAAAATAAATATCATTTATCATTTATTTATAATAATTAAATAACAATAAGGAAATCTTCACCACGTTACGCTCCAGAACGCAAATTGCCGACGTAGCTCAAAAAGCTGAAAGACTCAAGTGGGACTGGGCAGGTCATGTCTGTCGCATGCCGTCAAAACTGTGGGCCCGTATATCGTAAGACTGCAGCCACAGCTAGCCGGGGTCACGGCAGATCGAGGAGAACATGGTGGGACGACTTGGATGGCTTCCTGGTGAATAGGCGTGAAGAAGCACAGCTCAGAGAGAAGTGGAAGGAATGGGAAGGCCTTTGCCGAGGAGTGGGACAGTCCAGACTAACAAAAAAAAAAGAAAATCTTCAAAATGGCAATCAATTGCAAGAATCGTAAAAGATGAATTACTGATCCAAAACCATATTTTCCAAACAAACCTTTGGTAACATGAACGTGAGCTACAGATGTAGTACTCCGAAGCCACTTGGCTGTGCTCGGGTTCGCTCGGTTGCAGAGCCGATACCGATATGAAGAAGTAATCCCTATGCACCCGTATGCAAAGGGATTACTTCTTCTCGCAATAGCACGAGCTGCTAATTGAAACTTAATCCTCACTACCGACACTCCCTCATACCCTTTTACATCTACACGTTTGCAGGGTTGTCAGGAGAGAGATAGTTTTGAATTTTTAATTAATACACAGCAAAATAATGAGATTGGATTTTAAGTAAGAAAGTGTCAATACAAAATATCTTTAAAAAAATTGCAATATTGACGCGCCTGGCTCAGTTTTCTGCCCTTTAAGTATCTCTTTAGATTTAATTGGAGAAGTGTGGGAGCGCCATAATAGGTACACGTCTACTACCTAACTCTTCAGGGAAAACCGTGTTGTTACATTTGAAAATATGTGTATTAGTGTCTGTTTGCCATTGAAATAGGTATCTAATAAATAAGAAATTTGCTCGCGCATATTCCCTTTGAACCGAACCAATAGCAAATCACGCTATAAACAAGAAAAGCGTCTGAAAGTAATTTCCACAAACTCGAATAAAGACTAAGAAAAAATCCTGGCAGCTGCATATTACAACCCTATTCGCCCCCTTCTACCCCCAACAGGTATATCCGGAGGGTTCACGCGGGCACACGGTCGATTGGATCCGTCTGCTCACACCTGCATCGAAATTGGATGCCGTACACTCTGTGGAAAGGGGGTGAAAAGGGTGTGTGGGGTGAATTGAAAATTTAAACCAACTAATTTTACTTTGCCTCGGGCGAAGAATGAAATTGTTTATTTTTAACCGACTTCGAAAAAGGAGGAGGTTATCAATTCAATGTTTGTATTTTCTTTTTTTTTTTTTTTTTTTTATGTATGTTCGGGCATAACTCCGTCATATATTGACGGATTTGCAAAATTCTTTTTTTGTTCGAAAGGGGTTTATTCCGAAATGGTCCCATTTAAATTTAGAAAAGATCTGATTATGGGTTTCGGAGACAGACAACGGAACTCTTCAAAAATTGACAGCAAATCAACCGCGATTGCTGCTATCGTATGTCTATGAATTGTTAACACAGTTTAATGGGGAACCACAACTAAAAAGTGAAAAATAAAAAACTTTTTTACAAAAAAATAGAACCGACTTCCAAAAAAAGTGCAAAATAACTTTTATTTCGGAAGTCGGTGTCAAAAAACACAGACACAAAACAGGAACACCGACTTCCGAAATAAAAGTTATTTTGCACTTTTTTTGGAAGTCGGTTCTATTTTTTTGTAAAAAAGTTTTTTTGAAATAGCTTTGTCGTGAAACTGAACTGCATTTTAAATGTCGTGTTGAAAGTTTTAGCATCAGATGCTGGATTTAGCTGAGTGCTTGTAGCAAAGAGGTTATCTATAACAGTTTCTTTAAACCAACAAGGCACGGCAGTTTGTAGCATTACTAATGAGCCTGTTTCCATAAATAACTGTGTCGTTCTGAGTACTTTGAAACGAAGTTATGCTTCGAATCAGCGTTTTCGTTGATATTCACATTTACATAATTTACTCTAAAATTATTCGTTTTAGAATTTATGTGTATTTTATTTACCCGACATCCATTTTTGTTTAGGAATTGAATAAAGTTTTTGTATTTAATTTGTTCTATATTTTCGTTATTATATAAAGATTTACTCGTGGATCAATAACGTAACTGTAGGCACACAAACCTCGTGCAAACGTTCGCAGAAGTCGCCTACTTACTCACCAAATAAAGTATTACGCAATACTGCACCAATTGATAAAGGCTCACGATTTATATTGGAACACTTAGAACTAATGTATATGCTGTGGCTGTTCAAGCCATCAATTCATCATTTGATGGTGGCATAAACTGTGAGATGCGCAATCCATGGCTCGTGAGGCCGCCAGGGCCGCAGAGCGACGCTCTAATTATAAGTAAGTACTTCGGTACCAGTGTACCACGCAGGACGATGTGCTTGAAAGGAAGATGGCGCAATGAGCCAAGCCATAGATTTATTAGGCTATACAAATATGGCGGTAAAGTAAATACGAGTATATGGAATGGTTTAGGCACATTTAGGTGTCAACGAAATTAATGTCCTTTCATTTTCAATTATGACTTGGTTTTTAGGGTTCCGTACCCGCAACGTAACCAATGGAACTTTATTACTAAGTCTCCGCTGTCCATCCGCCCGTCCGTCTGTCGGTCAGCGGCCTGTATCTCAAGAACCGCAATAGGTAGACAGTTGAAAAAAATCGTATGGAACCCGACTCGTGCTCAAGCAATTTTATGATGCATTTTCTGCATCGTTTAAATAAATAGCTCTGAGCATACTCACAGAAATTTATTTTACGAATTTATGCAGGGACAGGTTTTTACGAAGTAATTATCTCAATATGTACATAGGTAATAATAATCAATAGAAATAAATAATTAATAGAAAATAAATGAGGAGGCTGGATTTTTCACGGATCCATTACGCTATTTAAATAAATTCTTAAAAGAGGCAATTTTTGCACCAGATACTTGCATTTATCTTGTAGTTCTTGTGTCAGTAACTGGGTTGTGGAGGTCAGATAAGCAGTCGCTCCATGTAAAATACTGGTATTCAGCTGCATCCGGTTAGACTGGAAGCCGACCCTAAGATAGTTGGGAAAAGGCGCGGGCAGATTGATTGATACTTTTAGTTATCAAACAGATGTGTTGCTGGGGAGTTGGTTGCGCCACTTATCCTTCACGTCGTTTTTGGGGGACTGTCTTTATGTAGAACTTTGACGTTCAAAAAGTGCTGGCTCTCGAGTGAAATGACTTTTGATTTTGTTTTGGATACTTTTGTTCACCAATCCCATGTTTATTAGCGACCACTGACAGCAAGTCATATCGAAGAACCCAATTAACCGTTCTTAATCTTTCAGGTCCATGTGCTCCGACCTGGTGTACGTGATACTGTTCCCGCAGCTGCTGATGGTGGTGCACTTCAAGAAGCACTGCAACACCTACGGCTCTCTGGCCGCCTACATCGTGGCCATGCTAGTGCGGCTTTCGGGGGGTGAGAAACTGCTGGGCTTGCCGCCGCTCATCCACTACCCCGGCTGGGACCCCGTCAACGAGGTGCAGCTCTTCCCGTTCAGGACCATGGCGATGAGCATGTCGTTGTTCACGCTGGCGTTTATATCGTGGCTGTCTGTGTGAGTATGCCTTTTTGTTGGATTTTTCTCTGCGTGTTGCATTTGCAGGAGATGTGCCGTATACTACTCGTATAACTTTGGACGAAAGTCATAGTTATCACGGGGTTACGTACGATTATATTTTTTACGTTTTTTATATTCTTAAGGTGTAGGAACAACTTTACTTCTCATAAAGAATTGCATACATATTTCACTTAAGTACTGAGAAACAATATCTATAATTAAAGCGCACAGGTGTACCTGTATAAAATAACAAAAAAATAGCCAAGAACAGAAAAAGAAAAATGTGGGAAGTAAACAGATAACATAAACTCGATCGTAAGTTAACCAAGCACAACATGGATATACGCACTAAATGTGGGTGGCATAGTCTGTTAGTAACAAGTTTATTTTTATAAGACTATTTTATTTTTAGTTTATTGTTCTATTTATATATTTTTTTCTTGGTATGGTCATGTAAAGAGGAGGGATGAAATACATGTAACTGAAAGAGTCATGAATATAAATGTGGATAGATGGAGAGGGAGAGGGAGGCCAAAGAAAGGATGGATGGATTGTGTGAGGAGTGATATGAAAGAAAAGGGAGTTAGTGATAGCGTGACGGCTGACAGGACAGAATGGAAGAAAAAAAACGTGTTGCGCCGACCCCAAGTAACATGGGATAAGGGCAGGAAGATGATGTTCTATTTATATATTTTGGGTACCTATATGGTTTATAAAACATTTTGAGTTTTTTTTGTTTAATTTAAGTAATTAATAGTGTATATTTTTAATTTAGAGGTAAGTTAATCTATCTCATGTGTGTATTTTATTTATGTTAATTTATATTTATAGAAAGCAGATATTTTTCTTTTTTTTCATTCTTTCCTTCTTTTTCTCTTCTCTCCATCTATTCACTTATTTATTTATTTATTTATTTATTAAAACTTCATGCAACACAAATGTACAAAGGCGGACTTAATGCCTTAGGCATTCTCTACCAGTCAACCAAGAGTGGTGGAGAGATAACATGGCAGGTGCATAAACTGAAAAAATAAAATAATATGCAAAAAAAAATGTAAAATAATGTGCTTATTTGTATGTATTAATTGTGTGAGTTTTTAGTAGCTTTAAGAACCTTAAAGAAATAACGCCCGTTACATTCTCATAGATGACACTCTTCAGCCTTATCTTATTTGAATAGGTATAATTCTCAAAACAGACCTTAATTCTAGTTACTACTAGAGCAGACGATTAAGTTTTAAACAACTTCTCTTCAAATTGAATAGTGAAATCCCTTACAAATAATACTATTTGTAATAATTTCATCAGATTATACAATCTGATGAAATTATTACAAGCTTATCAACCAAAACACCCGGTTCAGACCTACTCGTACTTCTCAAATATGTAACTTGAATAAGTGACATCCTAAAAGCGATCGTTCGCACAAATTGACTGATTCAATTCACGCTGAGTGCTCAAACTCGATGGTAAAGTTACCGACACAACGTAATATCGTAACAGGCATCCACTTTATCAAATAATGCTGTTGAAAAAGTTCGACGTTTCTATGTGAAATATTAAATCGATCGTCGGATGCCCGGGCAATGTTGACCTGTCAGCCAGCTATTCTTTTCATAATAGTGCCAACAATGAAATATAACCGTTCCTTGTAAAAGATTCAGTATAGTTTGAGACAAAAAAACCACCCTTATCCTAAACAGAAAGGTCCATCCAAAACTAAATCGAAATAAGCAAGACTGATTGACACTCAGGAATCTAAATGTTACCATTATGATTAACATCAAGTATCATGGTCCTGTCAGAGTCTATAAAAAGCGGTAGTTACAAAGTTTCAGTCCTGATGGACAGCTTTTTATCAAAAATGTATTTTCGTTACACATTTTCAGCCTTTCAGTCAAAGATAATTGAAACGGCTCAAATTATTGACGAGCTCCATCAAATATTCCTTAAAGTTGGGTCAGACCTCTTCGGGGGTATTAATAATTTAGACAGTTGTTCTATTCGGGATAGCAACAACTGTAGCTTATAAAACTTATTGCCTGATCTAATTATTTATACAGCTATATCGGAAAAGTAGTTTTCAACCTTTTGCATGTTTCAGCAAATTGATTTCAAAGTTGTCTTTTCGTCTGTGAATACCTTATATCATATTTTAGTATCCGACCATATTTTCCTATCCTGCTTTGATAACGTTTTTAGTATTTTTTGTAGGTACCTGACGAAAATTGAATTCCAAATCCATTACAAAATCGACATATGGAGATTTTGTAAATATACGAGCATGTCTAGAATTTAATAAATAAAGTTGTGCCCGTTTTCTTAGAAATATTAAACATACTTGGGCCTCCGGAAGTATCTCTTAAGCCAAGGGTGTCGTCGTCGCAAACTACGTTCGTTTGGATGGCCCATCGTGGGATGGGGCCCAACTTACGAGAGGCCATCGTATGTAGGAGCCAACATTAAGGCCACGGGGTCAGGCCTTTTGAATTAAGTATTCAAGGACTAAGAGGGTTGCTAAATTGAGGTTGGGTTATTATTGTAGTATATGTTGGAGATTCGAATCGGATGTTAATTGAGAAACAGTATTAGTAATTAGGTTTAGTGGTTTCACATTTGTATCAAGAATTAAGTTACTTGTTATTAGACTATGTAGATGACATCGGACGGGTAGAGCGGCTGAATGATCGATTCCTATCTGTTTTATTGCTCTCGTGAGCTTACGTTAGCTCAAACCGCATTCAGAACATAAGATGTATGTACACAAACATGTGTTTGTACATCTGAAGTTCTAGTTATGTACGACATAAATGCCTGAGTTTAATAATAAAACCAACGTTTTGTAATACAATATGATCAGTTTAGAATCACAATCCTGTAGTGGTAACTATGCAAGGATTGCTTTGGAAGATGGGGTAAGCGGAACAAAATGTGTTAGTATAAATGAAAAAATCCAATTTCTTAGAATTCTTTTCCCTTTTCTTAGAATTATCATCATTCAATGGGTTAGATAATCTACCTCCGGTCTTAACTGACCACCCAGTCACTTAAGTCAATAACATTAGATCTTTCCATTCACAATTATTAATAAACTATACAATCAAATAAATTGCATAATAATTCGTGTCATAAGCACCTGTTAAGACATCCACACAAACATATATTTCGCAACTATTATCACTTATGATGGAGGAAGTGTGAGAATTTGAACGTTATGATATTTGACCATTGTGTGGTTACAATATTTTAGCATTATGTGCTGTTTGTTAGCTATTAGGGTTTCTGGGTTTATTGGTACTAGTCGAATTGTTAACTTGTTGGTCTTTGACACTAAGCTCTGAAGTTAAACGCTATAATATTACTAGTTGGTTATGTGAGTTTAACAACTTTGGTCAGCTATTGTCTCTTTCATGACCTTTATTGGATATAAATATTCACAATTAGCACTCCGCTTGTGACTCCGTCCATGTGAATTTCAAAAATATTTTTCACAAACAATGTAGCTTTCTACTGGTGAAAGAATTTTCAAAATCGGTTTAGGAGTTCCGGAGATTATCCCCTTTTTTGTGGATATGGGCAATCATCCAATGACTTCTCCCGCTCTGGGTGGAGCGGGAGGGCGTGTCAGACTTTTACTGACTAAAACCCACCCCGATTCCTTCAGTTTTCTGAGTGCCAAGGGCCGCGGTAACTCAGTTTCCAATTTATCCACGACCCCAGCTGATTATGGTGTTCAATATGTTAACATTGTATCATGAGTTTATAATGTAGCTTTTAGGCTAACCTCTGCCTTGATAAATACATAAATACCTACTTTCCTATTCATACAATTTTCATACACCCGCTTTCCACAGTGTGGGCACCTCATATCTAAATTCCGCAAAGCGGTTTTTGCAGTATAACATTATTAAAGCCCGGTGGAGGCTGCATCCCGGATTTAATCACATGTTGTGACTCCCTACGGACATGATGAGATGAATTTTACCGTACCGTTTTTCAACATGTAAATAAATAACTCTTGATTTATAATATCGAAGAATTATGGAATGGTCTGTTGCACATTTCATCCTTCAAAATAACTTTAGGGATTTGGATGAGTATTTTTTTTTAGGCAGTCCGATTGATTACTTTAAAAAGAGATTCTTCCAGTTGTAAACTCTAACGAAACCATATACCATGGTCAAGCATATGAATGCAAACTCTTTCTCATGTGAATGTAAGGTCTTATCTTAAAGGAAACAAAACCCACCTAATAGACTCAGATAGGGACTATTACCAGATACCCATTAGTAAATCATCGACAAATACATCGGTTGTAGTCGTGACAAACAGACGAACAGCCGCTCACAATGATCTGTAATGAGTGGAAAGTGATTGTGTATCACGACTTGTATGAGGCTCGAGAGGAACCGCGTTAGTACATTGTTTACTTATTTAGAACACGGTTTGTGTATTTGGATGATGTAAGCTAAATGCATTGCCACGTTATTATAGCATTAAGTACTTTTCAGTATAAGTTTTCAGAGTGTGGTGGTTTGATGCAGGTATTAGCTAACTCATTTGCGATAGTTTACGAGCTGTTTTATCCCCTTTTAGATCACCAGGAGTATAATCTAAGAATACGTCAAAGCAACTCAGAACATTGCAATCAAGTAATAGGGATGATTCCAGGGTAAAAAAAAATATATATATTTGGTCGGAAAGCTGTATTAACAAAAAATATTGGTATTTTTGCTCTATCAAATCAATAAAAAATTACAAAGATAAAAAGCATCCAAGGTCAGGAGTAGGGGCTTGTTACGTCACTTTTGAGTAAATAATGGTACAATTTTAACTCAGGTGTGACGTAATGCGAAATTTCAACGCACTACATCATCTTCAATTTTTAGTTTACGAGACAAAAGAAGAAATACGTGTCCAATATTTTTGGTGATCTAACTGACGGACTAATTAGTTTTTTTTTAGTCATCTACCCAATTGTGCAACTTAAGTAAATGTCTAAGTTCAATTTACGATTTCATTAAACCATAATTAAGAGACTATAATAACTACTAACTTATCAGGGTGCTCAAATTCATGACTTCCTCTTAATTTAGTTTAATTAGTAATTATTAATCAGTTCGGGCTTGTTATGCAATTATCACCCTCTTTGGTCGTGAGCTTTTTTTTTTTTGTTTTTTTGTGGGGTGGGATATCATCCAATGACATCTCCCGCTCTGGGTGGAACGGGAAAGCGTGTCAGACTCTTACTGACTAAAACCCACCCCTGTTCCTTCCCTGCCTGAGTGCCCGGGAGAGCGGCAACTCTGTTACGAATTTATCCGCTACTACTAGGCATTTGGTCGTGAGCTATGGATCAGAATCTTGGAATTTGGTAGCGATGTCACTAGATTATGACTGCATAATACGGAAATTACTCGTACTTGTAAATAAACAATGGTAGATAAGAATATCCATGTATTTATACAAAACAAATAATGATCTTCTGCTAAAAACTTTTTGTCAATAGTCTAACAATTAAGAGATTCTGACCAGACGACCATAGGGTCGTTGGTTATTAAATGTTGAACTTTTATCGTTAATGCTTTTATTCTACAACAGGTCTATTGCATAAACTTGATTTTAGTGTTTTGAGAGTTTAAGATAGCTTCACTACTATGAATCCAATGTGTGCAAAAATAAATAACACCATTCAGAACTTACGGAATTTTCTTCACGTAAATCATAGTATTGCAATTACTGGGGAGGTCAGATAGACAGTCGCTCCATGTAAAATATTGGTATTCAGCTGCATTCGGTTAGACTGGAAGCCGACCCCAAGATAGTTGGGAAAAGGCTAGGCAGATGATGAAATCATAGTATTGCAAGTACTTTGATCGCCAAATAGAGGGTAGTCTTTACGTGTATGATTGCTTGACTTTCAAACAATTAGGAAGCAATCAACGTCAGAACATATCATATTTCCTATCTAACGTTCTATTACGCCGTTTCTTACCGTCATCAGAAATAATATCTTTGACCTTTTTATGTATTTGAAATAGAATGTCATATGTTTCGTGTTCCACCAGGTTCCTGTTCAACGGCGGCTACCTGAGCCCCGAATCTGACTACTTCAACTGTGTTGTGAACATTCCCGAAGACATCCGCCGCGTGGACGAGCCCTCGGAGGCCGGCGAGCAGATGTCCGTCCTCGGGGGAGTGCCGGGTCGGCTGTACGGCGCCGCCTCCACGCTGGTGGGCCCCGACGAAAAGTGCGGCAGGATCAACCCTGCTCTCGAGCCCGATGACGATGATCTAGATGATCCCAACGACGGCCCCACCCCGCTGTTCGGTAGCAGCAGTGCGCCCCCGCCGGTGCAGCCCTTCGGCAAGCAAACGGCTTTCTGAGACGATAAGTACCTTTATTAGTTCACTTATACATCTCTACAGGCGCCATGCTGCAGGACCACGGGGTCGCACCATCGCGCGATTATATTTTCCGAAAATTTTACTATTTCTGATTTTTTCATTTAAATTCGGTAAGATCGTTACATCGAAGTATGGAACAGTAAACTTCAGTATTTTTGAAATAATGACTAGAATGTTATGCTCAAGACGATCGAAACGAAACATATCATCAATATCTTCCTATTAAAACAAACCATTTTGTAAATGTCGCATATTTCATACTATTACACTAACTACACTGTAGAAACGAATGTTTTCTTTTAACTCTTACTATTGACGACGTAAGCGCAAACTGATATAAAATACCTATATTTAACGAATAAATATTATCGTGTAGGAATAAATGCATTAAAGCAATAGATGTATGTTTAATAGTTGATGTAAAAATGAATTAAGCTGTATTATTTTGTAGCGAAAAATATATAAATAATATAATAATACGAAGTGTTGCAACTGATACATATCAAAATGTGAATTATATTTATTGTTAGAGAATTTATATAATATATTTAATTTATATTGATGACGATTCCTTATTTAAGTCAATTAATGTAGAGAGAGGCACACGAGTTTATGTGCTTTTAGAGACACTGAGTAAGTGCGCGTGAGTAGAGAAGTAATGTTGACCAAACATTATCATCATACGAGTGTAAAAACGGTATATAATATACATATCGCTTGTAAAGCATCACCCACTACCTGATATACAAATATATAATAAATGGCTCGTCCATAGTTTAGTTAATTCTAATAATTTGTATGAAGAGTCCACACAAGGAATATACAAAAATATGTAGTTAAAAACAAATGTTTATCGAGTATAATTAGTACCTACAACTTAGCTGCGGATATGTTTTATATGCTTAGTTTTCTAGTGAGCAATACCTATGTACGTTGTAAAGATATATTTGATATTGTTTAGAGCGGATATTGTATGCTTGGAGTCACGTGAACCCACAAATAAATGAATACATATGTATGGATCCGAATATAAAAATCAATATATTATATTGGAGACGGAATCATTCTGTCAATGCGATATTGTGTTAAATAACAAAAGAACTGGCCTAAAATCAGCTGAGTTACTAATGAAACGCAACAAAATACAGTCGTATTTGAAATACTTTTAATTTTCTCTGTGTATGAATATTATCAATACTTGTAAAATGTTAATAATATATTAAAGAGCTTTCTGACGCCACAGGCGAGCGTCTCTGATAGTAAATAATCGGTATTTTTGAAGTTATAAGTGTATTGGTGTTCACAATATTGTCGTGTTTGATCCCCGCCTCCGGAGCGTCCCGACGTCTGTACCTACATAATTATTATATGCGTGTTAATGTCCATATTTGAAGCTTTTTGAAGTAATGTTTCTAATTATATCAAGATGTATCTTGCGAGTAGATGATACTGTCAATTTTGGCAACTTTTATCCTTTTGGATGGAGAACGAGCGTGTTTACAACTAAGTATAAAATATAAATATAAATGCATATCACTGCATATTTAAGCGACAAGTTATATAAAATGTAGATAAACAGTTGCCATATTTGATACCTTACCAAGCTTTCAAATTGTTTTTGATATTAAAGTTTACATATAAATCGTTTTAAAGTTGGAGATATTTTCTAAATAATTATGTTGCGAATATGAAGATATATGATGTGATATCCACCTGCCTAACCTTTGCTAAGACTACGAACTCAATACATATCATCTCTATGTGACTTACGTATATACATATCATAGTGTTTAGTGTGAAATGGTACATATCGTATTTGTAAGAGTAGATTATAGGTATCGTTGTTGTTCTTCGGCGCCGCTTCCTGATTTATCGTAATTATTGTAATGCGCAGTATAATATTAATCATATTTATGTATATATGATGCTAGATTAGAAATCTTGTAAAAAACACGACTTGGAAGATTACCTTTAGTTATATCAGTATAAAATTCTGTTTTATTATGCATCACTATAGCATTTTTTATATTTTATTGAATAATGTTTTAAAAAAAGTATTTCTATTAAAAAGACATTTCTTATATTAAACAAAAATATACTTTAATATTTTTGTGATCTTTACTGAAATATATATTTTTAAGCTATATATTCCTCTACTGTAATGAATTATAAATATATATCGCTTGTTATTGACTGTGTTCTTAAAGAGATTGTGGTCAGGAAGCGGCTCCCCACTGTTAGCTAGTAGATATACCTACTATTGACTTATTCCTAGTTCTTGTTGAATATTTTGAAAAAGAAAAATGTGTAAAAAAATGTGTAACGTTGTGAATTCCGCGGTCGCTCCGGCGACATCAAAATATAACATATAGCATGTTCATTGTGTTTGCTTTGAGTATCCTAACTAATATTCTTGTACTTCAGTTGGCAGCCCTAATCCCTTTCCTTTTATTTTTTCACTAGGATTACGGTCAAGCTGTTTTGTATGGGACAGCTGGGAGGCGTTTTTCGCGATTGTTGATCAACTTGCCAGGTATCTGAATGTACTCACTAAAAGTGTAATGGTCTATTATAGTTAGGTGAAATGTTCGTTTTTCAGCTGATGATGGATGAAGCATGGTGGATTGTGATCATTATAGTCCAAGATCCCAGAGCCGCCAGACTTACTTTTTTCTGATTAACAAATTGTATTATTTTTCGCTTAACTTTAATCTTTTATCAAAACTGGGTTTGATAAAAGATCTTTTGAACCCTCCCAAATCATGGCTGACTTTTCGTTATTTACGCTTATCAAATAAACTATGCCCAAATTTCGATCACAAAGCCTAAGACCAGCTCTTAGACTATTATAATAACCATTTAGGCATTAAAATATTATTCAATGATTCAATCTGCCCGCGCCTTTTCCCAACTATCTTGGGGTCGGCTTCCAGTCTAACCGGATGTAGCTGATTAATTAAGTTGAATTGGAAAAGTCAAGCTGAATGCTAAGGCTGGGTGATAAATAAATTAATTGAGCTAATGTTGTTTCCTGCAAAACTAGACCGGCAATCAAAATGAATATAATGAAGACTCTTTCTTGAGTATCAAATACAATTTCAGTCCAATTTGTGAGATTTTTATATTGATTGAAGGTGTCAAGTATCGAAATTCTGTACAGAGTTATTAAATGAGACACGTAGACTTATAATTGGTACTTCAGTTTTCTGTCTTTGAGTTTTGAAAGGTATCTGTGTCTATTAAAGGTAAGTAAAAAAAAAAACATCTTTTATTATTTACAAAACGTTTAATTTATACAAAAAAGTATAATTACTCAGACTTAAACTAAATTTTTGTACAATTTCATTAATTCAATAATTACAATTAAGTTAAAGTTAATACTTTCAAGCGTCGCTTACTTGGTAAGCAGCCGGCGACGACGGTGACGTCACGACTCTTAGAGAGACTCCTATCTTACACATCTCACAATTATTTATTCACCGATTTCAGATCACATTTTGTTACGAGAATAGACGGAATGCCTCAAACTTGGTAACATTACAGCTTCACAAACCATTCCTGAGTGTTGCCTGTTTTCTTCAAATTTGTCAGTTATCGGAGAAACAGACACAATAGAAAATCTATTGTTACCGTGACACCAGTGTCACGCCGGTACCTCAGAGGCCCTAGCACGTTCTATATCCTTCGATCCTCTTAAAAAAAGTCTTGAAGCATTCCATGTATTTCGACATTTTGTAAAAAATCTAATACATACATAGTTTTCAATAGAAACCTACATTAATACATACATCCATAATTTGTGACATTCGCAACGTCAATACTGAAGATATTGTGATAACTTACTAATTGACTATTTTATATTAGTACTAGAATGCTAGGAGCCTACAGGGTCTAGTACACGTAGCCACCATTGGAGTCGTAGCCCTGGCTGATGGTGGCCGGCACGCCACCGCCCCCTGATGAGTATCCACCGCCGCCCCCTGATGGGTATCCGCCACCACCTCCCGACGAGTGGCCTCCTCCGCTACCTCCCGAGGAGTATCCGCCGCCGCCTCCACCAGACGAGTATCCACCACCGCCACCGCCGCCGCCGCCGGATGAGTAGCCTCCTGAGCCGCCACCGTGGCCGCCGCCACCGCCGCCGGATGAGTAGCCTCCTGAGCCTCCGCCGCTGACGCCGCCGGATGAGTAGCCGCCTGAGCCACCGCCGTGGCCGCCGCCGCCGCCGCCGCTAGAGTGGCCGCCTCCTGAAGAGTAACCGCCGGAACCTCCCGAGGAGTATCCACCACCGCCTCCAGATGAGTATCCTCCGCCGCCGCCGCCGCCGCCAGACGAGTGTCCACCGCCACCGCCGCCGCCATGTCCGCCACCGCCGCCGCTGCTGGGAGCGCCGTAGCTACTTGAAGGAGGTGCTCCATATGAACTGGATGGAGGAGACGCAGGGGCACCGTAGCTTGAAGAAGGACCACTTGAACCAAAACCACTGCCGCCTCCGAAACCGCTGCTTCCAGAACCACTGCTGCCGAAGCCGCTGCTGCTGAACCCACCGCTACTACCACCAGCTGAGGGAGCTCCGTAAGACGATGATGGTGGAGATGCGGGAGCGCCATAGGATGAAGATGGGGGAGACGCAGGAGCACCGTAGGACGAGGATGGGGGAGACGCGGGAGCACCGTAAGACGAAGACGGGGGAGACGCCGGAGCGCCGTAGGACGAGGAAGGAGGAGAGGCAGGGGCACCGTAAGAACTAGAAGGTGGTGAGGCTGGCGCACCATACGAGCTGGACGGGGGAGAAGCAGGTGCACCGTAGGAGCTGGATGGTGGAGAAGGAGCTCCATAAGAGCTGGACGGGGCTGACGAAGGAGCTCCGTATGAACTTGAAGGAGGAGATGGGGCACCGTAGGAGCTGGACGGCGGAGAGGGAGCTCCGTACGAGCTTGAAGGAGGAGAAGCTGGAGCGCCGTAAGAGCTCGATGGCTTCGAAGGCTTAGGTGCACCATAAGTAGTAGAAGGTCCAGTTGGCACACCGTAGCTAGTTGCTGGTGGTCTCGCCGGGGCACCGTAGGAACTGGAAGGCTTGGAAGGAGGAGGTCCGTAGGAACTGGAAGGTTTTGACGGTGGGGGTCCATAGGAGCTGGATGGTTTGGACGGAGGTGGTCCGTAGCTTTGAGAAGGAGGTCCGTAGCTGCTGGATGGTTTCGGTGGGCCATAGCTTGGTTTGGGAGGGCCATAGCTTGGTTTAGGTGGGCCGTAGCTGCTTGAGGGGCTGGGGGCGCCGTAGGATGAGGATGGACGACCGCCGCCACCTCCACCGCCATGTCCGCCACCTCCGTGGCCACCACCTCCGTGACCGCCACCTCCATGGCCGCCGCCGCCGTGTCCACCGCCACCGCCTCCATGTCCGCCACCACCGCCGCCGCCGTAGCCGCCGCCGCCGCCACCTCCGTGGCCGCCACCACCTCCGTGGCCACCACCACCACCTCCGTGGCCACCACCACCACCTCCTCGAGGAGGTGGGAGGTAAGAGGAGCTCAGGGGTGCTGCAAACAACGGAATAGGTGCTATTATTTCAGATTTGTAAGTAATTGTCGTTCGTAGAGCCTCTGTGATGAACTTAAGAAGAATGTTGGATTTGCAGTTATCATTGTTAAGTTTTCCATATGCGTAACTTAGTCTTTAGATAAAAGAAATGTTTTAAAAGAGAATGGTCAGGAGCTTCAAGTGTAGAATATCAGCATTTCAGGGTTGCACAAGTTGGTCTTATTTCATGACAGAGGCTCATGTCAATGTTAGACCGGTGACTGGGTCGTGGCTTACCTTCTCGTTTGTAGGTCTTCCGAGGAGTGGCTGCGGCAGCCGCGAGCAGCAGCAGTGCTGGCAGCACCTGGAACAATGCAAGAGGAACGTCAGACACTGCTGGTATTAGGCATGAAGCTTCTGCCAGGGGCGCAGGTGCGTTTGAAAGAGTCAGCGCGGCCTCTGGCACAGGCAACTGAAGAAACACGGGTGGGTTTTAGTCAGTAAGAGTCTGACACGCCCTCCCGCTGTACCCAGAACGGGAGAAGTTATTTGATGGTTTCCCACCCAAAAAAAGGCATGAAGCTTATTTGCGATACTATGTTTGCTAACAGTAGGATTAGAATGTTGAAGGATAGGGACAAAATAAAAAAAATCTTAAAGCAGGAGTTTCATATATCTAAGAATATAACTACAGGTTTATTTTGAAATATCTAGGTTCAGCTTAAGTTCTAAATTTGATGCTCAAATATTAACTACAGCGTTTTAGACGAGTAAGCTTCGCCTTCAAAGCGCCTACCACATCCAACCTCATTATATTTTAAAAACTGCCCGAAGATTAACAACAGTCGCTACACAACATTGTGTAACCAGCAATTATAAAGACATACTAGCTGGTCCAAACATCACATGACGTCCAAGGAGAGCCATCAGAGGCATGGACGTGTGCCGCAAGACAATGTTCCCTTGTAACCGCATTGCCACACTTTCCCACCGCTCGCCCCTATTGCCACACCAGCTAGTGATGTACTCGCGGATCTGCGAAAAATTACTGGCAATTGATATAAATGACGCGGTTTTGTTGGCAAACGGAACCTTGAGCCTTTAACTGGTTTTGGTGTCTTGTTAGAATTAATTTGTGCGGTTTGAGAAAAGTGGGAGCTTTGTGAAATGCGTTAAGCTCTTAGACAAACAGCTATCAAGATTAGAGTGATTTGGCAAGTAATTTAATTAGTATATGTAATTGAATACTACTATGCTGTTGTCAAAATCTTCAGCCATTTCTGATTCTTTTAGGTTCTGACTATAAAACCTTTACGGTATTCACTCTTTCAGCAATCTTATTGTAATTCCACAAACGTTTCGATCATTTGAAGATGTGACGTATTTACGAATCTTACAATTTAACCATCTTTTAGCCATAAAAGTAAACAGTGTACCAATTTGATTCAAAATAACTCTTTTAACCGGTCGTTTGGCTGGCTCCTCACGTGCGGTCGGGCGATATCCTCCGACTCTTCGGTGCATAGATTATCTAGTAAGAAATGTCAGAGTCAGTGCGTGTATGTCGTAAATACCTCTGTGCACTTTCACGGACACTTGATGTTATCTCCGTGCGTTTGGGTGTTTCTACTTTCAATTAATTTACATAGAACTTGATACTTTGAAGCTTGTTTATAATCCTGCTAGGAATCACGATTAAGTAAACACATTATTTTCTAAGAGTTAAAATTAGTCTTTTACTTAATGTTAGCATGGTATTCATGAATCTGCTAACTAAAATATCACCTACATAATTTACACCTTCGGCTATGAAATATTCACATTATGTAAATCACACATTTCCATAATGATGCGTCACTTAACATGATCAAATTCACAAGGAATCCCCGTGTACTCGTAAGTATTGATCGCTACAGTCTCAGCAGAAAATTACTGTTATTCGGAGTAGCTTATTAAATCAGATGTTCACATAACATGTTAATTAGCCGGCAATTATTTAGCATCATCTGCGGTTCATTAAATATTATAATAATAAAATGTATCTGTTGTTCAGAATTGTTTGAATTGTTTTATAGTTTTCCTCTTCTATCATGGTAATTTCAGTAAGGAGATCTTTAAAATTGTATTCAATATTACAAAAGGCTTCTTTGTGATTATGGTTCCTGTAGCCACTTGCGGCCGTGGAGATGATGCAGTAAGCCAGCTAACTACTTCACATCCGTTGAAACGTGCCAAAGGCAAACTTGTCGTGAAGACTAGCGTGGCACACGAGTAGGGAGAAAAGGGGGCTTTCATCGACGTAATATGTAGGGACTCCTGGTAATTTTATAATCTCCAAGGAATATTTAGAAAAAAAAATCCCAGTACAAAGATTGTTGCAATCAAATTTTCAACTACGGCGAGATTACCATCCATATATCCGCACATACGAATGTGGTAGGGACCATAATGACTCGGTGACATAACTCGCGCGCACGCTCATCTGCAATGACTATTGACCTCAGAGAAAGCTGATGATGTACTCTTTTAGCTAAACATGTCATTTGTGATGCAACGAGGTTAAGGCGCCAGTAGTGAGGTCGGACACGTGATGGGTGACCGAGATTTGATTTGTAATCCAAAGAGATTTAGGTAAAGATCCTTTGAAGTTTCGTGCTTTGAATCTAGATAGATATTGTTAGTTTTCGGAATACTTCGGGAAATGATCACTATCGCACATCAAAGTTAACTAGATGGAATGGCGCCAATCTGAGCGATAGTAATTAGCATTCTTCTAACTAATTAAGGCATTCTCTAGTTTGTATGCTGGAGACATGTGATTGGCTAACTAAAAACGGAGGCTATAGGTAATTATGTCAGGGTTCTATGCGGAAACCATGGTGATGTGTATGGGCATGGGTTATTATGGGATACGGCAAGTAACGTAAAAAGATTTCCTTACTAAAGTAACAATCATCATCATAATAATATGGGATCATCAAGGATCGCTATTGAATGGAATTTTTCTAAATGTTTCAATGAACGGTTCAGAGATTTGCTTGGATCATTACATTTGGAAGACTGCCTAGTGATTAATGGCTTATTGGAACGCATTGTTTTCATAATAAACTTATAGACAAACTTGATAATACTCCATGCCTGTAATATTACAAGAATCGATACTCCTCTCTACACTGAACACAGAAGAATGAGGTAAACCTGCAAGAATTTAATTTACCAAAAAGCAATTCCTACCTGTTTTTTGGACCACAATCAGCAAGATAATCATCAGATGCATGAAACCACCTCGAGAGTGTCGAAAGGCAAACAAATGCGTCGTAACGAAGGTAATTAAGAGGAAATCCTGCGCTAATTAATGCACTTTCACGCTCTGATCTGATTATATCACTGTGGTTTGTGCTAAACGCTGCTTTTCACGGTCCCCTAAGCAAGGAGGGCGGACTTAAGACGTATGTCAAAAGTAGATGCGATTGAATCTTTTGTTTTCTTAGGTAGCGGATAAATTCTCAACATGAGTTACCGCACCCCTGGGCACTGAGGCAGGGAAGGAACAGGGGTGGGTTTTAGTCAGTAAGAGTCTGACACACCTTCCCGCTCCACCCAGAGCGGGAGATGTCATTGGATGATTCCCCAACCAACAAAAAAAAGACAAGCTTAGACACATCATCCAGTCAGTTTGACGGACCTACACTTAGCTCAGTCTCCATGTCTACGGAAGAGAACCTTTAATCTTTTATTTTGTTGTTTATGAATTGTTTATTTAACATTGTTCTCATATAATAGAAGCAACAAGACTTATGTAACCAGGATTTTTGTAATAAATAACATGACATTACATTAAAAGAGTGTCCATGGAGTTTCTTGCACGCTCTTCTCCATAGAGATCTACGCCTTAGAATGTGCAATTAGCTTCATCTTTCTGACTGACCGACTTATTGACTACTCAAAAGTACCTGTAAATGGTTTATTTGAAATAAATGCTTTGAATTACTTTTTTTTTTAATGGCAAATTATAACAAGCTATTGTTGTTGAGTGCAGTTTTGACTTGGTTGGTCCAACGCATTGGTGATATTAAATATTATAACTTCAGTTATTATTAGTCATGTTTCAGTGACGTGTCGACTATACACGTCGAAGTTACAGCGTGACGTATAAATACGTCAGCGTGACATGACGTGATATTTGTTGGCGTGACACGCGTATCGTGAGCGAAACATTCTAATTGTCGCGTTAGTTAAGCGCCTGTGGCCAGGAAAGTGGCGGGAAAGGTGATTATTACATGGAGAAAATGGATAATTTCACATTATTTATTATGACAATGTGGTGTGTTAATCGATTTTCCGGTTCCAGTAATAGTATGTACTTATTCAATCAATAATGCAATTTTTTATACATAGGTAGATATGTATTTGCAGGTGATGATTTTTACTGTTGTTTCAAAAGGTTATAGTCAAAAGTGTAGTTTCAAAGAAGCTACGTTTATTTAGGTACAAGAATGAGGTTTGCTTGGAATCGTTTTTTTTTTTGTTTGGTACTTTAAATGAAATCGCTGCTTTCATTCCATGTTCTTTTCAAAGCCTTTACTCCGTTAAGCAGTCCATAACTACAACAAGTAATAATTCTATTGTTTTAGCACAAAACTTAATCACTTAGCTGCATCAAATAAGCGGACTACACTTAGTGCAAGCACGTCACATAATGTTACCGACATTACGTTAAACTTCTAGTGAAAAAGAGATGTTATAACACAATAGAAATAATAATTATGTGATATAATAATCATTATGATGACGGTTTACGTGATGAGTGATAATGGATGATTAACATTACGAACACAATGATATTGTCCGAATTGTTTGATGTTAGAGGCTTCACATGTGAAAGGCTAGCATTAAAGATTGAAGCGAATTTATTTTAAATTGTATTTTTTTTAGGGTTCCGTACCTGAAGGGTCCAAACGGAGCCCTATTGCTGTCACTCACGTGTCCGTCTGTATGTCCGTCCGTCGTCTATCACAAAATTTTGTTCCAAAGAATTTTTTAACTTCCCATTGACTGTGTCCCAGCAGTGGGGACATTAAAAAAAACTTTGATCATGATGATGATTGATATAAGAACTTGAAATTTGGTGATAATGTTAATTACTACGAAAATCAAAATATTGGTATTTACTAACAAATAGATACCACTATTTTGAAAAATCTGATTTTTTCTTTGATAATACCCAATTTGGTACGGAACCCTAAAGTCAGTCCAACACGCAGTTGGCCGGTTTTTACAAATCTTTTGACATTGTACATTTTCTAATATTTTGACTTTTGACATTTTCTCACTAATTGTGATTTATATTAATCGAATGTATGTAAGTACCTAAATTTAGAACTTAAAGAATCAACTTACAATATTTGGCTTGCTAAATATTGTAAAGAAAAGCAAGATGCATTCCATCTAAAAAAAATTAGAACATATTTATTGACAACCTATCAAATAGCTTCCAACCAAGATAAACCTTTAATCTGTCAATTACCGGAGAAATAGACACAATAGAAAATCTATTGGGTCTGACCACCAGTGACCTTACGGTAGTAGATCTTAAAAGCATGGATCACAAACTAATTTCAAGAGATCACTCTCAGCTTCGTCGATCCGCTTCAGATACCGCCTTAGAAGTCTGTCGTCAATTTCCTCTCAGCCACAAAGTCACGGAAATGAGTTCCACTTACGTTGACACTCGTTACTTCGTCACTCACCGCGGTATCCAACCCACTGACGTTCATTGGATGTCAATCTTTGAAGTTGTAAATTCTTACCTAAGGTTGTCTCGCTAAATAAAATTAAAAATTTAAGTAATATTTTTTATTAGTCCTAAGAAAAGAGTCGTGAATTAACGCTGCGAAATTATGAGTGATTTTCAGATAAATGAATAGCAGTATCAAAGGAAGTCAGGTACTAGATTTCGTGAATTTGTTATAGTCTACAAAGTAATTAAGTAGTATTTAAGCACTGAAAATATTCTCAGTAAAGTAAAACAAACTTTGAGCAGGTAGCAATTTGAGGTGCAGTAATTGGTACTTGAGTAAACATCCAAAGTTAGGAAATAAAAACTTTATATGGTTCACAAATAAACACATGTGTGGTAACCAAGTTTTACGACCACAGATACGAATAACGATAAACGCTTCAAAGTGTGGCAACCCTGCACGAGATGGCGGCTACGTCATCTGTCTCACGGGAACTTTGCGCGGGAACTCGGCACGCGACA
This sequence comes from Polia nebulosa, assembly GCA_951329385.1. Classification (NCBI taxonomy): domain Eukaryota; kingdom Metazoa; phylum Arthropoda; class Insecta; order Lepidoptera; family Noctuidae; genus Polia; species Polia nebulosa. The sequence goes on along the minus strand of OX589603.1, from coordinate 31,819,956 downwards.
ATATAGTGCGCAACAACTCGGTCGCATATTGTTCTCAAATGGTGCGAATGTGCGACTGCTCCAAGCGGACCATTGCTCTGCTCGTCTCTGCTTGCCACACACAGGATCTTGAGCAATTTGATGGAGATCCCTTATGATTATGTGTGATGGGATTTTTAATTCGCAATTGTTTTTTTGTGATATAAAACTAGGTGCGAAATGGGAGCTTTATTGGTGTGAAAATCTACATTTGAATTGAATTCACACTGTTAGCTACATGCTTCTTCGGTTTAATAATCGAGTATGCAATGAGCCTAGTATCATAGTAACCCACTTGCCCCATTGAAGGCATTCTAATAACTGATTGAAGTAAGAAGCTATTTATCAAGATTGGTCTAGGAAAAACGTGATACCAAGAATGAATCAGTATCTCCTGTGTATAGAATTGTAGCGAATGTTACATAAGGCAATAAGCCAAGTATTCAGAGGCAAGATTAGATACAAACCGTCGATTATGATGGTATCAACGAAGATCTTCGTAACAACGGAACAATTTCCGGAGTTCTGTCTTCGGATTGGGCCTTCAATTAAATTGTGAAAAGATTAATCAACTCCCATTATAATTTCTTGACACTTGAAAGTTACTTAATGATCGAGCGTGAACTAATAGAAGATAAATTAAATACTAACACGAACTTCCTCACGTGAATAGTCAAAAAATTTATCGATTAATCTTAAAAGCCGCTTTTATACTTCACACGCTTCATTGTTTACATTAATAGTTGTTTTTCTGACCCCGAGGAAGACGAGTGCGCGCCATGACACTTTCGAATACAACATGGCGGCAACGTTTTTCCCGCCCATTTTCACCGCGGAGCTTACGCAATTATAATAATGAGTTGTTGTTGATAACTAGCATGTCTGGCCTAATGGGTTGTTCGTGTTTTCGTGCATCTTTGCAACAATGCAGGGTGAGTGGAGCCATTGGATTTTTCCACATTTTACTTCCTGATAAAAAGACGATTTATTGAAGTTGTAAACCAAAGTTGTAATCCTAGGAATGTATTAGAACGTTGTAAATTAGTTTCTCACGCAAATGGGTGACTGTATTATTTGTAGGTGACGGGCTGCGGGTTGCTAACCGGCGACCTATCACTTCTTATGCAATGTTAATACTAGTTCATCTGGAGCCACACGACTACTTGGGGTGCGAACTACCCATCCAAATGGAACAATTAATGCGACATAATTAGGTGTAGAATATTATTAGTATTACTTATTACTACTGTACAAATTAACAAGTTTTAAGTTTAAAATAACAATAAAAGCCTTCCTCGAAGTATTAGACTACTCAGAAACTGAACGACTATTTTATGTACCTACCTGATCTGGTTCATATCCTACCAATCATGAATTAGTCATGCCCCATTCTTTCAACCTCACAATTCTACACTCTCTCTCACACTTGCACTCATACACTCACACACACACATATACATATTTAATCAAACATGTTAAACTGGTAACTTCAAATTGTTTACACCAAAACTATTATTTTACTTTTCTTCTTTTTTATTATCTACAATAGAATTATAATCAAATAAATACGGACTGATAAACTGTAATTGTAAATTAGGCCATCTGCGATGTCTACTGTCACTTATAGCACAGGCAATCCTATTTTAAGTGGCAGAGTTTTGTTGTTGTACTTTTATGATGTTTTGAACCAATAAACGTATTTGTATTTGTATTTGTACTTATTATTCGAATATTATTTATCTCTTTGTTTATTTTCCACATTATTTTTTCACAATTACCATTTCGTCTACTACGTAAACTTCAAACTTTAAGTGATTTTTATAGTAAAAAGTTCGTGACCTTTAGCCCGAATGACGTGATTACGAGGGTTTGGCAGATATCGATTATATAAACAAATAGTTATTGAGCATGTAATCGATAAACCTACCTATACATCACCTTCATTTAATTAATTAAGTATGCGAGTTTTTAACATAAATAAGACTTTCATTATTCAATTTAACATTTTTGAGCGCAATCTATTTAAATCAGCTGTCAGGAGTAATGGCGGACAATTACTGTCAAGTTGGAATGGCGGATTTAAAAATACGCTAGTGCATTTTTTAGTACTTGTAGTTTTTTATGTAACACAAATGATATTATGTGGGTTGGCGACGCAAGTGCGTCCGACTGCAACAATATCAAGTGATAACTTTTGCAAAACGAACATATTTTTCATTTTTGTCACATTTATGTATTTTAATGGAAGTTCGCGCCATAATTTTGTTGTCGTCACTTCACAGTTATCGATTTCGATTGTTATTTCAATATTCACGAGTATTTCGGTATTTGTTGCGTAAATAATTAAGTTACCAGACCAGTTAGCTTATAGCTATATTTAGGGTTCTAGGGCATAAAGTATGATAGCAATGCCAATATCGAGTTTAATAAAAGTCAATGCCAATTAAGAAAACTTGTTCACCCAAAAAGACACCAATTGCACATAAATTATTTATTTATCATGCAAGAGATATAAAAATCAAGCTGCCTAGCCTTTTCCCAACTATCTTAGGGTCGGCTTCCAGTCTAACCGGATGCAGCTGAATACCAGTATTTTACATAGAGCGACTGCCTGTCTGACCTCCACAACCCAGTTACTGGGTAATACGAAACCCCTTGGTAAGACTGGTTGTCAGACTTTCGGGCTTCTGACGACCCGTAACGTCTGTCAAAGATCCACGATTGACAGTCGGGACCAACGGCTTAACGTGCCTTCCGAGGCACAGAGGAGGCTTGGTATGTAAAGATGGTCACCCATCCATGGACCAACCCCGGTAAGCGTAGCTTAAAACCTGATGGATCGACCGATTACTTTAGCCACGAGCTCCTCATGCAAGAGACATGTTATCTAATAATAATTAATTATAATCCAGGTGAATAGCGAGTGATTGCTAACTTATTTGTGTCAATAATTAAAGTTAAACATCAAACGAATTACTTTTCATTAGCATAACTCACGATCGCTCGAATATTTAAATATTTTGAATGTATGTAGGTCGAATTACAGTAAAAAGTAAGTTTGTTTAATTAGTAAACTATTAAGACTGCTTCATCTATCTAGCCAACCTAATGAGTAAAAAAAGATGTATACTGGTAAATTATCAATTTTTAGATATAATTCTGTGTAGGGAAATTATTTCCTTAATAATGATGTGTCGTTCTTATTAAGATGTCCTTAATGAGCGTGACTTTATCGTATTTTCACATAATTTTCGACATTTTTGGAACATTGGTTTTACATTTCAACTATAATAACTGTCTCTGCTCGCTTCATCGTCGATAAAAACCTTAATTTATCACGAATATGCAAAAACGGAAGCCACAAACATAAGAATACCTCTGTCATAATAACCATCGCAAACTTATCCCATAGCGAAAGTAAAAGTTAGCCATTCAAAATATTACGGCAGCGACCATCTCCGACTTACGAAGACATTACTTAACATTGCAGGCATTGAGACGACAATGTATCGTGTTCTTGGCGATAGCGTGACGTATTATGTAAGGAGCTAGCGACCTGAGGTTTTTATGAAGCGACCTGTATGCTATATCGCTGGTATATGCGTGTTTTGTTAAAACGTAACGTGAAAAGTTATGACGTGGTTATGGGTTTACGTTTACTATGAGTTCTGTCAGATGAGGTAATAGGTCAGCAGTTTCCTTCCTGCTTCTAGAGGATCTCTAGCTTCGTGATGTGATAGTCCTCGTTTTTGTCGTACTCTTTTAGCAGTGAATGATTTGGTGGATGATTTTGATAAAGGGGATCTTGTTTTCATGGGAACGAAAAGAATAAGAATAATTTATTATTTAAGAAATTACATTTAGTTGGTTGAATCCCTGGACTACTCACACTAGAATTCTCTGTGTAGTGAGATCCAGAACCTTTAGACAAAATACTTTTGTGTTAACGTTAACGCTAACGCTTCGTGCAAAATGTATGGCAAAGACATTACTGGGCGTGAGTCACGTGACAGTTCTCTGTCTAACGTTTCGTGCAAAACGTCGTTGCCATACATTTAGCACGAAGCGTTAGCGTTAACCTTAACAGAAATGTATTTTGGCTAAGGGGGCAGGCTCCTTAGTTCCGGTTACGTTTCGTCCTATATAATATCATGTAATAGGTATATACATATATATTGGTTACAAATTGCAATATCTTAATAAGATTTTACTAATTCTTCTCATGAAACGCATAGGTACTGTAATACTTTGGACAAGTTTTTGCATGACAAGGTGGAGGAAAAGAAAAAGAGGAGCTCATGGCTAAAGTAATAACAGCCGCACGGATCGATCCATCAGGTTAAGCTACGCTTGCCGGGGTTGGTCAATAGATGGGTGACCTTTACATACCAAGACTCCTCCGTGCCTCGGAAAGCACGTTAAGCCGTTGGTCCCAGCTGTCAATCGTTTATCTTTGACAGTTGTTACAGGTCGTCAGAAGCCCGAAAGTCTGACATCCAGTTTTACCAAGGGGTATCCTAATCACCAAGTAACTAGCTTGTGCAGGTCAGATAGGCAGTCGCTTCTTGTTAAATACTGGTATTCAGCTTCATCCGGTTAGACTGGAAGCCGACCCCAAGATAGTTGGGAAAAGGCGCGGGCAGATTGAAGGTGGAGAAAAAGATAGGATTACTCTTTTAGATTAATTTATTATTTTGGGACATCCATCTATTAAAATTAACCTTGGCATAATGGAAGTAAGATGTTTGCACATTCGATGAATTTCTTAAAAAACTAGATACTAAAACTGTTTTTCGTGAAACTCGCATGTTGTTACACAGAATGTGACAAGTCGTGAGTCATATTATGTAAATGTATTGTAACGACTTTGAACAAATAAACTACTTCTTTTTAGGCTGAATAAATATTTAGTTTGTTTAGACACAATTTTGTCTGTTTTATCTTACGAATGCGAGATGAAATTCAGAATGATTTTATTTCCTACTGTTTCACCATACTGTGAAATGTGATAACATAAAATAGCTGTTCGCCTATCTCAAAAATGTAGTAAGTAGCTGATTTTATGTTCGCAATTTCTGGGTTTGGTTCATACTTAGTATAAGTTTTTCATGTTTATGAGTACTTTTACTCCCTGATAGATAGCGAATGAATTAATTGTCACTCCTCGTAATAACACAATAGAGAAAGACGCCTACAATTTTATGGGCGGATTTAATTGGATGCTTTCCAATTCAGCTCCAAATGCACAAAAAGCCTATAAACATAGGTTGTCGGCTATAATCAGTGCACATTAAGGAAAGCGAGGGAAACCGGGCAGAGTTGAGGCTGTTTTGTGTCGCGCACAATAGTGGCGAGAAATCTCGCGCGGACTATAACCGGGCTGGATTTGTAATGTGGAATAAATAAAGTTAGGGAGACGGGGCTAGGTACCAGATTGGAGCATAGTTCAAGTTTCTGACCCCAAAATATTTATGATATTGTTTAAAAGGCCTAGATTTTCTCAAGACCGTCCTTTATTACTCGTAACATATTGAGATAATATAGGTCGAAACAGTATCTACAAATATCTACAGCTAAATCAAAATTAACAGGGTTTGTTATAAGGATCGTAGTCGGTGACATCCTTCAGTTTTAATATAGGTACCCCATGGGAAGACGGATTACTTATATGAATATATAGCAGAGATATTCACGCAATATGGGCTATATGGAATCCTCATTATCATCATTTCAGCAGAAAGACGGCCACTGCTGGGCATAGGCCTAATCGAAGTGTCACCACAACGACCGCGACCGGTGCTGTACGTCTTGCATCCATCGGATTCTCGTGACCCTCAATATGAATGGAATACGGAATCGTTTAAGAACATAAATGGTGTACCAATGGACAGTGCCTCTAGACCACCAAAAATTAATAAGCATCACTGACTCAGCACATTTAAATGCCAGCAGCACAGATCTTTGAGATCTTATTCTAAATACAAGGAAAACGACAAAAAGAATCACATAACATCAAATAACGATCAACGCGATACTTCCGACCATCAGATAAGTCTTCTACGAAAGTGTACGAAGCTGCACGACCATTCACGAAGACTCACGGAGACGTACGCGTTCTCACGAAGTTTGCTACAGTTTCAACATGCTATGTGCTTCATTTGATACTATCAGTTATTTCTATTGTATCTGGTATAATTTAGGATGTTATGAAGCCGTTCACTTGAACTGGAACTGTAGGTAAAGTTTGGCGGGCTAAGGGTGTGTGCGTGGTTATTGGTGAAGCAGAGGAAACCTCAACGCTAACTTATCATACAAAATTATGCGTGTTAGTATCTGATTTTTTTTAAATAAATGATTAGCTACCTTGGTACCTATTAAAAGTAACAGCGTTTTGAATTTCTCCGAAACAAATTATTATGGGTGGACTAACCGAAATCGGGTTTCGTAAATTCTATGAAATAAAAGATCCGATACCATTGCGGACAAATGCCAAAGACATCATTTCATACAGTTTACGCACACTGATATCGAATTGGCATTCGATAATAATATCGTATCACATAATACTGAACTTCTCTCTCAGGAAACAAAATAAATGACCACTGTTCAGCGTACTAGCAACTTATTTACATAAAACAAAGCACGTGCATAATTATATACAATTTCGGGTAATAAGTTTGAACTGTACCAGTTCGGTAACATAACCTAGCATTGTTAGTATTAAATTATTTGTTGATTAATGTAATGTGGGTCACAGAGTCACAAAATTGGAAGCATGTGTGTCATAAATGGGACAGAATTATAGCTTGCACAAGGCTAGATTTGGATGGTTATTTGTTGCTCATATGATGTGTTGCTACATTTCTTCGTTTGCTTGGAAGACTCTATGTATAAGTCAAGGCTAAGATACTAGGAGATACTTTTGAAATATGTTCTTTTTCTTAAAAATGTTATGGTAGACTGTTGCGGTCGATGAGTTACGAGTATTATCTTAGAATTGATGAGCCTTTAGGGTTATTCTACTATTAGACTCAGCTATTGAGGATTCATGCAACATGTAGGTACTAACAAACACTTTCAACTCTGTACATTAATGAGACCACAAACTAACGAACTCTTTTAAACTAGCGAAATTAAAAAGCTTAATTTGTACAGAAAACTAAAAAAGCTCAAAGGTAATTAATTATAATAACCCAAACATACAAATCATGCAACCCATCTAAAATTAAGCATCTCTTCCGATCTACTTCCCATTCAAACCATCGCCGTCTCTGAGCGATAAATCACGCTGTTCACACGGTAATTAGACATGCGCATGAGTTGATTGATCGCACGGCTGCACTATACACCGCACACATAACCTAACAACAACTATAACATTGCTCCAACTATTGAACTAACAAAGTTGGAGCAAATTATAGATTTTATTAGGCTATAGTAAGCAAAATATTCAGCATATGGAAAGGATGTCAGAATCGGAGAAAATTTAGTTAGCCAAAGGTAGGAATGTCGCGAAAGTACCCGATAAGTTTTAAAATTTGCAGAAATGTTAGTGTTGCAAAATAACTACGTCTGGGTGAAACAATGCCATATTAGCACAAGTTATTATTTACATGTTCTTTCACTTTTCACCTTTGCAATGCGACAAAGTACACTTATCTATGATATTTATCTGAAGTTTTCTTTCTTCTATTTTTAACACACAGAATAGCTTCACTTCAGTTGTAACTAATTAACTAACTAACTCTTGAAAGTTAAATTTGACCCATTGCCCGGTTTCAATTGCCGGTGAGAATGCTTGATTAGCTAAGTGACGACTGACGTCATTATAAATCTAATATGGCAGTCTCTCAAAGATGGCGAACTAGATATTTTATATGCATTTCCATGATGCTGAGAAGAACAAAAAAACACATTTTTTTTTGTAAATTTTTTCATACTTTTACAATACATACATAACTGTAGTTTGAAGTTTGAACAGTTATTGTTATTTGTATACACGATGTAATGATTTAATAATTATTTGTTTTTAGGAAGTAATTCCTACACTCATTGAAAGCTGACTATTTTGCGATGCTATGGGCTAGAAGAAATGCACTGTTCCTGTGAAATTGGTCACGAGCTGATGCCGCGAGAAATAGTTAGTTTTATCTCTATGCTCAGCTCTTCGGTGTGATGCGCGCCTTAGTAGGCGTCAATTAGTGTTATCTTAATAAGATAATAGGCTCTTTTAGTAATACGTTATTATGTTTACGACCGAGTTATGAGAGGTTAATGTTATGGCTATTACGTTGTATCTTTGTAATAGCACAGATTAGTTTGTTATGTTTTATTCAATGAGCTAGGGCAATGACTTTAGCGTCTTCATTGACGAAGTTTTTTCTATGGTCTTAAAACTAAAATCATTTAGAGGATATTACCATCACTTTTTACCAACTCTTTAGATTCTTTTTTATTAAAGCTTAATTGAGTCTTTGTCCTGTTCTAAATTTAATTTAGATCCTTTCTAAACATATTTGTTTTTTTTTTCATAATAACTAAAGATAAATTCAGCTAAGTGTTATTAATGAAATACTTATTTCTATCCCGTCAGGCCCCCGGCATAGCAGACATAATTAAAATCCTATTGTCGCGTCTCCCTTTGGAAAAGCGTGGGGCCTGGCGGATTATTACTTCGACTAAAAATTGATCGAAGCCTTAATATTATGGACAGTCGTGTCTATGTATGTATACAACACATACTTTCCTCTAATAGGTCATATACTAACAAAATACCTCTGGCATCAATTGACATAACAGTTTTGTAATGGCTTGGTATTATTGTACTTCACACAAAACGTGTTATATAATAGACAAGTAATAAAGTGGTACTCCGCGGTACATAAGTACTATAAGTGACTAAAGGTTATGGCGGACAAACAAAAGCTTGCTAATGCTATCACCGAAACCATGCGTGCGCGCATAATTTGGTATAGGGCTGGCGAAAGTTAAAAAACCCGTGGGCTACCTACATTTCTAATATTAAACACCATACACTTGCAACTGTCTGATTATTATTATTTCGAAGAAAAAACAAAATAAAAGTATTGTTTACTGGCGTAAATAATATTGAGGTGCTGAATAATTTGAAAATAGAAAAAAAATATAGGTAACTCTCTTTTGTGGCAGCCCGGTAAAGACGGGACAAAATTATTAAAGAATTTCTAGTAAAATTTGCCCATCAATAAATAAGATTTTTATTGGTTTGTAGGTCACAAACCTTTCAAATGTAAATCCTTATATACTTAGATCTCTACAAAAATACATATTAATAATCGTCCGTCATATAATATTATGTCACTTTTTCAACATAAAAAAACTCTACCACACTTTTTTCATAAATCAATTTTAATTACTTACCTAAAATGTCTAATCCTTCGCTGCCAGCCCTAAGTTTCTCCGTATGACGCAAAGCGCGGAAGAGACTCGACCTTGACCTTATTGACACTTTCTAAGCGCGTGCGCCGGTCGCTTGCGTCACGCTTGGCCCGCCGCCGGAAACACCCGAACGAGTGGATTTGCACCGAACGCTCTATTGTAGAACATTCTCATCACATTTGCATTTTTATATGCTTTTTACGTCAAATGTTCTCTTTTCTGTGTTAATGACTTGTGCCGTCATTTGTTTTGATTTGTTTGCGAATTGCGGCGTAACTTTAGAAGTATTTGACTGTGTTTTTTATGTAAGTATGTATTCAGATTATGTATTACAGTTCCCTACATAATATTCACTGTTATTGAATGCTGATGAGACCCGCAAAAGATTTTTGAAAGTGAGAAGACAGTCCCAACTCTTCCTAGTTTTTAAAACAGGTCTCGTTATTTTTTAAAATGAAAAACCCCTAATTACTCAGAAACAATGCCATAAATAAATTTTCAAAATGTAATTTACAGTTTTCACAAAAGCACAATTGTAACGATTGTGAAATTGTCGCAAATACTTCGCGATGATAAATTAGGATCATTATAAAAACACTAGAAGCGAACCTTAGCGTGAACAGAAAATAGTGCACAGCACAATAGCCGCGCTTTCAAAACAAGGAGTTTAGAAAATAGAGAAAAATGTGTGTTTTGTGCGCTAGGGGTGTCGCAGAACAAAGATGAATGACTTGTAGGTGTTACAGTGGCTCGTGCCGGTGAGCACCGTGATGCAATGCTCTGCGGTCGCCAGGGCTGGCTGGAGAAATGGTTCTTTATAATGTGTATTAGTATGTCCAGCAGAAAAGACAAATTAAAATTCAGGAGTAAGAATTTTTCACTAAGGTCCTATGTGAGTAATTTAGCACCCAATCAATGTTAACTTTGATTCGGTATTTTAATTGTTACCTTTTTCAGCATAACTTATTAGGGAAGTGTGTATTTCAAGAGTTTACCGAAAATTCTCCAGTAATCTACTGCAATGTGTTGTCATCATTAAACCAATTGAGTAAATTACTAATACAGTTATGGCCACCTTTCAGTTTCTTTAATGAAAATCCATTACCAGCATTTCATAGCTTTTCCTCGCTTGGCAACCCTATAACTCAGCGTGATGCGGTGCGGTGTGCGCAAATGATTGTGATGCAACACGTGCCCGCCGCCGCAGCAGTGGGATGTCGCCCTTATGTATATGAATGAGACTACATTTTAGCTTTACTGTCAGAAACATTGTCTTTTTGGACGTTGAAATTTTATATAGTCCACGTCTGTGAAACAAGGAATAGAGAAAACCGTCCAAGTGCGAGTCGGATTCACGCATGAAGGGTTCCGTACCAATGTACAGGATTATACGCGTCTACTTGTTGCCATTATTAGAATCGAGCAAAAAAAAACAAAAAAAAAAACACGTATAAAGTAGAGGAGCCCGATTTAATTTTATAAATACACATTCTGTGAAAATTTCAACTGTCTACCTATTACAGATCATGAGATACAGCTCGCTGACAGACAGACGGACGGACGGATGGACAGCAGAGGCCTAGTAATACGGTCCCGTTAGTTACCCTTCGGGTACGGAACCCTAAAAATGAGCCAAAGTGTGTCGTTATGACGGCATCTAGGTACCCATTAAGCTATATAGGATTGGAAGTGAAGTTCCATTCTTCAATCGTGAGCATCATCACCCTTCTACTCTGATGGCAAAGCTACGTAGCTACATTTCATACGACTCGATCAGACATCAGCTCATTGCTCAGTTACTTCCTCTTTACCATTTCCGCTAAACAGTTAGCAGATTAGACGCCAAAGAAAGTCAGCGTTGTTTTTTTTTTAGCATTATGTAGTCGGAATTAAAGTTGTACCAAGTTATATAGGTACATACTATTTCTGTAGGTATTAAACCTGAATAAAAAACGAAAGTACTAAGTCACCACCCGCATGCAGCCATTTAGGTATTACAACATACTTGATTGACTGCTAGATTTGTTAAATTAAAACAACTAAAAGAATTAAATACATACTCGTAGAAATGTCCTTGTCTGTTTCAGGCATAGATTTCAATGGCTTCCTGTGTAGTTCTTACGACAGTGTCTTTGTTAGTCTCATTTGGAAAAACACATTCAAAGACGGTTCAGTGGCAGCTTAAAACGTTATTTATGGGTCCTTCTCTATTATTAAAAGAACGTAAATAAGCGTGTTTAACGGTGAAGGAAAACATCGTGTGGAAACCGGCATGTCCTAGAACCAAAAATTCGAAGACATGTGGACATCCACCAACCCGCATTCGGCCCACGTGGATGATTGCGGCCTCTGCTGGATGATTGCGGCTGCTGGGACACCCTCTGACAGAGTGCCCCAGCAATGGGGACAAAAACTTATAAGGCTGATGATAAGGTAATAAGCAACGTTATGAAGTCGAATTTTGAAATCGGTTAAAACTAAATGCAGGTTGTGGATTTTACTAATTTTCCGGAAGTCTGTCTCGTGTTTTATCATCCCACAATGGGCCAAAAAGCTTGTGTTTCGAATATTCTGTTTTTATCTAGGTCGATATGGCAATAAGAGAATATACAGTAAAACAAAAGAAGTGAATTAACCTATTGTTTCGCTATAAAACGGAATCGTATCAAAATGTTAAGTGTCAATTTAATTTAATTTTATTAATTATAATTGTATTTTACTGTTTTATCCATCATTATTATTGTCTACGTTTTTAAGTTCTATTTAGATGCTGTTTTTTATATTTGTTGCGTCATCGACATTGATAATTTATATTATTTGATAATTTTATTAAATCATGACCTTTATTTCCATCAAAACAAAACCTACTAAAATTATAAATATAAAAGTCTGGATAGATGTTTGCTATCACACAATCACGCCAGAACGGCTGAATGGATCAGGATGAAATTAGGCACAGAGATAGATTACAGTCTGAAATAGCACAGAGGCTATAATTTATGATGGGGGAAGAACTAATTTCACGCGGGAAAGTCGCTGGCAGAAACTAGTAGATCCATCATCATCAGTCTCCTGCCCTTATCCCAATTTATTTGGGGTCGGCGCAACATGTTTTTTCTTCCATACTTCTCTATTAGTCGTCATCTCTGTAGTCACCCCCTTTTTACCCATATACTCTTTCACACAGTCCAAAACTAACCCGAAACTAAAAGAATATAAAATAAATAAAATCCTACATTTTACTATGGAGCATGGAGCTCCTAAAATAAACCAAATTAGGAATAGCTTTTCCCATTTATCCCTTTTCAAATAGCATTTGAACGTGGTTTTCTCTGTCTTATCGAATCTCAACTTAACTCTGACTGAAGTTAACAGCTTTTAACGACAGTTCTGCATTTAGACCATCTATCTGCAACTTCAGATTGTGAAATATTACCACCGCTGGGTGGAAAAGTTTCCATGTATTTCAGTTAGTTCTGACGTTGCTACATAGAATCTGCCACGAATGCAAGATTTTATTCTCTTTGTCTTTTTATAGATTTCAAGAAGCTAGTAGAAATGGGTTTTTGGTTGTTTTTTTTTTTGCAATTTTTGCCTTTGACAGAGAATTTTTTGCATCTAAATTAATGTTAAGTTTTTTATAATGTGCATCATTATTTTTTTCGTGTATGTTTTGGTCCCAGCTGATTTGTAGTTCTTTGGATTTATCTAGTACGTTCACAAGCTCACGTATATTCATATGGTGGTGGGTAGAAACAACAGAACGGCGTCTGCTCGGATCCCTATATACTCCTTATAGATTGATTTGCCTGAGTATTTAATAAAATGTAAATTTCGTTATTAGGTACTTACCGCCATCTTCAAGTGAACCATCTTGGGGGACGGCAGCTTCCTCTGTAAGAGAACATTACAAATTAAAATCCACACACTAACCATTAGTTAAAGCTTTTATAATTACAAACCAAGCAATATTTAATTAGCGTCCCGTACGAGCTCACTCACGGCCGCACTCACCAAGCTCGGCTTATTATGCTCTAGTTTCACTTTATATGAAGGAAAGTAGAGCTTTAAATTACTTTACAAGTATTTTATTAAAAGGGGAACATGAAAATGTTATTTAATTTTGCTACCTTTTGTTTTAGTTTGGCCTTCAACTATTCATGTGTAATAGGCAGGTAGGTACTATGTCGGTATTGAAATATTGTAACTGAGTTTTCGTGTACCTACTTTCAGATTTCGCAGTAATTTCGACACGTTTTCGGAGCCGAGGACAATTTAATAATTTGTTGAGATTTTCTAATTTTATTTCAGTGGAAATCTGAGCTTTTATGTTTGAGAGATTGTTTTCAGAAATATTTTCTTTGATCATTTTCCTCTCGTAAAAACTCTAAGAACCTTAATTTTACTTTTTTGATTAAATGAATTACAGTTTTCCTCGTTTTTAGGGTTCCGTAGTCCTAACAAGGACAAGGAACCCTTATAGTTTCGGTCTGTCCTTCTGTCCGTCCGAGGCCTAGCGTAGAGACTGTTAGTAATAGAAAACTGCAATTTTGCATGCATATAGCACGCGACAAAAACGAAACCATAAAAATTAAAGAAAAAAAAAATATGGTACTCGTAGCTCCCCTACATGTAAAGTGGGAATGACTTTTTTTTTCTTGCCTATCCTATTAGTGTAGATTGGTTTTTCAAAATCATTTGTGAAGACTATTTTTTGACTTAGTGATTCGTTTGCAAAATATTAAACTTTAAAGTGATAATTTTTGTTAGAGTCGAACGTCCCCTCAAACTAAAAACTAAACTGTTGGCTTGAAAAACCTGAAAAAAATCGTGATGGTAGTTTAAACATAGAACGAACTTTGAAGAAAAACTATCACGGTTATGTTAGCTCTGTTAGTTTAAGAGTAATAGTCGCCCAAGTTATAAAATGTACCTACTTTCGTACAAACCACAAAAACCTTAGAAAAAATTAAAGTTAAAGTTATATGAAGCTATATTTAAAACGGGTAGAAAACCTTTAAAATTTTGAAAAAATAAAACCGTTTTTTTCGTTTTTCATTCAAACATCCGTAAAACCGTGAACTATATTGATATTTCATAGTAATGAACATAAAGTTCTTTTAAGTCCGCATGTTATAACGGGTGACTACGGAACCCTACACTGCGCGTGGCCCGACGCGCACTTGGCCGGTTTATTTCAATAATCCCGGTTAGTTAGTTATCAAGAACAGATTCGTGACATTTATTAAATATTTTAATGAAAATGAATTATTTTTTTACACGAAATAAAATGAAAATGGATACTGTTCTTATTTCTTAGTATTTTAAGGGGTTTGACCTTTAAAGGAAAAACGGAACCTTTAATAATACTTATTATATCGTGTTGTTGTGTTTGTACGTCTTTGAGATACTTTATTTTCTATTATAAATTATTTATAAGGAGGACGTCTTTACAATTCTATTAGAGGTTGTGTTTTCAAACGTAGCACTTATGCTAAGCTGTTATTAAACTTTTAACGTTTGCAACCGTTTTTTCCCACTGATAAGTAGAATTTTATATTATAAAGATATATTTTAACAAGACAGGGTTCTGTACAAACTTGCAAGAGCAACAAAACTGCAGCTTACACTTTATTTACATAATGCTAAGACAGCAAAATAAATTATTTTGAAGTAATTTGCGGTAAGTAGACGGCGCAGGCGCAGGGTTGTTGCAACTTATAATAGTTATAATTGTTTACGAGGATGTTTCTTAAGCTTTGTTACTTTAAGAAATAGGCTCCTCATGCAAAATATTGTCACGACTTTGTCAAAGGATTTATTATTCAAAGCAGTATTGAGTTTAATGCAATTTTCCCGAAAAGACTTGCGTACGCGCAAGTGTGAGTTACATTCTTCTATTTAAAGAAGTACTAGTTTGTAGAATGAATAAAATTCACTATTTTGTAACCAACTTAATCTTACAAAAATGAGCGTTCCCTTTTATTATATTAAAGCTTTTAGTTTACCATTGTTATTTTTCACTCGATTTGTATACTTAATACACTTGGCAAATCTTAATTAATCCATACGTACTCAATAACTTCACTACACCCTACACAATAAATCTGCACCCTTCTAAACTATAAATAAATCACACACAAAACTTACCAAAAGTTCACAGAATCCGAAAAGCACAGAAAACGTCAAACAGAAAAAAAAGTCACAAACTTCGTGTTATGTCGTGAAACTTCGGAGCAGTTCGGTCGCGTGACGTGCGCACGCGACGATGCTGTGTTGCGGGCTGCGAGCGCGCATCTTCGCTTTATACGCAGCCCCCCTCCCTCCGGCGAGGATATGTAATGCCACTAAATATGCTCTAATAATTGGTGTAATGATACCTCCGATGATGGGTTCCATCGCTCAAGGGAAGTGAAAGGTCAGCGGGAGATGAACTAAGTTGAAAATGTAAGGCGTTTTCCAATAATTTTCTTACACGACGCGTTCTATACAACTCGGGATGTCTTTATATTTAAAGAGGTCCTTAAATTATCTTCCGAGTCCCCGAGGAAACACGAAGTTTTCGAGTAGGTACTTCCTGTTGTTACCCTTCAGATTGCCCGGCAAATATCTCAAGGATTATGTTAAGCGGAAAAGGAACCGTGTTGTCGTTAGTTCTAAGCTCCTAACCAACGACAGGTTGATAAGGATTCTCAGATTCGACAAATTGTCAGACTGACCGTCTGTTTAAGGACGTCTGATTCAATTTGCTTACCTCCAGTCAGTCCACTAAAAGGTGGGATGCTTTTACCGCCTTTCAACATTCTCCCCTCCTCCTCCTCTTCTCTCTCCTTCCTTAATATGTTTTAAATAACCAAATAAATAAGTGGGTTATTTGAAACCTCCACCTAAATTTTATAATAATTTAAATTGGGACAGCAGCAGGAAGAAATACTTAAGTATGTTGGGTTTCACAAATAGATTTATTCTATGGTCAGGTAAACGCAACGCCCGGCAGAGCTTTTTCACCTACTATTACTATCTTCATTCAATCCCTTACAAAGTCAAGACATAAGGAGCCCTATTCTCTGTTGTCCAGCTTGTTTTATAGTCGTGTCGTATCTTGACATGTAAGTGTGAAGTAACTTGTACCTACTGACACCCACAATGTAACGGTTTCTTAGGAATACAGCCCTATTCCCAGAAAGATTAGTTTTATCTGCCAATGGTTATATCAAAAATGTTAAAGTGCCTAAAATAGGTGACGTTCCATCCATAGCCATAACGATTTTGAAGTCATTCTGCCCGCGCCTTTGCCCAACTATCTTGGGATTGGCTTCCAGTCTAACCGGATGCAGCTGAATACCAGTATTTTACATGGAGCGACTGGCTATCTGACCTCCACAACCCAGTAATTGGGTAATACGATCCGCCTTGGTAAGACTGGCTGTCAGACTTTCGGGCTTCTGACGTAACGATTGACAGTCGGGACCAAAGGCTTAACGTGCTTTCCGAGGCACGAAGGAGTCTCGATATGTAAAGAGGGTCACCAATCCATGAACTAACCCTGGCAAGCGTAGCTTAACCTTATGGATCCACCCGTGCGGTTGTTATTACTTTAGCAACGAGCTCCTCCTCGCTTTTGTCGTAGCAGTTCATAATATGTCAGGTTTATCAAATGACCTGCTATTGTTTGACAGTTGTTGTTACTGATAGAAAGTCACTCTGCCTATTTTTTTTTTATTTTTTTTTTCTTTTTGACTGGCGAGTTCTTCTGGTAAAATCCTAAAATTCTTCCTTTAACTAACCGTAGGTACCATTAGGTACAGTTTATGCATTTTCAACCGACATTGAAAAAGGAGGAGGTTCTATCGACTGTGTGTATTATTTTGTAATTAGTCCGGTCAATTTAGACATTCGAAGGTACATAAAGTCCCAACAAGCTGAAAATCAGTAAAATTGTTCAAAACATAATTATAAACAATGTTTAAAAGTTCCCCATCATTCCCGTGTATGGAAAAAATTTTATTCAAGGTCAAAGGTAAAAAAATGAGTTTTTCGCGATTTTCAGCAAAACTGTAAGTTTTATAATAAAAGTACCTCAGACAAAAATTGTAGATACTAAAATTTATCAATACTTTTTTCTTACGAGCCACCGTTTCTGAGATATAACGATTCAAAAAGTTATAAAAGTTGTTATCGCCATAATATGCACACGTTTCCACGCCACCTATGAGGTAGTGTACTTAGCGCGTTTTTTTTAACATGAGAACAAAATATGTATGGAGCTCCATACACGGAATGATGGGGAACTTTTAAACATTGTTTATAATTATGTTTTGAACAATTTTACTGATTTGCAGCTTGTTGGGACTTTATGTACCTTCACTCTCATTTTTTGGTCTAGATTGACCGGACTAAATGTATGTTCACAGATTTCTCTGTCAATTTGTGGACCGATTTTCAAAATAATTTTTTTATTCGAAAAAGTATACTCTTGAGGTGGTTCCATTATAAATTTTATCAAAATTAATTCAGCACTTTTTGAAAACATCAACAAAACAAAAAAATATGTGTACACAGATGACATTTTGGTTTCTTCCAATTATGTTCAAATTCCATCCTTGGTCCATGTTATTGGGGTTATCAATTCGGGCGTAACTTTAATATTTAGTTTTAGATCTGAGATAAAACAACTAAAAAGTGAACGTCGATGTCAAATAACGAAGAACACCAACCAAATACCAACTTCCGGAATTAAAGTTATTTTTTTCAGTGTCTTTTCTTTTTTTGGAAGTTGGGTGTATTTTTTGTAAAAAAGTTTTTTATAATAAATAATAATAGTCGTTCGACTCGTTGGGAATCAAATCAGGGCCCATAGCGTTAAACCCAAATACTACGCTGTGCTACGCCATGCTACGCTAAACCGGTCTGGAGTAGCGTAGCTCTGTGTACTGTGTAGGTGTCTAGACACATGTATAGGTGTGCGTAGTAGTAGTTTTCAATCGATTAATAAATACCTATGGGAATCATTGTATAAGTACAATAATGTAAATTTTCAATTTTACGGTCGGTGAAATTATCATGGGAATCTGTAGTCGTTTTCAATTAACTTTATAAAACAAAACAAGCGGAAGGTTGCCAGCAACGGCGATGTTTATTGAACTACAGAAGTTGCTTTACGAAATTAACTAAGACTCCCATTTTTAATTAAAATTGCATTCACTAGAGTCTCGGAAAAACTGAGTATGAAGTTGATAAAAGAGCCAAGAGGAATTAAAAGTAGTTTCTTTAGTAGATTTGTTTTGTCTCAAAGAAAATTGGAAAATAGCAGTATTCATGCGATTTTTCCTTGTTCCATTGGCAATAAAACATGTAACTCGTATAACATTGTGTTGCATTTTAATGTTTGATTAGCTAACATCACTGTTGGTGAACTACCCATTTCGATCATGTTTTTTTAAATGATGGAGGCATACTTCAGTCCTCTCCTAACAAACGGAAGAATGTGTCGTAATTTGACTGAAATCTCACTATTAGTATAGTTTTACATATGGATAATGTGACAGAAAAGCTGAAAGGGCATCGCTTGTCGTGGTCTGGTGGAGGGATGAAACGCATGTTATTAAATAGTTATGAGTATACATGTAATAGATGGAGAGGGAGAGGGAAGCAAAAAAAAAGATGTGTGAGAAGTGTTATGAAGGAAAAGGGAGTCAGTTGATAAGACAGAATAGAAGAAAAAAACGTGTTGCGCCGACCCCTAGTAATATGGAACAAGGTGAGGAAAATGATGATGGGTATAGTATCACAAAAACTAAGCTAACGAATATATTTGCCAGAGAAACTTGATTTCATGGATACAGGACAAATTATAAAGTTGTAATAAAAATATAACCTTTTCTTCAATAATTTCCATATTTTGAATCGTGCGGATTACTATCTTGTTTGATTGTTGTTTGTTGTGGTTATTTTATTGTTTTCCTGGTTTTATTCTAGCTAGTCTCATTACGAATAAATACGCCTTTACTTGTTATTGATTAGCAAGAAATGTGTTTTTTTTTTGCAAAAACCTTGTTAAATTACTTCGATAATATTAAAATCACGTATATTCCTTGGGATTTCTCGAATAGGTACTTCCTATCAAAGAATACCCTAGTCATTATCTTTTATTGATTGTTTTCAAGAGCGCGAAAAATATAAACATATTTTTTTTATATGTGACTCCAATTAAACATCTGAAAAGTTCATAACAAGTTACTTTTCAAGCAGTCTGATTGGTGATAATTGTTTCAGTTCAATCTCAGATTTTATAAAACAAAAAATTGTTCTTTTTTCTTATTTTTGTGTCCTACTTTTTAAACAGTTATGTAATTGAAATCGAGGAGTCTCAAGCCATTTATTTTGGTACGAGTACATATCCCACATGAACAAATCACAAAAAAAACGACCACACTTACCAAACGGCAGCCGCCATTCTGTTTTTTGCTCAGAATTCATATGCCTTTGTCACTTTGATTGCCAAGAGTAATATAACGATATCTCATTTGTTAAAATCCATCCAGCAGTTTAGGCTACAGAGCGTGCCAAAGAAATATACATACATACAAACTCTTGAATAACATTACCCTCCTTCTGGTAAAGTCGGGTAAAAGATACCATTAATATAACATCTCGCCTGTATACCTCGAAGGGCAGGTCAGAAGTGTAGTCATAGTGCTCACACATTAATATAACATCTCAACTGTATATCCTGAAGAACAGGCCAGAGGTGTAGTCATAGTGCTCACACATTAATATAATATCTCAACTGTATATCCTGAAGAGCAGGCCAGAGGTATAGTCATAGGGCTCACACATTAATATAACATCTCAACTGTATATCCTGAAGAGCAGGCCAGAGGTGTAGTCATAGTGCTCACACATTAATATAACATCTCAACTGTATATCCTGAAGAGCAGGCCAGAGGTGTAGTCATAGTGCTCACACATTAATATAACATCTCAACTGTATATCCTGAAGAGCAGGCCAGAGGTGTAGTCATAGTGCTCACACATTAATATAATATCTCAACTGTATATCCTGAAGAGCAGGCCAGAGGTATAGTCATAGGGCTCACACATTAATATAACATCTCAACTATATACCCTGAAGAGCAGGCCAGAGGTGTAGTCATAGTGCTCAGACATTAATATAACATGTCAACTGTATATCCTGAAGAGCAGGCCAGAGGTGTAGTCATAGTGCTCACACATTAATATAACATCTCAACTGTATATCCTGAAGAGCAGGCCAGAGGTGTAGTCATAGTGCTAACACATTAATATAACATCTCAACTGTATATCCTGAAGAGCAGGCCAGAGGTGTAGTCATAGTGCTCACACATTAATATAACATCTCAACTGTATATCCTGAAGAGCAGGCCAGAGGTGTAGTCATAGTGCTCACACATTAATATAACATCTCAACTGTATATCCTGAAGAGCAGGGCAGAGGTGTAGTCATAGTGCTCAGACATTAATATAACATCTCGACTGTATATCCTGAAGAGCAGGCCAGAGGTGAAGTCATAGTGCTCACACATTAATATAACATCTCGACTGTATACCCCGAAGGGCAGGCCAGAGGTGTAGTCATAGTGCTCACACATTAATATAACATCCCAACTGTATATCCTGAAGAGCAGGCCAGAGGTGTAGTCATAGTGCTCACACATTAATATAACATCTCAGTTGTATAGCCGGAAGAGCAGGGCAGACGTGTAGTCATAGTGCTCACACATTAATATAACATCCCGACTGTACATCCCGAAGGGCAGGCCAGAGGTGTAGTCATAGTGCTCACACATTAATATAACATCCCGACTGTACATCCCGAAGGGCAGCCCAAAGGTGTAGTCATAGAGCTAACACATTAATATTACATCTCGACTGTATACTCCGAAGGGCAGCCCAGAGGTGTAGTCAAAGAGCTCACACATTAATATTACATCTCGACTGTATACTCCGAAGGGCAGCCCAGAGGTGTAGTCATAGAGCTCACACATTTTTCATGTGGCGAGCCTGTGGCCATCATAAGGTACGAATCCAGACTCCTGGGTACCTACCTAAGTAACTACCAAAGTGGGTCTCCTTTATTTTATAAAGCTGCCTTAAAAGATGATTCTAATTTTCTCTTACAGGGTTTTATTTTAAAAACTTTTGCCTAGTTACTTACCTTTGATGTAGTACTAAAAGGATACTTCCAAAGTTGTGGTAATAAACAAAAAACAGAGAAGAGCTGTGGCCTTTACGACTGACCGCAGGGAGAGCTGGCAGGAGTGAGTTCAAAGTAAAATAAAAAAGTCAACAAGCTGGTGTTAGGTATAAACTATTACATTATGACGAGTGAAGCCTGGAGGCGGATTAATGTGAAAACAAGACGCAGAAGGCTTACGGAACTAAGCCAGATTGTTTTCAGGCTTTTTAAAGCCCTTTTTTTGTATTCCGTACCTGACGGGTAAAACGGGACCCTATTACTAAGACTCCGCTGTCCGTCCGTCTGTCTGTCTGTCTGTCCGTCTGTCACCAGGCTCTATCTCATGAACCGTGATATAAGCTAGACAGTTGAAATATTTACGGATGAGATGTTGCCGCTCTATCAACAAATACTAAAAAAAACAGAATAAAATAAACATTTAAGGGGACTCCCATACAACAAACGTGATTTATTTGCCGTTTTTATAGACAGTTTGTACGGAACCCTTCGTGCGCGAGTCCGACTCGCACTTGGCCGGTTAGTTTTAATAGTTTTTGATAGGCTCTCGTTTGACCACAATCTTACCTGATGGTAATCGATGATGTGGTCGAAGATAGAGCACGCTTACCTAGAACTAATCTACTCACTCTTGACTAAAAAAGCCCCCGGGTTGTAGCTATCAGGAAACATAGACTCCGGCAGGGAATACACGACTTATATGTTTACTGGGAACATTCAACTAGTTCCAACTTTCTGACTAAGAGTCGGCTCACAACGAGACGCCTCAGCCTCGTCACGAGGCATCACTTTTTAAGATAATGATTCAAAATAGAACTTTTTTTACTACAAAAAAGGTGCACATTTCATTGAAAGAACTGGATTACGCCCACGCAGCTCCACGATGTGACTCGCAGCGCATTTGTTTTTTTTTTCGCTAAATTAATTTTTCTTTAGATCGATAGAGATAGGTATTAAAATTAAAATAAGTGATGACGGTAAGTTGGCGCGTGTGGCGCAGGGTGCTAGGCGCCCCGGGCGGCCGCCCGGGCCACCCTCCTAAAGCCCGTAATACAAAAGTCTAGTACGGTTACGGTATAATAAACATTATTCTATGCCTGTCCATTTTGTAAGCATCTCTCACTGTGAAAATTTTATTGAAGTGAGCGTGTGTGCAAGTGCACTTTGAGATTTTTGCAGAATAGCACTACTGTAGTGCTCTGCTGTAAAAATCTAACCATAAAGACTAAGGTAAAGTAAGCTGTCAACCCCTAGCTTGAGGAAGAATGTCAGTTCAGTTCAGTTCAGGAGACATGTTTACAGAACAGACAAGCTGTAAGTCAAAGTGCCGCGACACACATGCGCTGCACCCGGGACTGCGGACGGCGAGTAATGGGTAGGTCACCGTCCGATCAGCAACAGGCCCGAGAGTCGACGGCGCATAGTGTTCCACGCGCGCCTCAAAGAGTTGTCAGCAAGAGACGTAGCCCGTCATGGCCGATGCCTGCCCGGGGGTTGAGGATAAATTCGAATCAGAGTTACCTCGCCCCTGGGCACACGAGGCAGGAAGGAACAGGGGTGGGTTTTAGTCAGTAAGAGTCTGACACGCCCTCCCGCTCCACCCAGAGCGGGAGAAGTCATAGGATGATTTCCCACTCCAAAAAAAAAAAAAAGAGGAGTGGAACTTTTATGAATGTGTCTACCTTGTGGTGCCATTAGTGATTTAAAAACTAGCACCACTGTCAAAATGACGAGTTTCATAGAATTAGTTTATATGCCACTCAAAAGTTGAATTAAGTGCCTACTTTGTCGTTATAGAATATTTTTTTTTAGGACCTGGCTTGTTATGGCGGGGGGATTTTAGGTACTTACCTACTTCAAAAACAGTAGGTACGTATATTTTTCAAATGCTATGGTTACCTGCCGAAACGAAAGACTCACAAATAAAATAAAAATAACACAAATAAAAATAATGTTCCGTCTTTTCTGTCCTCAAATAGCCCAATGAATGTTGACCCAGTTTCCAATTACAACATTTTCAGGATTCTCACTCTTAAAGTCAAGAATCACGGTACCAGAAAATCCTGAAAATTACGCTGAAAGAGACGCCATAATGATCTCATTAAAATTGTGAGTAGGTGGCACCAGATAATGAATAATAATGGCAGCGTCAATCAGGACTTGCTCGGCGCTTTCTTTATTCGCAATTCTGAACATAATATTGCCATAACATCACGGCTGTAGTTCTTGAGGGGTGGGCAGAAGTGTGATATATCTAACATTCACATTTCATGTCTTGGTATTTTTTCGTTATAAAAACTATTTCACTAGTTACATATCAGATTTTGACTGTAGAGTGTGAGAACTCTCGTACAGAAGGCCAAAAGTACCTAAGTGGTAACAAGATGACCTAAAGCTGGCCTAGCCTAGTATAGAGTACTTATCCATAGAATAAGTGGTCAGCTTATACTGGTGTTGTTGTCATTGAAGCGCGGTTTACTGTACTTTGACTTATTATCATCATTCCAGCCGAATGACGTCGACATAGGCCTCCCCGGCGTCGCCACATACTCAGGGTCGCGGGAATTCCTTAAAGAGTCACAGCGGTCCTGGTACGCACACGCAACTGAAGGAACACGAGTGGGTTTTAGTCACTAAGATTCTGACACGCCCTCCCGCTCCATCCCGAGCGGGAGAAGTTATTTGATGATTTGCTAACCTAAAAACAAAATGGCATTCGTTCCGGTTCTTATCAGACAGATAGCGAGATAAATCATGGTCTTCATTGATCTCAAGTTCTAGTCTAATGCGGCAATTTATATTCACTGTTGACACAAGATGGCGCGTCAATAGATGCCCACGCGCACGCTTCGCGACGATCTGTGGTGCATTTACATTGTTTTATTAGGTTTTTCACGTGCTTAGTATGGTTCTGCGATTTTCTAGCTATTATGTAGGTAGATCTGTAAATTTGATTGGTTTTTGGATAGACAATAATTCAAGTTAAAAGGCGATGATTAAATGTCAAGATTCTTAACTTGAAAACAATCTATGTTTGCTATTATTTTTTAGATGAGTTATTTTCAGATACTTTAGTCCCCAAATTCAAGTTCCGTATGGTTAATGATACTCGTGCTCATATATCGTGATCACTACAATTCCTCAACCAGCAGGGGTGGAGGACTGCCCGGGGGTGGAGGACTGCCCGGGGGTGGAGGATAAACTGCCCGGTGGTGGAGGATAAATTCGAAAGAGTTACCTCGCCCCCGGGCGCGTAGGGCAGGGAGGAACAGGGGTGGGTTTTAGTCAGTAAGAGTCTGACACGCCCTTCCGCTCCACCCTAGAGCGGAAGAAGTCATAAGATGATTGCCCACCCCCCAAAAAAAAAAACAAAACCAAGCGGGGTAATTTTTATGTATGACATTAATACCTTTGGAGGTCATATCTTACTTACGAAGATGATGTAAATAGGTAGTTATATAAGTAGGTAACCTATATAGGAAGAGCTCGTGGCTAAAGTAATAAGAGCTGCACGGGTCGATCCATCAGATTAAGCTACGCTTGCCGGGGTTGGTCCATGGATGGGTGACCATATTTACATACCGTGATTCCTCCGTGCCTCGGAAAGCACGTTAAGCCGTTGGTCCCGGCTGTCAATCGTTGATCTTTGCACGTCGTAACGGGTCGTCAAAAACCCGAAAGTCTGACTACCAGTCTTACCAAGGGGTATCGTATTACCCAGTAACTGGGCTGTGGAGGTCAGATAGGCAGTCACTCCATGTAAAATACTGGTATTCAGCTGCATTCGGTTGGACTGGACGCCGACTCCAAGATAGTTGGGGGCTAGGCAGGTAGAGATAGGTAACCTTTCGCAATTCGAGCCGAAAAACGTCCACTCCTTGACTTCTCCCCCCTCTCCACCCTCTCCCAATCGTCACCACATCAATCGGTCATCCATCTAGTCTTTAGTCACCTAGAACTAACGCGCTCCCTCCAAATACCAGGATGGCAACCAGTCGGTCCTCTTTAAATTTGAAGGCACGTGAACACATTCGCAAGAAGTTGGAAGAATTATCACAGCGCTGATTCGTTGGTTTCATTATTCTCAATTACATTGTTAATATTGTTGTGTGTAGGTATCTAAGTATGTATTTATGATTGTTTTTTTTCCTGTTAATTTCCTTTAAGTTGCACCTGCCACATTCCGTCTTAAGGTCGACTCGTAGAAAATGCCTAAGGCATTAAGCCCGCCTTTGTACAGTAATTTTTACCGGTGCATGAAGTTTAATGAATGAATAAATAAAATAAACTGGTGAAAAGTGGTAATTGCGACTTCGGATACATTTGCCATTAATGAATCTAAAGACAACCCTGAACAGTTTCAATCTGTGATCACAAATTCTGAAAACATAGCAAGACTAGAAAAGCCTACCATGGAGGTCTAAGTTCAAGATCAATTTTCTAATGAAATGACATCATTCATACCAAAATATCACGAACCATGTCAACGAAAGACGTTTACAGGAAAAGAGTGCAATGTGACAATAAAGCACTTGTGCCAAAAAACGGTGAGATGAACCTTGGCAGAGCCTTCTAAACTGAGATACTATCTAGAAGGAGATATGATCTGGAGTCGTGACGATGCGTCATGTGGGTGTCAACAGCCTTGCTAGTTTTATTACGGTCGTTTTGAGGTTCTTGACTATGTTCTAGGAAAAAGCGTGAACCCACTATAAAGCTTGGGTATTTTTAGTCTTTGTGTAATTGAGTCACATATACATAGTATACCTAAGTGGAAATTATGTTATTTCTTAACTACTTCTCACCAGTTCTTTTCTAATTAAAATCGTTTATGTGTAGCTTCACTGCCTCGGTGCTTTTCTGGCCACTGTTGATTCTGGATGTGCAGTGGGAGGAGAAGAGTTACTGTGGTGGTGGAGGAAATGGTGAGGCTGGCTTGTCCCAAAGAAAAAAGTCACATGAGCCATTTTCAAAATTTCATATCCGGAAAAGTTGCATCACTTGTCGATGAATTCAGCCTTTCGCAGTCCTCTGTTGGACATGGGCCTCTCCCAAGCTGCATCACAACACCTGGTCCTCCATCACGGCCGTCCGCATTCAATCTGCCGCAGCCACCATCAGACATAAGATGTCATTTGAATGCTGTCATAAATAATTCGCCAACTGAACGTGGTTGATTCAACTACCAGGTTGGTTGGTTGGGTGGGAGTGTTTGAAGGAGACACCGCAGACCTAGAACGCAAAAGGCAACTGAAGGAACACGGGCCTGCCCGGGGGTGGAGGATAAATTCGAAAGAGTTACCTCGCCCCTGGGCACTCAAGGCAGGGAGGAACAGGGGTGGGTTTTAGTCAGTAAGAGTCTGACAGGCCCTTCCGCTCCACCCTAGAGCGGAAGAAGTCATAGGATGATTTCCCATCCCCCAAAAAAAAAAAAAAAAGGAACACTGGTGGGTTTTAGTCAGAGTCTGACATAGGTCTAAGCGAAGTCATCTGGTGATTTTCCACCCTCAAAAAAAACTTATTTACAAAAAATAGAACCGACTTCCAAAAAAAAAACAAAAATAGTGCAAGATAACTTTAATTTCGGCAGTCGGTGTTTCTGGTTTTGTGTCTTCGTTTTTTGACACCGACTTATTTTGCATTTTTTTTTTCAAAGTCCTTTAAAAAAATTATAAGATATATAGCAGTGCTATTACGAGTACGTGTTTCTTTAAGATTTTTCTCGCAGCAACAGGTACACGTCCCACAGCCTACCCCTGTGGGAAAGAGAGGCGTGATATTTGTATGGAGATCAGTAATTAGACGGTAATCTGACGAATTACTTTCTGGTTTCATACTCTTTTGTTCTGTGCTAATATAAATCAATGATAACAATTAGTTTTACATGTAATTGACGCGCGTTGATAGCGATCCTTCGTAACGAAACTTATTGTTTTAATAATGTCAGTGAAGCTGTAAACTTGGGATTTCTCATAACGTCGAGTAATTGATTTGATACACATGTTCTTATTTCAACACCCACATGGTTAATGCGTAGCTACTTAATCTGCAAAAAAAAAACAGCTAAAAAGTATCAAACCAGTAATTTTTCAAGTAGTTGATGCAGTTAGTAGTATTTGTTTTATTTCCCTCAACTGCATCAAACTGCTTGAAAAGTAACCTGTTTGTAACTTTTTGGTTGCTTTTTGCAGTCGGGTTTTTTAATTTTTTTATTTCCTGAATGCGTTCTATTTTTGAAAACGCTTAAACAAGCCATTCATTTTTAAATCCCACATTACCATGTTACAAAAACAAACACATCCCTTTACGACTCACTACTCAGAGATGTGGCCTAACAGTCGTTGTACAGAGGGGGTTCCGGAGTCATTTAGCGGAGTGAATTTTATTTTGAAAATAGGTAATTAAATAATACTTTTACACGTCAACATTTTTTGCTGACGTGTAAGACGTGTGCTGTGGTCGGCGAACATGCTGGAGGCACTACACCGCCATGGGAGCCCCAACAAACCCCTGAAAGTGTTGTTATACTGGACGCGCAGAGCATTGAAGGCATTTTTAGTGTAACTACTCCACAGGTTGCACGTGTATAACGTTTGACAATAGCTTTTGAATAGTGTGACTTTAACGTCACGTGAGCATCGCGCAAACCTGCGAGAAAGCATATTACCCCTCACCGACAATGCCCTGCGCTCCCTATCCATGTCCATATCATCATTTAGTTTCTCATTGACCCAGTGACCCAAGTACTTAAATTTTTTACCCTGAGTAGAAACACCGAAACAAACTCAGGGGTCAGTCTCTTTTAAAGTCCATACAATACTTAAATTAATAAATAATACTAGAGCCCGTTATTCCAAATTAACATCTAAAATAAACAACTATACTATAAAAAGTCTCTTCATTCGGTGTGCTGGGTACCTATTGGCAAAGGCTTCCTCCAATGACTTCCACTGTTGCCTGTCATGAGCTATTCTTCTCCAGTTTGGTCCCGCTGTCAGTTCAATTGCGTCTTCCCACCTTGTGTGTTGTCTACCTTGTCTTCGTTTGCCATCCCTTGGGTACCATTCTGTGACTCTCTTGCTCCACTTCCCCACTTTATCGCGCATCAAATGGCCTGCCCACCTCCACTTCTGTTGGTCGATTCGCATGAGTATGTCAGGAAGATTTGTTATTGACCTTAAATCGGTGTTTCTTATCTTATCCTGACGTTTATACCCGGTCATATCCCTCACCATTGCTCTCTGTGCTATGGCAAGCTTTTCTCTTAATGCTTTTGTCCAGGTTTCGCATTTATAGGTTAGGCAAGGTAGTACGCATGTATTGAATGTTTTCCTTTTTATTGGCATGTTTAAGTCTTTCTTTATCTTTTTTAATGACCAGTATTTCTTCCTAACTAAATACAATACACATTCTCCGTCTCCAGGTCAGATCATATGAGAACCATGTACATTAATGTCTGAGATGAGCTTTTGAGGAAAACACCTCGCAGGTTTGAGTGGACCTATCCAGACAGTCCATTCGTCAGTTATCGTGAAGCTCAACTTAGATGGAACGTGGAATTTAAACATACTCTTAATTGGATAAAACCAAAACGTCATTTAGGTATACTTACGTATTTTTCGTTTTTGTTCAGTTTATCAAAATTTGAAAATCGGTCTACAACTGACAGATAAATCGGTGGGCATACATAAAAAAAAACATACATACAGTCGAACATAGAACCTCCTCCTTTTTCGAAGTCGGTTAAAAATAAAATGTCATTTGTGTATAAAAACGTATAAAGTATAAACGGAAACATTAGGTCATGTATATCAATGAAGCAGCTCAACCCCAAGCCTTTTTGTCCTCAAGGTAGTCTTACAATGTGTAAAATGCTTTCTGCCATAGCTTACGTTAAGTGCTTAGGTGATCACCGGGGTGGTTTTAGTCCTCACACTCCCTGGTCTTTGTTGAAACTCCAGGCGCCTTTCAAAGGTTTCCCCCGAAAAAGAAAACCGGCCAAGTGCGAGTTGTACTCGCGCATGAAGGGTTCCGTACCATCAAATTTTATTTCATTATATATTTTTTTTTAGCGAATATAGCAATATAAACTCTATGAGCATTTCAAGCGTCTATTTGTTGCCATTATTAAGATCGAGCAAAAAAAGCCAAAAAAACACATTTGTATTAGGGGAACCTTTCATTTTTAATTTATTTTTATTATTTGTTGTTATAGCTGCAACAGAAATACATATTCTGTGAAACAACAACTGTCTACCTATTACGGATCATGAGATATAGTCCGCTGACAGTCAGACGGACGGACAGCGGAGGCTTAATAATAGGGCCCCGTTGGCAATTTGGGTGCGGAACCCTAAAAAAGGGCTGTCCCAAGCGGTCGTCGCAACAACTTCCTGTTGCCAGAGGACACCCTCGAACTTCACTGGGTCGTCTTTCCACCTGGTAGCCTTCAGATAGGTGTCCCACATAGCTCTTGGACCCAGTCCCTCTTATGTTTAGCAATAGTTCAGGCTATGTTATGCTACGCTACCCATTCTCTCTAAATAGTCACTTTTAACCTTATTCATTTCAGTTGAAATACTAGCACGTATCATATAAAAACCGTTTTATTAGTATAATGAAAGGCTTTATTAAATACTCGTAGTTCAGTTACTCAGTAGGTAACTAATATGAGACTGTAATGATACGATCCAGTGCACGATATCTATTACAAATTGCTCGCTCATTTTATTACTTGCACACTGGGCAGACTTTCTGGTTGCGTGCACACAATGTGAAAGGATTAATTTTGAGGGTTCCTTACCCGAAGGGTCCAAACGGAGCCCTATTGTTGTCACTCACGTGTCCGTCTATCTGCATGTCCATCCGTCGTCTGTCACAAAATTTTGTTACTAAGAATTTTTTTACTTCCTATTGACCTATGAACTTGAAATTTGGTGATTATGTTTATTATTACGTATACTTTACTAACAAATGCCAACATTTGGTACGGAATCCTTAATGTGCGAAATCCAACACGTACTTTGCCAGTTTTTGTTCTATGCTTGGCAAACTGTTTATCTTTATTTTAGCATACTGAAAAGACGGAAGATCTTAGAAAATAAAAGGAAAGATAGTTATGATTTATTTTTTTAAATTCTATGTTTACTGTTTAGGCGTTCATTTTGTCATGGTTAATACCAATTGTGTTTTTTCTAATTATGTGTGTATATAATTATTACAATTTGACTTATATGTATGTTGTTCAATAATGCCGTGCACTTATGCTAATTACATAAATAAATGAAAAATGATGTTTATTCAGTAAATAGATTACAAGGAACACTTTTACACGTCAATGTTTTTTGTCGTCAGTTTAAGCTAGATGAGGCCGGTGTTTCCTAGCTGAATACCCTGAGAAGAAACACCGAAACAAACTCAGAGGTCAAAGTCTCTTTTAAAGTGTTCAAGTCCATACAATGTGTACTGGTTAAATCATATGAGAACTATGTACGTTTATGTCTGGGATGAGCTTTTTGAAGAAAGCAACACACAAATTCGAGTAGACCTGTCCAGACAGTGCAAGCATTTGTCAGTCATCGCGAAGCTGAACTCAGAACTTTGAGGAGCTCAACGAACCGACGAACAATACTAGTACCGTAAACACTAGTATAGGTCATCATCCACGAAGACGCGCTCCACCACTAGGTTATTGAAGAGTGCAGAAGTATTCTAATAATAAACATGCGTACTAACAATAATAGTAACATATGCGTGTCTGCACACTGGAAATATTTCGCATCACAAATTATTATACAGAATCGATTTTCTGTATAATGTTCATATTGCTCATTTCGTTGTTTTTATGTTTCGACACCATTTTGTGGTACTGTTGCATTTTGTGTCTAAACTTAGTATCGATTGTTTGTGTGATAACATTAGAATCAAAGACATTACCTAATTGTTTGAGATTTTATACAAAGATAGAATAGGTAAAAACAGAAGTAAACAGTGATTCTTTATATTAGTGTCTTATATAAATAGAGCTTATCTTTTTCGTAAATAATTTAAACTTATTTAATGTTTTGGAGACATGAATGGTATAATCACAATTTACAGCACAAGTCATAAAGTAACCATTTTATGGATAAGATTACCTCCGCATTGATTCAAATTTCACCTTTAGTTCCTTATAAACACGTTTGCCTGCCTATTACGCTACACACGTAACCTTTATCAGACTTGACCCAGCAGTTTAGTGACATAGCCAAACAAACACACAAACACATCGGTCATAGTTTGCCGTGTAAACATCTAACGATAATAATGAGTATTGCGTCAATCCCGTGACGCTTGACGTAAAAACTTCACGGTGAATTATGATCACGGGTAGAGGTGCTCGTAGCTCAGTAATATCAGTCACACGGGTGGATTTGCATGGTTAAGCAACTCTTGCTGAGGTCGGTCCGTGGATGGGTATCTCCATGCCTCGTAGAGCGAGTTAAACTGTTGATCCCAGCTATCATTTGTAGAACTTTGACAATCGTTACTGGTAGTCAGAAACCAGAAAATCTGACAACAGTCTTGCCAAGGGGTATCGTGTTATCCAGTTACTGGGTTGTGGAGATCAGATAGGCAAGATTTTCGTGTAAAATATTGGTGTTCAGCTGCATCCGGGGCGACAGGAAGCCGTCTCCAACATGGTTGAGAAAAGTCTATGCAGATTGATTGTGTCCACGGGGAATCGGATCTCCGCGTACTGTGCAGACGTTGTGAAGAGCGAGTATTTTTTCTGAGAGTTGCGACACTTGGTGCACTGTGTGCTGTGACCTGGGTGATTGATAGACTATGGCAGCGTACTTGTGCATGATTTTATTAATTGTTTTTTGTTTGATTTGTAAATGAAGCAAGTACTGTTCTTATGTGTTTCGTGTGTTTTGTTGCATTGTGGGGTAATGCTAGCCTATATTAGCTGATATTATATAATCTGTAGCCTATATTTTATACATTTTGTATTTTAAAATTAAAACTAAATATGAAATAGTAATAGAAGTAGTAGTTTCGGAGCCACAATCTAAGCTAACATTATACTACCGTTAGATTAATAATTTTGAAAATCGGTCCATATCTGACAGAGATATCGGTGGACATACATAAAACTTACATACAGTCGAACATAGAACCTCCTTTTTTCGAAGTCGGTTTTATACCGGCAGGTTTTACCGAATTCTGTCTTATGAAAAAATGCGAAAATTATACACATTATGCATTCAAAGTATTAATATATGTTAAAACAGCTGTTTAATTTCTGCTTATCTAAAAATGTTAATTGATTTATATTAATTTAATTCAACGAATTCCATTTAAAATTTTATTTTTAAATTAAAAACACCTATTCAATTTTGTACCTACAAACAACTTTCAGCGAATGCTCCACTTCTCATAACATATTTTTTACTCAAAATTACATAAGTAGATAATGTATATAATCCTTTCTAAGTCAGTGCGATACTTTCAAACGGCAAGTGCCCGTAATGACCGGAACCTCGATTGTAATGCTCTGCGGTCTCAGAACCTGCTCGTGTGATCTAAATGTCGAATGGAATGTGTAAATAATTCTCAAGTTGAAATCATAGCGATGGATATTGGACTGGGAATTTATTGTGTAGTGATAAGAGGGCTTGGACGTAGTTATAATCTATTAGCAGTAACAACATTGTGGACTCACACCCACACGCACAAAACGTTTGGCTACACATTCATTATGCGTACAGCTAAGGAGTGGAATTCCCGGGGTCTGTGTTTCCTGATAGCTACAACCTGGAAGTTTTAAGGCAAGAATGAATAGGTTACTTCTATGGAAGTGTGCTCCAACGCCGACTATATCATCGCATACCATCAGGTGAGATGGTGGTCAAACGCAATAGGAAAAAAAAAATTGTCGCAAAACTCCAGAATTTATGAGAAAGACATCGCCAATCCACAATATTTTAGACGTTTGACTATCGTTATTGATGATGGAATGACACATTGACTAGTGCCCTTAGTACCCAAAGATAATGCAATCATCACCACACCATGCTTGTCCAACGTGTTGGCAGTGGGCAGGTGATATTCGTTCGAAAACCATAGAATAAAAAATCAGTAATTTTTGCCAAAGACCGCTGCCTTCGCTAACCTATTTAGTATTATTTTGAATACTTTAGTAAGTCTACGAAGTTTTAGATCGGAAACAGGGATAATTGAATCAAACCTTTTGTATCTACTTACCTACTTAGGGTGTTTTTGTTCTTTGTACGAACCTTTTTGGGGATATAACAAAATCTTGTTGTTCAAACGTATCATGTAGCGGCATATTTTTTATCTAGATAAACATATTCAAAGAGGCTTTTAAGATTTAGGCACAGTCATACTGTAATCCTATTTGGTAGGAATTGG
This sequence comes from Polia nebulosa, assembly GCA_951329385.1. NCBI lineage: Eukaryota > Metazoa > Arthropoda > Insecta > Lepidoptera > Noctuidae > Polia > Polia nebulosa. Next base: position 31,785,868 of record OX589603.1, on the reverse strand, counting down.
ACAATACATAAAACCATAGACAGATAGGTATATCAGAGAACATAAACTATGACCGCCTTTTCGTGTGACTATTTTGGATGGTGGAAACTTTTTTGTGGGGAGACCAATCGCTATTATACCCCTGCTAATAGCCTTCTCCTCAGACAACCGAAGGTCCAGGTAACCAGCCTTCAGGATATTCAGAGGAATATAGCATAGTTACCACCGTTTATACTGTCCTGCACCAAACACATGAGTACTGCAACTGACGTCTGAGAGGATCTTTTATCCGAACGGCAATGCAGGTGGGCAAGTTCCATCAAAGGCCGACACCTCCACCAGTTCTTCCCATCGATTCGTGAGCGGCTGGATAGAACATGGCTGGAGGTGGATCACTGTGTTACCCAATTTCTCACAGGTCATGGCAACTTTAAGGGTAAATTGTTTTCCTTTAAGCTTGTAGCCTCGACTTTATGTCAATGTTCTACAACTGATTGCGAATAGAGAAGTTGTAAATATTCCTTTGTGCCTAATGGCCTAGCTTTGTTCTGTCTCCTGCTTGATTAGGAGGGAAGTGGAAATTATGTTTTTTCTTAGTGCTGTTCTTTTCTGATTAATTTCGTTGCGGGACCCAAAACAGGTTAATCGTTTCTCAGGGACTCGTCGAGCTTCATTGCCTCACCGTTTTTTTCTGGTGGTCGCCAATGTTAATTCTGTCTTGCAGTAGTTACAGTGGTTTGGGAATAGTGTGGCGGGCTGCCATTTTTCGAGGGGCGCAGTCGACGCCAGAACTGACGTAGGTACTGGCAGACGTAGATCGAATGGCTAGAATTATGATGTAACTGCCCGCCTCAGTTTCGCAGGGGTAGAAATTATACACCTAAACGATCATTCCTCATGAATCACTTTGTAGTTTTTGAGTTTATCGCGAACAGACAGACAGACAGACGTGGCAGGGGACTTTGTTTTACAAAATGTAGTGATAGCTTAAGAATCGAACAAATATTACTCTCTTTCTACTTTCAAGTTTGTGTTGAACTTGACCCTGAAACCGATTGGACGCGTAAAGTCAAGTGTTTGAGCATGTCGTAAGTAAGTGTATAAATACTTATCAGATCAGTGGGTGAGAGTGCTCAACAGTGACTTATGTGGAAGCTTATTAAGTGGTTGTTGTGAATGTCGCTCGTGACATAACGTTGTGTGAGGGCTTATGAAAGGAGAGAGTCAAAGTGGTCTAAATATAGCCACAGTCGTGCGAAATGTATTATTAGCAAGTTTATAATGAACTGATTAAAAGAGTGTATTGGTATCTGCATTATGGCTGCAGGATTTTTCAACTGTTCATAAAACGATAAGAAATGGCGAAAAATGCTGTCGGTAAACTTATTTAACTTGATTTGCTGGAGAAGCTCGTGGTTAAAGTAATAACAGTTGCACGGGTCGATCCATCAGGTTAAGCTACGCCTGCCGGGGTTGCTCCAAGGATGGGTGACCATTTTTACATATCGACTCCTCCGTGCCTCAGAAAGCACGTTAAGCCGTTGGTCCCGGCTGTCAATCGTGGATCTTTGACAGTCGTTACAGGTCGTCAGAAGCCCGAAAGTCTGACAACCAGTCTTACCAAGGGGTATCGTATAACCCAGTTACTGGGTTATGGAGGTCAGATAGGCTGTCGCTCTATGTAAAATACTGGTATTCAGCTGCATCCGGTTAGACTGGAAGCCGACCCCAAGATAGTTGGGAAAAGGCTAGGCAAATTTGAACTGCATTTCGGTGCTATCATTCCACAGCTAGGTAAAGACTTCCCTCCATGTCTTGCTGTTTCTGTCTAAGACGAGTGACAACCATTGGTTATTTGTCTCGATCATCCCCTTAGCTGCGTGATCTGTGCGATTCTAACGCCCTTCTAGATGAGTCTTGCTTCTATTGGTCATCCAATATCCACTACAGCAAGGTGCTATATTTGACCGAAGACCATCATCAGGTCTATTGACCATCTTCATCACTTTTCCTCATTGACAAACAGTCTCTCTCGGCAGCATCATTATCAGCTGCGATACATTCACTTGATGGTGGCTCCACACACTCTTGAGTTGAACAAATATCACCGGCGGAGTATTACACTGAGGTGTGAAGTGACCCGCTGACCTCTTTTGGTATTGATCGTTTTACCAAATCACTTTATTTAAAATTTTTGTTTTGTGACCTTTTGATTAAACAAATAGTGTCCAGTAAACAGTGACAGTGGAATAGAATAAATTAGAAGAATAGAATTGAAAACTTAAAATCGATACTGCAGACACAACAACAACATAAAAAACGGAAGTCGGTGTTTGTATTTTGTTTCTTCGTTATTTGATACTGACTTCCGAAATTAAAGTTATTTTGCAATTTTTAGAAGTCGTATTGTTTGTATAAATTATTTTATTTTTCACTTTTTAGTTGTTGTAGGTATCCCAGAACTAAAACTAAATAATCAAGTAATGCCCGAATGGATAACCTCAATAACGTGGAATTTGAACATAATTGGAGACAACCAAAACGTCATCTGTGTGTACATAATTTTTGTTTATGTTGATTTTTTTCAAAAAGTGCTGATCAATTTCGTTAAAATTTATATGGGACCACCACTGAAGTAGCATACCAAACAAAAGATCATCAAATTTTTTTCACAAGTGACGGAGAAATAGCGTAACAAACATACAAAAACATATAAAAGAAAAAAATAGGTATTACATAAAGATATAATGTATACAGGCTGTCACGGAAAGGAATTGTTCATTTCCATGGGCAGAACCGGCACTTAAAATATGACCACACCTTTCCGTTACACCATGTATACTCGTAACACGCGTTCCCGAGCAAAAGGGTCTTGACAGACAGACGGACGGCAAAGTGATCCTTTAAGGGTTCCGTTTTGATTTTCGGAAGTTCGGAACCCTAAAATAAAAAGCTAGTTAATATTTTAAGTAGGAAATGTAAAAAAACCTGCTCTATTTTGATGCAAATTAAATAAATAAAATCAGAATCAGTTGAAAGTTCTTCTAACCGGTTTATTTTAACGATCGTGATAAATTGCCGTCTCGATCGAATAGGATTGATTACGAATTCGGAAGGCAATCAGGGCACAGTTTATTGGTTCATTAAGATTATTATCAGGGTGATTAAGAGCGTGTATCTTATATCAGTAGCGCCGGGTAGCGTGATGAGTGATGAGACAGACGTGGTGATAGCCGAGAAATCCTTCAAAAGACTAATATAATATATCCATATTACAATTATCTACCTCATTGGTGATGGTTATCTACCTCGTTGGTCAGACTCTTACTGACTAAAACCCACCCCTGTTCCTTCAGTTGCCTGAGTGCCCAGGGCCGCGGTAACTCTATTTCGAATTTATCTACGACCTCTGGGCAGGCATCGGGCATGACGGGCCCCGCCATGTGTTGCTGACACCTCTTTGAGGCGCGCGTGGAACACTACGCGACGTCGGCTCTCGGCCTTGGTCCTGATCGGACGGCGAGCTACCCTCTACTCGCCGTCCGCAGGCCCGCGCCTATGGTGGCCAGAGATCGTCTCGCGATCCCCAACGCCCAGGGCGTCTCCTGTGGCAGCTGCTGCTGGGGGCGTGAGGGCAACTCTATTGAGTCTCCCTCACCCGTTCCGCCTCCACCTTTGCGATCATTACTGCTTCGCAGAAGGAAGAGACTGCTTCCCATTCCCTCTCGCTCTGTACCATGGCCTGGACCAAGTCAGGGCGCGAGAGGTCGCTGCCGCCTAAGCTGGACAATGGCAGAACTCCACGGTATGCTCCACCGTGTCCTCTGGGTGATCCGCACAGTGGTGGCACCCGGGCGTTTCCACCCGACTTATCCGACACAAGAACCTCCCAAAACAGCCGTGTCCGGTGAGGACCTGCGTCAGGCGGAAGGTGACGACGCCGTGATGCCTCTCCAGCATTCCTCAAAGAGGCACTACTGCTGCAATCGTGGCGTGCCCACAGCTGTTATAACTTCGACGGCACGGTTGGCGTAGTGGTTGAGCGTTCGACTGCTGCACTGCGTGTCGCGGGTTCGATCCCCGCACGGAACAAATATTATTTTGTATGGCCTACAGATAGTTGTTCTGGGTCTGGGTGTCTTGTGTATGTGAGTTTAAAATAATGTTTGTGAACGCACCCACGATACAGGAGTAATTCCTAGTGTGGAGCAACGTTTTTTTTAAAAAAAAAAAAAAAAAAAACTGCCATTAGCATCACAGATGTGTTATTTTTTGTTATACCTACCATTCAAGACGACAGAAGACGGGCAAGCGAAAAATCAAGGAAATCGTTTTCCAACCACTGCAACTTCTGCAGGTGTTTTAACTCAGTTGACATCAATTTGATAGGCACTATGCAGTACATTGCTGCTTTGACGTATATTATAGGAAAACAAAAACGTACTACGTAGTGCCTATTATAAATCGATGTTCACCGAGCAAAGCAGCAACGTACTGTTAGTGCCTATCAAATTGATGTCAACTGAGTTAGCGAATACACGCGCTGGCAGCCAGAATCAAAGCGTCAATGATAAGATATAAGAAGATAGATAAGATATAAGAAGAGCCATTGGGGTTTCCTTTTTGTAGATTTATGACTGTTAATTGTGATCGTCGGCGAAGTAGATTTTATAGAACCTCTTAACATTCACTCACGCCTGTATTGGTCGATGGGTTAGGCAGAGATTCACCTAGTACACCCTTATTTCGCCAGTTAATTTTCGTTATGTATTACCTGTTTCTTTATTCCCGTTTCGTTATTCTGTTTCTTGTTCTGTTCTGTTCTGTTCCTGGTGAGAGTCGTGGGTGGCCGATGGATGCGTGACACACAGGACCGGTCGTTGTGGTGACACTTGGGGGAAGCCTATGTCCAGCAGTTATCATCATCAAATGATGATGATGATGATATATTACCTAACTTTTTTTTCTTTTTTTTTTTGTGGGGTGGGAAATCATCCAATGGCTTCACCCAGAGGTGGAGCGGGAGGGCGTGTCAGACTCTTACTGACTAAAACCCACCCCTGTTCCTTCCCTGCCTGAGTGCCCAGGGGTGCGGCAACTCATTTTCACAATTTATCCGCTACCCCTAGGCATATATATTACCTAACTTGACTTGCATTTGACCACAAACTTACAACATATGTCAAGGCAGCCTTTTTCCAAACTATCTAGGTCAGCTTCCAGTCTAACCGGATGCAGCTGAATACCAATATTTTACATGGAGCGACTGCCTATCTGACCTCCACAACCCAGTTACTGGGTAATACGATATCCATTGGTAAGACTGGTTGTCAGATTTTCGGGCTTCTGACGACCCGTAACGACTGTCGAAGATTCACGATTGACAGCCAGGACCAACGGCTTAACGTGCTTTCCGAGGCACAGAGGAGTCTAGGTATGTAAAGATGGTCACCCATATATGGACTAACCCCAGCAAGCGTAGTTTAACCTGATGGGTCGATCCGTGCGGCTATTATTACTTTAGCCACGAGCTCCTCTTTAAACTTACAAAATATATATGAAATGAAATATGGAAGTTGATCAAAATCTAATCTATTCGCTGTTTGCTGAATTCAAGTGACTATAGGTTACATTTATCTTCAAAAACAGATTGCAAGTTATTGTAAAAACATTTTTACATTCTAAAATATCTAGCTGTTGACCTCTTGGCCTTCTTAATTCCTAATAGCAGCTAAAGAGAAGTAACTACCGTCCATAATGGTGCTACATCGTTACATAACGTATTACTGCTAATTACTGCAACTGGCTGGTGAGATATGTCTACTGTTGCAAGGCATGTTACATGGGAAGTTATATTTAATTTGCCATGTTTTTTGGTGTGTCAGGTAATTTTTGATCAGAATGGAGAAGTGGTTTCTGTTAATTGGTAGCAACCACTAATAAAACTCTGAGTGCTAGAGGACGTTTTGGGAAGTAGATAACACAACTCTTTCTGCAAGTAAGTAGGTAATATCCTGCTGAAACTATTTATTTAAACTTCATGTGCAATAGTGGTTCTTCTTCGTCGTAACAGAAAGGCTGAGTGGTCATGGTCGCCATATCAGGGGTGGAGGCAAGATCCACAATTCGTCGCCATTCCTCCCTTACTGCAGCTCTTCACGTACATTTGTGAAGTTTACCATCGAGAGCAGTTTTTGGCTTGGTTGGTCCAACGCATTGGTGACCTGCCGCGCGCTCCTGTGCCTTCAAACAAAACTTAAAAAAACAAAGGACTAAACACTTCGAGGTAATACCCTATACAATAAAAGAGAATTATCAAAATCGGACTACTCTGTAAAAAGGTAAGCGTGGTCAATGTATGCTTTGCGTGGTACATTACAATCAGTGAGTGAACAATCAATCATCCCCCGTTTTGCTACCCTTACGGTTGGATTTTTTTTTCCAAATTAAAATTTGTTCATAAATGACGGAGTGAGAGCTGATACATGCAGAAACACTATTCGTGGCCACAATTTTCGAGGGTTTCTCTAAATTTTATCCGGATTCCTTTAGCAGACCCTGACTTCCCCCTTATAGGCCCGATGACAACCCGGGTTGTCATCGGGCTTCTTCGACAACCCGGGTTTGTCCGCGGATCTTAAGAGGTTAACGTTTGCTTGGAAAAAAACTTAACTGTGAGTTTGAAAACAAAAAAAAACCAGCCTCCTACCTCCCGCCCGATGACAACCCGGGTTGTCATCGGGCCTATAAGGGTTTAACATGGCACCATTCTTGAGGTACTAACTAAAAAAACATGAATTATCAAAATCGTACTACTCTGTAAAAAGTCGGGTGGTCATACAAAAAAAAAATATATACGCGTCGACTGATTTTTCGTCGGTTAAAAATAGTGGTATATCGGCGAAATGTTTTTAAATAAATTTATGGCAAAGATATGCCGTGTATATGGAACCCCTACTAAAATAAATCGACACGATCAGAAACGTCCAACGCAGATTTCTTCGTGCAATGCTCTACAGATGCCATAAAACCTATCTGCAATATAACCAGTCGCTTAGCAGATACTAACTCCTGACGCTCAGCTCTAGACGCAAGCAATTCAGGCCATGACGGTGTTCAATATTGTGTGTTTTTTTTCATTTTGACAGCATTGATTTAAATAATGTATTGTGCTATAGATGCAGTCTCCAGAGCTGTCCATAGACGGGATGTGAACGCAGGCCAGCTGTTTGCTGTCTGCAGTGGGCTCCGCCGATCTAACACTGGCCTGCGTTCAACAATTCGATCTAACACTGGCCTGTGATCACCAATTCGATCTAACACTGGCCTGCGATCACCAATTCGATCTAACACTCGCCTGCGATCACCAATCCGATCTAACACTGGCCTGCGATCTCCAATTCGGCGAATGGCGGCTATTTACAATGAGGCCTTTGAACACATGATATTTTCATTATGCTCATTAAATACGTTTCATAGGTTATTACATAGTACGCTTTTGAACTAATCTTTGTACATAGTCTAGTTGTTTTAATGTATTCTTGTTTTTTTCTGTTTGTTTTGTTTTTAATAATATTGTACCTCTTAATGTGTTGATTAAGAGGTACAATACATTCTAGCGAATTAAAGAATCTGTGAACAGCGCTGTGGGCTATACTATTGTTTAAGTTATTATTAATCTATTTGCAATATTATATAATGTAGCTGTTAGTTGTTCCATTTGAATAAAAAAAAATCGAATAGTCCAAAGGTGAACAATTTCTTCACAACTGGGTTTGTTTAGTCTTACTGTTTCGGGTCTAAAACAATACCGTGTGTCATAGAAGGAGTAGAATTAATTAAGTAACCAGCAGTAGGTGTAGGGATTCCACCTTAACCTCAGGAGAAACATCCGTCCGTTGGCAGTAACTTATTCATTCCACAAATAAAACGAGCCTCCATTAATTAGCAACACGTAAGGTTCACAGCTCATAAATCTTGTAGACAAGCAGCTCGTCACGACTTCATTACATTGCTATCATTATCTTCACGCATGAGGTCCAGGGAACTCGAACGAAGAGTTTAATTTCATTAATTTGTGTAATGCTCTTCAAGCCCCCCAAAGTGTGATGTCGAAGGTGAATAAGTTAACAGTAAAAAAAAAATTAAACAAGCTCTTAAACATACATACACAAAACTTTGTGTCTGTGCTACTAACCGTTAAAGAGTTTTCTATCTGCAGCTCTTAGATTAAAAAATGTCCAGATTCCGTGTTCAATACAAAACGCGACGTTTGAAGCCATTTCTTATTACGTGTGTGAGTGAGCACGACGCTCGCGAGTGTATTACGTACTGCATTTGCGTTTGTGTGCAACATGCGGATAATACCAGCTCCAGAGAATTACCCCAAAAATGTAGGAGTTTTTAAATATTTAAGTCTTGGATTATAAAACGTGTAAAGAATAATTTTCATCATTACTGTTGATTATTTTTTATGTTATTGGTTTTCATTTGTGTAATTTCCAATGTACGACCGCATGTTTATGTTATGATGTTTTTTGTGTAGTGTGCTTGTGTTTTGCATACGATTATGAAATTTGTTCTCTAGTTTCCTCAAATGGGTAGTAAGCAGGGGTAGCCCAATCGATAGCTGCGAGAGCTTTAAATCCAATGTGTGTACGTCATTTTCATATCAACGGTGATTTGCACAAGTGGATGTTGTTTCTAAAAAAATCTGCCCTGCTTGAGAAAAATCCTGTTTAGGTTTCCACCAACTTTCATTTCTAGTTCGTCTTATTATTTCAGTCCAACGATTGGCAGCTACGGGATCGGTTGGAAATCTATGTAAGTGAAGATGATAATTTTGAGAAAAAGAAACGTTAATGGTTCCGTTTGCGACTTAGATACCAGCCATCTCGCAAAAAAAATACTTTCGTACTGTGAAAACCGCATCGAAATCGGTTCAGCGCTCAGAGAACTGTGAGGTTGAAGAAACCAACTCACAAAAACAATACGTTCCTATTAGTAAAACTCCTTTGCCATCCCTATTTTTTTTTGGTGTTAAAAATATGGGTAAATAGATTTCATGCCCTTGACAACACTTCAAGTTCAATTGTCAGTTATTGCGTCACCTTATTTATTTTTCGTTTTTACATTTATTAAAGAAATACACGGCGTAATTGAACACTTACTTATGGAATGAGATGTAAGTGCACTTTTCTTTTTTTGACGTGTAATTTTTACAAGATTGCACAGCACAAACTGTCATTTTACCAAAATCAAACACCGATTCCGTGGCGTGTTTACGCGACGAACGTTCCTTGGCGAGTGGCGCTGGGATCGAACGAAGTTGTTAATATTGGCAACTTATTTTGGCTTCAATTTACGGTCGCGTACTAGGAATCTGAACATTTTATAATCTAAGCTGCAGCTAATCCCGAATGACCATTCAGGTCATGCTTACCATAAAAATGCATTGTCATCGGACCTGAATCAACATGTAAAAATTCAACTCCGTCCTTGCAAGATTTGATCCTATCAAACAAACATTGCAAGTGGAATAAAGATGGTTATGGTTTTAGAAGGCCTGCTTACCAAGAACTATGTAGACTATGGCCACTGTCTGTACAATGTTATTATAATATATCGGTAAAAATGGCAAGGGGTGACTTGCACACTCAACAAATGGGACCCCAAAAACGGCCGCTAGCACGTAGTGTTCCGGGCCTGCGGACGGCGAGTAATGGGTAGCTCGCCGTCCGATCAGCAACAGGCCCAAGAGTCGACGGCGCGTAGTGTTCCACGCGCGCCTCAAAGAGTTGTCAGCAAGAGACGGGGCCAATCATGGCCGATGCCTGCCCGGGGGTTGAGGATAAATTCGAAACAGAGTTACCTCGCCCCTGGGCACTCAAAGGCAGGAAGGAACAGGGGTGGGTTTTAGTCAGTAAGAGTCTGACACGCCCTCCGCTCCGCCCAGAGCGGGAGAAGTCATAGGATGATTTCCCACCCCCCAAAAAAAGAAAAAAAAAAAAGCACGTAGTGTGACGTAGCAACAAGGAGGCAACATACTCTGAGATGCTAAAGGAGTGGAGAGGTATACCACGGCTATCAGAACAATCTCAGATGTACGGTCAAGATCCCTACCAGCATGTAATCCAGTAAGAACTGGATTACATGCATCCTTCTCCTGAGCACGATTGCTCTCGCGAATCTCCACTCAAGCCAGGCAATAATGGCAAGAGATAGGTGGGAGCTCTGATAATCGTCAGTGTTCACTGCGGCCGGCCATAAAGGCAAGCTGGAGATAAAGAACAAAAATTCTCCTTGGAGATCGGGTCCGCATTAAATTTATTATTATTATTTATTAAAAGGTAAAGTTCTTAAAGGACATTAAAAGATAAATACTATGGGAAGTAGAGAGATAGCCCCAACGCAAGTGTATTTTGTTACTTACTGGGCCGTTACCTACTTAATGTATGAGAAACCATAAAAACATTTTGATTTTTTGATTTGAGACGAAGCTGAGACTAGAGTCAGTGGTTTTATTCACATGGTGTGCCTACCTACTAGTACATACGTGTCTTTTATAATCACAGATCCTTTTCAACAATGATGCTTGTAGATTGGGCGATAAACAATCTGTGTATCATGCCAATTCTAGTAATTTATTCGTGTTACCGTTTGGTCGTCAACCGTAACAGTCAGCAACCTTCTTCTGAAGCCTTGTTAGTGGCTACTTTGGTACACGGGCCTCCTCTTTGTGAGAGGGTGTCAGCCGTAATCCACCACACAGGCCCAATGCAGGTTGGTGGATGTCACATGTCTTCGAAGTTCTGGTTCTAGGACTTACCAGTTTCCTTTCGATATTTTCCTTCAACTTTTTAAGAGCAGTGATGATGAAATAATTGACACAAAGTAGTGATTGCCTGGGTTCTTGTAAGTCGCGGCTGTTACCACTGGTCCACTACTGCTTTACTTCTAAACTGATGACTGTAAAATATTTTGTAAGATTCTTGAATTACATTTAACATTACGCCCAATTGTAACTCCAAAAATCTAAGCCTCTTTTAATGTCAGTTGTAACTGCAGGCATTATGACGAAACTGCACAAATAGGGTCCAGCGATAAAGGTCAATCCGTACGCTTGCGTGATGACCAGCGCAACGTGTGATGTCATTTTATGGAGAGCAGTTATGGTACAATAGGGTTTATGGTTCCGCATATTGGGGCCAAGTATCTACTGGTCACAGTCATAAAACGTCGCAAATAGGCCGAGAAATTTATGCAATAAGACCCTGCGAATTGTTGTTGCACACGTAGATATACCTTTTTAACATCAGTGTTTGAATTATCTTGGAGTCTTGTAACAGGGTGGACACCCCTCGTTATAGTTTGTAAGATGTTGTCACAATGAGAGTTAAGTTGTGCAGGAAACTCTGTTTATCTGCCCGCGCCTTTTCCCAACTATCTTGGGGTCGGCTTCCAGTCTAACCGGATGCAGCTGAATATCAGTATTTTACATGGAGCGACTGCCTATCTGACCTCCACAACCCAGTTACTGGGTAATACGATACCCCGTGGTAAGACTGGTTGTCAAAAAACTGATCTTAGTAAAAGGAAACTAACACAAAAGATAATAATTCTTACAAAAATACTGATCTATGCTAAGAGATTTTTTCTGCCGATGTTTTTACGAATAACTGAGTATTAAATATAATTTGAGCTAAGCATCTGGGAAAAGGAACAGAACATAGTCTTATTCCATTTTCTCTCGTGGAACCCTAATAAATAATAATATTTCTCACACGCACTTACTTAAGCTTACAAATAATAACTGTTATTTGGAACGACCTCCGCAGAGTTATTATTACTGTTTGTTTATAAGCACATGCCGCACTCACACACCCACTCATTAGGCACGTGTCAGACTGTTATAGTCAACGATACGATAGCGATACGATTTTCAATAACATGACACATTTTGGGTGACCATGGGCGAATAATGGCATTGGAAATTAACCGCAAAATAGTTAACACTTGTCTGGTTGGGCCTAGGTTAACATTGAGAACAGTTTACAAAACTAATAAATAGATATGAAATCATATTTAGATACCTTAGCCTGCTGTCACCTTATCCAGGGCCACACTTTTTCCAAACCACTGTAACTTCTGTAAGCCAGAATCAACAGTGGCGACCACCAGAAAAAACACCGAGGCAATGAAGCTCGACGAGTCCCAGAGAAATGATTAAACTGTCTTGAGTCCCGCAACGAATATAGTGGAGGAGTAAGAAAAACATAATTTCCACTTCTCTTCTAATCAAGCAGGGGACAAAACAAGGCTAGGCCATTAGGCACAAAGAAATATTTACATTTGGGTAAGCCCAGTTGCCAAGCACTACGAATTAAAATACTAATATTAATGGGTCCTAAATTGTGAGTTGTTACATTTGGTTCCAATAATAGGAACCCGTGGAGTAATAACAGACGCACGGGTCGATCCCTCAGGTTAAACTACGCTTGTTGGGGTTGGTCCATGGATGGGTGACCATCTTTACGTACCGAGACTCCTCCGTGCCTCGGAAAGCACGTTAAGCCGTTGGTCCCGGCTGTCAATCGTAGATCTATGACAGTAGTTACGGGTCGTCAGAAGCCCGAAAGTCTGACAACCAGTCTTACCAAAGGGTATCGTATTACCCAGTAACTGGGTTGTAGAGGTCAGACAGGCAGTCGCTTCATGTTGAATATTGGTATTCAGCTGCATCCGGTTAGACTGGAAGCCGACCCAAGATAGTTGAGAAAAAGGCTAGGCAGATTGAATAGGTATGGCAAAAACGCTTGAACACCCGGAAATTTGTTCTAGTTTCCACAAGGTCCGTGTACAACTCCAGACGTAGGCTGAATACTATCCAATAGGGTCGTGGGAGGTTCGAAAGAATAACCGTGGATTATCCACCCTGAAAAAAAATGCTCATTCTTGCCTTCCTTTTTACGGGATCTGAATGTAAAATAATGCACCCATCCAACAAATCTTTCGCAGCACCTCTTCGAACCCTTGGGACATGATAAATATGATTAAAAACTGTAGATGCCTTTTTTCAGGGTGGGAAATCTTAAAATAACTTGTCCCGGTCTGGGTGGAGCGGCAGGGGTGTCAGACTCTTACTGACTAAAACCCAACCGTGTCCCTTCAGCAGTTGTCCGCACTGCACTCCCGTGACCCTGACAGAAAACTGTAGATACCGCACAAAAAAACTTTTTTTAACAAAAAATACAACCGGCTTCCAGAAAAGAAAATATACATAAAATTGAAAAATAACTTTAATTTCGGAAGTCGGTGTTAGTATTTTAGTGTCTTTTTTATTTTTCACTTTTTAGCTGTTATACCCCAGAACTAAAACTAAATATTAAAGTTACGTCCGAATTTATAAGCCCAATAACATGGAAAATCGAATTTGAACATACTCGTAATTGGAGGAGACCAAAACGTCATCTACGTATGACACATTTTTTGTATTTGTTGATTTTTTCAAAAAGTGCTAAAGCAATTTTGATAAAATTTATATGGTACCACCTCTGGCGTATACTCTTTCGGATAAAAAAAGAATTTTGAAAATACATACATACGAACACAGAACCGATCCTCCTTTTTGCGAAGTCGGTTAAAAATGAGAATTTGTGTCTGTGTTGCATCTGTCACAGCCTTGCTCTCGTGTCATCACGCTGGGTCAGTTTCGTGTGCTATTGGTGACACGGTCACGGTCATGACCTATCCATTACATACTGATAAGGACAAGAAATTGTTAAGATTCCGCTGATCAAGAATGTTCTTGGATGGAGCACATTCTTTCACGAGTGATCATGGTCAAGTAGATGGTGGTGGTGGTGGTGGTGGTGGTGAAAAAAGTGCGTAAAGGGCAGCTATAGCTATGAACTAATTTAAAGATGTCAAACTAGTTTACGCCTTGCGGATTACCGTGTTTTTAGTCGACATGTTTTTACGTGTACACTCTTTGTTTTTTGTGTGGTGGGAAATCATCCAATGACATCTACCGCTCAGGGTGGAGCGGGAGGGCGTATCAGACTCTTACTGACTAAAACCCACCCCTGTTCCTTCTCTGCCTGAGTGCCCAGGGGAGCGGGGTGCCCAGAGGGTAATTTGTATGGAAATATTAGTTCAACTAAATTTGACAGCTCTAATTTACGTCCGTCTCTTTCTTGTTTTATTAGGTAGTAAAAGATAGCAATACCCTAAATTAAGTTTAGTTTGTGCACAACAGAATCGGTACCACTGCTGAGTTAGTGAAAAGGTTACTTTTAGGCAGGCGTGCTCCATCGTCGACCACATCCTTGCTTACTATCAGGTGAGATAGAGGTCAAACGCGAGCCTATCTATGATAATAAAAAAATAACACACAACCCACAAACACACAACACACACACACAAAACACTACACATAATCGCTCGGGCTGACATGGAACAAGTATTTTTGTACTATTCTTGTGACCCACTTTACATAGGTACATTATATACTAAGTCTTGGTTTGCAAATTAGGTAGGACGTCGGTCTTTGACACTGGCTCATTATGAAATAAGAACACCTAGCTCATTAGGCAGGTACGAACACAAGAATGTTAAAAAGAAGGTTGTAAATATTATGCGCCGTCTTGCTAAATAGAGAAATCAATGTGAAGGCGACCGCTCATTGTTTAGCATTTGTTTGGTTTGCCCCCGAGTGACCTCTGGGCGTGGACCGCGGTCCAAAATGACTGATGGATAGATTCGGAACGCCTGCGAATATGTGTTACTTTATTATTTTTGGCAGTGGTACTGGAGGCTATGTTTTAAGATTATTTAATACTTAGACTAAGGAATGTGTTTTCAAGAAGGTGTTACGTTTATTTTAACCGACTTCAAAAAAGAGGAGGTACTCAATTCGTCTGTATGTTTTTTTTTTGTGTTTGTTACGCGATATTATCTCCGCCATTTGTGAATAGATTTTGATGATTCTTTTTTGTTTGGTAGGTCATATGTCAGAGATGGTCCTATATAAAATGTTATCGAAATCGATTTAGCACTTTTTAAAAAAAATCAACATAAACAAAAATTATGTATACACAGATGACGCTTTGGTTGTCTACAAATGTTGAAAATCCATGTTATCCATTCGGGCATAACTTAAATATTTATTTTTATTTCTGGTGTACAACAACAATAAAAAAAAAACTAAAAAGTGAAAAATAAAAACTTTTTTCAAAAAGTACAATCGATTTCTAAAAATTGCAAAATAAGTTTAATTTTGGAAGTCGGTGTCAAATAATTAAGAAACAAAAAATGTATACACCGACTTCCGAAATAAAAGTTATTTTGCAATTTTTAAAAGTCGGTTGTACTTTTTGTTGTGTTGCGTTTTTGGCCAAAATTAATTAAGCAGGTACATAAGTAAGTGTTCTTGTCATGATGTGTAACTAATTGACGTATCAATAATATAATAACTGCTCTCCTCTTTCGGTCTGTGTAAGTTTGAAAAACATATTCGAACAGGGAGCGATTAATTGTAGACGTCAGAAGGAGGGCCGATGCCCTGGGCTACGGGAACCCGTTGCCGCTGGATACGAGAAGCGTATCGATGACTTCGATGAAGTAACTCTTGGGAGAAACCTGTGTCTGTGTCTATGCATTATAACAGTGGACACATTTCGGCTTTAATTATGACGAAACCGTAGTTAACCAAAGTAGAATAATAATCTGGGAACCTACCAAAATAAAAATTGTCCTTTCCAAATATTGTTATGTAGGTACCTTATAATAAATGCGCATTTTAATTTATCAATCATACTACATCGGAAATATCCAAAAACATAAATAAAACAATTTGCACGTAGCAAACAACAAAGTTTTGCATATAAAAACATTGCTAGCCTAGTATAAGCTGCTCAGTAGGGTAATTCTATGCAAACGCACTCTGGCGGCCTGACATGGCGCAATGGTGACGTAAGCAATGTTTACATACTACATAAGGTTGCGAATATCTTCGGTCATAGTTATGCGGTGATGGAGGACTGGGAAAGTGACCTTAGAAAAAGGTTCATGCATTTTGATTTTTGGGGTCCAGCTGCAGTCTTAAAGTATAAAGCCGTATCCGTATCTAGGGCTTTAGATAAAATGCTATTAAGTATATCAACGATAACAATTTATAAAAAAGAGTACACATTGTTGTGCATTGACAGATGCTACCAGAACGTCTATTTCGAGAAAGAGGTCAACCGTCGAATCTGACTCGACTGGGCAGCGTTCGGGTAGCTGCTCGGTATCTTCTCGTCTCACATACCACAGTGTCTCAAGATGAAAGTCTATGACCAGTGCGTGTTGCCAGTGTTGACATATATATACTAAACGTGGTCGCTCACAATAGGTCTCATCAGAAAGCTTAAAGTCACCCAAAGGGCAATGGAGAGAGCCCTCTCCAAGACAAGCATGGCCATGCTCGGAGTTTCCTTGCGTGACCAAATCAGAAATGAAGATATCCGATATAGCCCGAAGAATCGCTAAAGAGGCAGTGGGCAGAGCACAATATTCGCAGAACAGATTGTAGATGGGGCTGACAAGTCGCGACCGCACTCCATACACAGCGCACTTGGGGGAGGCCTACTCTTATGTCCAGCAGTGGACGTGTTTCGGCTGAAATGATGATGAAGAAGATGATAACCGGAATGTCACCAAATGGACCTCGAAAATCGCTATCGCTTTTCTTTTTCTTTGTTTTCTTTTCTTTTTTAAAAACATTATCCCACACTAGGAATTACTCTTGTATCGTGGGTGCATTCACAAACATGTATACTCCCATACACAAGACACGCAGACCCTGAACTATCTGCAGATCATACAAATATTTGTTCCGTGCGAGAATTGAACTCGCGACACGCAGCGCAGCAGCCGAACGCTCGACCACTGCGCCAACCGTCGTCATCGTCGCTGATCCTATAGTGCGTCACTTTTAATAAATTTTTTGGTAAAACTATCTACAGGTAAGTAAGAACGGGAGGGCGTGTCAGACTCTTACTGACTAAAACTGTTCATTCCCTGCCTGAGTGCCCAGGGGTGCGTTAACTCATGTTAAGAATTTATCCCCTACCCCTAGGCATGCAGGCACCGGCCACGATGGGCCCGTCAGTGGTGGCTGACAATCATCTATTTGAGGCGCGCGTGGAACACTACGCGCCGTCGACTCACGGGCCTGGTGCTGATCGGACGTCGAGCTACCCACTTCTCGAGGTCCCGGCCCAGGCCTACGGTGGCTGGAGATAGTTTCGCGACGTCCTACGCCCAGTGCCTCTCCTGCGCTGGTAGCGGCCTGGGCCGTGAGGGCCACTCCGTTGAGCTTCCCTCACCCGTCCCGCCTCCGCCTTCGCGAGCATTACTGCTTCGCAGAAGGAGGAGACTGATTCCCATTCCCTCTCGCTACGTACCATGGCCTGAACCAGGGCTGGGCCCGAGAGGTCGCCGCCACCTATCGCATCCACGAGGACACGATAGTGCTCCGCCCAAGCTGGGCAGACCTCCACCGTATGCTCCACCGTGTCCTCTGATGGGCGATCCGCGCAGTGGTAACACCCGGGCGTTTCCTCCCGCCTTATACGATGCAGGAACCACCCGAAACAACCGTGTCCGGTGAGGACCTGAGTCAGGCGGAAGGTGAAGACGCTGTGACGCCTCTCAAAGCCACTCCTCAAAGAGAGGCACTACCGCCACAATGGTGACGTGCCCAGCGCTGGGTTGCGACAGTCGCTGTCTCCATGTCGCCATGAGATTCTGCCGGAGCTCCATCCGCCGAGCCGCGAGGTGTCGCAGCAGCAAAGCTTCGCCCCGGCGCGCGGCGTTTGGCCTCCTCGCGCCACTCCCAGAGCAGCGCAAGGACTTTGGCCTGCGAAAGTCCGGCAAGTAGGCTCACTGCCTCATTGTTACAGTTAAGTTCTGAATATTTATCTTGGTAGTAATTTTGGCTTTTTTGGAGATCATCTGTTTACTATTCACACTAGACAGCATTCATCGCACTTTTCAGTTCAATGCATTTTGAAATAATTACGCACATACATTACAGCACACACATGCAGGTTATCTAAAAATATCTATCTGAAATATTGAAAGTTGTCGGAGGACCTTGACAAAACTCATTGGTTTGTGGAATTTGTAATTATTATGTAAACGGAATCACGTGTATTTAAAGGGAAAGCTGTTTTAAGCTCAGATTAGTAGTAATTATCTTAGAATTGGTTAATTAAGTATTCAGTGGTTTTATAATATTTGAAGTAGTTTTGTAGGGCAATAGAATTTTATGATGGATTAATTTTAATCGTAGGAAAGTGTGAATTTATTAGGAGGTCTTACCTACGTATTAGGCCCGTGTTGAACATACAGTATCTAATCTGTCCTTTTCATAAACCACTTTAATTGATGGTGGACCAAGTTCAAAGTCTTGAGCATAGACGCCGAGTTGCTAGCCTGTCGGTTACATTTTGGCAACGGAATTGCATAATTTGATTCCGCCAAGCCCGTTCAATCAGCGGACCACAAGACGTACGGCGATGTGCCACCGGTACATGGTGAAAATCCCACCCACACGCACAAAACGTTTTGAGAACACATTAATTGTGAGTACAGCTAGGGAGTGGAATTCCCTGCTGGAGTCTGTGTTTCCTGATAGCTACAACCTGGGAGTCTATAAGTCAAGAGTGAATAGGTTACTTCTAGGCAGGCGTGCTCCATCTTCAACCACATCATAGCTGTGCGGAAGTCTCATTCGCACCCGCAGCCACCGACACAAGTTTGCGACGGAACACGATTTTTAGACAGTAAGAGTCTGACAGACCCTTCCGCCCGCCCCAAGGAGGAAAACAGCAAGATTTCTCACTCCGGAACAAAAAAAAAGTGTAGTGTATGACGAATATTTGATCCTATCTACGCTTGCCGAGGTCCATTAAGCCGTTGGTTACCAGCCGTCATTTCTAGTCTTCTTTAACAGTCGTTACTTTTACTCAGAAGACTGAAAGTCTGACAGCAGTCTTACCATTAAGTTTGTGGAAACCAGATAGGTGGTCGTTCCATGTCAAACTCTGGTATTCTGCCCATTAGACTGGAAGCCAACCCCAACTTAGTAAGTTTTGTTTCTTCGTTACTTGACACCGACTTCCGAAATTAAAATTATTTTGCATTTTTTTGTGTTTTTTATGGAAGTCGGCTGTATTTTTAACCGATTTGTAAAAAAAAAATATTTTTCACTTTTTAGTTGTAATACCCCTAAAACTAAATAGTAAAGTGCCCGAATTGATAGTTTCAATAAATAAAATGAGAACATCATCAATGTGTAACAAGGCAGTGTTAAAGCCTTGTTTATTTTTGATCTTTATTCCATAATTACGTTCTTTGCTACCTTTTTTAATTTCAAATTCAAAAATTACTTGTTTTCTATGTCAATAGTCTGTTTTTATATTAAAAGTGAGTTCTAATTCTGCAGCGGAGCTAGTAGAAGCTCCTCATTGTCATTTTTCGACTCTTCAAGTGTCAGTTACCAGTTTCCTAGAATTGTGCATTAATACAATTAAATTACGTAACTAATCACAGTGTATGTGTTCGTAATACTATAATAAAGCCCACTGTTGTAAATAACAAATATAATGTGTTAACTCGTCGTGTGTTATTATTCGTTGAACTCCTCATCTACGGTCCTCCTACTCTACGTCCTCCTCTACGTGTCACGCCACCACTCCGGTCCCGCAACGAGACACGCCCTCCGTACCGTGACAAATGTAGTCGAAGTTAATTAAATACGCATTATTATCATAACTCAAAAACTGCTGGTCAGATCGAGAAGCACCAGCTTTCAAATAAAAATCATCAAAATCGGTTCACCTAGAAAAAAGTTCTGAGGTAACACATAAAAAAAATACAGTCGAATTGAGAAAGTCCTCCTTTTTTTGAAATCGATTGAAAAGTCTAGGTAGAGCTTTTTATGGTTGTTTATTCAATAGGTTCATGGGTATCTATGACATGTTATGTTATCTAGGTGTACACCCAGGTTCACACACGGGTCACCATAATTCACACAAAACTCCGAATTCCCCATACTCGTACATTCTTTTCTCTCACCTATGTAATACGTGACAGCACATCACGCATTATGAAATGATAAAGGGTCAGCTGTCACTGAGGTGTCTATTTATAAGTTACGTGGCCACGTAGGCCGCCATGCTGTGACGTCACCGCGACGTTACGTCACCGCTTTGTTTGGACACATTTTTGACATGGTGGAGGTTTCTGATAGGTTTGTGAGGAATCCGTGGGTGGTGCAATATTGTGGAGCCATGTGGACGTAGAAAGCTGCTATATGTAGATGGATTAAGAGGCTGGTAAAGTAGTGTATTTCTACCTCGACCCTACTTTATGAGTATCTGTAAGCTACAACAGCTTTTTGCTGATAGAATAGAAATACTCTTTATTATGTACACCACTTGGATTACAGAACATATAAATGAAGAAAACATTACATAGGGTGACACAATGGGCGGCCTTATCGCTGAAACCGATCTTTTCAAGACAACCTTTGGATGGATTCTAAAGAGAAAAAAAAAAAACTTTTTTACAAAAAAAAAAACAACCGACTTCCAAAAAAAAAATACACTAAAAATTTAAAAATAACTTTAATTTCGGAAGTTCGTGTTTGTATTTTATTTCTTCGATATTTGACACCGACTTCCGAAATTAAAGTAATTTTTAAATTTTTAGTGTATTTTTTTTTTTGGAAGTCGGTTGTTTTTTTTTGTAAAAAAGTTTTTTTTTTTCGCTTTTTATTTGTTATACCCCAGAACTAAAATCCCCAATAACATGAAACGTGGAATCGTCACACTTGGAGAACACAAACGTCATCAAGATATGCCAATTTTTCGTTTTTGTTCAGTTTCTCAAAAAGCGCTAAAGCAATTGCGATAAAATTTATATGGGACCAATTCGGGAGTATATTCTTTCGGATAAAAAAAGAATTTTGAAAATCGGTCCACAACTGACGGAGAAATGCGCGGACATACATAAAAAAAAAAAAACATACATACAGTCGAACATAGAACCTCTTCCTTTTTCGAAAGTCGGTTAAAAAGGAAAGATAGTACTGTAGGTAGTCTTAGGTATACTGTTTATAATAATATATACAATAACTTTCAACTGACTCGTGTGTGGAGATCTAGCATACAAGCTATGCTGGCTATCATCATTATCAGCCTTTTATTGTCCCCACTGCTGGGGCACAGACCTCCTCTCTGTGAGAGGGTGTGGGCCGTAATCCACCACGCGGGCCCAATGCGGGTTGGTGGATGTCACATGTCTTCGAATTTTTGGTTCTAGGACATGCCGGTTTCCTCACGATGTTTTCCTTCACCGTTTCGAGATGCTGGCTATGTCCAAAGATATTGATTGTCATTGTGATTTTTGTATGCATTCTAAATAAAATTTATTTAACATTTTCTCTAATTTTCTCACTTATTTTGTGGCCACATTTCTTCGACACTCTGTAATCAATAAAACTATGCGTATTTTCTTTATTATTTTACCAAAATTTCTGTAAAAAGCTATGCATAAATTACCTTATATGGCAAATTTAATAACAACACTACTATGCAGTTATTAATTTAAACGGCCAAACCTACTTGATATCATTAACTTTTTTAATAATATCTTATTATTTTGAAGGTAAAAGAAGTGATGATTAAAAAAACTAGTTTTAATAATGTTTATGTTCGCAACGTAATTGTTTCTCATCCGGGGTATAAAGGGTACGTACTCGCTTCATTATTTAAGCGAGGTAAGCAGCATTGTAGGTGACCGTTAATTAGGAGATTCGGTAAAACTTAAAAGTCAGTTTAAGTAGTAGGTTCTAAAGGAAACTTAAATATAATGAGATGCCTATAGGTACATTAACGCCAGGCACGAAAAGGTAAATTCTAGTTATTAAAACATGCCATACCACTGCCTTGGTCTAGAGGTCACAAGCCCTACCGCCGAGCATGTGACCCGTTTTGTTTATTTTTTTTTATTGGGGGTTGTGAAATCATCCAATGACTTCTCCCGCTCTGGGTGGAGCGGAAGGGCGTGTTAGACTTTTACTGACTAAAACCTAAAACCCACCCCTGTTCCTTCTTTGCCTGGGCAGAGGCGAATTTATCCGCGCATATTTGGCATGCAAGCATCGGCCATGATGGGCCCCGTCTGTGGTGGCTGACATCTCTTGTTCGGCGCGCGTGGAACATTACGCGCCATCGACTCTCAGGCCTGGTGCTGATCGGACGGCGAGGCGTATGACCCTGAGGTCGATTCCCAGTCATTGGGTTTTCTATCATGAATTTTGCAGTAACAACCAGGAGTCTAGATGTGTGTCCTATTGATGGCAGTAGGTTCGCCTTCTATTACGTGAATCTTAAATGACTGGCAAAATGTATACGTGTATGTGGTCTTCCTTGTACTGATAGTGATCAATGGGGTGGCTTTAGTGAGGTAAAACACTTCCTGGTTTTTTCCCCAAAACGCCAGACGCCTTTTGAAGGTTTCGCTGATAACAAGAACAATAGTTTAAAAAAAAAACTAAAAACACGCGTTGTTTTCCGTATTCTTCTCAGCAAGATCTTTCATCAATTCAATCCGACGTTTTGAAGTGGGTGAAAATCACGTTCAAAGATTCCATAACATAGATACATACCAAGCTAATAAAAACGTTTTAAAAAAACCCAGTCAAGTGCGAGTCGGACTCGTACGCGAAGGGTTCCGTACCCTCCGGCAGTTCCAGCAGAGGTGAAAACTTGAACAAAAATGCGCAACGCGAGTAAAGAAGTTTTCACTTAAATCCACTACGTGATCGATTGAATCGATATCAATCGCGTAGCGGTTTCGATGTCAGTATCGGTGGCGAGTTCAATTTCAAAAAAAACTTTTTTACAAATAAAATAGAACCGACTTCCAATAAAGTGCAAAATAACTTTAATTTCGGTCGGAAGTCGGTGTTCCTGTTTTGAGTCTTCGTTTTTTGACACCGACTTCCGAAATTAAAGTTATTTTACACTTTTTCTCGAAGTCGGTTCAATTTTTTTGTAAAAAAGTTTTTTATTTTTCACTTTTTAGTTGTGGTTCCCCATTAAACTGTGTCAACAATTCATAGGCATACGATAGCAGCAATCGCAGTTGATTTGCTGTCAATTTTTGAAGAGTTCCGTTGTCTGTCTCCGAAACCCATCATCAAATCTTTTTGAAATTTAAATGGGACCATTTGGGAATAAACTTCTTTCGAACAAAAAAAGAATTTTGCAAATCCGTCTATATATGACGGAGTTATACCCGAACATACATAAAAAAAAAAATACAAACATCCGAATTGATAACCTCCTCCTTTTTCGAAGTCGGTTAAAAATGGTGTTTTTCCCATCTCAAAAATGCCCAACGCGCCTAAAGAAGTTTTCACTTCTCGGCTGTATCTCATGATAACAACTGTCTAACTATTACGGAACAAGAGATACAGCCCGCTGACAGTCAGACGGACAGCGGAGTAATAGTGAACGGGACACTATTACTAAGACTCCACTGTCCGTCGGTTACCCTTTTGATACGAAACCCTAAAAAGGTAGGTACTACATGTACTACTTTTTTTTTTTGTTGGACATCTCTAACCTAACAATTCGGAATAAGGTTTGATACGGATAAGATATGAATATGTTTTTTTTTTGTTAAAAAATATCACAAGAACACATGATTACGCAGGTTTGATCTGTAACCAAAAAAGACCAACCTCCTTGGATTGAAACCAGCTGACGATACACATCGCAATTAAGCCCATTTGATGGTGTATTCAGTCCACACAATGGTTTCATCTATGATTCGCCTACAAATGACATTGCGCCAATGTTTAGGCCCTTATACGCATTTTGGATTAAGTGGCACGAGAAATAAGAACATGACAATTAAATATTCGTCACATGTAGTGTGACAGATTGCACTTTTATAATAAATTCTCGACTAGACTCTGACAAAATATCACCTTTTTTTTCGATACAAACCCGCCACTCTTGTCCGAACCACTGCAACAGTTGCGACCAGCAGACAAACGCCGAGGCAATGAAGCTTAACGAGTCCCGGAGTAACGATTAAACTGTCTTGGGTTCCGCAACGAAATAAATCAGAAAAGAACAGCGGAGGAGTAAGAAACAAAACATAATGGAAAATTAAGAATACAATTAAAACAACCGACTTCCAAAAAAAAAATACAACAAAAATTAAAAAAAAAAACAACCGACTTCCAAAAAAAAAAATACACCAAAAATTAAAAAAAAACAACCGACTTCCAAAAAAAAAATACACCAAAAATTAAAAAATAACTTTAATTTCTGAAGTCGGTGTTTGTATTTTACTTCTTCGTTATTTGACACCGACTTCCGAAATTAAAGTTATTTTTTAATTTTTGGTGTATTTTTTTTTTTGGAAGTCGGTTGTTTTTTTTGTAAAAAAGTTTTTTATTTTTCACTTTTTAGTTGTTATACCCCAGAACTAAAAACTCCAATAACATAGAACGTGGAAATAAACATTTGGATTACACCAAAACGTCATCGAGGTAAACGTATTTTTCGTTTTTGTTCAGTTTCTCAAAAAGCGCTGAAGCAATTCCGATAAAATTTATATGGGACCACCTCGGGAGTATATTCTTTCGGATAAAAAAAT
Source organism: Polia nebulosa (assembly GCA_951329385.1). Taxonomy (NCBI): domain Eukaryota; kingdom Metazoa; phylum Arthropoda; class Insecta; order Lepidoptera; family Noctuidae; genus Polia; species Polia nebulosa. Next base: position 31,761,163 of record OX589603.1, on the reverse strand, counting down.
AATTTTGAAAATCGGTCCACAACTGACGGAGAAACAGGCGGAAATACTTAAAAAAAAACATACATACAATCGAACATAGAACCTCCTCCTTTTTTGAAAGTCGGTTAAAAAGCATCATCATCTGCCGAACCTTCTCCCACCGGATGCAGATAAATACCAGAATTTTTCATGAAGCGACTGCCTGTCTTACCTCTACAGTTACTCAGTACTGGGGGTACTGCGTTGGCACAAAATAAACTTTTTTTCTTTCTTTCTTTCTTTATACCCCTTGTGAGACACACTTTCAGGATTCTGACTACCCGTAGCGACTGTCAGAGATTTACAAATATTAGCCAGGGCCAACGGCTTAACGTGTGTTGACGATGCTTTTCGCGATAGGCGCGAGGGTTGAAGGATTTGTGTGTGACTGGCGTATTGTTGTCTCGCGACACTCACGTGTGATGATATGAGCAAGTGGGTCAATGAAATTGATACACAGATTGAAATATAAAATGGTATAATGGTACACAAAATAAAGGTAAATGGTAAAAAGTCAGATGAAGCACAGATTTACACAGAATTACAGTTTGAAAACACAATATGAATTACTGCCCCAATAGTGGACAGTAACTAATGTCTGTACAAGGAGTGGTACAAAACACTTTAAACCGCCGTACAAGGTGTGGTACTAGGCGATAGGAGCGAAGCCAGAGGCCTACGAGCTCACTTGAGTCACTAACGCTGAGAGACTAATTTTGACTGCCAGGGGCGCCTATATATATCACCCAAATTCTATGGGGCACGTAGTGAAACTAATGCCGACCCGGACAGCCAATACATTTTGTTAATTTTACAAATTAACTTGAACATTAACTATCGACCAATCACAGGCGTTCTGACATTTTGACGACAACCAATCAGAGAAGACTTTTCTTATCTCTTATGTAATGAACACCTGCATATTTACTTTACATATTTACTTGTCTTTCTAACGACAAAACTGACATTTATACATAATACAAAGTATGTATTCGAAGGACAAACTGAATCTACGTTATACTTTACTATTAGATTCTAAATTCACATTCTCACAAATCTATAAACTACAATAAAAACAAAGGAACTTTACATATGTATTTCAATATGTACATAAAACAACATGGTGGATTCCGAAAACTTTCCACTGTCTGTAGCCAATCATGAGAAGCATGAATATGATCAACCAATCGCTGACTAGCCGAAATTTCTTACTACTGACTTTATCACAATTGGTCAATTTTAGCGCCTTAGCATGCACTACTTGCGCTATACAAAAAAGTTACCTCATAAACCTTAACATTGAACATGTTTTACCTTTATTCTTATGATACTTAAAACATAATGATACGTAGTTTAAACATAAGAAAACATACTTAGGACATAATAAGGCATACTTTAGACATAATAAGGTATACTTAGGACATGAAAAGACATACTTAGGACATAATAAAGACGAACTATGCTAGCTGTAATTTGCTATGGTCAGAGTGATGGCGCCATTTTCAACACCGGGGTGATGGTGGATCCTCTACAACGTGTTTTCCTAAGCATGGAGGAGTTTAAAATTCTTACAAATGTCAACAATTAGGTAAACATTTCGGGCATTATTTATAAAAAAAAAACCCTGTGATTAGTTTCAACACTGATTAGCAGAATTTTCTAAGGGATAGATGTGGGTACTGAAGTATAGCTGAATGTGATGGAAAAGAAATCATCATTCGCCTGCCCTTATCCCAATTTATTTGGGGTCGGCGCAACATGTCGTTTTCTTCCCATGATATCTTGAATTTAAAATCCACTAATCAGTATTTGAACTGAGCATAAGAATGGTAAGTGAGTTTTATAAATAATGCTGCCTTTAATCTGTCCTACAATAAAACCTTAAACTTTACATTTAGCAGCAGATGAGGTAATAAATAATCACTTACACTTCAACTTATTATTTATCTAATCACAATCACAAATTCCATAAACACAAAGACCTACTTAATTGCATAATCAATGTTTTTAGCACCCTGTCCCCGTAGCCTACTGACGTAACCGATCACCATGCGCCCGCGCAAGTTAGGAATTCATCGCCATTCGTTGCGCGGCCCCTCAATCATGGCGCCTCAGACTCCGAGATAACAACGTAATTAATTGGAAGCTCGTGTCTGAATGTTGGGCAGACAAATTGGTTAATTTTAATTTACCAAAACATTGGAATTTATTGCTTTGTTTTCTCTTCTATCCACAGGTTTGAAAGGCAGTTGCGAAACTACGAACGACCTGGTCAAGGTAGCCGGGAAGAGGTAAATAGATACGCATGGACCAAGAACAAAAATAATGTCTATTTGTGCTATAAGCAATAATGCTATAAGAGGAGCTCGTGGCTAAAGTAATAACAGCCGCACGGGTCGATCCATCAGGTTAAGCTACGCTTGCCAGGGTTGGTCCATGGATGGGTGACTATCTTTACATACCTAGACTCCTCCGTGCCTCGGAAAGAACATCAAGCCGTTGGTCCCGGCTGTCAATCGTGGATTTTTGACAGTCGTTATGGGTCGTCAGAAGCCCGAAAGTCTGACAACCAGTCTTACCAAGGGGTATTTACCCAGGGGTTGAGGATAAATTCGAAAGAGTTACCTCGCCCCTGGGCATTCAGGGCAGTGAAGAAACAGGGGTAGGTTTTAGTCAGTAAGAGTCTGACGCCCTCCCGCTCGATCCTAGACCGGTAGATGTCATTGGACGATTTCCCACCCCACAAAAAAAAAAGAAAACAAAAGGCATATTCCACGATCATAATGAACATCTATTTTTATTCCACTGTTTCACGTTGGCCTCTTCTCCATGTAACCCTTGTCCGTCATGTTTCATCTGAAAATAAGAGAATGACCTTACCTATATTAACCGCTGAAATATCCTCCTAACCCCTTTTTTAGTGGCGGTGGGAAATTATCCAATGACTTCTCCCGCTCTGGGTGGAGCGGGAGGGTGTATCAGACATTTACTGGCGAAACCTCACCCCCATTCCTTCAGTTGCCTAAGTGCCCAGGGATAACTCTGTGAGGATATGAAATCTTTCCGATTTTGACCAAACTTGGTATGATTCTTAGTCCTATAACTAAAACTTAGGGAAAAATATAAGGTGTGAAATGAGACAAAAATAATGCAATTTAGAGATAAAAATCGTTAGTTTCACACAGTCCATCTATAATCGTTTCTTTGGCCTTCCCCTACTCCTATAGCACACAGAGCCCACATCCATACACAAGACTTTCCTCACGAAAAAATACTTACTGTTGTGCTGGAATTTAGATTTTTTGATGTATGCATAGTACGCCAGGGAAAAAAATGGATTAGGAGGTTATATACATAGTTTGGAATACCTTGACAAAGATGGTGCCTTGCCTGCTCTAGGATGTTCTCCTATTGATTTCTGAAAGTAGCCGTCTCTAAATTGCTGAAACGAAACTAAATATTGTTAATTTATAATAGATAGATACTACATTGATTTTATGTTGCAGCTTGCGTCAGAATCTGCTGCAAGTTGGCGCTTATCCAAGACAACTTGAACTTCGCACGGGTTAGCACATTTTGTTGCCGAAACTAGGACAAACTGAATATTGTAGCATGTTATCAAGTTGCCACACAAGGTATGGAATTATGGATCAACAAAGGCAAAATTTTAGTCCAGTCATTTAAGGGGTTGAACCTCTATGCTGTGCCCGACAGGGTCCATAATTGTGACTAATATAATAATTTCCCTACCAACTATAAACATTATGGTACGCAATAAAGAATTGAGAATTGAGAATTGAAACCTAAGAAATGCGCTAAAACTAATTTTTGCGATCTTTGAACTTGAATATCTTAAGACGCGTACATTAGTTATTGCGAAATTTGAGATAGCATTTAGAATGTCAAAATAAAGGTTTGCACGAATTTTCAGTTTGTTATTTTTCATTCCGAGGTTGACACCTTTTATAGCCTAAGATGACTGGACTATTTTGATATGCTCTAAGTATTTATATATATATGTATGCTCGAAAGTATTTAAGCATAATGTCACGCTGATGTTTCAAAAGGGTTGGTTTAGCAGAGATCTATTGTATCAATCCCAATCGAATGCTTGACCAACGAGTCAGTGCTTGTATTTGAATTGTTACTAATTTAATTCGAGAGTTGTTTCAACCTTCTATTTGGCTACAGCCTCCTTCAGTTCATATGTATCTTCTTTTCCAACCCCTTTTTCATTTACAACCAGTTTATTGTTTACATAATTCAGATAGGTTTACAATGTAGGATGAGGTTGAATCATCTATAAGCGTCGCCTTGGGGGCATCGCATCCCTATATATATCAGGGAGATAGGATTTAACCCTAAGTCACTCGCATCTAAACATCATCATCATCATTTCAGCCTAAAGACGTCCACTGCTAAACATAGGCCTCCTCCAAGTGTAGCCATAATGACCGGTCCTGTGCGTCTCGCGTACATCGAATTCCCGTGATCCTCACCAGGTCATTGGTTCATCTTCCGGAGACCTTCCAACGCTGCGTTCGGCACGCGGTCGTTACTCCAGAACTTTTCTGCCCTATCGACCATCTGTTGCCCTGCCATACACAATAATTTTTGGATTACAATATGGTACATAATTTCTTAACAAAGCCAAAACTGGGCTCTCGAAACAATGCCTATTTGTAAGCAGTAATAGTGCCGATAAGAATCAGATGCACTCTATTTCTTTCACTGTTAATTACGGAAACTAATGAAGATAGTATGTTAATGGTCTTAGATTATATGTCAGAACATTCCATCAAGACGAACGAGAAGAATTACGCGAATGATGTAAGAAATTCTTCAGTGTACAGTCGACGTCTAACAATTGTATGAACAAAAGTGTGTTAGGAATAAAAAATTGTTCTTGCTTCGTCAGTCCATATATACTAAAATTGGAACGATACAAAGAAGATTAGCATGGCCCCTGCGCAAGGACGACACGCAAAATCGTGTGAAGCGTTCCACATTTTTTTCTGCCCAGGGTTTGGGGATAAATTCGAAATAGAGTTACCCCGCACCCTTGGGCACTCAGGGTAGGGAAGGAACAGGGGTGGGTTTTAGTAAGTAAAAGTCTGACAAACACTCCCGCTCCACCCAGAGCGGGAGATGTCATTGATATTAGATGATTTCCCACCCCAAATAAAAGGAATAAAAACTTGTGTTTTTCGTGTGTTACGTTTTCGCAAGGAAATATGGCATAACTTAGACCCCGCGCATCCCCGATTGGAGTCGCGACAATAGGTTTTTAATTGTGTCTGTTATGCCAGGGCCTGAAGGTTTAAACTAATGTAGAGATGACAAAAAGTTGAGAGTAAGGAATATCTTCAGGTTCATATAGGGCAGGTTTCTGAATTCAGTATTTGAATAAACCCTACTTTAATGCGAAATTATGCCAGGTTTTTAGGCTAAAGTAGTGTTTGACAAATACTCAATCAAATATCAATATATGTGTGTGTGTGTGTGTGTGTATTATCAATTGCTTAACCACTGCGCCAACTGTGCCATCAAACAAAATTTAGAAATCGGAGGATAGAGTTCTAGAAATGGTCTGACTTATGTATCACAGTAGAAATATTTTGACAGATCAAAAGCAGGCAAGTAACTCAAAATATTATAAGACTTTTGACGCTGCTTGTACCTGAGCAGTTTCCGATTTTTGGCAGTGTTAAAATAATAATGGTCTCAACCTGTCATTGTGGTGAGTTATGAAATGCAATAGATTTAGATGACTATACAATTAATGTTGATTGGCTTCACGTGAGAACCTGATGTTACAAGCTTTGACCTTTTTAATTAAAGTAACCCATTGAATCTCTTTCAAGTCACAAGACATTAATTCAAAATTGGTTTTTGAAAGGCTACATACCTATCTATGTACTTACATAAGACTTACTTCCAAAAAAGGTCATCCTTCACCACTTTCTCATCTTTTAGACTTTGTTAAGTACCAGGTAGCGTGTTTGAAATTTGGAAAAACACAATAAGGCATTCTAAGTTACTCTTCTGAACCAAATCACCGTTCCCTTAGAGTGGTTTGGTTCTGATTGAACAGATACTTGGACCTGATTTTACAAAATAGCTAACAAGTAGTGATCAATGCTCGTTCCTCACGTGTAAGGATTCACAGACCCGAAGGGTCCAAACAGAGCCCTATTGCTGTCACTCACGTGTCCGTCTGTCCGTCGTCTGTCTCAAAATCTTGTTCCGAATATTTTTTTAACTTCCCATCGACCTATGAACTTGAAATTTGGTGATAATGTTTACATAGTACATATATTTCACTAACAAATAACAATATATTGATAAATATAATTTTTTCTTTGAAGTTCCCTCATTTGGTACGGAACCCTAAATGTGAGAAGTCCAACACGGACTTGACCGCTTTTTTTAACAATCATAGGCTCGCGCTTGACCAGTCACTGGATGGTAAGCGATGATGTGGTCGACGATGGAGCACGCGTTATGGAAGTAATTTCAATTAAAAAATTATTGTTATTTTGTGCAACGGTTAAAAATAAAATAAAATTTGATTAGTACCTAAGCTATATGTTTAAGATAGTATTTATGTGTAATTGTACTTGCCTACCTAATTCACAAAGTACCTACACGAGTAATCTGTGGAAACGTTGTGAATTGTACATTTACCCTTAACTCATACCATGCTTTACTGTAACTTATATTGTACGATTGTTTGTTTTTTTCCCAAATAAATAAGTACCCGCGGCATGGCACCCGTGATCTACACCACAGAATAGAGTAGTCTATGACCGCGATGGAGTTACGTTTTACCAATAAAATAATTTTCCTAATCATTTAGGAGCAGTAGTGGCCCAGTGGTAACGTCCCCGACTCGAGTTATACATCGTGGGTTCGAACCTAGACAGGACCTTAACTATGTGTAATTTATTTTATCACCACTGCTCTCAAAACGGTGAAGGAAAACATCGTGTGGAAACCGGCATGTCCTAGAACCAAAAAATCTAAAACATGTGACATCCACCAACCCGCATTGGGCTTGCGTAGCGGATTACGACCCATTCTCTCTCTCTCTCTAGAGAGAAGGTCTGAGTCCCAGCATTAGGAAAACTATGAGACTGATTATGTGACTATTATACAGACCAGAGATCATCTTTTACCAACCACTGTACCTGGGGCCCAATTCTGTAACTTTGAGATAGGCAACACGACATCGACACTCTATCGACACACAACAGACATTATTTTGCCACTGTTGCAAATTTGGTATTCTGTAATAACTTCAATATGCTATTGACATAAATAGTAGAGCAGACGACCAATTATTACAATAGTCTTATTAAGGCGTTTCAATGGCACTACAGTGGCAAGTCAATGACCATAAATAATTTATAGAATACCAAATGTCAATGAGTATTCTATTGAGACACCACTGACACACTACCGACACACTAGTTATTTTACAGAATTGGCCCCCTGGTAGGAGTTAACCTAATGGACCAAAACAATGTATCCACTTTTATTGCTACAAACACTTAAATGTAATCACACATAATCAAAAACACTTTCTAGAGTACAAATATTGGTGAATGACGTAACGTGACCCGACCGCGCCAGTTAGGTAAGTTGTGTGTTTGACATTATGTACTTGTATGTGCGTTCGGGAGTTGCTGTCCATGTGTGAAGCTAATATTTGTGTAAAGATCTAGGATTTAAGAAAACAATTAAGTGAGAATGTTATTTTTGTGGTTGAGTAAGTACACTCACAAAGAACCAGATTCTGTCGGAGCTTTGCAAGTTTTTCTAATATCACAACGCGTCTTTCCTTCTAATGTCATTCATTTTTAGTGTTTACTACACACAATCTTAGAACTCACACATTTTAAATTCCTCTCATTTGCTAGATTAGAAAATTTATTTTCAACAAACTATAACTACAATACATATTATACTAAACTAATAAATAACTTAATAAATAAAATATGTACAAGAGGCATAAAAGATCCGGTAGGAGTAAAGCTCATTGGGCATCAAAAAATTCGTCCACATAGCTGTCAATGGGAAAAGTGCCCAGAACGCTGGCAGCATTGCCACCTTGAATGGCAATGCTAATTCGTTGGCCGAAAAAAAGGCCAGCCCTCTGCTCACGTGAAGAGTCGACTAAATGTTTGCTGATGTCACGGAAAACTCGGTGAGCACTCGGACCCCATGGCCCTAGTGTTTTAACCCCAAACGGCTCAAACATATAACTCCCAATAAGGTTGTTATATTTGCGCCGTTTGAGGTTTTCTGCACCTGTAGCAGCCGCCCCAGCACAGCCCGCCGTGCTATGAAGATGAGATGGCGCAAGGGTGTCGACGCATGTTGCATCCCACACCAAAGGCATACCCATCTTCCAAGGCACTATAGTCATCCCGTCGGGATGAGCCAGCCAGCCCTTAATTAATGAAGCAATTAAATAAAAAAATAATTAAAAAAGAATAGCATACAATTTCGAGCAAATCATGATCTGAAAAAATTTGAATGTGTGTGGGGCATAATGAAATTGTATGATATTCCGGGCTTTCTTAAATAATAATATGAATTCCGACTCAGAATTCAGAGAGGAATTCAGAATGCGCGAGTCCAGCCTTAGGAAGAAATCATATTGTTCTAGATTAGATACCTTAACTTGTCAGGTACTCCATCGTGGCCGGTGCCTGCATGCCTAGGGATAGCGGATAAATTGTGAAAATGAGTTACCGCACCCCTGAGCACTCAGGCAGGGAAGGAACAGGGGTGGGTTTTAGTCAGTAAGAGTCTGACACGCCCTCCCGCTCCACCCAGAGCGGGAGAAGTCATTGGATGATATCCCACCCCCCAAAAAAAAAAAAAACTTGTCGGGTACTGGTGCTTCGCGAACAATTTTTCTATTGTGTCTGTATTGCCGGTACCTGACTAGTTAAACCTGTTGACACTTCTAAGTATTTAGATGAAATGGCGAAAGAAAGAAGAAAGGAAGAGGAAAGGCTATTTCTAACTATTATTCATTGTCACACCCGACATTACTTCTGCATGATTTTCTAGAACATTAAACATTTAATATTATAGCACGTTGACTCATATTTTGAGGTGATTGAACTTTTACACAAATAATAAAATAACCTGTTTGGTTTCGTTTGACAATGCAGCTACTAGACACCAGGTTAGAATGCGTCAGTTCTCCGAGGTCAAGTTCTTGGTTCATACTAATGAAAACCTGTTTTATGACAATAATTAAATTACTTAGTTAACTTTTTTGTGGAAATAATGGCAGTCAGTCGACTCGCGTTAAACGCGGGTACAAATCTGTTATTAAATTACTCCGTTTAGAGGAATTAGCGACTGAAATATGCTATTTAAATACTCGTAGAGAGGACAATACTGCTTGTCTTCTTCTTTCAGAACAGCACAAACTGGAACAGGAATTTAAATTAACTATCATAAAGGCACACTCACATACACACCATCACACACAGAGTCATACCAGTATCTTTATCTTTAACTCAATTTGTACTTGTTTGTAAAATAATTACTTAAAATAGTTTGTAAAGAAAATTATTTCTTCCATTGGCTAGCGTCAGAGATAATTTATGGCATGAGACCCTGATTACCAATCCTCGGGTATACTGCGCACGTGGTTTGTATGTAGTAAATAAGAGTCCTTTGATTTGGTCTTCACATATATCACTTTTATTGCTAACACTGCATCACACCAGATAGCACTCAGTACACAGAAAATTGTATGTTGAACTTACAATTTATGATGAATCACTTTTGCCCTATCATTCGAAGATCGAAGATTAAAGGTCCAATGAAGAGATCCTCAAGCAGTATCTAAGCCGTAGTCATCTAATCATGGGCATCTCTGGACACGTGGATGTTGGTGTTCGAAACCCTTTGCTAAGACCGCATTGTTCTTCCAAAATATAGTGAAGTTTATGATCCGACCATTTTATAAAGTTTTTCCATAATATAAATTAAATTTAAGGTAGGGACCCCTGCCGACAAGAGAACATTCAGTGAGAATTTTAAATGCCATGCTTAAGACTTAGCGTTGCTACAGAAAATCCCAATAGAAGTACTTAAATCGTCCTACATTCTTATGCTTACAGCATTTGAACTTGACTCTGGTCCCTTTTACACCTCGAGCCATCATTAGGTGCTTTTAAGTAGTTTTTTCCAATAAATAAAATCTAATAGACAGACTCGTTGCAGATCAAGTTGGAGAAAAGAAAAACGTCAAACGTCAAACGTCAATCTGTCATCTGTCAACTCGCAAAATAACGCTCCTTGACATGAATCTAAATTTATTCTATTTTTAAGTGTTACAAGTTTAGTTATCTAATAACCTAAAAATATGTAGGTAGATTGACAGTAGGGCAGACCAGAACAACTCAATACAAGCATTACCTACTACATGCTTCCTGGGTAGTTCTAGCCAAATAGTATAATAATAATACGGGACGTTCTAGCCACTGAATAATATTGTAAAAGACGCATTAAAGAAATAAACATTTTTTTTCATGTCGTGGTAAAAATATACTAAATATAGGTAATTCAGCAAGATACTACCGGAGCCCAGCCATTGTGCCAGGCTTGCATTGAGGTATGTACCTTAGTACCTATCGCCACTATAGCGGATATTATTTTGATATAATGGCTTTCTCGCCTTTTACAACGGGAAGAGACAGACCGCACTCGCTGCGTATTCAAGACAAAAATAACCTACGACAATATTAACATAACTATGCATAAAGGAAGCCTGATGATAGTGAGGTCTTCATAACCCACTCCAAGCTTTTGGCACAACGCCGAGTGGAGCATCGGAGTGGTCTTGTTTAACGCGATTTGCAGGCTCTGGTATATAGTTGCCTTATAAAACAGTAATTTTTAATGAAGCCTGACCTTTGCAGCCGGGTCTGCCGGGATGTGGGCGAGCTGCCAGGGTCCATTGTGTAACCAAAGTGGTGGTAATGCTTGCTTATTAACAGTTAATTTGTTCTTCAAACTTGCTATTAAAGCTGGGTGTTAAGAATAAGGCATTTTCCGGGAAGAAAAATACGATTCCTATTTTGGTAGCTTTGTTATCAAGACCAATATTATTCTTATCATCATCATCCACAGTCCACCTTCATCCACTGATGAGCATTGGCCTCTCCTTTCTCGTGCCAATCCCCACGCTCTTGTGCTAGTCTCATTCATGTTTTACTCGCGATGGTAACATGTCGTCTACCCATCTCACCGCTGGAAGACCAACAATTCTCCTCCCAGGCCTTGGACGCCACTCAGTCACCGTCATACTCCACCGATCATTACCACGCCTTGCCTGGTGTCCTGCTCAGCTACATTAGAGTTCCATTATTCGTTTTATTCTTATCAACCTGCCTAGCCTTTGTCCAATTATCTTGGGGTCTGCTTCCAGTCTAACCGGATACAGCTGAATACCAGTATTTTACATGGAGCGACTGCCTGTCTGACCAACCCAGTTACTGGGTAATACGATACCCCTTGGTAAGACTGGTTGTCAGACTTTCGGGCTTCTGACGACCCGTAACGACTGTTAAAGATCCAGATTGACAGCCGGGACCAACATCTTAACGTGCTTTCCGAGGCACGGAGAAGTCTCGGTATGTAAAGATGGTCACCCATCCATGGCCCAACCCCAGCAAGCGTAGCTTAACCTGATGGATCGACCCGTGCGGCTGATATTACTTTAGCCACGAGCTCCTTGTTTTACTCTTATATTAAACTAAAATGGTTTTGTTTTACTGATGTACATTATGATACATAGTTTTTCACGTTATTTCAGAAATGTGTACAGTTCGAGTGATTTTTGGGATAAACCACATGAGCGAAGATACAAAAAAGCTTCAATGAAAAAAATAGGGACACAATTAAAAACCTATTGTCGCGTCTCCGATTGGAGACGCGCGGGGTCTGACGGTTTAAGAAGAAAGCTCAAAGGAGGAAACAGTATTTAGAAAATCTATCAAAAACTCAGTATCTGCAGCTCTTATTGTACTGCAGTTTTATGGGTTTCCATAATTTATTATTGTAACAGACAGAAACGTACTACTGGAAATGTTGTTACACAATAGTCACAATTTGTTTGATTGCTTTTTGCCTGATCATGTATAAATCCCTCTCATTCAGTTGAACTGTCGGACAAAATTGGACAGCTCATTTACATTCATATGGAAAGCATTCAGAACATTCTGAATGACACACACACGGCAGCACCACTAACATATCAACTCGCTCCTTATGATAAGATGTACGATATAATATTATCATTGACACACGAGGCCGCCATGCTCATAATTTCTTATGTATATCGCAAAAAAGGGTTTATTACAGATAATAAGTTAACAAGTACGGCTTGTTCTGAATTAATGATGAACGTTCTTCGGAGTAAATTAATTGAAGCATCCTGTTATTACTATTATGTACGGTAGTGGTGTGTGCCAAGTTCGCAGACAGTTTAGTTTAATTGCAAGCTGGAGTTCTATTTGTTGGGAATTGATCAACTTTGGTACATAATAGGGAAATACATTGCTATTTATCTATCGTCATAATTGTGATTCAAAATTTATTTCAGAGTTATATGTAGGTTTATCTTTTGTACACTTTTAACCATTGTGTAGGAATATAACCCTTCTTTTAATACTTCTAGTTCATATTTTTTTTTAAATTCCTACCCAAATGCAGCAAATATATAAATCATATCTACGTTTTCATATGCAAATGGACCAATTAAACCAGGTGTTTATAAATTCAATTGCTGCTGATGTATAAAAATGATAATTAAAACTGAATAATATTTATAATATTCAAATTAATACAGAAATGTTTTCGAAATTGTACGTTAATTTTTCCCTAGTCATTTTATAGAGCATGCATATGCATGTTTATACTAGCAGGTGCTTACAGTAATTTAATTATATAAAACATTCAATAACTATTGTACTTAGGTTTTTTAGAAAATATAATAAAGAATAATGTAAAATTCTTTTATTTCAGACTGTTGAAAATTCCATATTTTATTAGTATAACAACTAACATTATCTTAACACTATGTTAGTAATGAGGAGCTCAATCAAAGTAGGTATAATGAAATGGTTAGTAGTGCTTGTACCTACCTACCAAGTGTAAAAACTTTATATGGGAATAGTAATTAGCAAAGAACTTGGCTCTACACTTCCAAGAATAAATGATTAACACTAGAAGGATATCAGACCGACCGCGTATCGATAATTAACAGTAATCCCGTTTAAAGTTCACGAGTGATCACAATCTGGTGTGAGTAGACATCACAATGTGGCCCTGGAACAATCAACTTCGATGAATGATGAATAAAATATGAAAACAAAAATAATAAGGCCGTGTGTTTGTTAGTTTAAAAAAGATCTTGAATTAAAAGAAAACCTTACCCACCAAATAATGCATCATTTAGTTTAAATATTGATATTCTCATTAACGGATTCAAACACTCTCTATATAAAGTTTATCATTTTTAGCTGAAAGACGTCCACTGCTGGACATAGGCCTCCCTCAAGTATCGCCACAAACCGGTCCGGTGCGTCTCGCATCCATCGGCTACCCGCGACCCTCACCAGGTCACGGTCCACCTTGTTATAGATCTTCCAACGCTGCGTCTTCAGGTATAATAATAATAATAATGATTTAGTATCAGGCAACTAAGGCCCATAAATAGAATACAAAAAATAACCTTAAAAAATAATAAACTAATACATATTGTTACTGCTTGTGTTATTACATATGACTCTGCTTTCCCCCTTTATGTTACTCTGCTTGTACCCATTAGGTATGCGGTCGCCATAGAAAGTTACGAATTAAGAGCCTGCTCATCAGTGTTTAAACTGATTACATGGTTATTTTTAGGGATCTGTACCCGAAGGGTCCAAACAGAGCCCTATTGTTGTCACTCACGTGTCCGTCTGTCTGTCTGTTCATCCGTCGTCTGTCACAAAATTTTATTACGAAACATTTTTAACTTCACATTGAGCTATGAACTTGAAATTGGGTATAATGTTTATTATTACGTATACTTTACTAACAAATACCAATATTTGGTACGGAACCCTTAATGTGCGAAATTCAACACGCACTTGGCCAGTTTTTAGGGTTCTGTACCCAAAGGGTCCAAACGGAGCCCTATTGCTGTCACTCACGAGTCTGTCTGTCAGTATGTCCGTCCATCATTTGTCACACAAGTTTTACAGCCAAACGGTTGGAGCTACAGTCTTCAAATTTTCACAGTATGAGCATCTTGTTGACCCAAAGCCATACAAATATGCGAAGTTCGACTCGCACTTGGCCGGTTTTTTTTTTATAATTATGGTCCATCGTGTAACGCCCTAATTGTATCCTTTCTAGTTGCGAAGATAAAAAAAAATTTATCATCATCATCATAAAGCCCACAAACACCCACCCACAGCAAAAAATATGGAATTTGAACATAGTGAGGAAACCGGCATATCTTAGAACCAAAAATTCGAAGACATGTGACATACACACCCTCGCACAGAGAGGAGGCCTGTGCCCCAGCAGTGGGGGGGGACATTAAAAGGCTGATAATGGTGAACATATTTGGTGAAATTAGGGTGTATCAGGGTGAACTGTACAAATCTGTGTCTTTAGAGCGTATCAGCATGATGTTATGTTATGAAGTCGTGTAAACAATAAACAGACATGCGATTGCAGCAATTCTGGAAGGTTTGCTATCATTTATTGAAGACCAATGTGTATCTGTAACATGAGAAGCACCAGTTTTCAAATAAAAAAAAAAAACATCAAAATCGGTGCATCAGTTTAAAAGTTCTGTGGTAACACAACGCTTAAAAAAAATCAGTCAAGTTGAGAACCTCCTCCTTTTTTTTTGAAGTCGGTTAATAAGTAACTTATCTCAAGCGAATTTCCCATAAAAAATCTGTTAACGACGCAAGAAAACCCACGGCAAACTACAGGGCCCCATAAATCAGTACTTTTAATGGTTTAAGTAATGTTATGGCAAATTATCGATCAGGTAAGGATGAACCGGTATGCTTTCAATGGCTTTGTCGATCATACCCTCAGGCGAGACCTATAAGGAGGAACTTATTTATTACAATATTGATTCAAGATGGCCGCGTACTTTACCAACATTTCATGGGGTCATTAGTGATTTTAATGCCTGACAACTTTTTTTTAGCTGGGCAGAAGTTACCTATGGATTTGTCGCATGTTCCTCTGTGAGTTTGAACAGTGGAAATTAGAATTATCAATGTCGATACCTGATAATCTCTATTATGTACTTACATATTCAGCTTATTATTTTCGTAGTGTGTTAACTGACCATACTAAAAATATTTTACATTATTTTTAGAAGAAAAACTTAATCCTACTGAATATCCTACTAATATTATTAATGTATAAGTTTGTGAGGATGTATGGAGCTCGTGGCTAAAGTAATAACAGCCGTATGACTCGATCCATGGATGGGTGACCATCTTAACATACCGAGACTCCTCCGTGCCTCGGAAAGCACGTTAAGCCGTTGGTCCCGGCTGTCAATCGTGGATCTTTGACAGTCGTTACGGGTCGTCAGAAGCCCGAAAGTCTGACAACCGGTCTTACCAAGGGGTTTCGTATTATCCACTAACTGGGTTGTAGAGGTCAGACAGGCAGTCGCTCCATGTAAAATACTGGTATTCAGTTGCATCCGGTTAGACTGGAAGCCGACCCCAAGATAGTTTAGAAAAGGCGCGGGCAGATTGATTGATTGTGAGGATGTATGGATGTATGGATATTTGTTCCTCTTTCACGCAACACACAACGGACCAACGCAACGCAACGCGCGGACGGACGGAACGGGACGCAACTACAGAACGGATTTTTATGATACGTTACAATAATACAGTTAACAGAATACTAATTCCATCGGGCGATGCCGCTGGCTTAGGCTAGTAATATTATAAATGCTAAAGTTTGTAGAGATGGGTGTTTTTTGTTCAATCACGCCAGAACTACTGATCGGGTCTAGATGAAAATTGGCACAGAGATAGATCATAGTCTAGAATAGCACATAGGCAAAAATTTATAATGGGTTAGGTTCCAATTACACGCGGGCGGAGCGGCTGGCAGAAGCTAGTTTTACGTATAAGAATTCTTTGTAAGAATGTATGGCATATGCGAGACTTACTTGCAATATATAATTTTTTTTATTGCAAATTAGCAATTAAGATGATGAACTAATAAAAACAATTTAGGATCTAGAGTGTTACCTAATTTAATGCCAAAACACATAAGTGTATCGTTAATCTCATAAGTAAGAATTAAAACATCTTAAAACTTAAAAAAAACTAATTGTATGCAAACAATTTTGTAACAATTTAAATGTGAACACGCCAAATGTAGAGTCTTAATTAAAATTGCTTGAAGTCAAATGAGCAATTTAATAATTGCTTAACATGTTATTACTTACTTCATAAATGCTCATGTTGCTCTCAAGAGAAAGTGTAATTACGCAAGGATCAAGATTGTGATCTACTTGAATTAGAAGGTAAATTAGGGGTAAAAGAGAGATTCAAGTATATTTTGTTTGGTAAAGAATTAAAGATTCCTTTACTGACGTTGGTCGGAGCCGCTGAGACCGGTCTAGAAGAGGTGGCGACCTAGACGCCTACCGCATGGGCTGGTTCGACGTCCCTCGTGACAAGTATACCTGGAAGGATTTGAGGGAGGCGTTTGCCTAGTAGAGGGACAGTATGGGCCTAGTATCTAGCTAAAACGGACAAAACAAAAATTATAACGTGTAAAAGTGTTGTTAAAACCTACTTACAAAAATAAAATCATTTATCATTTATCATAAATAAAAGAATCCGGCCAAGTGTGTGTCGGACTTCGCACATTTAGGGTTCCGTACCATATGAGGGAAATCAATATTTTGTTATATGTTCGTAAAATACATAAAATAATAAACAATATCACCTCAAGGTCATAGATTAAAGAGAAGTTAAAAAAATCTTTGGAACAAAATTTTGTGACTTATGGCGGAGAGTAAGACAGACGGACAGACTGACAGGCGGACACGTGAGCATACGTGAATGTTACTCACGTGTCCGTTTGGATCCTTCGGGTACGAAAGGTTACTTTTGTAATTATTTTAAGGCAGCATGAAGGCTTTTGCCCAGTAGTGGAACAACATAGGCTAAGCAACAAAAAAAAACTAAACTAGGTAAGTCTTAGTTGGTTTTTTTTTTGTTATGAAACATTATACCCGCGCCGCGGTTAGGTTAGGAATCATGAATTTTCGGGACAAAAGGAGTCTTTGTCGCTTAGCAATAGTAAGCTTTCTATCAGTATTGTTTTATTTTTGTAATCACAATTCACTTCCAGGGATTATCTCCCACAAACAAAGATACAAATCATTTCTGCCTTTTTGTAGTAATAGTTTAGATTTCTTCACCAAGAAATTATTTACTCACCAAGAAATTATTTACTAATCAAGAAATTATTTACTCACCAAGAAATGATTTACCTACTCACCAAGAAATTATTTACTCACCAAGAAATTATTTACTCACCAAGAAATTATTTACTAACCAAGAAATTATTTATTCACTAAGAAATTATTTACTCACCAAGAAATTATTTACTCACCCAGAAATTTAAATAAAATAAGGTAATAGATGACGGATCAAAGATGATCGTGCATTGGTGTTAATGGTGAAAATTTTTGCCATCAGGAGATTCAAATGCTAAATATTACAAAGAGAGATAGATATCTATCTAGGTATCTAAATATTTAATATTGCCGGACAGTCTGAGAGACAGCACTATAATGATAAAGATAATACCAACCTATAAGTACCTACTCTTATGACTTACCTGTACCAAAATCTTGGTTTAACGATCCTCTTTGTGTAATTCCAGCCATTGTTTTAGTGTAACAAGTAACATTACCCATCTTTGAGGCTCCACCGCAGTCGGGTAAGATAGAGCGAGCATACCTACCTGGCGGGATATCTAGCTCCTATCCTGTCCTGGAAAACTCAAGAAGAAAAGAGGATGATTCATTCTGAACAGCGGGCTATTCGTAGCAATATTAAGTAAAAACGCTGTTCACTCGTTATTGCGACAGGTGACAAGTGGCGCCATCTATCGTCAGACTTACACAACACTTGATAGATTTTATACTGTTAAAAGTTTGTCACGATATTCGGTACCTAGTTTTTCAACTAAAATATATGCATGTGTAGCTATATTTATAAGTAAAAGGTAATTTACCTATAATTGTTTTTTTTGTACTCTCGGCAAGAGGTCGCCCTAGTTATATACATTTAATAAACATAAACACCGGAAACCAATACCAATCTATTCCACTATCCCAGAGCCAATCATTGCCGAATGATAAGCTCAATTGATTGGCCATGACGTTATCAATCTCTACCAAAACCACCGTTTATCATCCGATTGGAAACCGCGGGGGGTGAGGTCTCCCTGGCCGTAGGGGGGAGGTTTGGGGTCTGCGGGGTACAAGCGGGTGGTAGGAGGGGGGGTAGTGTTCTCGGTGGGCGTGGCTGGTCGATACAGAACGAGGGCTCGCTGAAACTGGCTGGTATGTAAAGCGAATGATAAATGATGGAACAAGGTTAGGAAGTTCGGTGAAGAAATGGCCTGGATTCAAGTTTTCTTTTTTTTTCTTTAACCGGGCTGGCACGGATTTTGTGTGCGGAAGTCAATTGTGGTTTAAGGGAAGAAAGAACGATGCGATGGGATCTAAGTTTCAATTTGTTGTCAAAATCTCCTCAAAATAAAAGGTTATGTCTACAAATTTGTTAGGTTTTTAATTTTATTTTAAGTAGGCACATGATTGAGACCAGTGGTGGCCCTGTGGTATCGGCCGCGACTTACAAATTGTAGGTCGTGAGTTTTAAACCCAGACAGGCGCTTTACTTTGTGTAATTATTTGTTCACCACTGCTCTCAAATTGGGGCTTGTGCCCCAGCAGTCATCATCATCATCATAGGCCTTTTAATGTCCCCACTGCACAGGCCTCCTCTCTGTGAGAGGGTGTGGGCCGCAATCCACCACGCGGGCCCAATGCGGTTTGGTTTTTATGCAGAGGCACTTTTTGTGTTAAAATCAAAATCAAAAGTCATTTATTCAAACTAGGCTGAGAGCCAGCATTTTTTGAACGTCAAATTTCTACATAAAAACGCCCGCCCGACACCACTTCCTAGTGCTTTAGCTGTGAAGAAGAAGTGCCGCAACAAACTCCCCAGCGACACATCTGTCTGTTAAGTTTGAAGAACTTGAATCTAAGTAATTGTATGCCACAATCACATATATGTATGTAGGTAACATAATGTAAAACAGAAAAAAATAAAAACATATCGTAGAAAATACAATCATTATAGTTAAAAAGTGCCTAGATATGCATAAAATCTTATCCGAATCTTACCTACCACCAGCTCGTAAAACTATGATAAAGCCGAGATCAGTAATCCTGCTATCAAGTCTCAAATTACTATAGAAAAACCAAATTTAAAAAGTTCATCAAATCAGAACATGATTATTCCTCGAACTACTCGTATTTAAATAAAAATGAATGATTAAATGTGGACCAATTTGGATGATTTTTGAAACTATTCGTTGAAGTCTTAGGCAGTTTCTTTTTAAGAGAATTTTTTTTTAAATTATTCGTGGGTGAAATTGCGGGGCACAGCTAGCCTGTAATGAAAATATGTTGCAAACAACATACTTTTTGGATGAACCCATAATTTAAGTTTTAAATATTTAATCACTGAAATCTTTCTGTACTTTGTATGGGAAATAAAGGCTATTTTTATTTTATAATAAAAAGTAAGCGAACTGCTACTTTAATATTTAAAACAGTTAATTTATAATCCCCTACTCAATGAGGGCACTAAGTGCAACGCCTTCCATTTCTCTAAGGGATAAACTAAGAAAACACATGCAAAGTAATCCTGACACAGTAAAAATAAAAAGCACATGTTTATCGCACGTGCGTGCGCCCTATGATGTAATAAAAGTTATTTCTGGCGCAGGTTGGCGGGCTCATTCAAGCGGGTAGCGTGCTCATTATGTTGATATTAATCTGTGTACTGATTTTTTATTTATTTAAGATTGTTTTATTGTTGTTGTGGTTTGCTCTAATATGCATAGTGCAGCACGCCTTCACGTTAGTCACGCTAGATGGAAACTTAACGGTCTTCGTAAGCTGCCTGGTAGAAATTGGAGGAGAGAAGTAAGGATATGCAATTGAGTGGTCCTGTACTGCTGGTGGATTACCTGCTGATGATGATGACTAGGTGGCTCATCTGCCTGGGTTTTATTTAATAATACCGACAGGCGACAGATAGGAGCTCGTGGCTAAAGTAATAACAACCGCACGGATCGATCCATCAGGTTAAGCTACGCTTGCCGGGGTTCGTCCATGGATGGGTGACCATCTTAACATACCGAGACTCCTCCGTGCCTCGGAAAGCACGTTAAGCCGTTGGTCCCGGCTGTCAATCGTGGATCTTTGACAGTCGTTACGGGTCGTCAGAAACCCGAAAGTCTGACAACCAGTCTTATCAAGGGGTAGCCTATTACCCAGTAACTGGGTTGTGGAGAACAGATAGGCAGCCGCTCCATGTAAAATACTGGTATTCAGCTGTACCCGGTTAGACTGGAAGCCGACCCCAAGTTAGTTGGGAAAAGGCTAGGCAGATATACCGACAGGCGACAGGTCCTTCGGCAATTTTACAAGTTTCTTTGTGTGATAATCTTGTAATGTTTGACAAATATTCCGATTTTTTTAGTTACGATAAATAGGGCCTTCATATTAACGACTACAAATTATCTATGGACATCTGCACATTCGAGAACGAATCTGAATAATCTCTCAAAAAAAACCGGCCATGTCTGAGTTGGACTCGCGCATGAAGGGTTCCGTACCATCGTACAAGATTATACGCGTCTACTTGTTGCCTTTATTAAGATCGAGCAAAAAAGCCAAAAAAAAAACACGTTTCTAGTAGGGGGAAAATTAAAGGGGGCTCTCCTTTAACTTCTTTTTATTATTTTTTGCTATAGCGGCAACAGAAATACACACTCTGCGAAAATGTCAACTGTGTACCTATTACTGATCATGAGATACAGCCCGCTGACAGACAGACGGACGGACAGCGGAGGCATAAATAGGGTCCCGTTGGTTACCTTTGGGGTACGAAACCCTTAAAAAAAAGAACCTGTAATTATACTGACATCTGACCCTTCAACGCGATTCACAGTAGCAAATAAGAAGTATAAAATAAAAATAGTAACTATGGTAATAGACGTCTTCCGTGAGAATTGGCGACAAAGAGCAAAATACCGAGAGAGAGTAAGGAATGGGGAAGGTCTTCACCCAGGAGTGGCACAGTTCAAACTGAACAAAAACTAATAATATTTTATTATTCTAAATAATATAAAGGTATTCTAGGTAATCATTTTCGGTTCAGCTCGTTCACACAAAACCTGAAACATTGTTCACTTATAAAAGGGTAAAGTTTACATCTCTCGTGCCCACAATATTTTAACGTAAATTAATTAGTTTCCCGCGCTATCCACTCCTGCTGCTGCTGCTAATTACCTGTCCAGCACTGGGGCGTCCTCGTTAATTGTGTTACGTCACGTCAGCGACACGGGAAGCTGATAATGAACTTATTTATTTTAAACCGGAGAAGAGTAAATTGGATTTAATCCTGGCAACATAATTATTGTCATATTATCTTATGATGTGGCCCATGTAATTAATAATTTGTTGGATTTGAGTCATCGGCAGAATTGGGCGGACAAAATTTATAATCCTTAGTGCCTCCATAGATGGACTGCTTGGAGCAGTCAGTGCCGACAACTTCAACCGGTCGCTGTTGGGCGATCTGCAGTTTCATTCAATATTGCCATTCGCCATATAAGATCGCTCAATCAGTCCATTTGCAGTTGCAGCTAAAAATGCAGTCGACGTGCGTGGAGTTTTGCCGCGCTGCCGGCAGCAAAGAGCTGTTCGACCTGCCGTACACGGACCGCTTGAAGCGATTCATTCCAACTGCTCGCCGCTTCCTCTCTCAGCGCCCCGCCCAACCCTGTTATATCTATCCATAGACGGACTTCTTGGAGCAGTTGCAGTCAAATACAATTGTACAACAACTGCTACTACAGCTGCAACTCATTGGGCATCAAAAACTTCGTCCACATCGCTGTCAATAGGGAAAGTTCTCAGAACGCTGGCAGCACTGCCATGTTGTATAGCAATGCTGATTCGTTGGCCAAAGAAAAGCCCAGCCCTCTGGTCACGTGAAGAGTCGACTAGCAGTTTGCTGATATCCCGAAAAACTCGATGAGCACTCGGACCCCATTTTTTTTTTTGGTCTTCTTATGTTGTCATATTGTGAATGTGATCCAACTATCTGATTATTTGATCAGCATTTTATCGATGATGTAATAATAAAACAAAACATTACGCCTTATCATCTGCATTATAATCCAATCTAACAGTTATAAAAGATTGTTTCACAATAGAGCTACATTTCCTGCAGTGATTAAATAAATCGCTTTAAAAAGGTTTAATAAAGTTTCTTTCACAGCGCCATTCAAAGCGTCGTCCAATGAAAGTATCGTCCAATGAACGCGGGATGCATTTCAGTAAGTTATTGCTTTTCACTACGGAACCATCGCTCGGAAGCAGACGTAGTTCTGAACCACTGTGTTTTTAAGGTTCCGTGAGTTATGACTTCCGAATGCCATTAATTTTTCCTTCTTTATGGTTGAGTGCTGTTTTTATTTCTCTTTATGATGTTAATGGGGGTTCTGGTTCTAATTATGTTTAAAATAAGGTCATAAAATATTTATAGCTGTAGTTTTTAATGTTTAGCTGTATTCTTTTGTAATTAGTATGTTTGACAGCAAGTTTATTCCTCGTCTGTGAACAAAGTCGTAGGCAAGCACTTAAGTGATACACCGTTAATAACAGTTTAATATGTTAGGGAGTTTTATCCGCTACTAATAAACGAGGTTTACCTAAGTTAATCATGACTTAACTCCGCGTTTATTTTTAAGGATGTTTGTTTTTAACCGACTTCGAAAAAGGAGGAGGTTATCAATTCGGATGTTTGTATTTTTTTTTTTTTTTTTTTTTTTTTTTTTTTTATGTATGTTCGGGCATAACTCCGTCATATATTGACGGATTTGCAAAATTCTTTTTTTATTCGAAAGGGGTTTATTCCGAAATGGTCCCATTTAAATTTCAAAAAGATCTGATGATGGGTTTCGGAGACAGACAACGGAACTCTTCAAAAATTGACAGCAAATCAATCGCGATTGCTGCTATCGTATGTCTATGAATTGTTAACACTGTTTAATGGGGAACCACAACTAAAAAGTGAAAAATAAAAAACTTTTTTACAAAAAAATAGAACCGACTTCCAAAAAAAGTGCAAAATAACTTTAATTTCGGAAGTCGGTGTCAAAAAACGAAGACACAAAACAGGAACACCGACTTCCGAAATTAAAGTTATTTTGCACTTTTTTTGGAAGTCGGTTCTATTTTTTTGTAAAAAAGTTTTTTTTTTGGATTTTTTTTTTATATTTCTTCGTTTTTTGACACCGACTTCCGAAATTAAAGTTATTTTTTTATTTTTAGTATATTTTCTATTTTTGGAAGTCGGTTGTTTTTTTTGTAAAAAAGTTTTTCTCTATCCTTTTTATGCTCCTAGACAAAGCCCTACCTACGTTTCCTTTTTTTTAACCGACTTCGAAAAAGGAGGAGGTTATCAATTCGGATGTTTGTATTTTTTTTTTTTTTTTTTTTTTTAATGTATGTTCGGGCATAACTCCGTCATATATTGACGGATTTGCAAAATTCTTTTTTTGTTCGAAAGGGGTTTATTCCGAAATGGTCCCATTTAAAGTTCAAAAAGATCTGATGATGGGTTTCGGAGACAGACAACGGAACTCTTCAAAAATTGACAGCAAATCAACCGCGATTGCTGCTATCGTATGTCTATGAATTGTAAACACAGTTTAATGGGGAACCAACACCAAAAAGTAAAAAATAAAAAACTTTTTTACAAAAAAATAGAACCGACATCCAAAAAAAGTGCAAAATAACTTTAATTTCGGAAGTCGGTGTCAAAAAACAAAGACTCAAAACAGGAAAGTTTTTTTATTAAACTTGTTACTAACATAGAAATATAAGAGTTAGCAAAATCATATTATTTTGTATGTCGTTAATTTGTGGCAAATAAATTATTTTTCTTTCTTTCTTAATATGTGATCACACCAAAAAAACTGCTCAAGTACATGTCGGGCTTGGCACATTTAGGGTTCCGTACCAAATGAGGGAATTTCAAAGACAATAGGACAGACGGACACGTGAGTGACTGCAATAGGGCTTCGTTTAGACCATGCGGGTACGGAACCCTAAAAACGAAGCTCTACAGCGGGGTTTATAAAATTAATGTAGATACTAGAAGCATGCTATCTACGTGTATGAAGAAGAAAATTAATTACAAAAAGTTACCAACGGAGTACATCTTAATTCTCCACGTACATCACTACTGTATCTTTTCCCAGCAGTACTGACGCAAGCGATCTAGCTCATTATGGTGCGGGTTTAATGATGTCGAGTACTGGGAGGGGAGGTCTAGATAAAGGGGGGGGGGCGAGGTATCAGTAACCTTCAAAGACACGGAGAATGAACTGAGTAATATGTATCGTCACAAAATGAACATGATGTGTGATTGAACTCTGTAGAAAGAGACATAACGGCAGGGAGGCCAATACCTGTCCCTTTCTTTGGGTCTTAGTGACAAAGGTGACACTGCAAGCGTGTGATGTGACCCAATCAGAAACAGACAGCAATACGAACTACAAATAAAACAAGCATTGATTTTAATTAATATATGTACAGGCTCTTTTGAATTGTCTAGGTTTGTCGGTCCGGGCCTGCGGACGGCGAGTAATGGGTAGCTCGCCGTCCGATCAGCAACAGGCCCGAGAGTCGACGGCGCGTAGTGTTCCACGCGCGCCTCAAAGAGTTGTCAGCAAGAGACGGGGCCCGTCATGGCCGATGCCTGCCCGGGGGTTGAGGATAAATTCGAAACAGAGTTACCTCGCCCCTGGGCACTCGAGGCAGGAAGGAACAGGGGTGGGTTTTAGTCAGTAAGAGTCTGACAGGCCCTCCCGCTCCACCCAGAGCGGGAGAAGTCATAGGATGATTTCCCAGCCCACAAAATATAAATAAATAAATAAATAAAAATGTTGGTCGGTCAGAAAGATGAAGCTCGTTCCAAACCGTACTAGATCTGTACGGAGAAGAACGTGTAAACAACTCCTCTAAGTCAACAAATTGTTACAGAATCATGATTTCATCATTCGTTCGTGATCGATTGTCACATAAAGTATTTTAATGCCGTGTTTTATGTAACCGCGTCACCGCGTGGTTACAGAGACTGCATTTATGTATTTCTAAATATATTTTATACATTTCTCAATATGTAAGTGAACTGTAATGTTCTTTTTATCTGAGGAATAAATGTCTTTAAACCGAATTATATAAAGCCCGGTGATCGAAACTCGATCATAATTAATTAATTGTCAAAGAGCATAAACATGACATGACATGACTGCGAACCATAAAAAAAAGAGTATATACGTGTCAAAGACATCGTAGTGTGTGTAATGTTTATTGTTATTTATTTTATTTTATTGCATATTTTATAAAAGTATTAGCTTTCTGCTCTCCTTCACATAAACTTTAACTGCAAATTTCATTCTACTTCGCGTAATTTTTGTAAAAAGGGGTTGACAGTTTTTCCTTAACGTATTAATATATAGGTAAATAATGTAAAGATAGCCTTACAATCTTGAGCGGGTCCAACAATGTTTCCAAATGTTTGTGCGAAATAGTGGTTGTGGAGCAGGACTTGGATTGAGCCAAGCAATAGGCTAGTTTACTAAAGAATCTAATTAGTCCGTCAGTTAAATTACCAAAAAAATTAGACACGTGTTTTTTTCTTTTGTCACGTTTGCTAAAAATGGGGACGATACAGTGCGTTTAAATTTTGCGTGACATCACACCTCGATACACTTTGTACCGTTTAGTGACGTAACAAGCCCCCACTCCTGAACTTTGATGCGATTTATCTTTGTCGTTTTTTATTGGTTTGGCAAAGCAAAAAATACGTGTCCAATATTTTTTGACTATCTTACGGACTAAATAGATTATTTTCCACCCAGTAAACATCCCTATGGACCGCACGATCGCTTACCTATCTCACACTCTTTTAACTTCATAATGAATGGAGGGCAAGCTCCGTCCATTCTCTTATTTCTATGCTAACGTTTTTAATTTAAAAATCTGGTAAATGGACGCTCTTTCAAATTAAAACCTCGGCGACAGATGCGATGCTTTTAATAAATGGCGCTTTTTTTCTAAGTAATGGACTTTATTATGAAGTTTATTTTGGCTTGTCAGTTGCAGTGAATGAACGCTGGCTTTCGTGCATACAGAAGAGAAGACCAACGGACGTTGGCTTTTCTCTCTTTCTTTTTGGTACGTTTATCAAAGCTGAATTTTATTATTTGAAAATGATTTCAGAGGCATTTCTGTGTGACCTAAGGGAACAAAGTAGTATATTTCTTTTCGAGTAGTAAAACCTCATGAAGTATGTAAGGTTATTACAGAACCAGGTAATAAATGGCCGACATTTTCTCATAGTTCTCGAGTATATCCATTCTCAATAAATTGATGTTGTTAATGTGTTACTGATTGAATACTATATTTGTTTACATAGTTTCACGATTGTAACATTTTACTTTTTAATTTATTCATAATCCGTATTAACAATTAAAAATTGTATCCCAAAAAAATACCTAGATATTACCTTCTTTCTTTTGATCCTAGGCCTTTTTTTTTTTTTTTTGGGGGTTGGGAAATCATCCAATGACTTCTTCCGCTCTAGGGTGGAGCGGAAGGGTGTGTCAGACTCTTACTGACTAAAACCCACCCCTGTTCCTCCCTGCCTCGAGTGCCTGAAGTACTATTTCACATCACTCACGAGTCACACTAAGCACTTAGTACAAGCACTATCTTATTCCAGACATACTCGACAGTGACACTAAGATATTCAAGAGTCGTAGGTGTTCAATACATAAGAGAACTATGACTTAGTCAAGCGTTACAGCTCACAAGTTATAGAGATGCGCAATAATATTGATACCTATAATTTAATTGGAGATACGAGTATGCATACACCTAAGTTTCAGTGTATAGTTACTACATTTTTACCTTTCTATGAGACAACACAAAAAGCAACTGAAGGAGCACGGGTGGGGTTTGGTCAGTAAGAGTCTGATACGCCCTCCCGCTCCACCCAGAGCAGGAGAAGTTATCTGATGGTGTCCCACCCTAAAAAAATAAGCCCAGCAAAGTCACTCTATTCTCAAGCACTGCAACCTCTTTTTTTTTTTTTTTTGGGCGTTGGAAATCATCCAATGACATCTCCTGCTCTGGGTAGAGCGGGAGGGCGAGGCTGTTCCTTCCCTGCCGGAGTGCCCAGGGGAGCGGTAACTCTGTTATGACTTTATCCGCTACAAGCACTGCAGCCCCTGAATGCCAGAATCAACAATAGCGACTACCAGAAACGCGGCGAGTCAATGAAGCTCGACGAGTCCCGGAGGACCGATTGTCTTTACCGATCGTGCAACGAAATGAATTAGAAAAGAACAGCTGACTTCTTATTTTTATTTTCTTCTCAAATAAAGTGTACCCCTTGGTGTACCCTGCAACACAAGAGGAGTTGTTTAATGTTTTGCTGATCAGAAAATCAAGCTCATGAGCCTGTCATCATGATCCTTTTAGCCGTAAGGCATCCACTGCAGGACTTGGGTTTTCTCCAAGTGTCACCACAACGACCGGTACTGTGCGTCTCACATCCCTCGGATTTCCGCGACCCTCACCAGGTCATCGGTTCACCTCTTCGTACAAATTACTTCCAATGCGGAACACTGCAATGCTGTTTGGAGACAAAAGAAGCAGTGAAACTATTTTTTTTTTATATTAACGCCTTTGACCACTATGTCACCTGATGGTAAGTGATGAATGTGGTCAAAGATTGAACACGCTTGCCTAGAAGTAACCTATTCACTTTTGACTTAAAGACTCCCAGGTTGTAACTATCAGGAAACACAGACTCAAGCAGGGAATACCACTCCCTAGCTGTACGTAGAACTAACTCCAAGTGAAAATCTTACCAAAAGAGATGTAGTATTTAGTACTAAGTAAATCTTATAGCAAATGTAGGTAATCCCAAAGGTAAACAGGCCGATTGCTACAACAGTAATTTTTGAAAAGGTCCAACTTACGAAAGGATTTTCCCGACAACATATTATTTATTTTGTCCCTGGATTCTCTCATCTTTCAGCGTAGGATTACGTGTCCCGTTTTTTGTCAAGAACCCGTCTTTTTGCTCAATTACTAAATTGCTTACTCCCACGTAGGTTTATGTTCAATTGTCGTTAGGTACTCAGATTTCTTCACCAAATAAGTTCTAGATTATTTTACCCAATTTAGAATTTTGGTATACCGGTGTGGTTTAAGAAAGTGAATAAACTTAGGAATAAAAATCACTGAACTGGTAAATCTAATATGTAAAAATCTCGTGTCACGGTATTTGCGGTTGCACTCCTCCGAAACAGCTTCACCGATTTAATGTTTTTGAAGTGAAACTTCTTTAGAATCGTTGTGATTTCAAACCGGATGCAACGGAAAAAACGACAGGTAAGAGACACAAATACAAAAGAGCGAGAGAGCAGATGACGGCGAGAGGAGAGGGCGCGCGCGACGCGGGGCCTGGGGTCCCGTCACTTCGCTACCGATCATCAACTTTAGACAACTATTGCTCACCTTTGGCCACCTTTTGACAATCTTTTCCCACCTTTGACCACCTTTGACCACCGGTTGCTCACCTTTCACTCACCTTTGACCACCTATTGCTCACCTTTGACCACCAATTGCAAACCTTTGACCAACTTTTGCTCACCTTTGGCCACCTTTTGACTATCTTTGCCCATCTTTGCCCACTTGCCCATCTTTGCCCACCTTTGACCACCTTTGACCACCGATTGCTCACCTTTCGCTCACCCTTGACCACCTATTGCTCACCTTTGACCACCAATTGCAAACCTTTGACTAACTTTTGCTCACCTTTGGCCACCTTTTTGCCCACCTTTGGCCACCTTTTGACCATCTTTGCCCATCTTTGCCCACATGAAGTTTCACTTCTATCGTGTGTGAATCGCACACACACTTTTTTTTTTTTTTTGGCATTTTAATTTGGTAGGTACGAGAATAGATCGTAAAGTATTTTTCACCCTCCATCCTACCCCCGGGAGGGGGCTCCCAAAGACATGTGACATCCACCAACCCGCATTGGGGGGCCCGCGTGGTGGATTACGGCCCACATCCTCTCACAAAGAGGAGGCCTGTACCCCAGCAGTGGGGACATTAAAAGGCTGATGATGCCCAACTCCCTATTTTTGAACAACGTTTGGCGGGTCACAGCTAGTATTTTATAACTTTTTGAATACTACTCTTTTGACATTGTCTGCGACTGGTGACCGTCGTTCGACTTTAACTATGGAACTTCGAAGGTTGAGCTGAGTCCCAGACTTTTACAAAGTCGTTTGCTGAATAATCGAAACATTTTATCATTTTATTAAGCCAGTGGTAGTACTCGTTTATGGGTGACTTTGCAACTGACATCTAGGTTTAAAGGGTAAGAAGATGCTGATTGAATTTAAATATTTTCAGCGCCGGTACAGTAAACGTGGACCAGTGGTAACAGCCTTTTTTTTTGACTCGCGACTTGCAGGTCGTGGGTTCAAACCCAGGCAGGCGCCTTATTTTGTGTTATTTATTTCATCACCACTGCTCAATAAAAAATACAACCGTGAAGGAAAACATCGTAAGGAAACCGGCATGTCCTAAAACCAAGAATTCGAAGACATGTGACACACCAAACCCACAATGGGTCCACGTGGTGGATTACGGCCCCCACCCTCTCACAGATAGGAGGTCTGAGTCCAAGCAGCGGGACATTATAAGCCTGGATTATGCTATACATAAATAACAAAATAAAAAAGCCGTTTATTTCCTGCAAACTATACCAACATTTTGCTAAAAAATATTATGGTTATGTAATTGAAATCCTGAGCGGTATAAATTTACAAAGTAGCAGGAGATCAGAATCACTAAAAGTATTCAGAGGCTGGAATCATAAGAGACAGAGATTCACAAATTAACAGTTGACCAGAATTATGAAGAAGTAAAACCAACATACACGATGAATAGGGCGCAGGAAAACTTAACTACCAGGGTGTCAAAATCATGAATAAGTTCATTTAAAATAAACAACAATTCTTTGACGTCAAACGCAGATAGGTACAAATGCGACTTCGCACCTTCAATGATGGATTCTAGCTGTCACTAACTTTAAATCATTCTCCATCTTCATGATTATTAAATTATACTTCTTCATGATTCTAGCTGTCACTAACTTTAAATCATTCTCCATCTTCATGATTACTAAATTATTAAATTTTACTTCTTCATGATTCTAGCCGTCACTAACTTTAAATCATTCACAAATGTTTCATTTCTTTCTGGACCCAATTTGGATCAAATAAAGTTGCGGGCGAAGTCACGGGCGAAGCAGTAGCGACGGGTGGGAGTTTTGTGGAATTGTCTGTATGTAGAACTTTGAAGTTTAAAAAGTTCTGGCTCACCGCCTTATTTAAATAAACGACTTTGGATTTTGATGTTTAGAGGGATACGTGCTAGTTTTGGAAATACCAGTCGAATTTATAAAAACATTTTCCACGCGAAGCCGCAGAAGATATAGATTATAATGACAAAATATTTAATATTATTATCACCACCTATCCAATGTATTTCCCATCGGCCTATCCTTCATTAGTGGTATCTTTCGAGAGACTCTCCTATGCAAAAAAGTGTTGCAATCTATAAAATTGTGTCCACCTAAAAAAAAGCTTGGCTGAGACAGACGGACGGGCAGACAGACACACGAGTAATTCTATAAGGATTCCGTTTCTTTATTCGAATGTACGAACCCTAAAATCAACAAAAGCGTAGGAAACTAACAGGTTCAATGCATTGGCATCATCTTATCGGATTAGAATGCTAGCTATAATTTCCTCCTCTAAAAATGGGATTGTCCATAATATTGGCACGAGTTCAAGACAAATATGTAGATAGGTACACGGTATGACGACACAATTGCCGACCAATCTGATCGACAGAGACAACCACACTTCCATATACTACGAGTACTTCTACCTAATTTGCGCACATCTGCCCAGCCTTTTCCCAACTGTGGTCGGCTTCTTGTCTAACCGGGTACAGCTGAGTACCAGCACACGGTGCAACTACCTATGACCTGACCTCCACAAGTCCACAACCCAGTAACTGGATAGTCTGGCTTCTGGTTGTGCGAAATGACTGTCAAAGATCTACAAAAGGCAGCCGGGACCAACTACTCAACGTGCTTACCGAGGCACGGAGGAGATGAGGACGGTCCCCCATCCACAAACCGACCTCGGCAAGCGTTGATTAACCTCGAAGACTGGTCCGTGCACACTTATATTAGCTTTACTAGTAACTAACCAACTAACTATGTAAACAAGACTTAGAAGTTAAATTTAACCCAGTTCCCGGTTTCTGATTAATTAAACTGAAATTTAGCTTACATGTTAATTTGGATAACAATGCATGGTTAGCTAAATGACGTCATTCTAAACCCAATATGGCGGACTTCTAAAGATGGCGGACTAGTTATTTTATATGCATTCCCGTGATATAGGTCGCAAATGAAAGGGGTTGCTGAGAAGAACACGCGAAATTTTAGGTTTTATAAACTACAGAAAATTAGTTAACTACGGACTCCTCCAACACAACTTCCATAATCCATCCAATTCTAGAGTTCCAGTTCCAATTCTAGAGTCCCACTTCCAGTTCCAATTTTAGAGTCCCACTTGCAGTTATAATTCCAGAGTCCCACT
Organism: Polia nebulosa; assembly: GCA_951329385.1. Classification (NCBI taxonomy): domain Eukaryota; kingdom Metazoa; phylum Arthropoda; class Insecta; order Lepidoptera; family Noctuidae; genus Polia; species Polia nebulosa. Next base: position 31,728,976 of record OX589603.1, on the reverse strand, counting down.
TCCAGTTCCAATTCTAGAGTTCCGCTTGCAGTTATAATTCCAGAGTCCCACTTCCAGTTCCAATTCTAGATTCCCACTTCCAGTTCCAATTCTGCTGTAATGTACCGTATGAAGACCTAAACACTGGGAGCCTGGAGGTCCGTAACACAGGGTTTCCCTAGTACGGACTCCAGTCTCTCGCAAAGGAGCTTTGTCTACTTAATATATATTGTCTAGTCCTAAGATGTTAGTTCTAAGCCAACCTTTGTGGAGAGAGAAATAAATAAATTTATTATTATTATTATTTAATATTAATTCTAGAGTCCCACTTCCTGTTCCAATTCTAGAGTCCCACTTCCAGATACAATCTATACAGAGCGACGTCTGAAATCGCCTCCAACTCAGAAGGATATTATTATAAGATATCGGTAAGAGGCGCGTGCCATGCCTGCCGAGCACCTCGGGGTAATGAGACGTGGCCGGCCTGAGATGAATCGTCAATGCGGACGAAAGTTTGCCAGATATTGGAGAAATTTTCTTTGGAAGCTGAGTTGGAGGTAATTTATGGCACTATGAGCTTGTAAAGGTGAGGTGGGTGGTGGGATATGTGTTTTTGGATACCTATGTAGGTTCTGGTAAAAAGTTATCTAAAAGCCACAATTTATGAAAGACAAGCGATTAACTTCATGTTCTAAGTGATACCTTTTTCCCCCTCGATTATTTATAAAGTACCAGTGAATAATTGAGTGAAATAAATGCTTTGCGTTTGAGATTCCTTGCAATGGGTCAAAATATGTAATACCTATCAAAAGTTAACACACTTCTTTTTTATTGCCATTTTTGAAGTAGATAGGTTTAATATTTGAATATCAATGTCACTTGCAGAACAAAAATAAAACAAATCAAAGCTCCAAACGGCTGACAAAGCCCCGCTTAGGGTAGCTCCGCTCTGCCCCTAAATCACGGGATACCGGCGTCCCGTCACGATAATCCCGTGTAATCCCTGCACTACGACACGACTGCTATCTTGTGGTCACACACACACCCCTACAGTTGAAATGTAATGCTAACGTTCCTGACATTCACAAACGAAACCAAATCTTGGATTTATTACTTGGATTTTCTTAATTAGCTTCTGCTAGCGGCTTCGCTGGCGTTAAATTAGTACTTCCCCCACTATAAGTTACAGCCAATGTGCTATTCCAGACTATAATCTATCTCTGTGCTAAATTTCATCCAGATTCATTAAGCCGTTCTGGCGTGATTGAGTAACAAATATCCATGCATAAAAACTTTTGCATTTACCTATATACTTGTTGGTATAATATTAAGGAGGATTAATAAAATTGTTCAGTTAAAAGAAAAATGAAATTTTAACAAAATCACTTTCGACTAGCACTTCGCCCCTTACTTCTGGGTAGTGGAGGTCAGATAGGCAGTCGCTCCATGTAAAATACTGGTTTTCAGCTGCATCCGGTTTAACTGGAAGCTGACCCCAAGTTAGTTGGGAAAAGGCTAGGCAGATTGATTGACTTCGCCCGAGACTTCGTCCGAGTGGATTTTGAAAATTTATAGCCTAATACACTCACAAATAACGTGGCTTTCTATTAGTAAAAGAATTTTTAAAATCGGTTCAGTAGATCCAGAGATTACGCCCACAACCTCACAAACTTCACCTCTTTATAATATTACTAAATAGATATAAATTATTTCTACGAAACCGTAGCAAGCCTAGCAGCCTACTAATTGTTCATTAGAGCTTCACGTAGGAATTTCACGTTAAAATTGAATTCCTAGTAATGAGGCGGGTCGACAAAAAACAATTTGATTGCTATACGAGTAGGTGGGATGGCTACACGATAACACATTGTAAATGTATTCAAAACGTTGATAAACTCGTATATCCACGTACTCGTACAATGGAATTTCACCAAAGCAAAATAGGTAGGTACGAGTATGCGACATTATTATCTGTACGAGTCGGTTTGATTCACATACCTATCTGTCCATTAGATTATTAAATAAAATTGAGGTGTTTTGACAATGGTGCCGATTCTGTTGTGCACAAACTAAACTTAATTTAGGCTATTGCTATTTTTCTCTCTAATAAAACTAGAAAGAGACGGACGTAAATTAGAGCTGTCAAATTTTGTTGAACTAATATTTCCATACAAATTAAGGGTACACGTAAAAACAAGTCGACTAAAAATATGGTGAAGCGCAAGTAGTAAACTAGACATTGACATTGACATCTCTTATAATAGAGAGAAAAAGATAGCCATAGCCTAAATTAAGTTTAGTTTGTGCACAACAGAATCGGCACCAAAGTCTTTGTATTCGCTATAGTAATGGTAAAAACACTGGCACATTTCTAGAATTTCTGTTTTGATTCCGCTTCTATAAAACATTTTTGAATATTATTGTGTGACTCTGGTGTAGTAGATGGGGGTTGGTCTTGCGACCTGAGGGGTAGTTCTCTTATTTAAGGAACGTTCGCATTCGCATCGCAGACGATTTTTTTTTTGTGGGGTGGTAAATTATCTAATGACATCTCCCGCTCTGGTGCGGGAGGGCGTGTCAGACTCTTACTGACTAAAACCCAACCCTGTTCCTTCCCTGCCTGAGTGCCCAGGGGAGCAGTAACTCTGTTACGATTTATCCGCCATTTCAACTGTAGGGGTGTGTGTGTGACCACAAGATAGCAGTCGTGTCGTAGTGCAGGGATTACACGGGATTATCGTGACGGGACGCCGGTATCCCGTGATTTAGGGGCAGAGCGGAGCTACCCTAAGCGGGGCTTTGTCAGCCGTTTGGAGCTTTGATTTGTTTTATTTTTGTTCTGCAAGTGACATTGATATTCAAATATTAAACCTATCTACTTCAAAAATGGCAATAAAAAAGAAGTGTGTTAACTTTTGATAGGTATTACATATTTTGACCCATTGCAAGGAATCTCAAACGCAAAGCATTTATTTCACTCAATTATTCACTGGTACTTTATAAATAATCGAGGGGGAAAAAAGGTATCACTTAGAACATGAAGTTAGTCGCTTGTCTTTCATAAATTGTGGCTTTTAGATAACTTTTTACCAGAACCTACATAGGTATCCAAAAACACATATCCCACCACCCACCTTACCTTTACAAGCTCATAGTGCCATAAATTACCTCCAACTCAGCTTCCAAAGAAAATTTCTCCAATATCTGGCAAACTTTCGTCCGCATTGACGATTCATCTCAGGCCGGCCACGTCTCATTACCCCGAGGTGCTCGGCAGGCATGGCACGCGCCTCTTACCGATATCTTATAATAATATCCTTCTGAGTTGGAGGCGATTTCAGACGTCGCTCTGTATAGATTGTATCTGGAAGTGGGACTCTAGAATTGGAACAGGAAGTGGGACTCTAGAATTAATAATAAATAATAATAATAATAAATTTATTTATTTCTCTCTCCACAAAGGTTGGCTTAGAACTAACATCTTAGGACTAGACAATATATATTAAGTAGACAAAGCTCCTTTGCGAGAGACTGGAGTCCGTACTAGGGAAACCCTGTGTTACGGACCTCCAGGCTCCCAGTGTTTAGGTCTTCATACGGTACATTACAGCAGAATTGGAACTGGAAGTGGGAATCTAGAATTGGAACTGGAAGTGGGACTCTGGAATTATAACTGCAAGCGGGAGACTCGAATTGGAACTAAGTGGGACTCTGGAATTGGAACTGGAACTCTAGAATTGGATGGATTATGGAAGTTGTGTTGGAGGAGTCCGTAGTTAATGAAATTATAGCTAGCATTCTAATCCGATAAGTTGATGCCAATGCACTGAACCTGTTAGTTTCCTACGCTTTTGTTGATTTTAGGGTTCGTACATTCGAATAAAGAAACGGAATCCTTATAGAATTACTCGTGTGTCTGTCTGCCCGTCCGTCTGTCTCAGCCAAGCTTTTTTGTAGGTGGACACAATTTTATAGATTGCAACACTTTTTTGCATAGGAGAGTCTCTCGAAAGATACCACTAATGAAGGATAGGCCGATGGGAAATACATTGGATAGGTGGTGATAATAGTATTAAATCAAGTAGTAAACTAGACATTGACATTGACATCTCTTATAATAGAGAGAAAAAGATAGCCATAGCCTAAATTAAGTTTAGTTTGTGCACAACAGAATCGGCACCAAAGTCTTTGTATTCGCTATAGTAATGGTAAAAACACTGGCACATTTCTAGAATTTCTGTTTTGATTCCGCTTCTATAAAACATTTTTGAATATTATTGTGTGACTCTGGTGTAGTAGATGGGGGTTGGTCTTGCGACCTGAGGGGTAGTTCTCTTATTTAAGGAACGTTCGCATTCGCATCGCAGACGATTTTTTTTTGTGGGGTGGTAAATTATCTAATGACATCTCCCGCTCTGGTGCGGGAGGGCGTGTCAGACTCTTACTGACTAAAACCCAACCCTGTTCCTTCCCTGCCTGAGTGCCCAGGGGAGCAGTAACTCTGTTACGATTTATCCGCTACCCCTAGGCATGCAGGCACCGGCCACGATGGGCCCCGTCAGTGGTGGCTGACAATCATCTCTTTGAGGCACGCGTGGAACACTACGCGCCGTCGACTCACGGGCCTGGTGCTGATCGGACGGCGAGCTACCGCAGGGATCGCGGATGGTTGCGGATAAATTTGAAAGAGATTTACCGCGGCCCTTGGCACAGGCAACTAAAGGAACGAGGGTGGGTTTTAGTCAGTTAGAGATTGACACGCCTCGCCGGAGAAATCGTTTGACCCTCCAAAAAAAAAAAAATGCAATCTGTCTAAAAACCAACTCTAATTTTCCCACATTTTGACATTGATTTAGACTGAGATGATTTATTGCGACTTGAATTTGAATGGTTTTTTTCGACTTGGCCTTCTGGTCTCCAATTCAAGTGAATAAGCGAGTCGTTTAATATTAGGAACACTATCCTGCAAAATAGGCAATGGTTATGAAAACTAAAATTTGAAGCAAAACCAAATAAAAAAGGCAAGAAGTAAAATGAAACTGGCAATCAGACAAAAAGTTTTGAAATAATGAATGCGGCAACTAAACGTGAGTATTCTGTATTTAAAAGCTCCAATATTTCATATTTGTTGGAAAAACAAATTGTATTCCAAAATTAAATCAAGACGTAAAGTCCAAACATTTTTTATACACTTTCCGAGCTTACGAGTTTACACGTGCTCCCGTCTGGCTCACTAAACATTGAGGTCAACGTTGTGTACTCTGAAAAATGTCGGCTATAAATCCCGGGATCCCGCGGCTGGGACTGGCGATAATCCCGCGGCATCCCATCCTTGCTAGTTGAACGGGGGCCAAAATTGACGCTACTTGACATTTTGGTACGTGAAGGGAGCGAATTTGAAAATTTGTTGAACAAAATTCCTACTTCTCTGATGGGTTTTTTCTAACAGTCCTATTGTAAACCGACTGCAGACTTGCTACTTCGTATGGGTATTCTCAATAATATTAATATGTAAGTTGGAAGCGAGGCTGCCTGCCCAGGGTGCTGAGGTGGTAGACAAAGAGATATTCTGTCAGCGACAACATTTGTCAAAAGTCGTGACTTTTCGGTAACGCATGTCAATCCTGCCCAGGGTGTGCTGAGGTGGTAGACAAAGAGACATTCTGAAAGCGACAACATTTGTCAAAATTCGTGACATTTCGGTAACGCATGTCAATCCTGCTCAGGGTGTGCTGAGGTGGTAGACAAAGAGACATTCTGAAAGCGACAACATTTGTCAAAATTCGTGCCATTTCGGGAACGCATGTCAATCCTGCCCAGGGTGTGCTGAGGTGGTAGACAAAGAGACATTCTGAAAGCGACAACATTTGTCAAAATTCGTGCCATTTCGGGAACGCATGTCAATCCTGCCCAGGGTGTGCTGAGGTGGTAGACAAAGAGACATTCTGAAAGCGACAACATTTGTCAAAAGTCGTGACATTTCGGTAACGCATGTCAATCCTGCCCAGGGTGTGCTGAGGTGGTAGACAAAGAGACATTTTGTCAGCGACAACATTTGCCAAAAGTCGTGACATTTCGGTAACGCATGTCAACCCTGCCCAGGGTGTGCTGAGGTGGTAGACAAAGAGACATTCTGTCAGCGACAGCATTTATCAAAAGTCGTGATATTTCGATAACGCTTGTCAATCCCATACCTTTGTATTATTATTATTATCGCTGACAGCCAGTACCAGATGCAGTCAAGATTTAAATATTTTTTAAATTAATTATTTGCACACTTGCTTTTCCAATATTTACTTTTGACGTTGGCAGAAAAGTCGACAGCGGCAGCGAGCAGCTGCTTGTCATGTAAAAAATATAATAGAATGTAGAATATTATCACTGACAGATTGTTCTAGGGCCTTTATAATAATAATAACAATAAACTCTTTATTTATCCAAAAAACATACAGAGTTTGAAATATAGTTTGATATTTTTAAAAATATAATTTTATTTTATGTTGCAGGTTCTGTACAAGAATCTTAAGCTATACTCTACCTCTTAAGCTAGGTTAAACCTGTATTTTAAGAGGCAATTTACGGTCAAGGTTTACAGTGATAAACAAAAAAGCTTATCTCAAGTGGACTGTGTCATTCTACTGTATGGTTTATCTCTTTTTGGTCTTTCTTATAAAGGTGTAGTATAATTTTATCCAAAAATTAAAACTAAATTACTCGGACACGGAAAAGCTACTAGAGGTGCTGAAATAAAGTAGCTGACTTAACTGTATTTGCCGAGCCTTTAGATATAACATATATCCTTTATGCCTAGTTCATAATAAGGTAATGCAAAAGATTATTCCTGCTTAGATATTGAAAATAAATTATGTTAATTTAATTCAATAACTGTCCTATTTGAAAAGTACTGTCGTACAGATATCGCCTGAAACACAGGTTTAAATAAACCTAGATCAGGCAACGCACTACATTAGAATAGAATAGAATCGAATACATTTTATTATCTTACCACAAATTACAACATATAGTTAGATTAATCTACAGATACAATTTTATACTTAATTTGTGGAAGACTGGTGCCTAAACTAAGTTTTCTTCAAAACCTGTAAGTCAGGTCACCAAACACATTACCTTCAGAATTCTATTTTTTTTTTGCAACTGTACCTAATTATATATTTTTGTCAAACCATTGTTTTTACCCAGATTATTATAACAGGCCTTTTTTTTTTGTTGGCGTGGGATATGATCCTATGACTTCTTCCACTCTGGGTGGAGCGGGAGAGCGTTTCAGACTTTTACTGACTAAAACCCACCCCTGTTCCTTCCTTGCCTGAGTGCCCTGGGCCGCGGTAACTTTGTTACGAATTTATAGATGTACAATACAAATTAGTTGGACATACATATGCATTGTGGTTCTACTAGAGACTTAAGAGATTAAGGTGTGGTGCAGTGACGTACTCGTATATATGTATACACAACAAACTAGATAGGTTTTCCGGGCAGATCAACATAGATGTTAGTGTGCGTAAAATCAACGGGTGTATTACTTCGCCTATTTATTAGTGTTTGCTTCACGTGACATTAGATGTAGTTTAAAAGTGGCGCCAGTTACAGAAAAATTTAAAGGGAACCGCTTATCTTGGTATGGTCATGTGATGAGGAGGGTTGAAACACTTGTAACTAAAAGAGTTATGAATATAAATGCGAATGAATGGAGAGGGAGAAGGAGGCCAAAGAAAAGATGGATGGATTGTGAAAGAAAGTAAAGGGAGTTTGTGATAGCATTAAGCCGTCACGACAGGACTGAATGGAAGAAAAAAACGTGTTGCGCCGACCCTAAGTAACATGGGATAAGGGCAGGAAGATGATGAAATGATCATGAGCCTCATTACCGCTCTACAATTGTCGTCTACCTATTACGGATCATGAGATACAGCCCGCAAAATAACCGTTTCTTGAAACGTGTTTTTTTTTCAGTTTATGGTACGAAACCCTTTGTGTGCGAGTCCGACCCGCACTTGGCCGTTTAAAAAAATATATAAATACAGATTATAAAGTTTTGTGCATGAAAAATATTCAAGTGGGTAATTTATTTATTAGTGATATGAATAAACATGTCAGTAAGTTAGATATTAAGATACAGGTATCCTAAATTGTAATCTCACTAACAATAATGTCACTCACATGAAACAAATTTAACTACCTCCTGATATTTTTATAAATGCCCGATTGATGCGCCTTCACTATCTATTACTTGTTGCAATCGTGTCCTCATGCTAGCAACCATATTTCAACACAAGTCAGTGCCACGAAACGATTTCCATGTCGAGGTAACGACATCATCTAAATTCGATTCAGACTGACTTCAGATGAGTCCCAGTTTAGCACCGTATGACCTCATAGGTTTGCAATGGGGTTCAGGTCAAGACTTTTTGATGACCATTTAATCACAGTAATTTTTTTTGGATGCTTAACCAGCTTTGCACTAGTCGCGCGCGATGCAAAATAATTATTTCAGCTCTTAAAAATGTAGTTAAGTGATTCATATTGTTTCAAAAATAAAAGCGATTCTCGAAACACGCAGGGTTTAATGTCTACAAACGTAACGAGAGCCCGATAGTCAATTGCATTATGACGATGAACTTAAACTTCTAATATTTTTATGATTTGTAATTTATATTCCAACCCAAATATAAAGAAGACTTGCTAATAGTAAAGCAATCAATTGAACAAACAAATGCAAAATATTTTATTAAAATATAGAAAACATTGAGCCGTTGGTAGTTGGATTCGATAAGAAACGCACGCTCGACCAATGCGCCACGAAGAGGATTGTTACATTATATTAACACTAGGTAAACTTATTCTCCATATGGGAATATACTGCAGGGATGCAGTATTAAAGTGACAAAAAAATGCAAGTGTGAGCGTGGACAAAGGATCATTGTGAAGCAAACACAAATAAATAGGCGAAGTAATACACCCTTGATTTTATGCACACCACCATTACGTTTGTGTGCCCTGCAAACCTATCTAGTTTGCTGTGTGTACATACATAGTTTGTAGGATTTATTGTAGCCCGCCGGCGGCGGCGCGGCTGTGTAACACGTCAGGCGCATAAGGTCAATATTTGGTTAGCGTGGTTACACTTTGATAACTTACCACAGTATAATCGCTTTGTGCTTTCATTATAGGTTGTAGTTGTTCTGTCTCACAAAGGCGGGTTCGTCTTGGATGTGTGTAGTTTCACGTACACTTTATTTCTGTATGCGTGAGCTCAGTACGGTCGTTGTCATAGAAAATAGCTTACCTACGCACACAGAAAGAATGTGCACGTGAATTTAAAATAGAATATCTATATTACTTTTCTTGGCTAAAAGTGTTAACAAGACTACCGCTAACTAAATTCCTTGGAAATCTTCCAAGAATTTTCACTCGATTTTTCAACTGAGAGAAATATAAATCAAGTGCTTCCAGAACATTAAGCCTTCAAAGTGAAAAAAGCCCTTCAATACGGGCTTCATATAAAATTCTATCCGCCACAAAAACTACAGCTAAGACCTGGAAACTGCCTGGAGGAAACATTCGTTATCTTGTGGGAAAAGGACTGTGAAGGAAATTCAACCTTGGTTTATAAACAGAAAGCTTATATTCAAACAGCAAAAGAATATCTTGAGATGTTGCTATGAGTTATTGCGAAGGGGCTTAAGTTAGCACGTGCACATTGAAAATTAAACTTTGTAGTGTAGTAAACTTGGATGGAAACTGAATAAATCAATTTTAAGAAAAAATCAGTCTTTGGTATAAGAAAAAAAAAGGGTTAAAAGTAGAATTTTAGTACATTATTCTCGTCAAAAGTTTCGGATTCTTTCTTGTAATGAGGTTGTTCGTTATGTTTTAAATGTTCTGAGGAAGTTATTTTCTTCTTCATTGTTTAATACTAACAATCTCTTAGGAGTTGATTATAAAAGAAATATTCTAAGTTTATTTTTTGTACAAGTTGTAAGACTTAATTAAAGGAATGGCTTAGAGTGTGTAGGTACCGACGCGGCGACGCCTCGGGGCAGCTTTTCTCGGATATTCTTTGTCCTAGATAGAGGTTTTTGATTACGTCTTTATATAAGTACTCTGTTGCTAGGGAGTGATTATATACTATAACTAGCGACCCGCCCCAGCTTCGCTCGGGTACAAATTATACATATAAACCTTCCTCTTCAATCACTCTATCTATTAAAAAAAACCGCATCAAAATCCGTTGCGTAGTTTTAAAGATTTAAGCATACATAGGGATATAGGGACAGAGAAAGCGACTTTGTTTTATACTATGTAGTGATAATAAGAAATCTAGACATACGGTAGTGTGTCAACCATGTTTGCAAAGCAAAAAAAGACAACCAGCTAAGTGCGAGTTGTACTCGTGCATGAATGTCACCGTACCATCGTACAAGATTATACGTGTCTATTTGTTACCATTATTAAGATCGAGCAAAAAAAGCTAAGAAAAACACGTTTTTAGTAGCCTTCTTTAATTTTTAATTTATTTTTATTATTTTAGCGGCAAGAGCATTACACACTCTGTGAAAATTTCAACTGCTTATTACCTATTACGGATCATGAGTTATAGCCCGCTGACAGACGGATGGAGTACGGACAGACGGACAGCGGAGGCTTAGTAACAGAGTCCTGTCCGTCGGTTACGGAACCCTAAAAAGCGACACACCGGCGTGGGTTATATTACACCAACCTTTCGGCCCACTGTCCACCCCCGTCATTAACATTAAATCTATTTTACTTACACTGCGACTACGACTAATGTGACCCTTTTGTAATTACTAAATCCAAAATTTTAATAAAAACCCTCTTACCATTCACGAGGTACGATATCTGATAAAATCTGAAAGTTCAATTTTTAATAACTGATCCTCACTTACTCATCAAAAGTTTAGCATAGGTACTTCCAGCTGACTTAGGCAGTTGAAAATTTTGTGTGTTTTTGTGTTGGAAGTATATTTTGTACCTAGGGTGTAAAGGAAGCGTGTGGTCATATTTTATCTAAATGAACAACTTTCTTTAGGAAAGAAATAGTAAATTCCGAAAAAAAAATGTATACATGTCCTCTCATAATATCATCATCTCAGCCTTTTAATGTCCCCACTACTGGGGCACAGGCCTCCTCTTCGTGAGAGGGTGCGCCACGCGGGCCCAATGCGAGTTGGTGGATGTCACATGTCTTCGAATTTTTGGTTCTAGGACATGCCGGTTTCCTCACGTTGTTTTGTTTTCCTTCACCGTTTTGAGAGCAGTGGTGATGAAATAATTTACACAAAGCAAAGCGCTTACCTGGGTTTGAACTCACGACCCACTGGGCCACCACTGCTCGGCTCGGCTCGGCTCAGCTGACTATAGCTTTGTCCATTTATTTTTTGGGTATTGACTATTTCCTTGATGAAAAAGTGACTGCAGAATTTGTGCATCCGCTTTATTTTTGGCTTCCGTAAATACGACCATGTGTCGGAGTTTTGGACCACATTGGGGTGGCTGCCAATTCGGCATCGGCGAGATACCCATATCCTATCCCTTCTCTATAATATCCTGCACAATCCTTTTTCCCTCAATACCTTCGTGAACGCTTTGAGTACCTCGTTCCGAGGTGTAATCTCTGTCGCACTGCCACTTCTCTTCTCCTTCGTACTCCGCGTCACACTTCCAGCCGCTATAATGGCTTCTTTTCAGTAACTGCATTCCGTCTCTGGAACTCTCTTCCACAGTTCTTACGCGACAGTCCTTCTCTGGATGTAATTAAGAGGAAAACAAAAGAGCACTTCCTTTTATTTTCCTCTTAAAGACACTCACACTTCCTACATAATGCAAGTGTATAATATTGATATATATTGGTGTTTATTAGTATATAGTATGTATGTATTATAAATATTTTTAAAGCCTTATTTACATAACTTTATATTGTACACTGGATCCTACCCTCGAATGTGATCTCTCTCTATCACTCAAAAGTTTGCTGGGAGAAAACTAAACTTTGAGTTAAGCTCGCTTTGTACATGAACTGTGTAATTACTGTGTTCTGTGTTAAGATGTGGTGTACAATAAAGAATTATGAAAGTTGTTCATTTCCACGGGCAGAAACAATATCTAAAATACGGTGACCAATCTCCGTTACACCCTGTATAGGGAAAATTCAATAATGCCGCCGCACTTTGCCGCACTAGTGCGAAATACACAACATTGCGATCTTAAAAGCGGTAGGAGCAGTTTTTCGAAATATTGTGTTGAAAAAATGTTTAGGTACCACAAGGTATTTTTGTACCTTATATTCCTTTCAATAATAAATAAGTAACGGTACCTACATAACTCTTTCGTCTGTTTACTTACCCATACATATAATCTTGAAAGCATCCCACGCACACATAAACCATACCTACTTCTACTTCAGTACAAAATCTTGTTCTTGAACGTTTTTTGCTAAACAAAGAAACAACAATTTATTCTCGCCGCGGAGGCTTCTGCTTACAAATTCGCACTTGCTCAGATAAACATGAAACAAATGTTTCTACAAAGTAACCCCACATTAATGTCGTAATGCGACGGACTTGAAAGGGATTTAAGAACAAAGGTTATTCTTGGGATCTAGTTTTGTTTTACTCCACCCACCTCTGTCCTGAGAAATGCTGAAACCGGTGACGGAGCATTTTTCACTCGTTTCCCGTGTCCGGTAGATTTATAGACCTATTCGTAGGCAGGTCTAGTTTATGATGTTCACGAAGGTGAAGGTCAAGGTAGGGTTCTAGGTGCCTATTACTAAAAGGTTTGTTCTTAATTTTTTACATTGTTGACAAATTATTATTTCAATCAACTTTTATACTCATGAGTATTATGACTCTCGGAAACACGCCTGAGATGGTATGGGGATGTGATGAAAACACCTGAAGAACACATGACCAGACAAGTCCTGAGCATCGACACTAGTCCGAAAAAGCGTGGAAGACCCCCTCTAACCTGGATGTCATGTTCCTCGTAAACAACGACCTGAAGGCAGGGAATTTGGACGTTTCGACGACCCAGCACAGATATGTCCGGCAAAGAATGACGTGAAGAGCCGACCCCAAATAATGGGATAAGGCTAGGCAGAGAGAGACAGAATATTATGACGTAAAATTATTAGATAGTTTGGTGTTGCACTACAACACCAAACTATCTAATAATTTTACGTTGTTGGAGGTAATACATATTTTGAAGTATTGATGTATCGCCAAAATATAAAATTCTGACACTGAAAGCTCGCTGAGGCCAAGGTGTTTTATATCGGCAAACTGCTCATCAGAAATCAAAAGAGGATCATAGGCAATGACGCACTCGACTAGTCAAAGCTCCAAAGTCCAGAATATTTACGCCGAGTTGCCTGTCGCCTGTCGGTTTCCGATGAGTTACATTTCGGCGAGTGTGAGTTGGAATTGCGTGCCCGTTCCATTATCGGACCACTAGACGTATGGCGATGCACCACCGGTACATGGTGAACCTCCCACCCACACGCTAAAAAAAGGGTTTTGGGAACATATTCATTGTGCGTACAGCTACAGAGTCTCCTGCCGGAGTCTGTATTTCCTGATAGCCATAACCTGAGTCCAGAGCGACTAGGTAACTTCTAGACAAGCGTGCTCCATTGTCGACCACATCATCGCTTACCATCAGGTGAGATAGTGGCCAAACGCGAGCCCATGAATGATATAAAAATGCACGATTCCTGTGGAATGTAGCACGGGAGCCAAGCCGCGGGGAAAAGCTAAAATTAGGTAGATGACTAAAAAAGCTAGAATTAAGTAGATGACTAAGAAAGCTAGAATTAGGTAGATGACTAAAAAAGCTAGAATTAGGTAGATGACTAAAAAAGCTAGAATTAGGTAGATAACTAAAAAAGCTAGAATTAGGTAGATGACTAAAAAAATCTAATTAGTCCGTCAGTTAGATCAGGTATTTTTTCTTTTGTCACGTAAACAAAAAATTAAGACGATACAGTGCGTTTAAATTTCGCATGACGTCACGATTAAGTTAAAATTGTACCACTTTTTACTCAAAAGTGACGTAACTAGCCCCTACTACTATGATTTATCTTTGTCATTTTATATTGAGTTGATAAAGCAAAAATAAGTGTCCGTTTCGACTGCTCGGCCACAGTGTCGTAGAATAAAACCGACTGCGTCAACACTACGAAGGAATTTGTAAAACACTAGGGTCCAATATTTTTTGAATATGTAATAAATATTATTATTATTTTTGACCCTGCAATCATCCCTAACTTCTGTAATTCATACAATGAATTATTTCCTCTGGCTAGACACTGCTCCCCATATAATAATGTGAGGTGCTCTGACGTTGTACCTCAATACGCTCCCCTCAGTGCGTGATGTGTTCATCTAAATTCATCAGATCATTTGCACATGCATGATCCTTTGATCTACTACCTTGTTATCTTCAGTAAGTATATTTGTATCAAAGTTACCTCATAGATTTATGGTTAGGACATACTAGCTGCACCCCGTGGTTTCACCCAAAAGACCGGGATAAAAAGTAGCCTATAGTTAATCCAAGATATAAGCTATCTACATACCAAATTTCATTCAAATCGGTTTAGCCGTTTGAGCGTGAAGAAGTAACAAACACACACACTTACAAACTTTCGCCTTTATAATATTAGTGTGATTATGATAATGTAATGTACGTAGACTCAGTCGTGTGTACCCACTTCTTGTGAGTGCTTCCTCTGGTGTGTAAGAAAAGAAACATTGATCCACAATACTTGATATGTTACGAGTATATTATAAAATCAATGCTTTTCCATTTACAGACTTTTGACAATACAATTATTTTCTTTCTATTTTAAAACTTCTAATTTTGCATCCCTATTTAAGTATATTTAATTTTGACCGAGCAGCCTGCTTGCTGACAAGGTTCATATTTCATGCCTCTCATCTTTCTAGATACCACAATATTATACTCAGTGAGATTTTGATGTGCTAGCTTTAAAGCTTTAAAGAGTTGTAGGGCTAAAACTGGAAATTAATCAAACCAAGCACGATTTAGCAGAAATTGCATACCGTAAACTTTTTATCATATCCCAAGAAACGGCAAGTTTAACACAGACTTTTGATGACGAAGAATATTAATTCTTCGCCTGGTTTTATGGTAAAGATTTTTACATATAGCTATAGTCATGCAATCAATACCAACAGAACTTTCCACCGGACCTCAGGGCGTAATGAACAAACACATAAACAGTAAATTACTTCTTTTGATTTATAAAACTTTCATGGGAAAGTGAACAAATGTTCTTTTTATGGACCAGAACAATTCAACAACGACTCCTCGGCGTACCATTCAGCAGATATCAATTCGTTTGGCATGCCCCTTCAAAGCACAGGGGTAAATATATCATGGGAGACAAAGACAGAAGCATAAACAATGATTCTATCTCCTTCCCTCTACACGTTTTAGTTCCCAAAGGTAGGTGAGTATATTAAACCGTTCGTGTTATTGTAATATTAGATATTCCAACCCCCGAGGCCTATTGCCTGGGGTGTCTCGAAGCAAAGGTTTTATTACAGGGCTGTTGGTAACAAGCCACCTTAGAGGTTCGAATCTGTAGTGGTTAGGTTGCGGAGGTTAAATGCCAATCGGCACGTGTAAAGTAATTATCGTTATTGTTTGATTGGCTGCTGAAATTAACCTGTTATTCATTGTTTTATTTTGGGTAGCAGCAATCATGTTCGGAGAAGACTTTAGTATAGCAGAGAATGTTGTGCTGTAGGTACCTAATATGATACCTAGGTAAAAATAATACTTAATAGGCACTCAAATTTATTGCTTCCACATGTGAACTTAGGTGGTAGGTTTTACAAAATATGATCATTGTGGACCTGAAATATATAATTATGTGAAATATTATATATGTAGTCCATTAGTTAAATTATAAAAAAATGGACACTTAATTTTTGTTTTTTTAAAATCAATAAAAACAAAGATAAAACGCATCAAAGTTCGGGAGTGGGACTGCTAAAATCAGTTCTAGATAATACGAGTAAGTAGTACTTACATTTTATACGTAGGTATAACGTCACGTGGAATTTCAACGCACTGAATAGTCCCCAATTTTTGTTTACGTAACAAAAGAAAGGAATAGTAGTCTGGCAGACCAAATGGTGTTTTAGGTCATTTGCCCTATTAAGCCTGTCAAAGTATACTCGTGAACACAAGCCCAGGTTAAATCTGGCTCTTTTGGTCACCGCTTTTTCTCTGAGGTTGTTTAGGAAAGACAAGATTAAGTAACTAGTTTTTGAGAACTAGAAGTTATACCTGTTCATAAGCACTAAATCATTTAGACAACTAGACAGCTTCTAAATGATCTAGTTCTTTGAGAATATTAATCACTTCCACACAATACCTACGATATCGATAAGACTTGATGATAATTTAGTCGAGAAAAATATGAATTTGTTTTTTGGTAGGGATGTAATCCTTAAAAAATCTTCTATATGATGTGCTAAAGATACATTTTCGACAAACGCCCGAAAAAGAAAATGGTATTCCAAATATGCTGAACTTCCTCTAGGCATAAGTGTATAAGTACGGTCATGTAGAGAGGATGGATGAAAAGCGGCTAGCAATGGGTATTTAAAAGGCAGACGTGAGTGGGAACGCCGCGCGTCAGGAGCCCCACGCTCTGCCCGGGGGTTGAGGTTAAATTCGAAACAGAGTTACCTCGCCCCTGGGCACTCAAAGGCAAGAAGGAACAGGGGTGGGTTTTAGTCAGTAAGAGTCTGACACGCCCTCCCGCTCCACCCAGAGCGGGAGAAGTCATAGGATGATTTCCCACCCCCAAAAAAAAAAAAGGAGCCATACAATACACAGACATTATTGCTGATGTTCTTCAAAGAGGCCAGGTGTGTAGAACTAGCAACTGGCGCGTGTCGTGTGGCTATGACCACAGAGGCTTTAGCATGAGATTTTGTGTTTACTCGATTGCGTTAACGTATACGTTTGCTTATGTCAAACCGTATGGGATAGTAAGGATGGTTCCTGCGTACCAAAATAATAATTATGTATAGTTCGTAAGTTAGATGATCAATAAATATTAGACACGTATTTTTCGCTTTAGCAAATCATTAAAAAAAATACAAAAATAAAACGCATCCAAGTTCAGGAGTGGGGCTTATGACGTCACTACGAGGTACAAAATGTATCAAGGTGTGTACGCCCACCCTAACACACGTCACGTACGGCCGCAGAAGTATTAAGGGTGTGACTGTACATGAGAATACACGACATGTTAAAGGACCTACTCAGACCTACTCAGACCTACCAGCTTAACAGTCCCTAGGACCCTAAGACCTATAAGCCCTATAGCCCTAACCTATCATATACCTAGTATGTGATAAATAAATATATAGATAAATTCAGGATGTCTGCACCATACGACCTAAGGTTACAGACGGATAGTGGGCAGGAATTCCAGGTTCGGGAAGGGTACACTCACTGCCAATCCCGCAGACTCACGAGACTGATCAGAGATGGCTAAAGGCGTCTTGGCCGCAGTGAGGGGTAATGAGACAAGAATATAAAATTCAAATCTGATTTATTTACAATATGTTACAGCTTATATATTACTTTTTCTTAACACACACACAAAATCTTAGTGTCCTATGCGTGTAAGGTGCAACCAAATCATATTTTAACTGGACCGCGCGTCAGCCGGGCCGAGTGCTGATTCAATGTCCAAAGGTAACATTGAACAAGGTGTGACATCACGTGAAATTTCAACGCACAGTATCGTCCTCATTCTTTGGTTGACAATTTTTTTTTTTAATTTATCTACCCTATTGTGTTTTCCTGTATTGTCACCAGACGACGCTTGTACAGTTTCAATAGAAATTGAAGGGTAACCCGCGAAATTGTTCTTACGTTTTTTCAATGATTTTTGTCAGTAGCAGGTTGTGTTATGTTGATCAAAATATGATTTGCAGCCGTAGCAAGTACGTATTTACAGACCAGTCTGTCGATTCTGTCAACAGCTCATCGTGAAAACTTACGTGGAGTGAGCGTGAAGTGAACTGTCATTCCGCCTTGATTGTATGGATTGACAGCCCACTTCACGTTTACTTCACATAAGTTATCACGGTGAAATTTTACAGAACAGCACTACTGTAATCATTAAAATCATCAATACAACCTTCTAAGTTCACATTACTGTAAGGAATGACTGTTTCATGAAATCACGACATTCGACAACAATCCTAACTTAGAGTTGTATTGATGATTCTTATGATTATAATTCTATAAATACATACTTGCTGCAGCCGCGAAACTTATATATTGGACCAACATACAACCTGACACTGGCCTGCAAATTGTAAAACGTGAGAAAATTTGAATTTCGCGGGCTAACGTGACAGTTCACCTTAGCGCGATAGAGTAAGCATACAAACACGTTTGCAAGCAAAACTAGTATGTATGGATCGTAGTGAGAGACGCTCTACAGTTTCTGCCTAAGTGCCTCCTACGGGAAACAGGCATGAGTTTATGTTATATGTATGTAAGTAGGTAAGTACTGTACCTTACATATCGGGTGTAAAAAGACAGTTTCCGATTTTACCCATTATTTGGATATTTTTTTTTTCACTTGACCATACCTGGGAATCCACTGGTTCTGGTGATATTGAAGGTCAATTTTTGTTGCTAGTTGCAAAAGTAGCAGTTGCAATTTTTGAAGTGAAAACTTCTTTAGGCGCGTTGGGCATTTTTGAGATGGGAAAAAACAATTGAACTCGAGCGACACCCTCGTCGACCGTGGTAGCGGATCGTAGCGATCTGCTACGATGCGTAGCACTTCATAGCACTCCTGACTGTTTTTTTTTATGAATTTAGATCTTATGAATCTTTCTACGGGGTTTTATAGAAGGAGCCTAAATTTTCAAGATTAAGTAACTAGTTTTTGAGAACTAGAAGTTATACCTGTTCATAAGCACTAAATCATTTAGACAACTAGACAGCTTCTAAATGATCTAGTTCTTTGAGAATATTAATCACTTCCACACAATACCTACGATATCGATAAGACTTGATGATAATTTAGTCGAGAAAAATATGAATTTGTTTTTTGGTAGGGATGTAATCCTTAAAAAATCTTCTATATGATGTGCTAAAGATACATTTTCGACAAACGCCCGAAAAAGAAAATGGTATTCCAAATATGCTGAACTTCCTCTAGGCATAAGTGTATAAGTACGGTCATGTAGAGAGGATGGATGAAAAGCGGCTAGCAATGGGTATTTAAAAGGCAGACGTGAGTGGGAACGCCGCGCGTCAGGAGCCCCACGCTCTGCCCGGGGGTTGAGGTTAAATTCGAAACAGAGTTACCTCGCCCCTGGGCACTCAAAGGCAAGAAGGAACAGGGGTGGGTTTTAGTCAGTAAGAGTCTGACACGCCCTCCCGCTCCACCCAGAGCGGGAGAAGTCATAGGATGATTTCCCACCCCCAAAAAAAAAAAAGGAGCCATACAATACACAGACATTATTGCTGATGTTCTTCAAAGAGGCCAGGTGTGTAGAACTAGCAACTGGCGCGTGTCGTGTGGCTATGACCACAGAGGCTTTAGCATGAGATTTTGTGTTTACTCGATTGCGTTAACGTATACGTTTGCTTATGTCAAACCGTATGGGATAGTAAGGATGGTTCCTGCGTACCAAAATAATAATTATGTATAGTTCGTAAGTTAGATGATCAATAAATATTAGACACGTATTTTTCGCTTTAGCAAATCATTAAAAAAAATACAAAAATAAAACGCATCCAAGTTCAGGAGTGGGGCTTATGACGTCACTACGAGGTACAAAATGTATCAAGGTGTGTACGCCCACCCTAACACACGTCACGTACGGCCGCAGAAGTATTAAGGGTGTGACTGTACATGAGAATACACGACATGTTAAAGGACCTACTCAGACCTACTCAGACCTACCAGCTTAACAGTCCCTAGGACCCTAAGACCTATAAGCCCTATAGCCCTAACCTATCATATACCTAGTATGTGATAAATAAATATATAGATAAATTCAGGATGTCTGCACCATACGACCTAAGGTTACAGACGGATAGTGGGCAGGAATTCCAGGTTCGGGAAGGGTACACTCACTGCCAATCCCGCAGACTCACGAGACTGATCAGAGATGGCTAAAGGCGTCTTGGCCGCAGTGAGGGGTAATGAGACAAGAATATAAAATTCAAATCTGATTTATTTACAATATGTTACAGCTTATATATTACTTTTTCTTAACACACACACAAAATCTTAGTGTCCTATGCGTGTAAGGTGCAACCAAATCATATTTTAACTGGACCGCGCGTCAGCCGGGCCGAGTGCTGATTCAATGTCCAAAGGTAACATTGAACAAGGTGTGACATCACGTGAAATTTCAACGCACAGTATCGTCCTCATTCTTTGGTTGACAATTTTTTTTTTTAATTTATCTACCCTATTGTGTTTTCCTGTATTGTCACCAGACGACGCTTGTACAGTTTCAATAGAAATTGAAGGGTAACCCGCGAAATTGTTCTTACGTTTTTTCAATGATTTTTGTCAGTAGCAGGTTGTGTTATGTTGATCAAAATATGATTTGCAGCCGTAGCAAGTACGTATTTACAGACCAGTCTGTCGATTCTGTCAACAGCTCATCGTGAAAACTTACGTGGAGTGAGCGTGAAGTGAACTGTCATTCCGCCTTGATTGTATGGATTGACAGCCCACTTCACGTTTACTTCACATAAGTTATCACGGTGAAATTTTACAGAACAGCACTACTGTAATCATTAAAATCATCAATACAACCTTCTAAGTTCACATTACTGTAAGGAATGACTGTTTCATGAAATCACGACATTCGACAACAATCCTAACTTAGAGTTGTATTGATGATTCTTATGATTATAATTCTATAAATACATACTTGCTGCAGCCGCGAAACTTATATATTGGACCAACATACAACCTGACACTGGCCTGCAAATTGTAAAACGTGAGAAAATTTGAATTTCGCGGGCTAACGTGACAGTTCACCTTAGCGCGATAGAGTAAGCATACAAACACGTTTGCAAGCAAAACTAGTATGTATGGATCGTAGTGAGAGACGCTCTACAGTTTCTGCCTAAGTGCCTCCTACGGGAAACAGGCATGAGTTTATGTTATATGTATGTAAGTAGGTAAGTACTGTACCTTACATATCGGGTGTAAAAAGACAGTTTCCGATTTTACCCATTATTTGGATATTTTTTTTTTCACTTGACCATACCTGGGAATCCACTGGTTCTGGTGATATTGAAGGTCAATTTTTGTTGCTAGTTGCAAAAGTAGCAGTTGCAATTTTTGAAGTGAAAACTTCTTTAGGCGCGTTGGGCATTTTTGAGATGGGAAAAAACAATTGAACTCGAGCGACACCCTCGTCGACCGTGGTAGCGGATCGTAGCGATCTGCTACGATGCGTAGCACTTCATAGCACTCCTGACTGTTTTTTTTTATGAATTTAGATCTTATGAATCTTTCTACGGGGTTTTATAGAAGGAGCCTAAATTTTGGTTATTTTTGCAATTGGACTTACCGATTAATCGATCGCTACGAGGATCGCGAGGCGCGTTAGGCATTTTTGTTTAACATTTCCCTTCTGTCGGCACTCCCAGAGTGCCACTGTTTTTTTTTACTTTTTTACAAAATTGAATCTCAAAAAAAAAATTATTACTAAACTTTTTTCTAAACAAACATTACCTGAATTTTCTACTTTTTTTTCGAAATTACGCATTTACAGTTACAAAAACGCAATGATTATCAAACGTATCCGACAAGTACCTACGTGGCTTAGAGCGAAGGGGCGGGGGTTAACTCCACTTGCCTGGGTTCGCGTTACATTGCGTGCAATAAAAAATACTTTATTTTCAAACCTAAAAATCAAAGTCGTTTCCCAGCAATAATTTTTGCTCAAAGCTACTTTGCTAGACGTACAGTATGCGTAGCGTTAACGGCTTTGTGATGTTTCTTTTTACAACCTGTATAGTCTGTGGTCAAAATATACGGACACCTCACTGATTCCCGCCGGCGCCATGTAAAGTTATTAATAGATTGCTCCCCGGGGATGAACGGTTATTGATTGAACATTATTAAGTAGTATCTGCGTACAGCACTGCCAGCTGTAAACCAACGTGAATAAGTGTCTATAAAAGCCTGCATGACTGATTTTACTTGAGTAGGTATGGCCGAAACCAACCCGAAAACCGACGCTAGTGCTGACCTACCATGACATCTTAAAACCATCATGAATTTTGTGTGAGAATGGTATAATGCTATACGGTCTATATAGCTCCGTCTTGCTCTCACACCGGAATTATGATGATTTTAAGACGTCATGCCCTACCATGCACACTACACATTGCATTTTTTTAATGTTTTGGTAAAGCAAAAAATATGTGTTCAATATTTATTGATAACTAGCTGACCCGACAGATGTTGTACTGACGCGCGAGCTGTCAAATTCGAGAAGATCGGTTTTCTGAATCGGACTTCGCAAATAGGAGGAGGTTCTATGTTCGACTGTATGTACGTTAATTTTTTTTTATGTATGTCCACCGATTTCTCTGTCAGTTGTGGAAATTAAAATAAAAAAAAATATCCGAAAGAGTATACTCTAGCGGTGGTCCCATATAATAAAAATTTATCGTTTTTTGAAAAAATTCATAGCCCGAAGAATCGCCAAACTGAAGTGGCAGTGCATATGACAGAACAGATGGTCAATGGGGCTGAAAAGTTCTGGAGTGGCGACCACGTACCGAAAGACGCTGTGTTGGAAGGCCTCCCAAGGTGATGACCGATGACCTGGTGTGGATCGCAAAAATCCGATGGGTGCGAGACGCACAGGACCGGTCGTGATGGCTCTTGGGGGAAGCACATGTCCAGCAGTGGACGTCTTTCGGTTGATGATGATCTACAAAGGAAGGATGGTGAAGAGATATATTACACAGAGGCACATAGCAAGTGCATTGTTTTGTGCGTCGGGAGCAAAAACGATTCGTGTCGTTTACGTTTTCGGAGTAAGAATAAAGACACTTTTGATTTGATTCTTCTTTTGATTTGTTCCTGGATGGGTGGTCCAAACTCAAAATCTGTCGCTCCGTTGCTCAACGGACTCAACAAAATAAAAACTACCAGTAGCAATACCAATTTAGCCTGTCTATTTTTATTTTGCCATTAACATCGAGCCAGTCTGCGACTCTGTAGAGCCATGAATATGTAAAGACCGTCTGCGACCCACAATGGTCCTCATTTAGCAGCAGCGGGAAAAGCGCGCGCTCTAAACGACTCCATTTTGTTCTGTAAATAAACATGGCGGACGGAATGGGGAAGTTTTGAGTGTCGCTGTCAATTAAGCACGAAACTCGTAAATGGCCGACTGTCACAGGATAGTGCAGTTTTGGGAACTCTACAAATGTGGTTTGGTCAATGCATGGACCATGATTGATGTGAATCCTTTAATTCTTGAATCTTTTATCTTTTTTTGAGTCTGCATTTCCTGATAGCTACAAGTTGGGAGTCTTTAATTCAAGAGTGAATAGGTTACTTCTAGGCAAGCGTGCTCCATCGTCTACCACATCATCACAAGACTTAACATCAGGTCAGATAGTGGTCAGAAGCGGGCCTATCAATGATAAAAAGAAATCTGAGGTGCACAGTACTACTTTCAAGACATCTTCTGTTGTTAACTATTTTTGAAAAGATAATTAACTTTTCTGCCTAGGAGCGGTTGCGCACTACGTCCGATACTTATCCGATACTTATCCGTGAAAATATGGTCCGGCGTGGTCGTGGAACAATTTGTATCGAGTTCGGTCCGAGTTTTTTATAGATCTGTATTTTGACTGATAAGTATCGGACGTAGTTCGCAACCGCTCTAACTCAACCCCTGCGAACATTGGACGTTGAAAGATTACATTCATAAAATATCTTGTTTAGAGGCTGAAAGATGCACGAAAAACAAAAGTTTCAAATGGATTCGAGTTGAAGTTTGTCTAAAATCTTAGTCAAGGGCGAAAAGTAATCAAAATCAAAAATTAATGGATTCTCTTTCTTGGATGATTCATTATGACTTAAAGCAGTTAAGTCATAATGAATCACAACACGATTTTTCCTCCAATTCGTCCTGTCAACCGATACGATGTCATTGACACTATGTCTTTCATTTAATTCCTCACAAAATCCATCCATTTTTTTTATGTGTAACATCTTTCCTCTCGCTTGCCTGCAATCTGTGGGAGTGATTTCGTGAAATGGGACGGAAGTGTGTAACAGGAAGCCGGGGAAGCGCGCGCTATTTGACTTGACCAATGAGCGCACGCTATTGGATTTACCAATGAGCGCGTGCGGGGGTAAAGTTGGCCGTCAGATGGTAGAGCGCGAGAACGATACGTCTTATTTTCAGGATAGAATGTTAATGTTGCTTATTAGCAAGGTGAGATGTCAAATATTACTCGTCATATGCGACTATTGTAGCCTTACAATAGTCGCATATGACGAGTTACGAAAAAAATACGAGCGAGGGCTCGCTCGTATTTTTTATTTTAAATTGATTATTTCTACTAATAAAACAAAGTCATTTTCCGTGT
Organism: Polia nebulosa; assembly: GCA_951329385.1. Taxonomy (NCBI): domain Eukaryota; kingdom Metazoa; phylum Arthropoda; class Insecta; order Lepidoptera; family Noctuidae; genus Polia; species Polia nebulosa. The sequence goes on along the minus strand of OX589603.1, from coordinate 31,704,295 downwards.
CTTTCCGAGTTTCCTGCACGTTCTTCTCCATAGAGATCTACACTTTGGAATGTGCAATAAGCTTCATATGTCTGACTGATCGACTTTTTGACAATTCAACAGTGCCTGTAAATGGTTTGTTTGAAATAAATGCTTTGAGTTTGTCTATTTCCGTTTCTTAGCAAACCACGCAAAATATATGAGGGTTCACTAAATAAAGAGCGATAAACGAGGAAGATTTTTGTATATAATTTGCACCCGAGCGAAACCAGGGCAAGACGCTAGTTAAGTAGAAAATTAAAACAAAACTCTACTAAATGTTTCTCAGATAGTTACTTGTACATTATGTCATTCTACTTTACTTTTTCCCATAAATTCTAACACTCCTCCTCAAAATACCTATATAATTATTGTCACAATGTTCTACTGATTTATCGTCACACATAGTAGGTGGGTACATAGTACCACCACGCATGATGAATGAGTTCGGCGGGCAGCTCTGCGCATGCGCGGCCACATCGACCGCCATATTTATAGTCCACACGGAATGCTGCACTGCCTCTGAGGACTCATCAGCATGTACTCCGACCACAAGGAAAGGATTTCAAGTAGTTTTGATTGAAGAATTAGGTGAAGTCTGTTGGTGTTAAGAGGCCGTACACGAAATTTTGGTCAATTTCACTGATTTACGTAATTTTACAGATGTGATTTTATAGCTCAAATAATGCATTTCTCTAAGTTTGCACAACATGAAAGATCATTAAAATTATGATCTAAAGAATGAGCTAGATTTAAAGCTTGTGTTGCTTATTATAAGTCGAGATTTGGGTTGTTTTAAAATATTTTTTATTGCATTTTTTTGTTTTTTTTTTACATTTTTTTCTCAAGAAATGGATTGATGGTGAACTAAAATTTATTTTTGCTGTTTTACTTTTATGAAGGAGAGTTCTAAATAGCCAAAATCAAAAGAAATTCTTTGGCCATTTTCTCCAAACTTTGACAAAAGTTAAATATTTTTTTACTCAAATTTTTTATTTAAAAGTGGTAAAAAGTGATTCATACATTATATAGACGACTTTTGCAACAATACATTCTCATTTTTTCACACCATTTAGACTTCAAAACGATTCGTATTACGTGATATTCTAAACCCCTCACAGCAAAAATTCAAAAAACCGTCGTTTGTGGTTGATTAATCGTAATTATAATATAAATAAAAAAAACTAACTCATACATTAGATCATAATTGAAATTATCTTTCATGTTGTGCATTAAAACTTTTAGAAATACATTATTTTAACTATATAATCCCGTCTGTAAAATCACATAAATGAGCGAAATCGGCAAAATTTCGTGTACGGCCTCTTAAGAAATAGGCTGTGATGCTTACTGACTTATTTATTTAGGATCTCTTACAAAGGAAGTACACATTATAATGTCATAATTATGGAAGTCGGTTGTTTGTTTTTTGTAGAAAAAGTTTTTTTTTTCACTTTTTAGTTATTTTACCTCATAGAGAAAACTAAATAGTAAAGTTATACGCGAACTGATAGCCCCAATAATATGGAATTGGAACATAATTGGTGAAATTAGGTTACACCCTAAATACGTCAATCAACATGCAAATAAATAAAAGTGTAGAATAGGTACTATTTATTTATTAATTAATTATTTATTTATTAAAACTTCATGCAACACAAATGTACAAAGGCGGACTTAATCCACCAAAGATGTGTGAGGGCGCGAGGATGCGTAGCGGTACCGTGCTGTGAATACATGTAACTGTTACCACCATAGCTGTGCGAGGATTTGTAGCAAAACTGTGAAACGATGATTGTGAGAAGATGCACAGCGGACTCTTTTCGGCTGTACGCGCACTTTCCTCGCTCGCGACTCTCGCTCACAAACCTCGCCCGAATCACAAGCACAAATTCCTCGCTAGAATCCCTCGCACACATCTCTCTTTTTTGTTTATAAAATGACTAACTCTTCTCTATCTGGTAGTCCTTTTCCACTTGAGCTGCGCTAAGCCTGGCTAGGAAAAATAAGTGATCTGATTGGTGATTCTTTTTTTCTTTCGCATGTCTTTGGGGTACACAGATTTCTACAGTTCACCCTAATACATCAGGGTACACTGTAGAAATCTGTGTATCCCTTCAGAGCGTATCAGCGTGATGTTATGTTATGAAGTGATGTAAACATTAACAGACATGCGATTGTTTAACTCTGAGGGCTGATTTCACCAATGAAACCCATCGCGATTAGGTAAACTAAACTCAGTTTATGCGTTTAATCGAGATTAAATTGCGGGCCTGCTGACGGCAAGCAGTTGGTAGCTTGCCGTCCGATCAGCACCAGGCCCGTGAGTCGTCGGCGCGTAGTGTTCCACGCGCGTCTCAAAGAGATGATTATCAGCCACCACTGACGGGGCCCATTGTGGCCGGTGCCTGCATGCCTAGGGGTAGCGGATTAGAGATATTCTTAACAGAGTTCGCAACCCCTGGACACTCAGGCAGGAAAAAACAGGGGTGGGTTTTAGTCAGTAAGAGTCTGACACACCCTCCCGCTCCACCTACAGTGGGAGATGTCATTGGATGATTGCCAACCCCACAAAAAAAACCACTACAAACTAAACTGATTTAAGCTTGTTAGTTTAAATTCTAAAGGCCCAGTTTTCGGTGAAACGCAAAATGAAGCTCCAGTATTGATGAACTAGGGCCGATTTCACCATTCGCTCTATAAACTAAGTTTTAGTGAACTAAGCTTACGGTAAAAAATAAAAACCATAACCATATAGTAAGTTAACCTTAAGAGATAGACGTATGCTGTCGTGGACTTTTTTTTAGAACTTTAAAAGGAGAACAATTCCGTTGTACATAATTTTTGCGTAACTTTAACCGTTTACGCAGCGCACGCAACTGAAGCTCTCAAAAGGATTTTTTTTCCTCGTTTTTGCCATATTTTTCATTGCTCGCTTCGCTCCTGTTGGTCGCAGCGTAATGTTATATAGCCTTTCTCGATAAATAGACCATTCAACATAAAAATATTTTTTTAATTCGATCCAGTAGAGCCTGAGATTAGCACGTTCAACCAACCAAACAAACGAACAAACTATTCAGCTTTATGACAGCGGCTAAACGCGTTTAAACGTCGAAAACTGGTCGTTTAGAATTGGTGAAATCGGCCCTGAGTTTAGATTAAACTAATCGCGATTAGTTTCATTGGTGAAATCGGCCCTAAGCTATTTTACATTTTTTTGTGTTTTTTGGAAGTCGGTAGATTTTTTATAAAGTTTTTTTTGAAGATGGTTGATTACAAGTAAATTAAATGAAATGATTAATTTAAAACTACACTTGGCACTTGGTGGAAGATCTTACTTTTTTTTAAATTTTATACTTGGGAAAATTTTGCTTTTTCCAGTTACCTAGTAAATGAATTGGGATGAAAATTACTAGGTGCCTACCTATTTTACTGTTTATCATCTGATCTACCTTATCATCATCAGCCTTTTAATGTCCCCTCTGCTGGGACACAGGCCTCCTCTCTGTGAGAGGGTGTGGACCGTAATCCTCCACGCGGGCCTAATGCGGGTTGGTGGATGTCACATGTCTTTGAATTTTTGATGTCATGCCGGTTTTATCACGATATTTTTATTCACCGTTTTTGAGAGCAGTGGATCTGAGGGGTTAGACAAAATACTTTTCTGTTAACGTTAACGCTGACGCTTCGTGCAAAATGTATGGCAACGGCATTACTGGGCGTGAGTCACGTGACAGTTCTCTCCGCAGGCCGCTCCGTTGCCATACATTTTGCACGAAGCGTTAGCGTTAGCGATATTATAAAAGTTATTTGGCTAGGGGGGACGGTGGGGGGCTGACCTGATCTAATTCACCTTAATATAATAGTCAATACTGTCCCACTGCTGGGCAAAGGCCTACCCAAGTCCTTCCATGAACTCTTCTCCCGTGCTTCCCGAAACCAGCCCTTGTGGTATACGAGTTGGGCAGAATTAATACTAACCGTATCGTCGTGCCGTATAATAGCTGCTGATTTTTGAGTCCATGAAGTTTCTTGCACGTTCTTCTCCATAGAGATTTACGCTTCGGAATGTGTAATCAGCTTCATCTTTCTGACTGACCGACTTGACTATTCAAAAGTGCCTGTAAATGGTTCATTTGAAATAAATGCTTCGAGTTTGAGTTTCAATATCCTATCAGGTTCGCAGGTTATTGTAGTCATCAGAAAGACAACCATATAGGAACTTATACATATTAAGCTAGATACGAACCGAATGAAGCGAAAATAAATTATTTTTCTTTTATACTCGAAATTTCATTAAGGTGTTTGGAACGGAGTACATTTAAATTACAATGAGATAGTTTATTTATTCAGTCACTCCATGTAAAATACTGGTAGGCTGCATCCGGTGAGACAGGAATCCGGTGAGACTATTTACACTGGGCCGCAAAAATAATGGGTCAAATAGAAATACTGCGTAATCTCTCAAAGTTATGTACATTTGTAGATCGCTCGCATAAATATTATGTTATAAGCAGATTAATAATGCTTATTATGAATCTCAAAAGAGGTTTAATTTGTGCTTAAAAAACTATTAGAATTTTTAAAAACTAGCTTCGCCTGCATTGTAAAAATTAGCCTGTGTTTTATTCCAGGTTATAATATATCTGTGTGCAAAATTTCATTCAAATCCCTGCAACCATTTTTGCATGATTGAAACACAAACATACCAACTTTCACATTTACGAGTATAATATTAGTAGGATAACAAAAGACAAAATTTGGAAAAGATTTTAGTACCGCTTTTGTATCAAACCGAGTTTTTTGTTTATGTTGATTACATATAAACAATTTCTTGAATTGGTCGCGGTAACCATGTCAAATGTGTGTGTGTGGTAAATAAAAAAAATTAAACAAAAACGCCTTTTAATTTCCTATAAAAATCTTATAAAATATTTACAAAAAGTTTTCTTAGTCTAATGTTAGTAAATGACTCTAGTCTAGTGTTAGTTATAATTTATACATCGTTCTAATACTAATTATTTTTACAGAAATCCCTTGATAGGGTGGCCTATACCTAGGGTATAGGCCTCCTTGTGACAAGGAAACACCTGAAGAATAAACACGAATTATTACCATGATACAAGAAGGAAAGAGTCAGCTTAGTACTGCCAGAACAGTAGAAGTATCTTTATCTACGGTACATAGAGTACTTTAGCGATTTCAAGAGACCCGTATGAAGATCAGAAGACCAGGATATGGCCTGCCATATCCTGGTCTTCTGATGTTCATACTTAGCCTGCTAAGGTGCAGAACTACACGAGAAGCGTGATTGATTGTGATTACTATGCTAATAAATCGACTCCTCACGGCTGTTCAGGTATGACACAGCCTTCAAGAAATAGAATTATTTATGAAACTATCACTCTTTTGATCAGCGACCCGGGAAAAATATTAAAAAAGAACGGTAAATAGTATGTAAAAATGCAAATACAACAAACAAGGTTCAGTTTTGTTTCAGAGACGGAAATAAAAAATAAATTTTTTTTTTTTGCCGCCAGTCAGACAGTAACACAAATACGTACATGGGATTGAAAAAAATATCGCGATAGGGTAAAACTACGTACATATTTTTTATATTTGTGTACAAAAACACACATTATTTCGTCATCGATTTCGGTGTAGGCTGTAGGCAAATCGAAAAGGTAATTGTATAAATTCGAGGCATATCCGACCTGTACATATCCGAATACATATCGAATGTATCCAATATCGCTGCCTCCGTGGAGGATTTAGTGCTGATGTGGTCGCTACATCTGCATATCCAATAGTTGGGGATTACCGTAAATATTGAAAATCTATTGCTTTGATTTATTTATTTATTCATGTGTGTATATGTTTTATGGCAGATTCTCATATTTATGTAAGGCGTTTGTTACTGTAAACTACATACAACTTATAAATTGCCCAGAATTTCGTCAAAGACTAACCAAATCTCGAATCTGTAATGTGAATAGATACGTATTGTGTATTTTGGATTTTATTGGTAGCCTAGTGGTATCAGCCGCGACTTACGAGTTAGGCCTGTGAAGTGCTCTTAAAACGATGAAGGAAAATATTGTGAGGAAACCGTCATCCTAGAACAGAAAGAAGACATGTGAAATCTACTAACCTGCACAGGGTCCGCGTAGTATCATATCATATTTTTTATGTTATGTGTCTTTGGTGTTTAATAAAGCACATTTATTCTATTCAAGAACTAAATCGCTCCAATCTAAAGGCAAGGCAATCTGAATAAAGTTATTGTTTTTTTTTGTAATGTATTCATCCTGTTTTGGAGTATTTATACTTTAATATACCTTAACCACATGCATACATACAAATTATTTTTCAAAGGATCTTTTCTGTTTAATTCTAAATTCTTATTAAATAAAATTCTCTTGAAGCATGATCAACTTGCAAAGTATTGTTATAACAACACTTAACGCCACTCTCAACTTGGTAAAAATATTCAAACTAAAAACATAGGGCCAATAAATAAGTTGTGGCCGCCTACTTTAAGTTATTTACATTATTCATGGCAGATAACCAGATGATGTAGATCCTCCTTATAAATTCACGAACGTTTTATCTCAAGAGAAAATAAAACATCTTAAGGTTTTGACAGAACTATTTTCAGAAGATATCATTTGAATAAAAACAGTTATTAAAGCATTTTTGGTATACTGTTGTAGAACCCATATAAGAGTATTAGCTTCGACCACCAGATTCGCCCGCATGGATTTAGCACCATTACAATTTTAGTCTTTATGTTATTCTGATGTATAAGCTGTATTACTGTAAATAATACCTACAGCTAAACTTTTATCAAAATCCGTTCAGTAGTTTTTGCGTCAAAGAGTAACAAACATACATCCTCACAAACTTTTACATTTATAATATTAAGTCGGAAAGTAAGATTATTGGCAAACCTATTTCTATCTCCAGAGATGTGTGTTTTAATTTTTTTGCTCCTTACGGTTTGGACGATGCACCTGCCATAATACATCATCTCTTCACCACCCTCGGTTGACTAGCTGTAAATGCCTAAGATATTAACTCAGTCTGTAACTTTGTGCTTGAAATCTAAATAACTAATACAAGTCACTAAAGTTTTCCGGCGGCGAGTCTCCTTGCTAGACTGTTGCCATGGGATCTGGAGGCAAAGGCCTCCTCGCGCTACTCATAGTGGTGCGCGAGGAGGCAAAACGCCGGGACGTAACTCCGCTTCCGCTACAACTCGGCTCTCCTCGGCAGGATCTCATGGCGACATGGAGAGAGCGACTGTCGCAACCCAGCGCTGGGCACGCCACCATTGCGACGGAAGTGCCCCTCTTTAAGGAGTGGCTAGAGTGGTGCCACGGCGTCCTCACCTTCCGCCTGATGCAAGTTCTCACCGGACATGAAAGCTTCGGGAGGTTCCAGTGTAGGATAAGGCGGAGGGAAACACCCGGGCGTCACCACTGTGAGGATCGCCCAGAGGACACGGTGGAGCATACGGTGGAGATCTGCCCCGCTTAGGCGGAGCCCCGCCGTGTCCTCGTGGAGGCGATCGGCAGCAGCGACCTCTCGCGCCCGGTCCTGGTCCAGGCCATGGTACGGGGCGAGAGGGAATGGGAAGCAGTCTCCTCCTTCTGCGAAGCAGTAATGCTCGCGAAGGAGGAGGCGGCACGTGTAAGGAAGGCTCAACAACGGTTGCCTGCCCAGGGGTTGTGGATAAATTCGAAACAGAGTTACCGCGCCCCTGGGCACTCAGGGCAAGGTAGGAACAGGGGAGGGTCAGTAAGAGTCTGACAAGCCCTCCCGCTCCAGCCAGAGCGGGAGATGTCATTGGATGATTTCTCGACCCAAAAAAAAAAAGAAAAAGTCACTAAAGTTTGTTTTTTTTTTTTCAAAGTTTCTGTTAAAGTTCCTATGTGACCTAAGTTATTTTAGCTATTTTAATGATGTACTTACAATACAGATACTCGTAATTTCATCTATCTTATTAACTTTGTGTCACCAACATGGGCTAAGCACATGATGGTGGTCATAAATTATTCAAAAGAAAGTCTGTTGATCTTTCGTCGACGAAATAACTCATATTAAAATAATTATACCGAAGTCATGTGATGTTTGTTGCATGATTAGGTAAGTCTTACATTTATGCCCAATTACCTTAACGAAACAGACTAAAAGAAATGATAAATAATATAATGATAACAAAGGGCACTCGGAATAATATTCAATATTTGTCGCAAAAGAAAGAAAACTGTTATTGAAAAATATATTATACATTTATGTATTTAACATAAAAAAATCATTCCACTCTTACTTTGTTTATCACTCGAGCCAGAAACAAAAAAATAATCGGTAACATTTACAGAAACCCCGAATAGTATATGAAGAAATGGTGCTCCTAATCAGATAAATGTTTGATAGCGCGGTGGGCCCCGTGCCCCATCGACCGGTACAACCTATTTTTAGTCATCGACCGGTCTATACCTACGTGAAAATTTCAGGATCCTACCATTGGCTAGGCCGATGTGACGTCACATTCCACCCCCAGCCAATGGGGAGGCCGCGTTTCGCGCATGGCTCTAAAGCCTTTTCAGCGCTCTGTCTTCGCTCGCCAGTTCGGGCGAGGTGTTCCCAGGTGTGCAAGTACCCGCCGACACAAACAAAGGTCAATATATTTTTATTTTTTTAGACCGCCATATTGATTTCCGTTCGGTTTTCGAAAACGATATAATTAAATCCCGCGTTTTTTATTATTTTTAGCGATTTTTTGTAGTGTGCGCGTGAATAGTTTACATTTATTTTTATATCTTCGGTTACATACGTTTTTTGCATTTGGAAATCGTTAATTCAGTGTTTTATTCATATAGTGTGCTTGTGTGGTTGTTTGGTGCATTTCGGTGGCAAAAGAGAGGGTTTGTCAACGTGTGGGTTACATAATTCTTACGTAATGGTATACATGTGTTGTGTGTGCTCGTGTGATGTATGTAAGTGTGCGTGGGGTTGTTTGTGATATTTGTGTGTGGGAAATTATTTTTTGTGTCACAAAAATTATGTACGCAGACCGTATAATATATAAAAAAATTGAGCATACCGTCTGCTCAAATTTTTCTTCCTTAGTTAAATCTGTATTAAACTATAATCCCTATAATATTATTAAGTGAAGCTTTTGAATTACTTGGGGATTTTCTTACCTGATGATTTGATCCGAAAACATAAAAAAACCAATAAATGTATTTTATCAAAATTCTCGGTCCAAAGCCTTAACAAAATACCGTTTGGAAAATTTAAATTATTTATAAACCTTTTCATCAATGCGTACATATTTTTAATTATTAGAGTTTGTTAACAATTTATCTTTATGGAAAAGCACTTTACCCACTAGTTATATATTTCGTTATAATTTACATACAAAAATCCGTATATTACAATTCGTAGCCGCGTAGCACTGCCCGCTACGAAAGCGTAGCGCCGCCGCCGTAGCCAACGGCTACGAACCATAGGTGCTTTTCTGTGCAAGGGAAAATAAAGATTATTTTGATTGAATATGACGTTGGATAATTACGAGTATACTCCCTGGTAGAATGGTTTTTTATCCTACTATCTGTATAAATAAAATTCAAAGCCCTGACTGACTGATTGACTAATACTCGTATATCACCGCTGGTCCTAGAGACATGAAATTTGGAGGGTGTGTTCTTTGTGAAGAGTAGGTATCCACTAAGAAAGGGTTTTTCAAAATTCAACCCTTAAAGGGGTGAAAAAGGGGCTGAAAGATTATAAGCCGCTGGCAGAAGGTAGTTATGTTATATTGTGAATGCGAAAGTCTGTTTTCTTAGAAATTCAATCACACAATATTGTCACACGGGTAGACTAAGTTCTGAATTAGAACATGCTTTATTCTGGGATTCCATTCGATCGAGATATTTTCGAGAAGCTGGTACAATATCAGCTTCACGCGTTTTGGTTTTGCAATCGAGAAGATAGATATAATGGTAATATTACAAACACCATTAATCATGGTGTTTGATTGAGGCGAAAAGTTCTTTCACAACCTTTTTCGTAATATCGTCAAGACTTTGTTTAGGATTAGTAGTAAAATCAAAGTAAAGTAAAGTAGGAGAACGCTTTTAGTCGAATGTCTTGTTCATATAATCAATACAAATAAATAAATAAAATTGAAGTCAAAATAATAGTTTTTTATTAATCTTATACAGTTATTTGCACTATACCTATGCCTAAAAATACGTTTCTATCTGTCTGTTTGTGCCACCTAATCATCGAAACGACTGAAGCGATTCTGATAAGATTTTACTTGCAGGTTGCTGACTATATAAGGAGTAACTTAAGCTACTCTCACGCGGGCGAAGCCACTGGCCCAAGCTAGTCATTAGCGGCACCCATTATTTACAACTCAGCGGATTAACCCATTATTTATTAATTTACCTCATTTTAGGGAAATACTTATAAAGTCGTTTAGCCTTATTAAACCAGCCGGATTTATAAACATGCTCCGTCAAAGCCTGCACGAGACTTCAAACTAAAATTAATGTAATTCTCCAACAAAAGCAACATATATATGTAATTCACAAGAATTACATTTTGCTCTCACAAAGGGAGTGGAAGTCGTAAACCTCGTCTGTTTCCGGTCGCAAGATGGCGGCCGGAAGTGGCTCGAGTGGCGGCTTCCGGTGGTACACATCCGGTGTGGTGGCTCTCGACTTTAGATGACGTTAATGTATGATTTTTTTGAAGAAGAGTTTGAACTTTACCAAAACTTCCATTTATTTTTATGTTACTGAAAATATTAGCCATATAGCTGTGTGAATCTTTCCACAACATTTTAAAGTAACGTAACGCGAATAATTTACAAGAAAACGACACTTTCCTTCATAAATCTTCAACGATCATCATTTCTTCAGCCCTGAAAGCACCACAACAGCAAATAGACCTTCCCTACCTACATGTGCCTATGGTCTATAGCCTTTAATTGATGGTCACCGACGCTGGGATTCACATAAGCTATTCGAGAGCAGTGGTGGCCCAGTGGTAACAGCCCTGACTTACAAGTTGTTGGTCGTGGGCTCGAGCCCAGGCAGGCGCATTACTTGGTGTCAATTATTTCATCATCACTGCTCTTAAAATGGTGAAGTAGAATCGTGAGGAAACCGGAATGTCCTAGAACCAAAAATTCGAAGACATGTGACATCCACCAATACAACAACAACATAGGCTTTAGGTTTTTTTTTTAATTTTATAATTTTCAGCGCAACTTTTCTAATTTTTTCTTTCATAAGTACTTTCTCCTGACAAACACAACATAAAAGAATTAGCAAAATCGGTCCAGCCCTTCACGCGTGATGCCGTGACCAAGGAAATAGGGATTCATTTTTGTATATACAGGGTGTAACGGAAAGGTGTGGTCATATTTTAAGACGTGCATCTGCCCATCGATATGAACAACTTTCTTCAAGAAAATCCGAGGAAATTCTAAAAAAAATTTTTACCTCCCATACAAATATTGATCAGCCGATGATAACTTTGTATGGAAAGTCCAACTTTTATTTTGCGAATTTTCTATTTTTTCTTAAATAAAGTTGTTCATTTCCATGGGCAGAACCGGCTCCTAAAATATGACCACACCTTTCCGTTACACCCTGTATAGACTAGATGACCCGACAGACGTTGTCCTGAGGCGCGTACTGTCAAACTCGCGACGATCGGTTTTCTGAGATTTTCCAAGTTTCTGCGCAACTTTCCTATTTTTTTAATTCATAAACACCTTCTCCTGATAATAACAAACACAACAAAAAAGAATTAGCGAAATCGGTAAAGCTGTTCTCAAGTTATAGCGTGACTAGGAGAGATAGGGGTTCATTTTTATACATATGGATATAGATAGATAGATAGATGGATATTACTGTAAAGTTTCATCAAAATCTGTTCAGTAATTTTTGCGTGAAAGAGTAATAACCATATCACAAACTTTCACATTTATAATACTAGTAGGATTTCTTTATGCTGCTACATGCTGCTAGAACTGTGTCAATCCACAATCTTTGTCGTAATCATAGATCTTACCCGGATGTGCACTCTTGCCTGGTTTTCACAGTGACATTTAATTCTAATAATTAACCTACCTACTTTACTAAAGTTCTTAATACAATAAACCGGTCAAGTGCGTGTCGGATTTCGCACATTGAGGGTTCCGTACCAAATGAGGGAATTATCAAAGAAAAAATCTGATTTACAATTGATCTGATTTGAAATACAACGAAATTTAATATATAATAATAGGTGATAACGTTTATTATTACGTAATAATAAAAATTTATCACCAAATTTCAAGTTCATAGGTCAATGAGAAATTAAAAAAAAAATTCAGAACAAAATTTTGTAACAGACGACGGGCAGACAGACGGACACGTGACTGCAGTAGGGCTCCGTTTGGACTCTTCGGGTACGCAACCCTAAAAAGCAAGGCCTCCCACCCTGCTCAGTGTATCGGGGCCAATGCTGTGTCCCACATTTGTAGAGGTTATGTGCTGTTGAAGATTCGCGATACGTTGGCGCCCTGCCAAGGGTATAAACTGCGGTGTTACACGATTGGTCAATGGAATCTTGAATTTTGCTGTTAGATTTTATGGCATAATTATGATAGACAAACAGGAAGGATGAAATATCATTTGTCTGAGAGATTGACTTTGAAAGAAGTATAGAGGACTATGGGAGATGTATGAATGATAACGTCAACACATCGCGCTTAACGTCAACGCATCCGATTGGAGATGCGACAATAGGTTTTTAATTGTGTCTGCTATTCCGAGGACTGGCGGGTTAACCGCGGAGAGATTAGGTCTTACACTAACACGTCACCAGTTATGTTAAAGACCCATGTAATAGAGGGTGAGCCTGCTGCCATTATCCAGGCACAGTTCCAAACCTGGAACTGCTACTGAGAAATGCCGGATGGAAAAACCTAATAACACTTTATCCTATCGGGAACTATCAGCCAGTATTGTGACCACTCACGAAGTGTAGAGGAAATATTGGAGCAGTCACTGAACCTACTATTATAATATTCTTTGGGCCGATTTTGCAATAGCCAGATAATTTTTAACTGAAGAATAAATATGACAGATTGACATAATTACTGGTATTATGTATTTTCTACACAAAAGCTGTCAAACGGCCGTATTTATTCCTCAGATAAAAGTTAACTGACTATTGAAAAATCAACCCTTAGTTGGATGAGGATTGAAGTTGGATAGTCCAAGCAGTATTGATCATTGCAAAGTAGGTTTGCTGTGCCAGTTTATTCATCAGCTCTTATTCCTCTTGTTACAGGAGCACACGCGGCGCACCATGGTGAACGAGCCCACAACAAATACATATCAAATACTGCACTGATTACTTATAAACCCAACGTTTACACTAATATAGTCTCTACACGCGATATTACAAACTAGCATAACGTAAAACAATAAGTGACTTTAGAAAAAAGGGAAGCTGGGTGCATTTTGGAGAACAAAAAGGGGGGTAGGTGTATTTTGAAGGTTATAAGGGGGGTGGATAGTTGTGAGGGGGTTGTCACAAGTGTCGAAGGTGGAGGCGGAAAGCAGCGCGCTGTTTGGGCGGCTGGGGGGCGCGCTCCGGGGAGGCGCGGCCGCCGCGTCGCCCGCGCGCGTGGCCAGCTCCATCCGGGGCTACCTCAGCAACAAGGTCGGCTCGCTGCAGCTCCGGGATACAGGTACGATATGTTCATATATTCAGCTTCAGGGTTTGAGTCCATCACTGGCGACAGCAACACCGACAGGCGACAGCGACACTACTTTTTTTTTGTGGGTTGTAAAATCATCAACTAACTTCTCCCACTCTGGATGGAGAGGGAGTGCGTGTCAGACTATTACTGACTAAAACCCACCCGTGTTTCTTCAGGTGCCTGTGCCAGGGCAAGGTGACTCCTTCAATTAGTCCCGCAACCCTGTCAGAAGCGATACTACTGGTTCCTATAAGCTGGAGTATGTGTTTCCTAATAGCTACAACTTCAGCATTTTTAACTCAAGAGTTGAGGTTACTTCTAGGTGAGCGTGCTCCATCGTCGACTACATCCTTACTTACTGTCAGGTGAGATATTGATCAAACGCAAGCCTATCAGTAACAATAAAAATGTTCTGGGAATTTGAATGAAGATCGATAGTGTTGTTGCTGCTTGTCGCCGGTGACGGACTCAAATCTTTATACTGGTCTGAGATGGACGGTGTGCGAGGTTGTGTCCGTGGTTTTTTTTTATGGTCTTTAGGTACGTAGGAAATTAATCTTAATACTGCCATTCCTTGAATTGAGCAATATCTTATACCAAGTCATTACTATTCTTAGTTGTAAAAAAATAATACAAAAATTGGTCGGCTTTAACTAAATAATCAATATACTTACTACTTTTTCGCAGAAAATGAATTTATTCAAAGATAATGGACCGTTACAACAGCTTACAATACCAATTTCAACACCAAACGCGCACTAAACCGTTCCGTTTTCCCTATCATCAATCTGATACGGAACCCCAATAATAATTCCTTACAAGCACTCAACAAACAAAAGGACAAGCCCCCAAAAGACAAAGGCATTATTATTTACGATGATATTAAGACACAACGCAGAATCGCGAGGGCCCTCCGTGAGCAAATATTGGACCCAACAATCTCATACACACACAGCCATCAAATATAAACCTTATTACGACGGTGTAGAGATTATGTGGACGGCAAATGTTTGACGAAGCTAACGATAAGCAAATATTTGCGGGACAACGTTATAAAGTAAATTGGGGGAGTACGTGACGTCATATAAATAAAGGAGCAGCGCTCTGTGGGAAACGAAAGATTCTATATTTATTAAAAAAACACACTAATTTCTTTTGGAAATTGGAGTAATTCGATTCAATTCAAGTCGTTTAATTCAGACTAATAAATTGTTAATTTAATGATGTTAACATGTTAGTAGCATTAAACTTAAATATATGTAATTCACAAAAATACTTACATAATTAAACGAACTTACCTGAAGTGAAATTCTATTGAAATTATACGAAGAGCTTAGTCCGAGATAACTTCTATATTCACTGTATGCGGCACACACAATGCGAGAATTGTGGAACTACACAGTAAATATAGAAGATATCTCAGACTAAGCCTGAGTATAATATCTCAATACAATAACAATCAGTTATTTGACGATTTTATATTTAAATGGAGTAATCACAACTACTTTGATCGATCCCCTGCTAGGCACGAAACTATGGGTCCTCATTGTCATTTAAAAATAACTAAACGATATTATCTACATTTGCTTCTAGAGCACGACACGTTCCCATCGTTGGAAAAATTACATCTCAATTGGAACCAAAACTATAATGTTTATTTTTAGCGTACGTAACTATAAGATACAAGATTGAGGAGAAACCAATAAATTTAGTAGGTACATGCCTTGTTAAATTTTGCTTTGAACCGCTAGCCATATATGGACCTAAACCTCGCCACCTTGATCTGCTGCTTACACACCAAACAGTGTTGTAAATTATGTTGTTTCTTACTTCTCCGCTGTTCTTTTTTGATTAATTGCGGGAACCAAGATAGTTCGTTTCTCTTCATTGCCTCGGTGATTTTCTTGCGGTCGCCACTGTTGTTTCTGGCTTTCAGGAGTTGTAGTAGTTAGGAATAGAGTGGCGGGGTTGTCCCAAAAAGAATCCAAACGTTCTCACAGACATAATTATATCGACATTAATCAAAGTCCAATTTAATTGTAGTCGTAAGCCGAATTCAATTAGTTCGTCCAATCAGTTCAATTGATTGCGGACGAGTCTAAATAATTACCGCACAACGACTTAGTCTTTGAACTGAAGGAATTAAATATCAGGGGCTAATTACTTTTGGTCGGAAGACCGAAGGGCTTCGGGGCGGGGAACGAATTGATTTGTTAGGTAAATGGTTTTCATTAAAATTGTTTGAAAAATAGGAGCTCGTGGCTAAAGTAATAACAGCCGCACGGGTCGATCCATCAGGTTAAGCTACGCTTGCCGGGGTTGGCCCATGGATGGGTGACCATCTTTACATATTGAGACTCCTCCGTGCCTCGGAAAGCACGTTAAGTCGTTGGTCCCGGCTGTCAATCGTTGATCT
The DNA here is from genome assembly GCA_951329385.1 of Polia nebulosa. Taxonomy (NCBI): domain Eukaryota; kingdom Metazoa; phylum Arthropoda; class Insecta; order Lepidoptera; family Noctuidae; genus Polia; species Polia nebulosa. Next base: position 31,688,084 of record OX589603.1, on the reverse strand, counting down.
TTGACAGTCGTTACGGGTCGTCAGAACCCGGAAAGTCTGACATCCAGTCTTACCAAAGGGTATCGTATTTCCCAGTTACTGGGTTGTGAAGGTCAGATAGGCAGTCGCTTCATGTAAAAATACTGGTATTCAGCTGCATCCGGTTAGACTGGAAGCCGACCCCAAGATAGTTGGGAAAAGGCGCGGGCAGATTGATCGGTTCGTCTGTTGTGCGTGTTAAATCACGTAGCTTCGATTTTTTTACAAATGTAAAATGAATTAAAAGAATATTTCACACGTTTGGGGATATCTTTTTTTAACGTGCGCATAACTAAGGAGAGGAACTGCCTGCCGGAATCTGTGTTTGTGGTAACTACTAACCTTGCACCTTAAATTTGAACACAATTGGTTATTCAAACGCCGCGTTCCAAGTCACGCCAACATGGCTGTTAGCGCATCAACAACCGTTTCGACTTAGGGCCGATATCACCATTCGCTATAAAATCTAAGTTTTACTGAACTAAGCTTATCGTTATCTTATTTTACCATAGGTACAATTACTATAAAAAAGATTATAGTGAGTTAACCTTAAAAGATAGACATATGCTGTCGCGGACTTTTTTTTAGAACATTAAAATACAATTCAGTTATACATAATTTTTGCGTAACTTTAACCGTTTACGCAGCGCACGCAACTAAAGCTCTCTAAAGGATTATTTTTTTCTCGTTTTTGCCAAATTTTTCATTGATGCTCCGCTCCTGTTGGTCGCAGCATGATGTTCTATATCCTATAGCCTTCCTCGATAAATGGACTATTCAATACAAACATATTTTTTTCAATTCGATCCAGTAGTTCCTGAAATTAGCGCGTTCAACCAACCAAACAAACAAACAAACTCTTCAGCTTTATGAAAGCGGCTAAACGCGTTTAAGCTAGCTTAAACGTCGAAAACTGGGCGTTTAGAATTGGTGAAATCGGCCCTTAGTTATTTAGGAACGCCTTTTAGCGCTGTGGTCGCTAATAGTGATATTGGCGTGTCTCGGAACGCGGCGTAAGTAAGCGCCTCTAGCTTAGTATTTGTAGCATCAACACAGAGAAGTATAGAACATTTCTAAAGTCTTATGAGGTTTATTTAACATTACAAAGCAATCAATAACTATTCTCCGAGCAATCGACATCTCTGTCTCACCTTACCTTTGAACTCAAAGGACCACAAATAATTTAATAAACAACTATAGAAACTACGAAACCCAATTAAAGCCTTCAGCTCGAAACCCCATTAAACAAGAAACGTAAAATAATATCTGTAGCTTGTAACGTATTTGTCTGTGAAAGCAAGCCTTCCTAATATTTGTACCTTTCACCACAAAACCGACCCTCGTTGTCCAATTCTGCCAACTCTCCCCTCGGGCTCTAATTGCGTCAATTACTGCACCATGGTGACGCTGGTTCGAGTCCCGGGCTGGGGAGGGTAGGTAGGCTGGGGAATTGTCAAAGGTATGACTATAGGTAAGGTTTGGTTTACTTGCAGATATTAAAATATCCTTGTTGTGAGGTGAATGTAATTGTTCGAGTAGAAAAAACTTGTTTTAAATTAATACTAACACAGCTTGACATCACGTTGCCTGACAAAATAAAATGAAAGTACTATAAACATTTTAAAACCATGCGGAATAAAAAAAAATATTGACGTCATTTTTTGATGTACGAGTGATGTATGTGAGCAATGATATACAAGGTGAAGACGACGCACAACAATAAATTTTAATAAAAATACTGACAAGTCATCATTATGAAGAACCCTTTAATTAGCTGACCCACACGTTTATGTTTGCATCATCATCATCATCATTTCAGCCGAAAGACGTCCACTGCTGGACATAGACCTCCCACAAGTGTCGCCACAACCACCGGTCCCGGTCCTGAGCGTCTCACATCCATCGGCTACCGTCGACTATACTATTTTTGCATAACTCGACAAAATGTACTGAAAACTTGTTTTTTTTTTCACGAATTCAGATTATATTCTCTCGCAGGAGACGCCCTGCAATGGGCGTCGGGGGTCGTGGGACGATCTCCGGCCACCGTAGGCCTGCGGATGGCGAGTAATGGGTAGCTCGCCGTCCGATCAGCACCAGGCCCGACAGTCGACGGCGCGTAGTGTTCCAGTGTCAGCAACACCTGGCGCGGCCCGTCATGGCCGATGCCTACCCAGGGGTAGCGAATAAATTCAAACAGAGTTACCGCGCCCCCGGGCACTCAGGGAACTGAAGGAACAGGGGTGGGGTTTAGTCAGTAAAAGTCTGACACGCCCTCCCGCTCCACCCAGAGTGGGAGAAGTCATTGGATGATTTCCCACACCCACAAAATAAAAAGGTTATATTCTCTGTTCATATTTTTGATTGTCTTTGATTGCCATGTAGTAAAAAAAACCTTCCAAAGTGCATTTTAAGTCACACTCAGCCGTCACAACACAACACAGTAAAACATTTACCCGATCCTTGATTATATTCCCGATCCGACCCTCACCACGTCACCACCCCTCTGCCGGCCCCGTCTCATTACGCGTGCAACCTAACACGGACCTATAATTTTTCTACTAATTCCAATAATGACGAGGTTGGGGTGCCTAGTTAATAGCCTATGGGTAATAACCGTTTTTCTAATAGACTTGGCTCGTAAATACCGCTTGAATTTTGTGTGAAATTTGTTCTTAATTATGGGAAATGGGAGACTGTAGGTATAGTGTGCGTACCGGAATACGCATCGTTGGAAGGCCTCCCACAAGGTGGACCGATGAGCTGGTCAGAGTGCAAGACGCACAGGAGCGGTCGTTGTGGTGACACTTGGGGGAGGCCTATGTCCAGCAGTGGGCTGAAATGATGATGATGAGGTACTGGGTGATAATTCATAATTCTTTATTGTACACCAAAAATTTCACATAGTACTTAGTAGTTACACAATGCATGTACAAAGGCGAGCTTAACTCAATGTTGAGTTTTCTCCCAGCAAACCTTTGAGTGATAGAGAGAGATCACATTTGAGGGTAGGATCCAGTGCACAAAACATATATATATAAACCTACATAAATAATTCCAAATGTATATTATACCTACATACTAATAAATACAATATATACTAATATTATGTCAATTTGAAAGGAAGTGCTCTTTGATTTTCTTCTTGAAGACATCTAGAGAAGGACTGTCGCGTAGTGAGTGTGGGAGAGAGTTCCAGAGACGCACTGCAGTAACAGAAAAGGAGCCATTATAGCGGCTGGAAGTGTGACGCGGAGTACGAAGGAGAAGAGAGTTGACAGTGCGACAGGGTTTACCCCTCGGGATGAAGTACTCAAACCGTTCACGAAGGTATTGAGGAGTAAAAGGATTGTGCAGGATAGTATAGAGAAGAGATAGGGTATGGGTATCTCGCCGACGCCGAATCGTCAGCCACCTCAATTTGGTCCGAAACTCCGACACATGGTCGTATTTGCGGAGGCCAAAAATGAAGCGGATGCACAAGTTCTGCAGTCGCTCGAGTTTATTTAGGAGTACCTCCGTAGCATCTAGAAAACAGACATCCGCATAGTCTATTAGCGGTAGGAGAAGAGATTGAGCAAGAGTGACCTTAGTGTGAAATGGTAAGAATTTTTGGAGACGTTTAAGAGACTGAAAAGAGTAGAAGACCCTCTTACTGACATGAAAAAAAAAACAATTAAACTCGCCACTGACACCGACACCGACACCGCTACGTGATCCGCTTCGAGTGCTACGACGCGTTGAAACGCGGATTGATGTCAAAACTTCTTTAGGCGCGTTGGGCATTTTTGTTCGAGTTTTCACTTCTGTCGCCACTCCCGGCGTGCCACTCTTTTTTATTCAAATTACGAAAACATTTCTAGTATTTAGTAGATGGAGATCGGGGGCAGCCAGAGATTACTTATTTTTTGGTTAACAAAACTTGTGTAATTGAGCAATGTTAGGATTTACTTAGAACGTACGCGCATACCTGCTAGTTTGTGCCGACAGCCAATTTACCGATATCAGTATTTTCATTATTGACCTATCTTTAAGTTTGAGTGTTGCTTTTCATGTCTGTTTTGCAGAATATTGTTAAATAATTCATAATTAAATACTATTCATAATTAATTATTTACAAGGCCGAGATATAGTATTATAGTTTAGTAGCATAGTTTAATTAATCAATCTGCCCGCGCTTTTTCCCAACTATCTTGTGGTCGGCTTCCGGTCTAACCGGATGCAGCTGAATACCAGTATTTACATGGATCGACTGACTATTTCACCACCACAACCCAGTTACTGGGTAATACGATACCCCTTGGTAAGACTGGTTGTCAGACTTTCGTGCTTTTGATGACGACCCGTAACGACTGTCAAAGATCCACGATTGACAGCCGAGACCAACGGCTTAACGTGCTTTCCGAGGCACGGAGAAGTCTCGGTATGCAAAGATGGTCATCCATCTATGGACCAACCCCGGCAAGCGTAGCTTAACCTGACAGATTGACCCGTGTGGCTGTTATTACTTTAGTCAGAGCTCCTCAATAGTTTAGTCCGCAAAGTTTAATTAATAGGAATACATAATAAAAACGAAAGTCAGCGATGATTTAGTATGGCGCTAAAGGCCTTGTTTGGTTGTTATCAAATATAATATAGGTACGCAAAAAAAAATATTGGCCTTCGGCCCAAACCAGACGATATGCGCAAGTTCAAAATACATAGGTACTACCCAATCCCTGCACACATTTTTTTAATCAGAAAATAAGTAATGTCTGGTGGCTTTGTGTAGATGGATTGCAGGTAACAGTGATTATGATTGGTGAGCAATGATCATCATCATCATCATACAAAGAATCTCAATGTATTTGGGGGCGGTCTTCCATGCTTATGATCAATACGCAAAAAGATTTTACGACCCTTTTCTTGCTTTATAAAAATGTAAATTCGCACTTCCCACAAATCAACACGCAAAAATATACAATTCTGACGTAACTCCATTTACGAACCATATTTCTATATCATAAGCCGATTCCCCAAATCGAAATGCGAAAACGGGATTGACTGCTACCAAGTCACTTTTACTTTATAAAAACAAACGAAGATTTAGGTCATGTCGCTTTACATCGCGAGTTACGTACGTGATTCGCTTGCGTGCCTTCAAAACGAGCTAGCAATGTGAGTTGACATTTAATTTTTAAGTCGACTGTACCGAAGGGAACTGAATTGGATTTCTTTTTGAATGTTAACCGTCACTGTCAAAGAGCTCTTTGTATGGAGATGTGTATTGCGAGTTTTTTACGGCGAGGGGGTGAGCAGACGCGTAGTTAGGTTTTTTTTGGTGGAGTAAAGACAGGTGGATGCAAATTTCATTAGGCTATTATGCTATAAGCTCACGCATGGCGTGGTAATATAAATAACATGCCGCTCTCCCATAATTATGATATTCGTCGTATCATTTACTGACTACTGTTTCCCAAATTTTGCTGGCTTATACTAGTCTTTTGGTACACAGGTATGAGGCAGTAGCACTATTCTGTAAAATAATCTATAAAATAATCGCCGTGACAATTTTTTTTTAAACGTTGCCTCACGTTAGGAATTACTCCTGTATCGTGGGTACGTCACAAACATGTATACTCATATACACAAGACACCCAGACCCGGAGCAACTATCTGTAGGTCATACAAATATTTGTTCCGTGCGGGAAACGAACCCGCGACACACAGCGCAGCAGCCGAACGCTCAACCACTGCGTCAACCGTGTCGTCAATACAATGTTAGTGAAGTGAGCGTAAAGCAAGTGTAAAGTAAGCGTGAAGTGAGCGCGAGCGGTGCTGGGGATTGACAACCCACTTCACTTAATTTCTCACGGTGAGATCTGTACAGAATCGACCGCCAGGAAACTACAGATGTGTTCACCAGTTTTTGATGGTCTTGTAAAATTGAGTGGAATATTGCTTAGATTGCATTAAACACTCAAGTCTTTTAACGTATCAATCAACACACTAAATAAAAAGCTTTACAATAAATGTCTCTACTTTCTTCACATAAATCATTTTGTACCTGACTAAGGCGAAGCCAAAGCGAGGGTAGTAGTAGCGTGGTATGATGTTCATATTCTGTGTCCTCATAACTTCTCTTTCTCATAATTGGAAAAATGAGGTATCGTCTTGATTTTCTGCAGAGAGAGAGTGTGAAGTCACACTAAATTTAATATGGCGCCCTCTAGACGACACACAATTGTATTTAAAAAAAAGTTACATCAAGAGGTGCCGTGTTGGGTATCAAATGAAAGGGGTTACTAAACACATTAAAAAAAAAACATGTTCTAGTAATATTTAAATAAAAATGTTTTTGAACTAAAACTCGACTACAAAAAAATCGCGCTCTGAAAGGTATGAAACAAGTAAATATTTTAAGAAATAATGATGTTTAGATGATAACCGTGGTCGTATGATACCTGCGGATTGTTAACACAACAATACATGTCATTATAACAGCAGTAAGCAATCTTTATGGGAAGGTGGCATACGACCACGCGTGAATAGCACGCGCTATTCAGAGTGCGATTGGGTATAACTTTTAAAAACTTTTTTTATTATAATAAAACTCTTACTTAATTCCAACTGTACCATACCCAACAAACTTCCATAAAATACAAAGTTAACAATACACTAGCACGAGGGGAGAGCGGGGCGCGCCGGCCCACTCCCTATTTATGAATATTTGATATTGCCCGCGTAGCCCGCCGCGCCGCCGGCAGAAGTCGAAACCCGTGTTCTATGCTAATAGCGCTCGCAGACATGACATGATTGTGTTTCGGAAAGATGCTACCTTCCAGCATTCGGGTAGGGTGGAAATTTGGAAAAAGGTGTAGGCTTTATGCCTTTGATAGGAAAAAGTATCGGTAAGGAATAAAATTAGATAGTGAGGTTTACCTTATACAACGGTACTGCTTTTTAGCAGCTTGTACCTGTTCCACTGTAGTGTAAAGATCTTTTCTCACACTGAGAAGGCACGAGAAAAAATTTGCAATTACGTACGTAATATCTGTCACAAAAGTTAAACTAAACCACAACTCCCTTTTTTATCCCTGAAACGATAGCTGGACAGGTTTCCTAATAATATTTGTCCTTTATTTTTTTATGAAAATGCTTCTACCATCCCATTCTACTATCCCATTCCACCATCCCATTCTACCATCCCATTTTACCATCCCATTCTACTATCCCATTCCACCATCCCATTCTACCATCCCATTTTACCATCCCATTCTACCATCTCTATCTACCATCCCATTCTACCATCCCATTCTACCATTCCATTCTATCATCCCATTCTACCATCTCATTCCACCATCCCATTCTACCATCCCATTCTACCATCTCATTCTACCATCCCATTCTACCATCCCATTCTACCATCCCATTCTACCATCCCATTCTACCATCCCATTCTACCATCCCATTCCAATCCTACAAATGCGATAATTTTGATGGATGGATGGTTTACTCAATCACGCCAGAACGACTAAATGGATCTGGATTGAAATTTGGCACAGAGATAGTTTGTAGTCTGGAATAGCACATAAGAGATCATTTATAACAGAGGAAGTACTAATAACTAGTAGAAATTAGTAATAAATATAATGCTATTTGTAATTATGCCACAATTTCAGTCTACAAATAAAATTTCCTAGAAACCAATACCCAGGTAAAGCTTTACAAAGAAGACAATTTTCTCGCTATAAAGGATTCGATACTTGGCAGCAGTATTTATTATTTATATTCGAGGAACACACGCCAGCCGCAGGGTAATGGAAATATCGATTTCACAAGTTTTACTTGCAGAATATTTTATTTGTAGCCATATCAAGGGATTCGATGTAGTGCAAAGAATTGTTTGATATTGTTTCTTGGTTTGAGTTCCCATGAATATTGAATGAGCATAATCTGATGGAAGGAAGGGGAATTCAAGAATGTAGTAGGCTTCCCATCTTGACGAGAGGTTGTCAGTTTCCACTTGCATTACTTTGCTATTGAAATATTAAACAGTTTTTATAATAATTATAGAATGAAGGTTTAGCCAGTGTGGTAGAACTGATTGCAGTTACGCAAGAAAACTATAAAAATAAATTACTGCCGGATCCTCTTCGTCAATCCTCATATCAAATTACTGTAATTAGATTATTCTTCATTGGAATAATAACTATAATAAAGTTAGAGGTCAAAGCTGTTATCAGTTCCCCTTGGAACATAATTATTTTAACGATTTGTCACACAAAAAGTACCACTTATGTCACATACATGGGTACACTCTCTATACCATACAATGCTATCGTTATTGTATCAAATAGAATCCATAATAATACTAAATGCGAAAGTAACTCTGTCTGTCTGTTTATTACCTCTTCACGTTTTAAAGGCCTGGCCGAATTTGGATGAAACTTGGTACACGGGTAGGCCTTATCCTGAAATAGGACATAGGTTTATTATAACAGTGTTCCGTCCGTAATTTTCAACAATTGCACGGGCGAAGCCGATAGCAGAAACTGCTAACTGAATAAAATTTTCGATAAAAAATATTTGACAGACGATCCATAACATTGCCATCTGATCAGTCACTTCATATTTTCCTCCATTTCCATATGAGCAGTGTTATCTCAAACACAATAAAATATCAGCATGTCCTGTCATCCATTATGCCAGTGCGCCACGCGCCGCCCCTTACGTTGTGACAGCCTATGACAAATGGTCGCCAGCGATACGACTTGTGACGTAAGTGGGCCATGCTATGATACACTCTGATGGGGTATGAAACATGAAGAGGTGTTGGGTTGGAAGTATTGTAGAATAATAGAGTTATGCAATGCTAGGTGTAACTCGCGGTTTTACTTGGGTAATAGAGCAAGTTCTTTGTTCAGTCTAATAATTGGGATTTAAATTTCAAGAAAATTAAATAAAATGCAAAGCACCATTTTTTCGCATTCTGATACTAATTTGATTTTGAATAAATTATCGCCAAATAATAAGGACTTGTCAATTGATTAATCAATTAATCGTACTTACATAATTATGGATTTAAAATTAGGACAAAAAAATAAACAATTAGTTTAGAACCGAGGCCCGAAAATGATTGCATAGGAAAAAAATATCGTAAATATAAGTAAATTAGTGTTTCGTTCAAAAACCATTTTTAATTCAAAACGTGACAACTAATTAAGTAATTCGTAATAAACAAATCAGTAAAGTAGGTACCTATCTAACTATTTGCAAATATTGGTAGTCGTTGCAGCTAGTCAGTAGTTCTATTAATTAAAAAAAAAATCCTCAAATCGATCAGTATTCAGTCCTCGTGTGAGGCAATCACGTATTGTATTTATCTCTCTGTAACTATTCGTTTCCGCCGTGGTCGAACGTGCCCCGACCTCCCCTAGCGAGTGAACGTGTCTCAATCAAACGACGCGGGATGCATTTATAGAGATTTTCTGCATTGGTGGGCTCGGTTGAGTCATGATTAGTCAAAGATTTTTTTTACCAAACAGTACAACTTAAGCTTGGTAGAATTAAAGACATTGTAAATAATTCCTGACCTCAAGTTTATTCACCGATTTTTTCTAATTGAAATCACATTTTAACTCTGCAAGACAGTTAATTCAGTATGTGCACATCTCTTAAAGATATTTTATGGAAGAAGAAAAGTAATCTGAGTTTTCCTGTGTATTTTGGCCCCATGTCATAAACGTAGGGCGGACCCTTATTCTTTACTATTTTATATCGTAATAAACTGTTTTGTAAAAACTTGTCCAATTTGCAACTCTCACGACAATATATGTGTACATTAAGCACTACAGTAAATTATCCGAACAATTAATGAACCGTACAAAATTATCACATAATCGGAAACCAAAAAAATCACACTTACAATTTAACACGACCGTTATCGCTCCTTCTTCCCCTAACAATTTCCGAATATCCGCCATATCCGCACTCCGCAGTATCCGCGGATCCACACATTGTTGCGGGTACAACGGCAATAAATGTAAGCTGGGGAGAGGCGGACAATATTTATACGTAGAGGGGAACCGCAATCATTAAACCCGGGATTAAGTTTGTTTGTGATGGCATTGTTCGCTGCTTCACGCCGGGTCCCGGGATCCGGGATGTGGAGGTGTTCCTATGAAAGAAGTTTTGTTTTAGAACAGAATGAAACGGGGATAATGGAGGCAAGGGTTGCTGTTTTTGCGTTTTTTATGGCTTTTAAATTGCTCTTAATATACAACCGGATCATTAGAAAGTTAATAACTGATGAATGTTAAAACATTTAGTTAATTAGGAAGAAAATCAGTTAAGGAATTAGTAGAATATTTTCTCCTATAAATACTTCTTGTTCCGCGAGCTTATGTATCTAACATAAATTGGTATAGTTAAGCATCAGTAACTACAGTGAGTACTGTATTATCCAAGGAGATCGCGTGGAAAACCAACCTTATCAGCAGGTAGGCTGCTCGATCAAATATACTTTTATAGGGTTTTCTAAATCACACTAATATTATAAAGGCGAAAGTTTGTTAGTGTGTGTTTGTATGTTTGTTACTCCTTACGCTCAAACGGCTGAACCGATTTGGATGAAGTTTAGTAAGTGGATAGCTTATACCCTGTATTAACACATGGGCAATACTTTTTATCCCGGTCTACGCGAGGGAAACCGCAGGGTGCAGCTAGTTTAGAAACATTTGATCGTTTATGTGAGTCAGTTAAGAGTTGTAGATGTAAAAGGAGTGATTAACATTAGAAGTATCAAATATTGCTGTCCGGCGATTCTCAATATATTACAACTTAGAAATATACACATTCATTTAGATAGGATAGGATATACAGTGACAGTAACAGTTTTTACGACAATTATTTTACGAAAAACATTTTAATGATTAAATAAAAAAATCTTGCAACCTAATCCAAATAACATAACACACCTCATATTACACTTCGTTCTTCACATCATAAATAATCCTCACACTAGCATATTGCCCCAGCAATAACTACAATATATCAGAAGAACTACCTACATCGTGAAACATAACCGTTCCGCTGAATGTTGAGCCATTATAGTACAATAATATTTGCAAGATGGCCGCCTCCCCTTACAATGGTTTATCATAACTAAGGAGGGTTGGATGTGTGCGATTTTATCGTGCGACTATTTTGTCGTAGACTTTTTCCCACACGTGATTCATGATGATTTCAAGCATTTTTTTACTGTTTCTTTTGTGGAGTCAAAAAATACTGACAGTATTAAGGAATACTTTCGCAGTTTTTGGCACCGGGCTGCTTGCAAAAAGAAAATTGAATAATTTGTCAAATCCTTTACTATCCTGTTACAACGTCACATGTTCATTTCAACCGAAAGATTCCACCGCTGGTCCAAGTCCACTGCTGGACATAGCCTCCCCAAGTTTCATCACATCTATACCGGTATTGTGCGTGGGTGTTAAACTTTAATTTTCTATCGTCTAACACGCTAACTACTACTCGCTTCCATCTACTAGATAATCATCTCATTACTGCTGTTACGAGCTGGGTATGAGATAACTTATTTTACACCAATTAATTAACCAAATATCTTTAATTAACTCAACAACTTCTTTACACAAACACTAATTCACTAATAATTACTATTCTCTTCGTAATCGCATCCGTAGTCGAAAACAGACTGACTCACTCGCCGCCCGTCCGGCCTATTAATACAGTCATAGAAGTTTCCAGAACATTGTCGAACTATCCTATAGTGGAATATTCTAGAAACATCTATGAACTTCTACACAGTACCACAATGGAATGTTCTCGAACGTAGTGGAAACTTCTGGAAACTTCAACCACATTCTCGAACGTTCCAATGTAGTAATTATTTATTCGGTAATAAACATGTGGTAGAGACTTTTATTTATGGAAAGAGAGAAATCTTTCTAATTCTCGAGAAAAATCAATCGATGAATCAATCGATCGATGGTCGAGACTTCGAAGTCTCGACCATCTTATGGCAAATAAAATTGACAAATCTGCAGTAATAAAAGTCGCTCATGTCCAGCAAGCCTTACAGATCCCCTTCCAACCCTTGTTAAATTAGCCGTCAGTAACGTGCCGGCAGAGGGATGATTTGTGGCGATCGCTGATAACCGCGCTGCTAATACCGCCTTGTAAGAGGGGACATTATACGGGTGCCGCTACTTTAAATGGTTAGAAAAAATGCGGAGAAAATTGGCGAGAATGGCACTTGTTCTAACGTGTTAGATGAGGTAATAATGGCAGTAGAATATTTTTCCTCGTTTCCAGTTTTCCTTTCTATTACACTGAAGACTATTATTTCTCGTTTACACGCGTAAAGAATAAAAAAAATATTAAAAAGAGCGAGAAACATATTTTCATATTTTAAATGGGTATGCTCTACCTTTAGACGAGTAGCTGTAAAATAGTTAAGCCTAAGTACGAACAATAATCGTAAACAAACATGTTTTTGCCTCCAACTTCATGCCAAGACAATTATTTTGTAAACGAAATAAAAAGGGAAAACGAAAATAATGAAACAAGCACTTGAACTCAACAAAAGCCCTAGAAACTAAATAGGCACTCGTCAGAATAAAATATGAGAGCCCCTAACGACGAAATCCTAATAAAATCTAACTGATCCAATCACGCCTACACTTGACATTTCAATTCAAATTGCGAACTAAAATGGCGGCCGTTTTACGAAAGTAGCCGAGCGCGATCGGGTGATTTCGGCACAGTCGGCGGGTTGGGTAACAGCTTTATTGCCCGCGGGGCCCTCGTTATGCCCGGGAGTGCCCGGGCAGGGTCCGCGATGAGCACTACTATAGATTTACGAGACGAGTCCAATTCGCGTTTTTCTGAACATAAAACATGTCTACTCTGCTTTAGTTTTTGCGGTAGGCAGGCCTTCGAATATACAACCTTATTTTTGACGGGCGTGCAAATATTTGGATTGCTTGCTTATATTTGGTTTTGTTCGACGGTTCGGATATTCAACCTTTTTCATGTTTCAATGTGTAAAATGTTGTGTGAAATGTTGGAAAATTATTTTATAATGTATGTAAATGGTAAAGGTCATCAAAGGGTTAGAATAAGTCATTACAGACTTAACAATTGCCTACCGAGTGACCCTAACCTGATGACCTAGTTCTAAATTATAGGACAAGCAAGGAAAGGTTGAAAGCTTTGTCACGACATACTGCGATTTATCAACATTTACCAGCTATTTGCGTTTAGTTTGTAGCCATTAGTATTAAATTAGCACCAGTTACAGTTTTAAGTACAATTTATAGGAGGACTAGCTTCTGCCCGTGACTTTGACCGTGTGAATAGTGTTTTATTCCTAGGAAACTTACTACTGAGATCCTCCTATATCCTAATTCCGGTCATAGTTTATCCGTGTCAAATGTTTAATTAAAATCCGTTCAGTGATTTAGACTTGGAAACGGACTTTCACATAATTATATAATATAACTATTAAAGTAGATATGATAAAATCAAAAGATTTATTATTAAACAACAAAACTATTATTAAGGTGGCTTGCTTTACAAAATAAACAGCTTCCAAGTTTACGCGATACCTAAGCTACCCCTCTTTAAATTTTCCCCGTCACTAAACCCAATATCCATACATTTTGTCCAACAGGGAAATAATTTCCACCGGCATCGGCTTACACACCACACAACATAATCATTATTTACACCAAACTACACATCACTCGAAACTCTACACCAACTTACAGCATCCCAATTATCTGTTTACTATCATGCACCTTTATTTTAAATGAACAGGGTTTAATTTCGTTTGATTTAACAGTATCAGTAACTTTGCCTAGTGTTCCCCTTTTAATATCAACTTTATTTCAACGCCACAAAGTCTTATTTTCTCTGATTTAACTGTAGTGATAACTTTGCCCAGTTTTCCCCCTTTCAGTAACTAACACCTTTATTTCAACGACACAGAGTCTCCTTTTCTCTGATTTAACAAAAGTAATAACTTTGCCCACTTTTTCCCTAAGAGATGGCTTTATTTGCCCGGAGTTCCGGACAGTGTACAGTGTTCTACACGAGTACAGTGGCGAGCAATTACTGCGGTGTCTTATTACACTGCCGTGCAAATTTAATGACCACACTAAGATATGTGTCTAGGAATGTTATGGGGGCTGGTTTTTGTCTAGGTTTTTGTAGTGATACCTGTGTGAACCTAGTTTATGGCTCATTAAAACCAGGTGTCTGAAAGATTAATACATTAAGAGCCATAATAATGTAAATTTAGATATAACTAGGACTTTTACTGGTATTGTACTAACCGGTATTAACGTGTATTTGTTGAGCGTAACGAATAAAACATTCGATCGCAAGTAGATATACCTATTATAATAAACACCATTCTATTTAAAATTCTACGTCTAAGTGACAGTCAATCTTTTCTTCTTTATTTAAAAACCTATTCTTAATTTGTATTAGCCTAACCTTTAAAAGTATATCAAACCTGCATGTCGGCCAGTACCAAAGGTTGTTATTCTCATGCGACCTCCTTAGATGCCACAATACTTATCACAAAGCTAAAAGCTTCATACTTATACGAGTATATTGCACCTAATTCAGAAAAGCAAAATACTAATAACCTACAAAATGTAACTTTAATCCCAACGCCAGACTTTTCACGAAACTTAACCATTTAATCTCCTCTCTAGAGTCTTCCTTAAAGCGACTACAGAAATATACCACCGGTTTGTACCCATAAACATTCGCTTGAGAGCTATTTCCTCCACAGGGGAATCGAATAAATATTAAACGAAGTCTTCCGAACTGAAGAATATTCCCGAAGCACTGGAGAGCTGTCGTTATAAAACTTACAGAAAATACGTTTCCACACTCCAAAACTATTGAAAATAAAATCGACTTTTCTACATTTTCCGATAGGTTCTTGCCCGCGTAGGAAATATCTTTTGTATGGTCTGCAGCGTAATTTTATGTAAAGCTTGAAATCTCACATGAAATATTGTGCGATTATACTTTGAATCACAAGGAGTGATTTCCCTGCCCGAGTCTGTGTTTTCTGATAGCTACAACCTGGAAGACTTTAAGTCAAGAGTGAATAGGTTACTTCTAGGCAAGCGTGCTCCAACGTCGACCACTTCATCGCTTACCATCAAGTGAGATGATGGTCAAGCCTATCAAAGATATAAAAAACAAAATCGGAAAGGCTAGGTAGAGATGTGTCTATAGGCGCCCCATGGAAAGGGAGCTATTGCCATCAAAAATGTAAATAAATTATTAAATAAAAGTAATGGATAAAGTCAAATCATTCGAATTTTGTTGCATAGCAATTAGGTTTTTCCGGAAAATTTACGCCACTAGTTGGTGCCACTTAGGCGTCAGAAAACATAAACATAACGTTGACGTCAATTAAATGTCAGTTTTTGACATTATCTGAAGTGTTTTGACAGGTGTTTGGATCTATCGCCTCAGTGATGCCACCTGGTGTGCGTTATTTCAGAAAACCTTCTTTTAAATCTTATTAAATAATTTTTTCTCAGTAAAATTCTAACACATATTTCATTTGAACCGCATCCTCCCACGGTGCCTACGTTATGCAGGTACCCACGTTCTATAGGATAACAGTCTCTTATTCTCTGTATTTTAGAACGGAGGTACGGCGTCATAAAATTACGTAAGTTATGTAAGCAATCGATTATTGCTCGACGACGTCAGTTTACAAATTTACTGAATCACAGATTTATTGAAAACTTTACATCTGCGCTGCTTTTCAAAAATGGTATTAAAACAACTGTCGTTGTCAACCGTACTTGCCGTAGTGATCTACGTATTCTGTATAGAGTAGAGGAGGTCGGGGAGAGCCCAGCCTCCTCTCAGAGGAGAGCGGGGTGAAGTGGCCGCCCAGGGTGAAGAGGGGTTAGCGATCAAGTGCTTTGCGTTAGAATTGGGTTCGAGAGAGACAATTTCCTTTGTTGATTCACGAATTATGTGTGGGAAGTGTTGCTTTGTTCAGCGAGATTCCTGTCTTCCTAGGTTGGTTAGAGTTTGTGTCTAGGTGCTTATACAGGGTGTAACGGAAATAAGTGGTCATATTTTAAAATATCGCATCTGACCATTGAACTGAACAACTTTCTTCAAGAGAGTAATATGTTTCGATTTTTTTAAGTGAAAAATTCTTTAGGCACGTTGTGCATTTTTGAGATGGGAAAACACAATTGAACTCGCCACCGACACCGCTACGCGTCGTAGCACTCGTAGCGGATCGCGTAGCGGATTAAAGTGAAAACTTCTTTAGGCGCGTTGGGTATTTTTGTTCAAGTTATCACTTCTGTTGGCACTCCCGGAGGGCCACTCTTTTAACCAACTTCGAAAAAGGAGGAGGTTCTATGTTCGACTGTTTGTATGTTTTTTGTTTTTTTTACTTCGTTTCTACTTTTGATCAGCTGACAATAACGGTGTATATTTTTTTTTTTGGGGGATTGACTATTGTTTTCTTGAAAGTTGTTCGTGTCCACGAGCAGAAACAGTATATCTGTATAAATGCGCTAAACTAATTAACCAAAAATCATATTTGTTTTTAGTTTAGTGCTTGCAACTCGAGATTCACATAATATACAACACGTTAGTCCTGACACAGATAATACAAAACTGCCTTATGCATATGCCAGTATTGTATTGCTGTCAAACATGTCCCTGAATAGAAAATCCGGCAAAGTGCGTGTCGGACTTAGCACATTAAGGCGCTATTAGCTGCCAACGACCTTGAGTGGTTAGCTTGCGTGTTGTGTACTGAGCTTACGTAACGCGTCGTATGTCCACCCAGTAATAGGACTCGCCCATCAAGGAGCGCTGTCCGAAATTAGACGCATTATTAATTTATTACACATAAATCAAGAAGTATTAAACTAAAACACTGAGACTAAATTATAAATAATTAAATGATCTTTAAAATGGTGAAGGTTTCATAAAAATACGCTTAATAGTTTTTGCGTGATTCTCAATTTTTTATCCGCATTAGACATAACTTTACAAATTAATTACACTATGTTATAAAAATATTATTTCAAATATTCTCAAATCAAATTACGATGAAAATAGTCTAAAATAACATATATTTTTCTTAAAGAAATAAGACTAGTCGTTTAGACGTGATGTTCAATTAAAAACCTTTAAAAGTCGTATAACTGTGCCTTAAGGGTTCCGTAGCAAATACATTTTTACTCTTTGTATGGCTTTGGGTCAACAAAGATGCTCATACTGTGAAAATTTGATACTCCAAACGTTTGGATGTAAAACCTGTGTGACAGACGACGGACAGACAGACAGACGAACAGACGGTCACGTGAGTGACAGCAATAGGACTCCGTTTGGACTTTTCGGGTACGGAACCCTAAAAACCGGCCAAGTGCGTGTCGGACTTCGCACATTTAGAGTTCCGTACCAAATGTATTTTTGACAATTTGTATAGCTTTGGGTCAACAAGATGCTCATACTGTGAAAATTTGAAGACTGTAGCTCCAACCGTTTGGCTGTAAAACCTGTGTGACAGACGACGGACAGACAAACAGACGGACAAACAGACAAACAGACGGACAGACGGACACGTGAGTGACAGCAACAGGGCAAGGTTTGGTCCCTTCGGGCACTGAACCCTGAAAACCGCAAATAAACCACATTAAAACTAATTTATCTGCTCTTGTAATGAAGTAAAAAAAAAAATAGGACCATTTCTATATTACTTCCTTCAATTGGCTTCCTGTGCAATACGAGGATAACCTAAACGCAATAGTTTGTATTAACGTACGTACCGTACGTAGTTATTAGGTATTCTGTGTGAGGAGGTCGGGGCTCTTTGAGCACAAAGTGGGGAGAGCGGGGCTCAGTGGAAGTCCTCGGGGCTCAAGTGATCAAATGCTTTGAGTTAGGTAATCCTGTTTCGTGACTTTTAAGTGTAATGAAAATCAATAATTTTTGGGTATCGTAAGTTTCAGTCTATGTTATTTGTATTTAATAATTAATTATACCCATTTGGACAAGCAAGTCGTTTGAAAAATGTTTACTTGAAACATGGATGTATTTTTAATACATCAATGACTAGAGAGTATTTATAATCTAGGCAAGAAATTGCAATCAAAAGAATAAATATGACTATAAAATGGCCGCAGAATATGAGAGGCTAATTTAACTCTGGTCATTTCGGCGACAGATTTACTACTTAGCCTTTCGATTACCGATATCTCGGAAAATAAATCACTTTGATCTATAGTTACCACCGGCAAGCGGAGTGCCACAAACTATCGCCTGGGACACAACTTTCGGATAACATCACAAATGTATGGCCTCCAGCTTAAATAAATAAGGTCTAGAACCCTTCAACCCAAACAAGATTACAGCTGACTTGCGTAAACTTTTCCCACTGTGCCCCACTCCCCCGCCTCCCCTGGGACCCACGGTATAATCCAGTTTGCCCCGTTCTCCTCGCAAAATGAAACGCTAAGAAAAATACCAAGTTATTTAATGCTGCACTTATCATTTTATTAAACTTCTACGCTTGTTGAAATAAGGTCGAGTTTGGATTATCTGAACAGCAAATACGGGGTGCCTTTTATGTTTTTTAACATGTCAAGTGACGTTGAAAGTTGTTGGTATTATTTTGCGACAATAATGGATTCTTTTGTATTGGATCGAGTTAAGAAGTTTGGCATCACATCGTCTCGCGTTTCGAGTTAATTTACTTTGAGAACGTAAATTGAAAAAGACTACAATACTTACTGAACAACGAGGAACGATCCTTTTTTTGCGAATAATTTACTTACCTTATACGTAAGGTGTGGTTAACACTACGAATAAGCAAGTTTGGCTAATTCTAAATCTGATTGTAAACTGAAATTTTGTAACACATAACATGGTTAAAAAGAGTGTCCCTATAGTTTGAGATCTACGCTTTGGAATTTTCAATTAGCCTCATCTTTCTGACTACGTAAATGGATTCATAAATGCTTTGAATTTGAATTTGTTCGGGTGGCCGGGCTAGCTTTTTGTGATTAATAACTCTAGATTTCTTCAACCCACATACTATCTACAATCTCCATCATTGAAAAAAATCTTTAACAAGTATCTATTACAACCCTATGACAAAAAAACTTACAACATACAAAACAATAGCTGACAGAGTGTACCGTGGCTGAAGTAGTGGTGGGGTCGACTGCGATACGGCACGGCTCGAGGACCCTCGACCTTTCACGGCGGGGAGACGTGGTGCCACGGACTTTTTAATTGATTTCATGGTGGCATGGGGTGCAGTGTGTTATGGTGAATTGTAAGTTTTGATTGGGTTGTCATGGGGTGGAATGGCAAATGAGTGGAACTGATTTGAAAAAAAAAACTCCTCTGTTGTGCACTTTTCCGGTAGTCCGCTCGTCCTCTGAAATTAAGCTCGCCTTTGTACAGTCACGAGCAAAAATATGTACACAAGCAAAATTTACTTGTAAGCTTGAGTATCTTAATGGACGGTTTTATGATACTCAAGCTTACAAGTAAAGTTTGTTTGTGTATATATTTTTGCTCGTGACTGTACATGAATTTGTTTGAAAACTGTGTACCTTCTATGTTAAATTATGTGAACAACAATGAATTAAGAAAAACATCACGCTTGTTTATCCCTGTAGGGTTAAGCTAAGGTGATGTATTTTATTTTGCCATTACGTCGCGTCGGTTGATTTAAAGTTCTATGCTAAATCAACCAAAAAATATACTCCAGTTGACAAATTATATTTGCAAATCATATAAAACTTTAACGAAACTTAGGCACACAAGCAGTTAAAATTTCAAGAAAAACAGCATTACTTATTAAAAACTAGCTTCTGTCAGCGACTTCGCCTGCATGGTAAAAAAGTAGCCTATGTTTTAATCCAGGTAATAATATAACTATGTTTTTTTTCTATCACACTAATATTATAAAGGCGAAAGTTTGTGAGTGTGTATGTTGGTTAATTCTTCACGCTCAAACGGCTGGACCGATTTGGATGAAATTTGGTATGCAGATAGCTTATACAATGGATTCACACATAGGCATACTTTTTTATCCCGGTCTACGTGGGTGAAACCGCGGGGCGCAGCTAGTGTTTTAATATATGTGTGCAAAATGTCATTCATATCCCTTCAGCCGTTTTTGCGTGATTGAAACACAAACATACAAACTTTCGCATTTCACGGACATTTGTGGGCCAATGGAAATGAGATCATTAGCAGGGTCTAAATATTTTCTATTGTTTGTTGATGATTATTCAAGAATGATATTTGTGTAATTTCTAAGAAACAAAAGTAAAGTCTTGACATGTTTCAAAGAATAATAGTAGGATTCAATTCTAATAAGCAACAAAATAAAGCTACCCGATCTCGACACACCTCGATGTGGTTTTTAAAACAAAAAGAAACCAATTTCAAACTCCAAGCCTTTACAAACTTACATAAAATGTTCCTGTACAATTTAGTTTAAATATATTTGCCTCGTCCTTTACAAACACAGTCGTATTTTGGCCTGCTTTATATCTAAGGCCCAGCGGGACTTGCCTCGGCTTTTGTTCCCTCGCAGCGAGTCTCCTGCTGCTGACAGCTTCCGAATTGTGTCCATAGGATAATGTGACAAAGGAATTAACTGTTATATGGATGTGTTTGAAACAGATAATGAAGGACAAAAAAATATGTGAATGTGTCATGGGACTACCTACTGTAGGAAGATATTGACAATATTCCAAGATTAGTCAGTGTTCAATGTTAATTTGGACATTGAATCAGCACTCGGCCCGGCTGACGCGCGGCCAGTTAAAATAATGATTTGGTTGCATCTTACACGCATAGGACAAAAAGATTGTGTGTTAAGATAAAAAACTTTTTTACAAAAAGATAGAACCGACTTCCAAAAAAAGTGCAAAATAACTTTAATTTAGGAAGTCGGTGTTCCTGTTTTGTGTCTTCGTTTTTTGACACCGACTTCCGAAATTAAAGTTATTTTGCACTTTTTTTGGAAGTCGGTTCTATTTTTTTGTAAAAAAGTTTTTTATTTTTCACTTTTTAGTTGTGGCTCCCCATTAAACTGTGTTAACAATTTATAGACATAAGATAGCAGCAATTGCGGTTGATTTGCTGTTAATTTTTGAAGAGTTCCGTTGTCTGTCTCCGAAACCCATCATCAGATCTTTTTGAAATTTAAATGGAACCATTTCGGAATAAACCCCTTTCGAACAAAAAAAGAATTTTGCAAATTCGTCAATATATGACAGAGTTATGCCCGAACATACATAAAAAAAAAAAAAAAAAAAAAACAAAAAAAAAAAAATACAAACATCCGAATTGATAACCTCCTCCTTTTTCGAAGTCGGTTAAAAAAGTAGTATATAGCTGTAACATTTTGTAAATAAATCAGATTTGAATTTTATATTCTTATCTCACTACCCCTCACTGTGGCCAAGACACTTTTAGCCATCTCTGATCGGTTTCGTGAGTCTGCGGGACTGGCAATGAGTATACCCTACCCGAACCTGAAATTCATGTTTCTATTCGTCTGTAAACTTAGGTCACATGGTGCAGACTTCCTGAACTTATCTATATATTTATTTATTTATCATATAGGTATATGATAGGTAAGGGCTATAGGGCTGATAGGTCTTAGGGTCCTAGGGACTGTTAGGCTGGTAGGTCTGAGTAGGTCTTTTAACTTGTCGTATATTTTCATGTACAGTCACACCCTCAACACTACTGCAGCCGTACGTGACGTGTATTAGGGTGGGCGTACAGTCTCAGTCAATCTATTGTCAACGATTTTTTCCTGCGCTTTTATTTTATTTTTAACTGTAACTTATTTTTTATAAATATTATAATTCACAATCTGCTCTATGATTTGATTGAGTAAGTAGAAAAATATGCATGCTTATAGAATAAATTAAGAATTGTGTCTATTCTTGGAGGGACACTGATTTCTAAGATACAGTCAGGGTTTAATTTTTTTTTTTTTTTTGTAAGCTTAGCCTTATTTTTTACATGTCACCACTTAAACCTGTTCTGTATGGCTTTTATGAATACATGTTTTATTGTGAACGAGTTTTTTCGGCGGGTTCGCTTCCGTAGCCTCTCCCACAAGAACCATGCTTATTTTTGGGATATTATCATGTCACTCAGCGATACGAAGCTTTCTATCAGTGAAAGAATTTTCGTAAATGGATCAGTATTTTCTGAGATTACTTTTTACAAACACATAAACAAACAAATGTCACCGCTTTAAATTTTTCTTTCTGAATTAGATAAAGTCGTTTTCCTAAAGATGGATCGGATTAAAAAAAAATGTAAGTACAACCTTTAACTGGATGGACTATATAGAACGTTCAACAAATATACATACTTACCTAACTTCTTAGATCCTCAAAAAGTTAATTTTGAAAAGTTTTGCAATAAGTTACTTCTTATTTAATTCCATTTCAATATTTTCCCATGAGTCACGCCACTTCGGCTCCCATTGTCTCTCTCATCAATAGTAATAACAGTGCAGTCTGTTACCCTTATGTAACACACCTTTAAATCTCCCCTATGCACCGATCAAAGAACCCAGCAGGGTCGGTCTCGCCCTTTGTGGCGTCACAGCGGTGCCTCGCACTGCCCCCGACAGACATCACCTTTGTAATACCATGTCACTTTGTACCTTAGACAAACAAAGACAGACACATTAATATTAAATGTCATTCATAAAGAAATAATGCTCATGTTCTCATTCTGTAGTCGATTTCTTAACGTAGTTAATGGATTTTCATGAGTTTTTTTACACTTGAATTGTTAACATTGCCCTTTCAATGGCAGTTTTAGCATGCTGGAGGTCTTGGCAGTGGTCCTTTAACAATTTCTGAAACTATATGTAAAAAAAAATGTCACCAAGGGGTAATGGCGTCTGGAGTGGCATTACCCTTAACGATCGTTTTGTGTTCAAGTTGAAATGTACAAACATTCAGAAATAATTGTTGAAAGTGTTTACAATATCACTAAACAGAATGTTTCAGTACCAAGAAAGGTAATGCCCGCAATAAATAAGTATTTAAATTCTGGACTTACAGATAAAAACTAAAAATTAGATCAGCGCAACCGCAAACAAATGCACTTCACTGCCTTGTATTGCGAGCTGACTAAATTTACTTGTCACTGCCTGCTAATAGTCGCTTAAGATCACGGAAGATGTTACTATATGGACTGTTTTTATCAAGTTATTAATGTGAGCGCCATTACCCGGTGACTGCCATTCACCTTTTACCCTACATAATTACATCAGTTTGAATTTGAAATGAAGAAGCTCGAACGTCTGCAGAATTTGTGCATACGCTTCATCTTTGGCCTTCGGAAGTACGACCATGTGTCGGAATTTCGGAAGCGATTGAGGTGGCTGCCGATTCGGCTGCGTCGGGATACGCACATTCTTTCTTCTTCTTTCCTTACTCTTTTCAGTTCTTCACAATCCCAACTCCCCCTTGTATCTCCGGGAATGCTTTGAGTATCTTATTCCAAGACAAAAACCTTGTCGCTCATCGTGCTCTCTTCTCCTTCGGTTTCCTTCCTACTCTTCTAATCGTTACGGTGGATCCTTTATTGTTCGTGCTGTATGCCTTTCGAACTCTCTTCCACACTCTCTAAGGGATAGCCCTTCGTTGAAGGTGTTCAGACAAATAAGACATTTGCGGTCAACATGACCCATAATAATATGTTTTTATAGAATTTCTTTGTTTATATTATAGGTATATATTGTGTTTATGTATCACATATTTGTTGAGTATATTTAAGCAACAATATTAGATTTTAAGTTTTGCTGTGCACTTATGATGTTCCTAAGCAATTATGTATTTTTCACCTTGTGGTTTGCTGTAAGAAAACCCAAACGCTGGGTTAAGCTCGCCTTTGTTATTAACTGTCCCATTGTGTTGTTATGTATATGTTTTATGTGTACAATAAAGAATAATTACATAAGAAACGAAATCAGAAAGTACACGTGTGACCTCTCTTGCTCCTGAAATAACATCACCAATGAAAACTGGACAGCCCTTGAATAAACCAGTAACCCGAGCAGACTGTATAATTACTACACTAATTAATAATTAAGTACAACGGAAGCTTCGCAGTCCATCCAGAATTCACAAACAAAACCCTATATTTATTTCATACGAACAAAAATATAGCGCGACTGGAAAATATTCGCAAAGTGCTCACCAAAAAAGCGTATAAAAAATTCAAAGATTCTCCCCTCACTAGACCGGGACAGGTCACTCTACCCTCCCCCGGGAGAGGGTGCCTCCCCGGCGAAATTAACTCGCCCTAACTCACCTGCCCTTTGAAGAGCCGCCTGCACACCTAAACGACATATTGGTGTCTGATATTTTTATGATTTATTTTACAAGTAGATTTGAAAGTCGTTATTGAGGATCGATTTCTCTCGTTTTTTATTTGTTTTATTTCTTTACATTTAGATGTAAGAGTTGTTTGATTATGTGTATATCATTCTTACTTAAAATGCAGAAAAAAATAAAAACAGGATATGTATTTAGACAACAAAAGCTCTTTTCAGCCACTTAATACACACAAATACACCCCATATCAACCCGGTTTATAGCTGTGTGAAACAAAGACCATTTGAGAACCAAATAAGAAATGTCCGTACTCCGGGGTAACGTTACCGACTCAAAGGCAGAAAGGAAAGTAGCTGAAGTTACATTTATTGGGGCAAAAGTCATACGGAGAATGGTTTTTTGGCGGAGCAATAAAATTGTAACTTTGGGATAATAGCATTTGATCACATATGTTTTAAATGAGCTGGTTTGGAAATAGTCTGACAAAATGTAGGCCTAGTTCTAAATTCTCTCTTTAATCTCTCTTTAATTGCTTCAGACATCAGTCAGTTAGCACAAATAAAACCATATAAATATATAAAATCTGATTGTCATACAATTCTTTTTCTCCTATAAAATATTCGTAGACTCTTAGCCCAAGCTTTTGTACAATATGAAAGGAAGAAGAAAAAACACGACCTTTTCACAAGATTTTTGAGATTTTTTTTTAAGATGAGCGTTTTTCTAGCGAAGTTGTCGAGAATTTTTAGACCGTTTTTTGTAAGTGCTGTAAGACCCTTATTTTTAATAGGCGAAAGGCTTTGGGCCATTGCTGACAACACGAAACTAGAGGGAACGACAGAATTACTTTCGTAGCAATATTGTTGAAATGTGTACTTTAGCTGGGATAGTGATCTTTTTTATTGGCATGTCACTTTAGTTTCCGGGAACTTGTTATGTTTGTTATTTATATAATAAACATAACAAGTTCCCGGACACATCGCTGGTTTCTTTTTCCGTACGGCTTTTTTCTATCAAAATTATTGTTAACAATGTCGGAATACAGTACCCATGTATTTTTTGTCTATTTCTAGAGTAAGAACATTCTTACTCTAGAAATAGACAAATTATCGCATAGTGACATGTAACGATTTATTGCAGCAATTATATACCTACCCAGCACAAAGCTCTTTATTGCGTTACTAAAGACTACTACGTCCACATTGCGTGTTGATACAGTCAAATAGCTTATTAAATTAGACGGGTGTGAAATAAATGCAATGTGTAAATAAAACACACAAAAAAACAAACAATAATTACCAACACGACACCTTTCATGCAACAATGTCGTGCGCCTGTACTCTCCACGGGGAGTCCTTCTCCCATAGAAATTGCAATTTCATTTCATTTTAATGCGACTGTTTACCTTCAATATAATCCAGTTAGGGGGTGAGCAGAGCCCCAGCCATTACGTATTTCTGTCACGGTACTGTTTTTTTTTGTGAGACTGAACAGAGATAATATTTCAAAAACGCTGTGCAAAATAAATTGTGTTATTCTTTGTATCGGAAAAGAAAGTTAATCTTTGTGTGTGGAATGGTTTTCTTTTGTTGAGGTTCCCTGTGCTGTTTTATTTTTTCCCTAGTCTAGTAATGCCAATCACGCACTAGTACCTATTCGTGACATCGCTCATTCCTTCCCAATAAACTTAATAAACGATCATGCTCAAGCCTTCGAGAAATCTTGATCGCCAATTTGATGTCTACCTATCTTTTTTCTTTTAGTATCTATTAGATACCTACTAGTCTGTAACATGAAATTAGATCATTAACCATATTGATTTCGATTGTTTCATTGCCTATGCCGCTTAAGGGGGCTCTATCTCACCGGCCTCTTCTATCTTAAACTGACATAAAGCATTGACGATTAAAAATGTTCTTTGTAACCAATTTGCATAATAAACATCATTTATCATTTGTGAGTGATAATTATTGTGATTTAGTCAAAAATGTGGATTTTATGGCGCTACCGAAATATCATATTTCATTATCCTCGACTGCCTCGTTGGTCTCGAAGTTGCAAGCGAGACTGCTGAGCTTGAGGTCCTAGATTCGATTCCCGGGTCGGGAAAAAAGTGTCATTGGGTTTTTCCATAAGGAAGCACCAAATTTGAAAGTTGGTGACACACACGTGCCTCGGAAAGCACGTGTCGCCATTGGTCCTGCGCCTGATCTCTCCCCGGTCATGCCGGAGTGCCGTCCTATCGGACTATGAGAGTGAAGGAACAGAGAGTGCACGTGTGTCTGCGCACACGCTTGTGCACTATAATATCTCCTGCGTACATGGTGAATCTCTGTTGAGATTGACCACCGTGATAGAATTTCGGTTGGAATGATTATAATATTAAAAAAAATACTTTTTGACAATCGTTACCGCTGATTGAATATCATCATCATCATCAGCCTTTTAATGTCCCCACAGCTGGGGCACAGGCCTCCTCTCTGTGTGAGAGGGTGTGGACCGTAATCCATCACGTGGGCCCAATGTGGATTGGTGGATGTCACATGTCTTCGAATTTTTGGTTCTAAGACATGCCGGTTTCCTTACGATATTTTCCTTCACCGTTTTCGAGGGCAGTAGTGATGAAATAATTTACACAACTTAACGCGCCTGCCTTGGTTTAAACTCATGACCTACAACTTGTAAGTGGCGGCCGTTACCACTGGGCCACTACTACTCTCAATTGAAATCACTTGTGTGAATAATGTGGGTATCCAGTCCTGTCTGCCTAGTCTTTTCCCAACTATCTTGGGGTCGGCTTCCAGTCTAACCGGATGCAGCTGAATACCACTATTTTACATGGAGTAACTGCCTATCTGACCTCCACAACCCAGTTACTGGGTAATACCATAACCCTTGGTGAGACTGGTTGTCAGACTTTCGGGCTTCTGACGACCCGTAACGACATAGACTCACTATTTCACGTAAATCAATAATGCCTTTGCGGCTGTAAACGCGCGCAATATTATGATTAATAGCCCTTTACTCAGTACTCGCGGCGGCCATTTTGCTGATAGAGGTAGACTGTAGACGCGACCGTAAATATAGGTATACCGTAATATATTATATAACATAGAGACACTTCTGCAATGCGCTGAATTTCTGTCGGGTACAAATGATTTATACAACCTTGAACTTAGGAGGTTATTGGTATTTCTAGTTTACTGCTGTGCTTTTTATATTTGTACTAGCTGACCCAGCAATCGTTATTCTGCGATAAAAACGGGGGATGGGGGTAGGGGGGTGAAAAATACTTTACGACCTATTCTCATACTTACCAAATATACAAAAAAAAACATTAAAATCGGTCGAGCCGTTTCGGAGGAGTGCAACCACAAACACAGTGACACGAGATTTATATATATATATATAAGATTATGACACTTTAATTTGACGCTGAGCGTATTTATAAACTTAGGTATAGTCTACTGAAATCAACGCAGCTTTTTAAAGCTAGGCTCTTAAAAATACGTTGACGCTTACAGCAAGCTGTAAATTGACTAACTATGACCTACAAAGACTTTAAACTAAGTGAAATTCTATCCATGATAACTAATGGCGAAAAGTTAAAATATATAAGACTGACCACGTGTCAACATCCGTAGTGTAGTCGTACGTCATTTCACACGAATGTTATTTGTCTACAGCCAGGTCACGACTATCTGCTCCGACAAATAGAGAAGTAAATAGTAGGGGTTCTAATGATTTCTTTTGACAAAAACCTGTAAAAGAAATAGTTTCCTCCCCATTCTATTCACCTATGTAAGTGGTGACACAGCAACCTGTCTATCCTCTATGCTACCCCATTTTCCACAATAAGAACTTACAGCCCCATATCCGCTCCGTAACGGTTAATGAAATCATGGTTATGGGGCTATAACCATATCTAATGGGGTTGGTATGGGGCTCGTTTATTAGTTCCTATTGTTATCGTGAAATTCGTGAATTATGTCAGCTTAGGGGTTTATTTCGTGAGCGATCTTGATAGTGATTCAGCAGTTTATAGCCGGTTTTTTAATCCCAAGGCGGGAGTTTTTAGTTCCATTTGAATGTATAATTAGCTTTTGCTCAGTATTTATATTAAATTATCATTGAAAGAATTTACCTCGTAAAAAAAATAATTTACCAACAAAAATAATGACGTCTTTGTATGTTATAAGTTTGGATTTAATGGTATCTACTGTGATTGAACCTACGTGAAAGAAAAAAAAAGCACCTGTATCATATATTGGCAGAATATGAAACATCCTAACTTAAATATAACTCATAATAAGATAAACGGATAAAACGAGCATCTGTATTGGCTCGAAATGTAAACGAAACCTGACACATTATACATAACATGACGTATATATTCTCCGAGGAGTTGGAAAAAGGAACATTTGTACACAGGAAGGGTGGCGACCCTTTTGCCACCAACTCGGCACAAACCTTCAGGCTACTACTCAGAAATTCCTGATGGAAAAACCCTACGTACGTACTGTAATATCTAGCTAAGTAGACTGTAAGAGTGTGTACTTCTGGTGAGCAGTTCAAGGCTCTGGTGTGTATAAAAAAACCACTGCACCGCAATATTTTATATTTTTAGTTATCTTTTACATCAAGAGCAGTGGTGGCCCAGTGGTATTGGCTGCGATATACAAGTTGTAGGTCGTGAGTTCAAACCCAATCAGGCGCTTTACTTTGTGCAAATTATTTCATCACCACTGCTCTCAAAACGGTAAAGGAAAACATCGTGAGGAAACCAGCATGTCTTAGAACCAAAAATTCGAATACATGTGACATCCACCAACCCGCACTGGGCCCGCGTGGTGGATTACGGCCCACACCCTCTTCCAGAGAGGAGGCCTGTGCCCCAGCAGTGGGGACAATAAAAGGCTGATGATGATGTTACATCAATATAAAACTCACTCGCACCTCTCGGCCCGACAGTTGTCCTCGATCCATCTGAAAATCTTATCAATTTAAAAACTCGATTTTCTTTATTCATAACAAGCTTCTACCAGCAGCTTCGCCCACATGGAATTAGTACCCCCGTTATAAACTTTCAACCCCCATTTCACCCTCTTAGGGGTGGAATTTCGAAAAACCCTTTCTTAGTGGATACCTGCTCTTTACAAAGAACACAGACCAGATTTCATATCTCTAGGACCAGCGGTTTAGGCTGTGCGTTGATATATCTGTCAGGACTTTGAATTTTATATATACAGACTAGCTCTCCCGGCAAACGTTGTTCTGCTATTAAAAAATGGGAGGTGGGGGTAGGATGCTGAACAATATTTCACGACCTATTCTCATACCTACCAAATACACCAAAAAAAACCATTAAAATCGGTCGAGCCGTTTCGGAGGAGTGCAACCACAAAAACCGTGACACGAGATTTTTATATATTAGATGTGCCATGAGTTGTTAACCCTCTAAAGAGGTCCTGCTATAAGAATATCTACAGTACACATTATGCTTTCTGCCAAGGTTATACTCAATACCAAAGTAACAATAACCAGGGCCACATGACCTTAACAACCAATACTTAACAACAATAAGCAGCACAATAACAAAATACTCCACATATTATAAGCACAGCGCGTCAAGTTCAGTATCGCGTGCGCGCTGTAAGTGCGGCCGGACACGCCACCAATCGATAACATTACCTGCGCTTACTGACTCGAAGGTAGCGGGCTTTCAGCTTATTTTGTGACTTACATAAGTTAAGTTAGGTAAGATTTATGTCAGACCTTTTCATGGGCGAAGTATATAGTAGTTTTAGGTGTTTATTGGTGTTGCCTGACGAGTGTTGGATTCAGATAAATTCAAAATTCATAACTTATATTTCAGACCAAGGGTTCCATATAGTGTTTGTATGAACTTAGCCTACGTTAGTAAACTCGATAACTTAAAAAATACGATAGATATACCTACATTTATAAACGGGCATACGCAACACACAACACATTATACAACTGCAATGTTCAGAACCCAATATGGTATTTAGCGTTTACATAAATTTTCCAAGTTTTTGAGAAAAGTCGTCGTCGGTTTCTGAATTGATTATTAATTGTAGTTAAGAACTTTTCAAACCCTAATTGAATGCCAAAGTTTGTCAGTATTCCAGGGTAAAGCAGATTTTGACAAAATACATATTGAACATACATTTGTGTTAAAATTGTTGCATATAATTATATAGATTGAAGTTCTTCAAACTTAACAGACAGATGTGTTGCTGTGGAGTTTGTAGGTCACTTCTTCTTCACAGCTAAAACATTAGGAAGTGGTGACGGGCGGGTGATTTTGGGGGACTGTCTTTATGTAGAACTATGACGTTCAAAAAGTGCTGGCTCTCAGCTTAGTTTCAATAAATTACTTTTGATTTTGATACAAATCTTATTTCAGAATTCGGTGGTATGTGAGGCATGCTGCATTTGTACCTTTACAAGATGTTTAGTAAATCCTACTAATATTATAAATGCGAAAGTTTGGATGTATGGATAAATAAATGAGTCTGAGTTTTTTTTTTTTCATCATCCAATGACATCTCCCGCTCTGGGTGGAGCGGGAGGGTGTGTCAGACTCTTACTGACTAATACCCACCCCTGTTCTTTCCCTGCCTGAGTGCCCAGGGGAGCGGTAACTCTGTTAAGAATTTGCATTTGCCATTCGTATTTTTATTACATTATCGTAGCAACTATGCACGGCGTAGCGTATTGTGCTACGGGCTACGCAAGTAAAAAGACACATTACGTAAATCGAATCCTGTGTTATATTTTCGTAACAAAACAACCAAGCTATTTATTATTAGCCACGACGGCAAAGTTTTTCCGTTCCAATTAAATTAGACCGGGTTCCAGAGACACGTCTCGGTATCACGTGTCTAAAGCAAACATTTTCCCTTTGCTCCTCCTGCGTAGCCAGTCTGGAACTATTTATATCAGTATGTTTGTTCATTTGTCCGTTTTGAAGAGTGCTTGAGACGAGTGGGGCTACGGGAGCCTCTCGGGGGCTAATTGATTACGTAAACATAATGGTTTATTTATAGATCACTGTGGAAATCGGAATGAAGAGGAGATGTTGTGTTTTATCTGTTATTTTACCTTTTTTGTTGTTCTGTTGTGTTTTGTTGTTTTTGTATTTTTTCTTTGTGAGTAGGGTTTTTGCAACTTTACCAACCAGTGAGGGCAGTGGTGGCCCAGTGGAAATGACCGCAACTTACGAGTACAGGTTTTTTTTTTTGGGGGGGGGTGGGAAATCATCTTATGACTTCTTCCGCTCTAGGGTGGAGCGGAAGGGCGTGTCAGACTCTTACTGACTAAAACCCACCCCTGTTCCTCCCTGCCCTACATGCCCAGGGGCGAGGTAACTCTTTCGAATTTATCCTCAACCCCCGGGCAGGCATTGGCCGTGGCAGGCCCCGTCCTTTGCTGACAACTCTTTGAGGCGCGCGTGGAACACTACGCGCCGTCGACTCTCGGGCCTGGTGCTGATCAGACGGCGAGTTACCCACTACTCGCCGTCCACAGGCCCGGGTTACGAGTACAGGTTACAGATCGTGGGTTCAAACCCAGGCAGACACTTTACTTTGTGTAACTTATTTCATTACCACTGCTCTCAAAACGTTGAATAAAAATATATTTAGGAAATCGACATGTCCCAGAACCAAAATTTTCGAAGACATGTGACATCTATCAAGTTGCACTGGGCCCGCGTGGTGGATTACGGCCCACACCCACTAATAGAAAGGAGGTCTGTGTCCCAGCTGTGGAAACATCAAAAGGCTGACTATGCTATGCATGCTTTATAAAACCTGGGTATTAAGAGGATTGTGAAACTGTACATTTTCATACAAAAAGCAATAACGTTTTTCCCGCGGTAAACATAGTCCAATCTTCACAGTTTTTTGAAATGTTGTAGATATAATAATAAACTAGATCCGCAAGTTTTTATTTTAATGAAATATTGCGTAAGATATAAGTTATAAGCATCTAAATATCTCTTGACATAAAGTCTTCTTTAACCGTTTTTTTTTTAAATTAAACTAAACTGAATTATTAAAAAAAAAACTTACAAACCTAAATTAAGGTATACTGAATTTAATGAGACCAAAATTGTCAAATTTCGTAAAGGTTTAGGGGGGTCAAAACGTTATCACCCGAAACAATATTTCAAAAAGGGAAATGTAGGTAATTGCCTCCAAGACTTGCAACTCTCTCTCGCCGCGTATCGGCGCTTCACAAGAAACTGTTATCATGTTTCCTTATGCACATATGTACCAATTATAAGAATCCAGCATGACACTTCTAAGGCACGTACTTCGCGAACATTTCTCGTGTTACGTTTCTTACCCAACAGCTATTGTCGGATAACGTAACGTCTACCTTGTATCTTATCTTAATTACGAAACTTTTACTTATTACTTAACTAGGACACTTAGTTTTACCAAAAACGTAACTCGATTACACTTTCTGTACAAGATTAGTAAAACAAAAGGCTATTAAGCTTACCAAACAGGCTTTAAGTTAGTGGTGCGACCGACTCAAAGTGATAAGACCTTTTATTGTTATATGCCAACGGCCTTGAGTGGTTAGCTTGCGTGTTCTGTGCTGAGTTCACGCAACGCGTCGTACGTCCACCCTGTAATAGGAATCGCCCATCGAGGAGCACTGTCCCGGCGTCGAGGGGACGAAGAAGTACCTGGGACTCGTCCTCGACAGCCGGTGGAACTTCGTCGAGCATTTCCGACATTTGGCTCCCAGACTGGACAGGGCCGGGGCTGCTTTGAAGCGGCTCCTGCCCAATTTGGGCCCAAACGCCTCCTGCCGGAGGCTCTACGCGAGGATTGTGCGGTCCATGTCCCTTTACAGGGCACCGGTGTGGTCGCATTCTCTGAGGCAGCGACCAACTCGCCGGCTGAACGCGTCCCAAAGGGTCATGGCGATCAGAATGATCCGAGGACACCGTACGATCTCCTGCGAGGCAGCGAGCCTCCTTGCCGGATTGTCGCCATGGGATCTGGAGGCAAAAATCCTCGCGAACCTCTATGAGGAACGCGAGGAGGCGAAACGCCGGGTTTCGCCCCGGCGTTTCGCCTCCTCCGCTGCCGCGACAACTCACGGCTCGGCGGACAGAGCTCCGGCAAGATCTCATGGCGACATGGAGACAGCGATTGTCGCAACCCAGCGCTGGGCACGCCACCTTTGTGGCGGTAGTGCCCCTCTTTGAGGAGTGGCTGGAGAGGCCCCACGGTGCCCTTACCTTCCGCCTGACGCAGGTCCTCACCGGACACGGATGTTTCGGGAGGTTCCTGTGTCGGATAGGATGGGAGCAAACGCCCGGGTGTTTCCACTGCGCGGATCGTCCCGAGGACACGGTGGAGCATACGGTGGAGGTCTGCCCCGCTTGGACGGAGCCCCGCCGTGTCCACGTGGATGCGATAGGCGGCAGTGACCTCTCGCGCCCTGCCCTGGTTCAGATCATGGTACGGAGGGAGAGGGAATGGGAAGCCGTCTCCTCCTTCCGCGAAGCAGTAATGCTCGCGAAGGCGGAGGCGGGACGTGTGAGGGAGACTCAACAACGGAGTCGCCCTCACTCGCCTGGGACTTCCGGCGCCGCGAGACGATCTCCGGCCACCGTAGACCCGGGCCTGCGGACGGCGAGTAATGGGTAGCTCGCCGTCCGATCAGCACCAGGCCCGAGAGTCGACGGCGCGTAGTGTTCCACGCGTGGCTCAAAGAGTTGCCCTGGGCACTCAGGGCAGGCAGGAACAGGGATGGGTTTTAGTCAGTACGAGTCTGACACGCCCCCCCGCTCCACCCAGAGCAGGAGAAGTTATTGGATGATTATGATGATGATTATGATTATCATGACCCCACAAAAACAAAAAAAAAAAAGGAGGGCTGTCCGAAATTTGACACATTATTAATTTATTATACCTACGTAAAACAACAGGTATTATACTAAAACACGTATACTGAAAGATAAAAAATTAAATTATCTTTAAAACGGTGAAGGTTTCATACAAATACCCTAAATATTTTTTGGGTGATTCTCAATTTTTTATCCGCGTTAGACTTACGAGTATCTATACAAATTAATTACACTACGTTGTAAAAATATAAATTAAAGTATTCACATATCAAATTATAAAAAGAAATTGTCAAGAGTAACATATTATTTGATATAAACGACTAGCTTTATTATCAAATAAATAAAACTAGTCGTTTAAACGTGATGTTCAATTTAAAATCATTAGAAGTTTTATATCTGTATATGTTTGTGTGTGTTTGTTTTGTTTGTGTTGTCTGTATGTGTTTGTGTGTGTATTATAAATGTGAAAGTTCGTATGGATGTTTGTTGCTCAATCACGCCAGAACGGCTGAACGGGTCTAGATGAAATTTGTCACAGAGATAGATTATAATCTCGAATAGCACATAGACTATAATTTATAATGAGGAGTACTTTTTCTACACGGGCGAAGTCGCTGGCATAAGCTGGTGATTAAATAATTCCGAGTTGGTACCCATTCTAGAACTAGAATACTCATTTGTCTAAAAAATAACTTTTCGAAGTTCTTCTGAACACCTAAGTAACGATCGATAAAAACACTTTCGCCACATTAAGCCTTACGTCCCCAGTTCTTTTAGAACATAGGAACATACTAGTACCTAATTTTTAACTACAAACGTTAGTACGTAATGCGTATTGTACCTACTTTGAGGTGGGGGCGACACGCGACACTTCCTACCTCTAATAGTTTGCTGGATAACTAACACTGCAATGGATTACTAACTTGCAGGTTGTGGTGCAAGGGTTGGAAGTAGCACGGCTATTAAATTTATAGCTGTAGGTTTTTAACGCAAAGTAGGCTTGACAAACAAAATAGTTTTCCTATATCGTTTTTGTGTTGTTAAAAGCATGCTTATTTTATAAGTAAGACTGTTGTGAGGCGTAAGAAAAGACGTGCTTATCCAGCCGAAGACTTCTTTCACTATTTGATTTACTGAGCAGTGGTGGCCCAGTGATAATGTGGCAGTGGCCCGACTTTCTAGTTGTACGTCGTGGCTTCACACCCAGGCAAGAGCCTTACTGTAACAAATTTATTTCATCACCACTGATCTCAAAACGGTGAAGGTAAGCATTGAGAGGAAACCGGCCTGTCTTAAAATCAAAACTTCTCCTAGAGAAAAGATATGAGCCCCAGCAGTGGGATTATAAAGAACATTATAAAGGCTGATTATGATTTACATTCAGCGTACTATCTACGTAAACTTTGATTCATTATCACTGCAATTTCATGATTACTAGTACCACAAGCTCAAATTCACACATTACATAAACAAATCTTCGCAACCCGCTCATAACTTAGACCCCATGGAACACTAACAAAACCCCGTGCTTTTTACCATAACTTCGCCATGACCCGTATACACAGCCTTGGCCTGAAGCTCATTATAATATTGTACCTATTCGGAGCTTTGCTTTATATGTAAGTTTTTAATACTTAATGACTGGGCAAGTGTATTTTCACGGCACTGGAATGGCGTAGATTGTGGGGCGGTTATTTCGTATCGATGATTGAAAACTTAATTCACCGAATTAAGTACTTAGTACTGTTGTAGTTTTGCAGTTATTTTCACGCTCACCTTACAATCAACTGCACGTTCCGTGATTTAGTCAAAGGAAGCCAATAACAGAGTAAAACTGGTCATAAGAAGTCATTTTCATGGTTTGTATTCAAAATATACCAAAGCCTTTATCCCCCTTAATGATCGAAATAGATAGATAGAATAAATAGACTGTATTGTACACAAAATACTCGTAGGTACACAACTCATATAGAATATATGAGTAGTGAGTAGTAGTATATATGTTTTCCAAATATTTTTATTGTAATAAATATGGTGTACATAATAAAGAGTATTCTATTCTATTCTATAGAATTCTTCTGAGTTTCGGACAATCTTGATAAATACATCTGTTGAAAAACACCTCTATGTATATCTCAAAACAGATTTCTCAGCTTAACAACGTCGAGACAATCTCAATGGGCTTCTCTCTTTTCTGCCCCGATTGACTTAGCAGCAACAAAACCTGGGGCTCCTAATCACTCCTTTTCTTTTCTTTCCGCATTTTTACCTTTCCTCATTGAAATTCTCTTCTCGTGCGCAGTCTTAGACGACGGATTTTCCGCCCTTTGCGTTTCTAACGAGCCTGTATACAAAGGAGGGTAAGCAGAGTATTGAACGGCTTCAAATGATTACTTCCTACAAATTTCGGAGGATTAGATTTTGTTTCGTGCGTGACTAGTAATGGTAATCTTGACAGTATTTTCTTTTATCCTTAAAAAAAAATTAATACAAAAGCAGAGTTTGCAGTGCAGTCTTCTGAAATTGTAAGGAAATTACGAGTAAGAATACAATAAGTAGAAAATGTAAAAGACTAAAAGATGTCTATGCAATAGGCAGTCAATTTACTATTAAATCAAATTTAACCGTCGCTCACCATGAAAACTAGGAAAAAAAACTAGTTGAATAAACATTGCGCACTTATCGACAAAAAATCTCATACATAAAGATCACATTATACGGAAAATTCTTTCAAAATATATCCGATAGGCTGTCAAAGCTAATAGGAAAACATTTGTGATTGAACACCATTTTATGAGAAAAAACGAAAATGCGACGTAAGCTCCCTCCGATATAATGACATCGGCAACGAGGGACCTCGCAAATTGGATTTTGGTTAAACAAGTTGTTACAATTACTGTCTTTGCAGGGAGGGACGGAAACGTCAATCTCTCGGACCTTGGAATGACGTACTGTTTTGAATTTAAAATTAGTAGCCTTGCCAGCAGAAATACGACTTTAAGTTGGAAATTGACTCTCCTTTGCTCGGATAACGGAATGAGTTGAACTTCTACAAATTGCGTTCGAAAGCGAGGTTTATATTCAATACTGTTATTCATCAATTAATTATTTGTACAGCAAATGACACGCAATTCATTTAAAATTTATAATTGGTATGGTTACAATGAACATTACCATTTGCAACGATGACAGTTAATAATTAATATAGATAGAATGGTTTTATAAACGTTAATTAACTTTTAACCTATTAATTTATTTGTGTGAATGCTATAACGTGTGACGTTTTACTAATTCATCAGTAATGTGTTTGTGTTCAAAAGGACTCTGAATCGTCTTTGGAAATCGAAGCTCTCGTTATAATGACCGCTCGGGACAGAGGAACGACAACTAACAGAAACAAAGATCGACTCACAATCCTTTTGAAACATTGCAGCTCCCCTCCCCCTTTCTCATGAAATGATAATACAATGATCATTTCTGTTTGTTGTCAGGTTCCGAACTCCCAATCGAGGTCCCGCCGAAGGACGACGCGTAAATGTGTGAGCAACTCGCAAATAACACCACGAGGGCACGCCTAGCCCTCCCTTGAAGATGAACACAGGACCCCACTGCAGATAGATTCTTATAAAAGTTATACAAATAATCCAAGATGGCGGAGGGACCACAGACAATATGGCAGAAGATCGACAGCGCGGTCATCCCGATGGTAAACCTCGAGGTGAGGGAAGTGAGGGAGATTCTGTGGGAGAAGATCAAGGAGCCGACGTCGCAGAGGAAGATCATCCTCGTCATCGTGTCCATAGCGCTGTTGCTCGACAACATGTTGTACATGGTGATCGTGCCGATCATCCCCGACTACCTGCGGTACATCGGTGCGTGGGGCGAGGCGGGCTACGACCATGTGGTCACCATGACACCTTACATGGTAGGCAATAAGACCATCACACCGACCAAAATCATCCCAGCATCTCACGAGGGCCAGGAGTCAGCGACAGGCGTCCTGTTCGCCTCGAAGGCCATCGTGCAACTCATGATCAACCCATTCTCTGGTGCCTTAATCGACCGCATCGGGTACGACGTGCCCATGATGATCGGCCTCATCATTATGTTCCTCTCTACATCGATCTTCGCCTGTGGCCGGAGCTACAGTATGCTATTCTTCGCGAGAAGTCTGCAGGGCGTGGGATCTGCCTTCGCAGATACAGCGGGACTAGCGATGATAGCTGATAGGTTTACTGAAGAAAATGAGAGATCTAAAGCTCTTGGTATCGCCCTAGCCTTCATCAGTTTTGGGTGTCTGGTGGCTCCCCCGTTCGGTGGCGCTTTATACCAGTTCGCAGGAAAGGAAGTCCCGTTCTTGATCCTCGCCTTAATATCTTTGATGGACGGGTTCATGCTACTGCTTGTGATGAAACCTCTGAAGACCCAGCTAAAGGAAGCTAGAGAGCCCAAACCACCCAGTACTCCCATTTGGAAGCTTCTGATGGATCCCTACATCGCTGTCTGCGCGGGTGCCCTGATGATGTCCAACGTAGCGTTAGCGTTCCTAGAACCAACCATCTCTCTCTGGATGGAAGACAATCTGACCAAAGACAACTGGAAGATTGGAATGATATGGTTGCCAGCTTTCTTCCCTCATGTTCTAGGAGTGATCATAACAGTAAAGATGGCGAGGAAGTATCCGCAGGCGCAATGGCTAATGGCGGCCGGAGGTCTCGCCCTTGAAGGTCTGTGCTGTTTTATAATACCTTTCGCGAGTTCGTACAAGATGCTGATGATACCTATCTGCGGAATATGCTTTGGAATCGCGCTCATCGACACAGCCTTGCTACCAACGCTCGGGTACCTAGTGGACGTGCGATACTCGTCTGTGTACGGGAGCATCTACGCGATTGCCGACATATCGTACTCATTCGCATACGCCGTCGGCCCTATCATTGCTGGAGAAGTGGTCGAAGCTATAGGGTTCACTGCCTTGAACCTGTTCATCGCCTTCAGCAATCTGTTGTACGCCCCTGTGCTCATGTACCTGCGGCACATCTACGACTTCAAGCCGTTTGAGAACGAAGCTAACATCTTGATGGCTGACCCGCCGGATAAGGAGTACCAAACGTACAGCTTGCAAGACCAGAGACCTGTGAACGGGGAGTTTAAAAATCATCTGGAGTACTCAAATGTTTCTGGGCAGGTGGCAGGTACTGAAGAG
Organism: Polia nebulosa; assembly: GCA_951329385.1. Classification (NCBI taxonomy): domain Eukaryota; kingdom Metazoa; phylum Arthropoda; class Insecta; order Lepidoptera; family Noctuidae; genus Polia; species Polia nebulosa. Next base: position 31,648,552 of record OX589603.1, on the reverse strand, counting down.
TCAAATGTGGATACGAATCCGGGTACGTACAGTTATGATCAGTCGTACCAGGGTGGTTATCAAAATTATAGCCAGGGGTACGACCAGCAGCAGCAGCAGCAGCAACCGCAGCAAGGGTACCAGCAGGAGTACCAGGACCAGTACAATCAGCCGCGCCAGCTGCCTGCGCAGCCGCAGCCGACGGCCAGCAACCCCTTCAGGGCGGGAGGCGCTGCCGCCCCTGCCCCCGCACCCGCACCTGCCCCCGCGCCTCAGCCGACCATCAAGAACCCCTTCAGGCAAGGCTTCTAATTCACTCCAAAATCAGTGTTGTTGTCAATATTTTGAATTTACTTGTTGTGTAATTATAAATGTCCTATTTGGGTAGACGTCGACTGTTAATTAGATTTGCTTGCGTCGTAACCCATAAAGTGAAGCATTTGAAAATAAAAAACTCAGCACTTAAAATACTCAAAATTTTGTAACAACGAAAAGAAAATATTTTCTAAATGAGTAGATATAGAGAATGTAACCTTAAAAGTAATAAAAGTGGCTTGATGTGTAATAATGAGAGTAAAAATGTGGCTTGAGTTGTTAATAGTAATAAAATGTGGCTTGGAGTGTAACCTCGCAAGCAAATTTAACGTAACAGTAGGCACTAGAACTTCGATCACTGAGCCGTGTTGTATCGGCGAGTTATTTAATGTCTGATAGATGTCTATTAACTAGCTGTGCTTGTAATGTAGACTATTTATCGGGTGAACTAGCAATGGCGCTTTTAAAGTGAAAAATGGAGATAAAACATCATAAATCCAGATTTTAATGAGAAGTTGAACGTAAAAGATGAAAGTAATAATGGAGCTTGAAATAATCAAGTTTAACATTATGCTATAGCTACTTTTCCTGAAAAGTAGGTACGTATAAATTAATAACGAGTTACAATGTTGATGAGAACATTAAATCTCCCAAAAAGACAGTGCAGTGTTAAAGATACATTTTTAAAACCATCTTAATAGCATGCGAATAAAATTTTATATCAAGAGTATTAAAATGAGAGAAAGGGACAGCATAATCTACTCTGTATAGCGGCCTCTCGTTCTCGCAAGACAAACTCTACGATTTCGACGTATAACTAATGGTTGACTACTAAAAGTGCTATTGCTTTCACCCGTTGTTTTCTTGTTGATATTGTTCTGATATAAATACAACTGTTATGCCTTCTAATAGTATATAGAATTATATCTGATGTGAGAATTATATGAACTACATATATAACTATATCTGTGTAAGAAATCAAAGTATGGAGACATAGCAAAGCCGAAGAGTAATAAAAATTGTACTGTAGGTACTAAAATCATGTTGGTGAATATGCAACCTTATTTTAAAGATTTAAGGTTCAAATTTAGCCACGAAATTCGTACTTAATCACGCTTTCTCTGCTTTTGGCGTGTTTCCATACCATAAGTTTAAACGTAAGTTCGGGAAAAATGAACCATATTTTAATGGCAAACATACAAATGGTTACTATTGAAGTTTTCCCGCAAATTGTATCGCTAAGTAGCGGATAGAGTAGTTTAAGGTAGATATTTTAAAAGTTCAGCACAAGTCGATAACACGCACTTTACTGTAAGGGCCTAAAATATTAATTTATAACTTTCGGCACTTACTGTAACGTTTTAGCATTTTGTCAAGAATTACAGCTATAATCACGAACATGGCCGTCTTAACAAAATACTAAAATGTATAATATCGTAACAACCACATACAACGTTACGATTACTGTACATAATCATAAACATATCTTAGATTATTAAAAACTAGCTCTACTAATTCAATTTAATCTCACAATGCGATGTTACATACAATATATATTTTTAGAAAGTATAAAATGTAATTCTCGTATGCTAACTCAGCAATACTAGTATAAGTATCATCATATCTCGCTTCTATATCAATTAATTCGATTTATATCAATTATTATATCAATTAGTTGTAACTAGGAGTTAGTCAACGTGATAAGTTGCAACCAAGGTAACGAAACATATCAGAATCTTTTGATTCACTTAGATGTAAGTAAGCTTAACTTATACATTAATATTATATAATATAATTATAATTTACGAGGTATATTTTCTGTAAGTGTACAGGAGTAGGTAGTGTTTCTGTCGTTGACTTTACTGAGGTAGGTTTGTACCATCAGCACACAGCACGGCGCTGTCGACTGGTCGGGAGGAGAGAATGAGAAGGGAGATATTATAGTAAAAGGGAGGGAAGAGGAAAGGAGACGTAAAACTCTGAAATATTAGAAAAGGAATTTTGAACGGACAAGAAAAATTTAATGATAAATCAGATATTTTGACATATTATTTTAAATCCAATGAAACTAGGTCAATATCAAGGTGCACCTAGACAGTTTCGGTAACTTGTATGAACATGAACAGGTCGTCAACTACATTATCATTACACTTTCTATTAGACTTTTTTTTCATTCTAATGAAATTTTTATAAAAATGCGAAGGCCATAAAAAATAACTAAAAAACAAATATGAATGTCGACCACGTCATCGTTTACCATCAGATGAAATAGTGATCAAACGCGAGACTATTAAAATATTTGGAAAAAACTCTCTCGGGCTCCTCCCGACGACCGACACGAGTAACATTTCGCAGACGACTGAGCAACAAGACTCAAAATTAAAGGATAACTAAAATAATTGTACAAGAAAACGTGACGCGCCCGATATGTCAATTGAGAGTGTATAAAGTAAAAAAGTGATTATTGTGAATATATTCGTTAAAATTATTACTGTCGTAAAAATTGCTAAGGTTAATCAGTTGCCGCTCCCAAGAAAAAAGGCCAGAATAATTTCCAAATTTCAAATTATTCAAAAATGGTACTTTCATTGAATAATTATTTGTGAATTAGTACCTAGCCTGCAAAGTACAATAGTGATCGTAGTGGTTCTCAGGAGCACAAAAACTTAAATTATTTCGCACAAAACATGTTTATACTTTCGACTGTTAGGTATAGAGAGAGGAACTATTTTTTTAGATCGGAATGTGGCTTGAGAAGTACACGTGAAAATAATTTATTCATAAATAATTTTCATGTGCACTAGGTCTGTTAAATTAATTCTGAATATATGTATTTATGCTAATATCAAGTTTGTCAGAGTGGAGATCAAAGAACCTCTCTCGAGCGTGTATTCGTAAGTTTAGAGTCAATTTTCGTGTCAAATTCTCCCGAAATTCAATTAATTAGTAGATTGTGAGCACAAAGAAGTAATATTTATTGTATATTTAAGTACGTAACTTGCTGAGTGAGTTCTGATCGCTTTACACTTTTACTAATTTAACAAAATAATGCAAAGTACCTTAATAAAAGAATAAGTCGGATCCCAAATAATTTTATTGCATTACACTATTAAAGAAAAAAATATAAGGATTCGAAAATAAGTCAAGAATTTGGTACGACATTGTGACGCTTTGCATAAGTTTAATACACATAATATCAAGTACGAACTAAATGCAAATTAAATAAATATTCCATAAGCTCAATGAATGCCATATTCAATAACAGGTTACATGTTTGAATAATACATATTACAAATTATTCAAACTCTGTACCACCGATCAGAACCCACGAGTGAATGATTAATAACAATGTATTAAGTTGTGTATTGTGGAACGTATCGTGTGTATGCAATTATTAATAATTGTATACTATTACTATTATGCTATATCAGCAATAACCGCCAGTATCGCAGACATATCATTAGATTTAGGATATACAATCTTAACATTTTATACTTGTACGTATATTTTTTGATATTAAGATTGATCATTACTAATATTGTGTACAATTAATATACCTTTTGCCATTTACACGTGCACGTATTTTACAGTATTTTGTTTACTGAATTTATAAAATATATAAGAATATATATCATATATTTATTAATTGTATATATTGGAGTATGGAAGAAAAAGACATGTTGCGCCGACCCCAAATAAATTGGGATAAGGGCAGGAGAATGATGAATGATGATCATATATTTATTAAGTATATATTATACCAATATTTCAGACTTTAAAATATGCATAAAAACTATATATACAATAATGTATAATATTATCATAGGTGTTTATATAATTTCCTATTTTCTTAATATTAGTTAATTAAATTTCGAAATATTTGTATGCATTTACTATACCTAAACACTTACTAAAATATCCTTTCTATTTTATTATCTTTAAATTATTAAAATGCACCCGAACAGCATAGTTTTAAAATATTCCGCGAGTATGTTTACTGTTGTAGTTTCCTATTGTTAGTAGAAGCCTACTTGATGCTCTATTTGTCCACACTTTTTTATTTATTATTTTGAAATCAAATCTTCTCTACAACATTGTATAAATCTTATTTATATGCTAAACATTTTAAATGCTTCAGACCTAGTCTTTTTCTATTAGAATACCTATCTACGAGTAGTCTATATTCCTTCTATGCTAATAGTTTGAGTAATCTAAGTTCCAAGTTAAAACTTATGCTAAATCTTTACAATCATCAGCCACTGAGGAATAACGGTAAAATAACATCCGTAGATATACTCCTAGGAAAAATCTGGAAAATGCTATCAATTTACTGGTGAAAATTAATGATGTTATATTAAATCTTGATGTAACAGAATACTATTACTAACATGGACTTCCTTAAGAATATCAAAGTTGCAAAATTAATTAAAATATTTCCCCAAATAGACAGCCCACAATAAAACAGCAGATGAAAGAGAAAATAACAAAAATATAAAGATTTTCGTAAGAAAACACGATCTCTTCTCATCATCTAGTGACTTAGAAGACATTTTCCATCTTTGCTAAGAAAACGCACAATTGTTAGCATAACCATTTTCTTGGCTTCGGCTTGAGAATATTATTATTGTAGAAATAGATGTCGTTTATCAAATCTTATTCTTATCTCGATGTTCCACGTGGAATGTGGCTGCAAACATTATTAATTCAAAGTTAAACATAGCTGACTGGTTAAACGTGGGACAAAGGGAATTAATATTATATTAATCTATCCTTAGTCTTACTTATGTCTATAGAAATTCTCACGGTAAATGCAGCTTCTCGGGTTTATCATTCACTAAAATCTGGTTTGAACAAGAAATCTACTATTCTACTAATATTCTGAATAAAATTTGGCACAAAGATAGATTATAGTCTGGAATAGCACATATGCTATAATTTATAACGAAGGAAGTAATATTACGTTATCAATAGACAACACTTAATTTAATTTCAGAAATAAGTCGAAATAACATTAACTGAAGTTTATCTGTCACTACGAACTAAATATTTTTCATAATCATGTTTGCAGCTACTCTTCCAGTTTAGGTCAGTACCCGTCCGTTAGATCTACAACTATCTTTAACGTACTTTTAGGAGCTCGTCTTGTTTAACTATCTAGTTCTTAAACATTTCCTGAAATCCTGTATAATTCTTAGAACAAATTCCTAATTATTTCTCAACTTAAATACCAACTGAGCTTTCATTTTTGTCTCAAGAAAAAATTATCCGTAATATTCTTTTAAAATTAAGAATAGTTTTATTCTACGTTCTTGAGTTTAGGTTTCGTAAGAAACCTAATGAAAGTAGACTTTTAGGGAATTTAAATTATAAATTCGAGCAAAGTAGAGTAGTCAGTGTTAGGTATAAAATTGCTAATTAAATTTAAAACTGTACATATAGCAGTTTGACACCCACACAAGTACGAGTGATAAGTACAGTAACATATAGAATATCTAGAACTATCGAATATACATATTATATATCAGTCAGTATCAATATCATTGTAATATTATGATAATTCTCTAAAATAATTGTCAAAGGTATGCCTGAACTTTTGAGTTTTAAAATGTCTGTCTTATATTAAAATGGTTAAATAAATGAACAGTTTTCACATTTAAAGTAAAACATAAAATATCAAAAATCTATTGAGTAAAATGCAATAATTGATTTTATTATATTTTTTTTTAAAGGCGTACCTTTATCGTCATAGTTAAATAGATAGTTAAGTTAAAGTAGTTAGTATTCATAAATATGTATATCCTATTAATACATCAGCTGATCAGAAAGCTAATTAGGGTATGTTATCAATTTGAGATAAAATTAAAATAATATAATCTAAGTACATAATAGAGGCTTTCTAGGTATAGGTATATCTTCATGATAATTATACTTGAATACCTCAGAATATTTATTTGTTCTAATGAAATTTAGATAGTTTTTTTTTTGTATTAGACATGAAAATTATTATTTTTTATTTTTAATGATTTGTTAATTTAGATGAAACGCCTTTTTGTTAATTAAAACAAAAAAACACTTTTTAGTTTTTTAGAAAAAAAATGTGACTTTGTTTTGTAAATCTAATCGTATTTGATTAACAAAAAATATGTAGGTTACTGTTGTCAAGTTAAGCATATCTTATATATGAAAAATTATTGTTATAGTTTCTTAATCTTGAGTATTAAATATCATCTAATCTAAGATATAATATAAACAAATTTATATATTGGTATAATATCGTAATATACCGATATTATATTTGATTTTTTTTTTGTAAAATAATATCTATATATAATATATATTTGAATATGCTTATTTATTACATCTACATATTTGCTAGTATAAAAGGCTTAGCGTTTTAACTTCTAAGAATTAAACATCTAGATAAAAATATACCATCTAAAATTATTAAAATCTGTAGCCGTATATCTATCAGTATACATATTCATGCGTACATCCTAGGAACATAGGTATAGAATTAGAGATTAGAATCATAGTTGAACACTTTAAAATGTAAAATACGTAGTTTTAAAACTAATTGTTATTTTAAAGTTCGTGATTATTTTTTGTTGTTTAAAATTGTATATGTTATGGCTTTTTGAATAGCTATGTACCTGGTATGTTATCTGGTTGCTCGTTTAGAAAAAATAAATACTGAAAGATATGCTAGGCTTTTAAAAATTTCAAGACAAAGTCTTTTGAACAACTTACGGCAGTTCAGATTATAACAATCATGTTTGGTAACAAAATTGTCAAAATCTCCAGCCTTATTATTTTGAACTGTGTATTTAAAAAATACATATATTGAAAAGTGTATCGTATTTTTCAGTGTATATTTCATTGGTATCATATATCTTACTAGTGAGTGGTAACGAAATTATCAAATTATTAGATAATTACGACAAAATAACTTATAACCGTACATATTCTATTCTAGTTGTATGTAAAGTGGTCAAAATCAAAATCAGTGATCGAATAAAATTGTTACGACAAAAAATAATAATTGTTTTATTTGGAACAACCATTAATTAAATTAACGGCAACATTTAATTCAATCAATCAATCAATCAATATCTTTATTCTGGATCATAGGTAGGTAAATAATACAGGTCTTAAATAATTGAATTAGGATCAACTATGTCCCGCCCATTGGGCATACAATATTTACATACATCGTTATTAAATTAAATTAAATACATTATTACATTATTGTTACAAATTATTATAATTTCATATAAAATATAATAGAGATCATAATTTAGGTAGGTACACATCAGTGGGCCACCGAACGCATCATGACTGAGGGAGGCTGTATTGGAGCAGTGATTTGTCTAACAGGAAATCTTTTATAGAGTAGTAGCATTTGTTTACTAACAGGTCATGGAGATTATTTCTAAATTTTGTTATTTCTGGAATTATTCTCATAGGCCCCGGAATATAATTAATTCTGACTAACGAACACAGTATCTAAAAGAAAATGAATGGAAACCCCTTAAGAATAAGACTTATAAATAAAATAAAATAAAACTTTTTTAAACTTGTTTGTTGCTTCACTGGTCTCAAAAAAGAGGAAATTATAGTTCACTTTCAGTTCCAACTAGCACAGGGGTATTATGACTGTAAAAGGTGGCCTTCGGTATTCTTAAGATAACATGTCCAAATGTGTATAAATACGCGTCGTAGCACTCTTAGCGGTGTCGGTGGCGTGCGAGTTCAATAGTTTTTTCCCACTTCTTTAGGCGCGTTGGGCATTTTTGAAATGCCCAACGCGCCTAAATAAGTTTTCACTTCAAGAAATAGGTAAATGAAAATATTTTTGTAGGTACTTAAACATTACTGCTGAATAGTGGGTGTACTATAGGTACTTTGAAGAGTACAGGCGTCATGATCTAATGTTGTGTTATAGTTGTTCTCTCTCACTGAGGCGGGTTGGCCTTGGGTGTGTAGATTCACGTTCACTTCACTTTTTTTGCTATGTGTGAGAGATGGGAGCGCTCGTAGCTTAAACTCACATATTCAATGTGCACGTGATTACACACACATCCACGAACAATACGCCTTCGTGAAATAGAATGTCTAAAAATGGAAAACAGCGAACTTTACGGAAATCATACAAAGCAACTTCAGAAAGCTCTAAGACCTGCAAACTTCGTAGCACTAAATACATAATTTATGATACCTCTTTTGACCTGCCTCCTAACGAATTTCTTAACACCATTAATACTACAGGCATCTACAAAAAATATTCTCATACTTATCACTTATCAGTGCAAAACATTAACTTCGAACAAGTGCCCGCAAACCACGGGTTCAGTTTAACCCACATTGAGACAAACTTTAGAAGATTTTATCACTCTATATAACTGCTTAAACTTCTGACGTAAAGTAATCACTTCGAAAACATCCTTCGAACGATAGTTACTGCAAAGTAAATGTTATCCCGAATTCAAATCAAGCAATTAGTCGGATCCATCGATTTCAGATTAACTCCAGACAAAAATAAACCTTAAACCTTGCACATATGTTTTCATTTCCAGACGCAGAAACGAAAGCTTTGCTGAATGTATTCCCTTCCATTTCCAATTTTAAAACGACAGAATTACAGTTCATTTTGAAAGCACCGTTACTTACACAGAAATGAATAAGTATTTCTTTTATACGATTTTGAAGCTTAGTGTGCCAGTTTTAATGTTGAAATCGGATTGTTGGGTGGAATAGGGGTGATACAGGGTGCGGTGAAGTTGTTATCGTGAGTAATTAGTCAAATTAGTGGGGGCTACGTGTTCCGTATAATTGTGGACGGGATGAGTGCGGAATATAAACACGCTCCAATGTTATCTTGATACACGTTACTCAAAGAGATGGAGATTCTTTTGAATTTATGTGTCATGAAATAATCTTGTAGTCTATTAAGTTTTTCAATTTTAATGGAAATACATTAAAAACGAGTGCAGTTCTATTAAAGTGAGTGCATATTTTACTTAAGAATATGGCTTGGATGGCATATTCATGAATATGGCTTGTGTGAGGAGTCGTATGATAGAAACGGGAGTTAGTGATAGCGTGACGGCTGAAAGGACTGAATGGAAGAAAAAAACGTGTTGCGCCGACCCCAAGTAACATGGAATAAGGGCAGGAAGATGATGATGATGGCTTCGATGGCATGAGCTATTTTACTAACGAACGAGATTATACTATATATTAGAGCACACCTAAGCATAGGATCATATTTAAGATCCTAAGCTAAGATCTCTGGGATGGAGGCTGCAAAGCATTTCAGCTGTCTAAAGTAATTAAACCGGCCAAGTACGTGTCGGACTTCGCACATTTAGGGTTCCGTACCGTCCAAATGAGGGAATTATCAAAGAAAAACCTGTTTATTTAAATATATTGTAATAAACGCATAATAAATATTATCATCATATTTCAAGTTCATAGGTCAATAGGAAGTTAAAAAAAATTATGACAGACGACGGCCAGATGGACACGTACATATCAAATGAGGGAAAACAACAATTGGGCGCTGTTTGGACCCTTCGGGTACGGAACCCTAAAAAAAGAAAGTTTTTTTTTTGTAAGTTCTGATTCGATTATTACGAAAAGTATTTCTGTACCTAATATAATTCTACGCTAGCGCTAAGTATTAAAGGGTTATTTGTGTCCCGTATAAAGGCACTTGTGGGATACAAGCGAAGCCTTAGGAAAAACCTAGCAACTAAGTATTGCAAAAAACAATATCATGCCATAGGACCTTTCATTCCAATTTTCGATCACACACCACAAAGAACCTTTTTTTAAAATAGTGTATATTCTGTTTGGAAGTCGGTTGTATTTTTTGTAAAAAAGTTTTTTATTTTCACTTTCAGTTATTATACCCCACAACTAAAACTAAATATTAAAGTTACGCCCGTATTGATAATCTCAATAACAAGGAACATGGAATTTGAACTTACTCGTAATTGGAGGAGACCAAAACGTCATCTATGATTTATATTTTTTGTTTTTGTTGATTTTTTCAAAAAGCGCTGAAGAAATCTTAATAAAATGTATATGGGAGTATACTGTTTTAGGTAAAAAAGAATTTTGAAAATCGGTCCACACTTGACAGAGATATCGGTGAACATACATAAAAAAACATAAAAACAGCCGAATATAGAACCTCCTCCTTTTTTCGAGGTCGGTTAAACGCACAACACGATTATCTTAAACACTCAACACCTAATCACACAACATCCGTGTTCTGTTTCCCTCCCCATCCAACACAAAAACACAGCGAACAATAAAAAAATAACAGTAATTAGTAAAAAAAAGTTGAACAAACAGCATGGAGGAGGATCGATGGCTCTCGAGTGATCTGCTTGTTAGCCGGAGAGCGAGGGACGCTGGAGGGCAAGCGAAACTAGAGGGAGCAGCAAGCAAATAGAATGGAGCAGTGCTAGGATTAAAAGGGGTTATTCCTGTGTTAGTGTGTGGTCTGTCTGTTGAAACATCTATGATTGAAACTCTGTGAGTTTAATGCATGATTTTTGAAGAGAAAATTTCTTTAGGCGCGTTGGGCATTTTTGAGATGGGAAAAAACTAATGAACTCGCGCATCACTCGTAGTGGATTGTTTTCATTTGAAGTGAAAACCAACACCGACACTGACACCGCTACGCAATCGCGTACTGGATTTTGTTTAGGTTTTCACTTCTGTCGGTACTCCCGGAGTGCCAGTTTTGTTATGTGACGAAGGCCTGAGATTGGCCTTCAACAACTTTACATAATACAACTGCAACTAAAGGGCCTCATTTATTAAAAAAATAACCATGTATTTGTTTAAACACATATTATCAGGTTCTTATTAAACACATATTATCAGGTTCTTATTAAACACATATTATCAGGTTCTTATTAAACACAGATTATCAGGTTCTTAATAAACACAGATTATCAGGTTCTTAATAAATACTGATTATCAGGTTCATAGTAAACACAGATTATCAGGTTCTTATTAACACATATTATCAGGTTCTTATTAAACACATATTATCAGGTTCTTATTAAACACATATTATCAGGTTTTTATTTAACACATATTATCAGGTTCTTATTAAACACAGATTATCAGGTTCTTATTAGACACACATTATCAGGTTTTTATTAAACACAGATTATCAGGTTCTTAATAAACACAGATTATCAGGTTCTTATTAAACACAGATTATCAGGTTCTTAATAAACACAGATTATCAGGTTCTTAATAAATACTGATTATCAGGTTCATAGTAAACACAGATTATCAGGTTCTTATTAACACATATTATCAGGTTCTTATTAAACACATATTATCAGGTTCTTATTAAACACATATTATCAGGTTTTTATTTAACACATATTATCAGGTTCTTATTAAACACAGATTATCAGGTTCTTATTAGACACACATTATCAGGTTTTTATTAAACACAGATTATCAGGTTCTTAATAAACACAGATTATCAGGTTCTTATTAACACATATTATCAGGTTCTTATGAAACACATATTATCAGGTTCTTATTAAACACATATTATCAGGTTCTTATTAAACACAGATTATCAGGTTCTTATTAACACAGATTATCAGGTTCTTATTAACACATATTATCAGGTTCTTATTAACACATATTATCAGGTTCTTATTAAACACATATTATCAGGTTCTTATTAAACACATATTATCAGGTTCTTATAAAACACATATTATCAGGTTCTTATTTCAAATTTTTTGCCCGAAAGAAGGGTAGATGTGGGTGGTAAAGTGCTGAATAAACATTTAGTATAGAATAGTTTAGAATAGAATAAATTTAAAGGTGGGTTGTGAGGAGAGCAGTGGTGGCCCAGTGGTAACGGCCGCGACTTACGAGTTATAGGTCGTGAGTTCAAACCCAGGCAGGCGCTTTACTTTTTGTAAATTATTTCATCACCACTGTTCTCAAAACGGTGAAGGAAAACATCGTGAGAAAACCGGCATGTCCTAGAACCACAAAAATCGAAGACATGAGACATCCACCAACCCGCATTGGGCCCACGTGGTGGATTACGGCCCACACCGTCTCACAGAGAGGAGGCCTGTGTCCCAGCAGTGGGGTCATCAAAAGGCTGATGATGATGAAAGGAGGGTTTTTCCTATAGACCATTTAATTTGATAATTAAGTCGTTTGTCATCTTGAATTTAGAATCGACTAATCAGTATTTAAACTAAGCATATGGTTAACGAGTCTTATATATATGGCTGAAACTGTGCAACTTTTTGCCAGCGTGTGTGTTCCCACCTATCTGACCCAGCATTCTAAGCAAGAGTGAACAGGCGTTTTCTAGGCTTACTCGTTCTGTTTTTTTGAGGAGCTCTGGCTAAAGTAATAACAGCCGCACGGGTCGATCCATAAGGTTAAGCTACCCTTGCTGGGGTTGGTCTATGGATGGGTGACCATCTTTACATACCGAGACTCCTCCGTGCCTCGGAAAGCACCTTAAGCCGTTGGTCCCGGCTGCCAATCGTGGATCTTTGACAGTCGTTACGGGTCGTCAGAAGCCCGAAAATCTGACAACCAGTGTTACCAAGGAGTATCGTATTATCTAGTAACTGGGTTGTGGAGGTCAGATATATAGGCAGTCGCTCCATGAAAAATACTGGTATTCAGCTGCATCCGGTTAGACTGGAAGCCGACCCCAAGATAGTTGGGAAAAGGCTAGGCAGATTGATTGACTCGTTCCGTTTTAGACAATAAACCCCAATCGCTATTCATGAGACGAGATCGTGTCCAATGCGGGCTTGTTGTGAAAATAACAGAACATTTGTTGCATCGCACCTTTCAGAAAAGATATAAAGTTAAAAAGTCTTTATTTTGCTGCATAGTTCACATGATAATGTACCGATGGCATTTCTGATGCATTTAAGACTACTTATTCCATTGTGACTGGATTATTTTCTTTTGACTGACAATGAGTCATTACAATTAGGTTAAGACCAAAAAACAATAGGAAATGTATAAAAAAAATGAATGATTGATGAATGTTGACGATGATGAGTGAATGTGTATGTGTGTATGCCCTTTAAAACACAAAAACACTTTCCCAATACGAAACTCAATCAATAAATCACTAGCTCGTTATTTTATTTCGACAAAAAGCGCTGGTAATTGAGGCAAGGGGTGGCAGGATGAAAACACCCGTGAAAATTTAACAAGGAGCAACCCTGGCACCCTAGCACCCCATAACCAGAGGACAGGGCCGTCTTAAACATATTCAGCGCCGGGGTGCGAAACTCAGCCATCACCACCGCTCTTATTAACCTAAATAAATATTTTTATGCTTCATTTATTGATTTCCCTAAACTGTGAACCATTTTTGACATAATTAATGTATTTTTTTTGTGCTTATGCCATTAAACGATACTTTTTTTCTTCTTAATCGATGATGGTGTCCCTGGAGCATTTCAGGTGGAAGCGCCAGGGTAGCCCGCGAAGTTCAGATTTTCTTACGTTTTTTGCAATTTACAGGTTAGTATCAGGTTGTATCTAGGTAAAAATTTGATTCACGGGCGTAGCAGGTATGTATTTATAGAATTATAATAATTAAAATCATCAATACAACTCTCTTAGTTAGAATTGTTGTCGAATGTCATGATTTTATGAAATAGTCACATTTGGCATCAATTCTAACTGGAAGAGTCGTATTGATGATTTTAATGATACAGCGAGGATTACAGAGAAAGTCAGGAATGTTGGGGTAGTAGGTAATAGGGTATTCTCCTGTGTTTATTTTTGTATAATATTTTATATGTAACAACAAATAACACATCTAAGAAATATTTTTCTGAAAACAGCATCAAAATTGGTAGCATTTCAAATTTAATTAGCATTTGAAATACAAGAATGGGGCGTGGTGGGGACATCTCGCTATCTTTTTTGTACGCGTGTAACCTATTGGCGGTGACGTCATACTTATGTGTGTGCATCCTTTTTCTGTTACTTGACAGTTTCCCCTTCCAAAAGATTTGAAAGGTTTCTAACTTGCATAATTTTGAAAGGATTTGAAAAAAAAATCTTTCGACTTGGATAAAGTAACTTTTTGATACAAAAAATAAAAACAGTTGAGTCAAATACCCTATTTATGACTCGCGCCCCCTAGGATTTAGCACCCAGGTGTTTTTGCACCCTTTGCACCCCCGGGTAAAGACGGCCCTGCCAAGAAGCTATTAACATCTTAAATTCGTGTACACTGTGTGAGCTTCGTCGTGTAAACTCACACGGTTCAATACACACACTCCAAATAACTGGAAACAATACGTTTCCAGTTATTTGGAGTGGTTTATTTGTACTTAACGAGCTTGTGTTTATTGGAAAGTACGGAACAATAAAATAAGTTATCGGATTTTCAGTCAATTAAAAACAATAATTAAGAGGACAATAAGTAACTCATTTCTTTGCAGAGCCAAAAAAAAAACTTTAATTTGGTTATACGCGAACAAAGTCAAAACTCATATGAAAGAAGACCCTAAATACATAGGTGCCTACCGGGCTATGATTGAAGTTGTATCCTAAATACACAGTATCTTCGAATATTTACAGAAGTCTTGAGTTTGAAGAGAACATAGATTATCGAATGTTGTCACGTATTATAGTACTTTACGCACGGGATTAGGGATGCTGTTTACGAGTTAACTTGCTAGGAGTTGGCGTTTACAACTTGGTAATAATGATAAGTCGATTATGTTTCTCGAATTTTTTATCTCATCAAATTCTTAATGACTTGTACCTACTGCTGTAAAAGATTGGAATGTAGAGGTATGTTTATCCTCTATTCCAATAGGTATTTTGAAAATGATCTCTTAGACCTTTCTGGGGAATTTACAGCCAATAGGTACTAGTACGTCCAGCAGGTTAAGCTTGCCGTGGTTGGTCCATGGATGAGTGACCATCTTTACATACCGAGACTTCTCCGTGCCTCGGAAAGCACGTTAAGCCGTTGGTCCCGGCTGTCAATCGTAGATCTTTGATAGTCGTTACGGGTCGTCAGAAGCCCGAAAGTCTGACATCCAATCTTACCAAGGGGTATCGTATTACCCAGTAACTGGGTTGTGGAGGTCAGATAGGCAGTCGCTCCATGTAAATTACTGGTATTCAGCTGCATCCGGTTAGGCTAGAAGCAGACCCGAAGATAGTTGGGAAAAGGCGCGGGCAGATGATGAGGTACTAGTACGTATGTTTTGGTAAACTGTGCAGATGCTATCGTAAATTTGTGCCGTGAAATAATCATATTTAGAGTGTCCAACGGGGCTCTGCAAGCTAGCTTCGGCTTCTGAGCAGGGTTCTGAGAATGTGAAAGACACATATTACTGAATTATTATAAATTATATGTGTCTTCACTCACTCATCACTTCTTAGAGAGATTTTCTAGTCTCGTTGACTATTGATTCATCACGCTATGACTTTTACTCGTTTACCTATTTTGTGCCGACCCTACACAAGCGAAAACACTTTTTCTTGGTAGCTTCAGCAAAGTTGTCCCTCAGTATTTTCTTTTTTATTTTCTTCAAATTGCCTACGTCACGCAATCGTCTACGTCGCTACGAAGATGACTGTCGTAGCGCTACGGAGTTACGTCGCTACGAAAGTGCTACGAAAGAATACCGCTCTAATGACTTGAAGAAACACGCTAATGGCCCGTTTTTGTTTGTACTTTTTATGACGAGTAACTAAGTTGATTTTGTTTCTAAGATTAAAAACCTGATACGATCAATTCTGAGCTTCAAATGGTTTTAGTTTGCAAGGTATTCGGTTACTGGATTCGTTTAATGATAATTACAACTCTAGATTCCCACTGCTAGATTTTAATTTTTTCAGTAGGTACATCATTTTCATCTTTGATCTAATCATTTCTCTGTTGATATAATATTATCACTAAATCACTATGCATAACTAACATCTGATCCATTGAACAAAGAGCGAGCGACAGTAAGCTTAGTGTTCAATTTGATGCTCGGGTCAGGATGAGGGCTGCTGTCTCCTCTTTTGGTTCGGGTTTTGGGTTCGGTTTGTACTTCAATGAATGGATTTTAATTTTCTATTAGAAAGACGTTTAATGTTTAAAATAATGTTACATTGGTTATCGGACGAATCAAAGAGAATTCGTTTTTTTTTTATATGAGAAAAATATGGTGGCGCGTAATATGCAGAATCTATCCGTATCCGTGTGAAGTTGGTGAGCGACGCTTCGCGATGATTGGCCGCCATGCTTTACAATGATTGGTCGATGTCACTCACAAACACGACGTCGGCGACAACTTCAGGTCACCATCATCCTTCTTCACACTGGTAGATGGCGCAGGCGGTAACACTTAACTCTGTCTAGCACTGCTTTACCAGTATTCTGATGGGACTCCCACCTAGGTACCCTTTTTAGTAGGTACTCTTGTCCACTCTATAGATGGCGTACAAATGAAGGCGTTTTTCCCGATATTACAGATGCCACACAAAATAAGGTTTATTACTAGACCACAGATGGCGCTGTTGCAAGAAGATCTTATTCCTCAATTGAACAAATAAATACATAATTTATGTCCTATTTATAAAAAATATATTCACAAAAAAATTACCTAACTTAATCTAAAATATGGCGTCGAAAAATTCCTACACATTGCTGTCGGCTGGTAATGTGCCCAAAAGGCTGGCGGCATTGCCACGTTGTATGGCAATGCTTATCCTCTATCCATGTCAACAAGGCGTTTAGATATATCTTTAAATAATTTGTGAGCACTCGGATCCCACGATCCGAGAGTTTCAACCCTAAACGGCTCGAAAATATAATTACCAACAAGGTTATTATATTTCCGCCGCTTGAGGTTTTCAGCAGCCGCAGCGGCAGCGCCAGCACAGCACGATGAGCTCGGAAGATGGGATGGCGCAAGAGTATCGACACAAGTATCGTCCCACACTTAAGGCCTACCCATCTTCCAAGGAATCAAAGACATGCCGTCCGGTCTCTTGCCATCGTCGCGTGCCAGGCCATGGGGTTCTAATACAGCCGGAATGCCGACGGCGACAAGAGCACGTCGGATGATGTTGTTAATATTCGTGTGCTGCGCTATGTGACCCGCACTTCAGCTGCATGACAGGCCGTGGTGTCCAAGGCTGTTGACAACTTCACCACAGTGGCAGCGATGAGGAGAACAACAAGGAGCGCCGAGACGTAAGGAAGCAGCGAGGCGGAATGTAGTGTCGTCAAGCATGGTGCCTATGCTCGACGACGGTAGTGCGTGAAGCCAGAGACCCGACTCCCACTCATCCACAGCTAGCAGTCGTGCAAGCTCTGCAGTAGCAGCGACAGAGGCAATAAAATTGTCTTGAACTACTCTGCAGAGCGGCTCAACCCCCCGTCTCTGGAATGATGGGTTGCCGGGCGGGTTTGAGTTCGGGCAAGCGAGTCTCCAGGTGGCCATAGCCTCGGTGAAGCACGGTACATCAAAATCAATCAGGGAGGAAGCTAAGATATTCCTGATTCATTTCTCAGTGCCGTGAACCGAGGATATGAAAGCCGGTAAACTAATACTAGTAATTTTGTGGACGCCGAGACCTCCTATACGGATGGGAAGAGTAGCCTGAGCCCTGAGAGAGTAGATTTTTTTTTAACATCCGTTCATGAATTCATCATTCGCATATTTTTCCAATTCGAACAAAATCGGTGAAGATACATAAAAAAAAAACATACATACAGTGGAACATAGCACCTCCTCCTTTTTTGGAGTCGGTTAAAAATCGTTTCTTATTTGTATCAAACAAAGCAGGAATGGACCTATTCAACCATTTAACTTTACATGGCAGTCTCTATCTAACACAAAAGTAAAAATACATAAAATACGAGTATATTTCACTTGAGGAAACTGACCTTTCCGCGCGACCTTTTCGAATCCTCGTGTAGCGTGTGCTATGTAAAATGTGTTTTTATAAATGTTATAGCAACAATGTAAAGCCTTCTAAAAGGTTGCTAAGCGCTTGTAGCTCGGTTGCGGAATAATGTACTTACTTTGTAACAGTTTATGAGATTTTAGCAAAGTTTAAAGCAAGGTTGCGTCGTTCGTATCTCTCAGTCTCTCTCATGCCTGCCTTTTCTCAACTAAGTTACTATCACCTTCCAGTCTAACCGGTACCAGCTGGATACCAGTTTTTTACACCTGCCTATGTGACCTCCACAACCCAGTAACTGGGTAACATGTCATCTGCCTGTTTAATGTCCCCACTGCTGGGGCACAGGTCTCCTCTCTGTGAGAGGGTGTGGACCGTAGTCCACCACGCGGGCCCAATGCGGATTGGTATGTCACGTGTCTTCGAAATTTTGGTTCTAGAACATGCCGGTTTCCTCACGATGTTTTCCTTCATCGTTTTTAGAACAGTGGTGATGAAATAATTTACACAAAGTAAAGGCGCTTTACTTTGTGTAAATTATTTCATCACCACTGTTCCTGGGTTTGAACTCACGACCTAAAACTTGTAAGTCGCGGCCGTTACCACTGGGCCACCACTGCTCATAACGGATAACATAATAGAGACCCCTAATCAAGACTGTTTGAGTGGATGATGGGTTATTACGACTACCCGTGACGACTGTGAAAGATTTATGTAAATGACAGTCGGGACCAACAGCTTAACGTGCTTCCTAAGGCTCGGAGGAGTCTCGGTATGTAATGGTTGGTCACTCATCCACCGACCACCCTCAGCAAGCGTTGCTTAACCTTGAAGATACGGGACAATCTTTCACAAAATAACAAATGCAGATGTTATTTGGTGAACTCTTGACAAAACACAGAAATCACCATTTTTGTGCCGCACTAATATTTGAATATCGAAAACGAAGAGACATACATGTCTCGAAGAGACATACATGTCTCTTCGAGAGGCGGATTACGTTTTCGATTCCACTCACATGCTAAACAAGAAAGACAAGAAGATAGGTCAAAAGTAACGTAGTGAGTTATTAGCAATAAAAATCTTACAACATTTCCACAGTCAAGCAAAAAGACGTTTCCACGTTAAAAGTCCGAATACGAAATTTTGGCGATTTCGCTAATTTATGTGATTTTTCAGTTAAAATAATGTATTTTTAGAAGTTTTAATGCATAAAATGAAATACCAATTTTCAATTACGATCTAATGTATGAGCTAGTCTATTTTTTTTATTTTTATTATAATTTCGATTAATCGACCACAAACCGATGACGGTTCTGTGAATTAAAAGGTTTAGAATATCATATAATTACGAATCGTTTTGACGTCAAAAAGGTTTAAAAATAGAATGTATTGTTGTGAAAGTCGTCTATACAATGTATGCATCACTTTTTGTCACTTTTGTTTGTACAATTTTTGAGTAAAAAATATTTGACTTAGTCACATTTTAGAGAAAATGGGTGAACTCTCATTCATAAAATTAAAACAGCAAAAAATAAACTTTAGTTCAAAATCATTTCATTTCCTGCGAAAAATGTGTAAAAATTACAAAAATTTGGCAATAAACAATCTTTAAAACAACGATGAAACATGAATGAGATAGACTCGAAGCTTGCGTCGCCTATTATAATTAGAGATTTGGTCTCTAATTATAATAGGCGACGCAAGCTTCGAGTCTATCTCATTCATTAGATCATAATTGAAATGATCTTTGATTATGTGCATTAATACTTATAGAAGTACATTTTTTAACTGTAAAACCACGTCTGTAAAATCACGTAAATCAGCGAAATCGGCAAAATTATGGTCTCTAAACTCGGTTAAAAAGTTTCGCCACTACCTCACTAGATGGCGTTGTAAGGTGAGCGCCGATTCCTGAATCGCGCTATGGTTTCGTTACTGGCGAAACATGACTACCGCGCAGCGCGATTGAGCAACTAACAGACAGACAAAGATCCTATAAGGTTTCTGTTTTATTTTTTTGGGTGGATTGTTATTGTAACAAATAATAATCACATCATCAATAAATAATCATTGATTGAATACGAGACTTTTAGCATTCTTGTATGTTTGTTATTTAATCCATTTTTCTGTAATGTGCGTTATATCTGTGCAGAATAAACAATTTTTCTTTCTTTCTTTCTTTTCTTTCTTATTACGATATTCAATGAATTTATAAATGTAGAGTAGATGCCAGATGGACACTTTTTGTAGCATACAATCAGTGTTCATTTTTGATTTTATCACAATATTCACAATGTGGAAAGCATGCACGTCTGTAAAAAAATCCTTCACAAAACGGTCATCAACGCAGTCTGTAAAAAATATACAAGAATATTGCTGGGAAGTGATTCCCAGACCTACAACAAATTTTACCTTTTTAGGGTTCCGTAGTCCTAGCAAGGTCAAGGAACCCCTATACATAGATGACATTTTGGTTTCCTACAATTACGAGTATGTTCAAATGCCATGTTATAGGGGTTATCAATTCGGGAGTAACCTGAATATTTATTTGTTAAACCCCAGGGTTTAATAACTAAAAAGTGGAAAATAAAAAAAAAAATACAAAAAATTGACCGACTTCGCAAAAAGAAAATATGATACAAATTGAAAAATAACTTAAATTTCGGAAGTATTATTCAATTTGTATTATATTTTATTTTTTGGAAGTCGGTTGTATTTTTTGTAAAAAAGTTTTTTTTGTATGGGTATTCATGCGATAAGGAAAGAATGAAATTCTTTTTTTTTGGCCGTACATGTAAAGTGGAGATGTTTTTTTTTATCTTGTCTTTGTAGTGTGGGGTATCGTTTGATAGGTCTTTCAAAATCATTGCGAGGTTGTGCAGACTATTTTTCTACTCAGTGATTCGTTTGCGAAATAGTAGGGGACTTATGAAATCAGCGTTTTGTGTGGAGAATTCTTAAAAAAGTTGCATTTTTCATACTAACATTTTCTTCATTTATTAATTAACTATGAACACTACACTAGAGCAGTGGTGGCCCAGTGGTAACGGCCACGACTTACAAGTTGTAGGTCGTGAGTTCAAACCCGAAAACATCGTGAAGGAAAACATCGTGAGGAAACCGGCCATGTACTAGAACCAAAAATTCGAAGACATGTGACATCCACCAAACCGCGTTGGGCCCGCGTGGTGGATTATGGCCCACACCCTATCAGAGAGGAGGCCTGTGCCCCAGCAGTGGGCACATTGAAAGGCTGATGATGATGATGATGATGATGAACACTAATGTTTTAAAACTTTAATGCAAAAATGTTTAAAAACTAAGATACCGTATGCCACTTAGATTAAGCAACAAAAATAAGTTTTGGCTAAGTTAAATCTCGATAATTTCTGCTTACAGAGTCAGTCAGTAAAAGTATTTTTTTTTGTTTATAAAACCATAAGTAATAAGGTTTTTTTTACTATTAGCAGTTGTTTATGACGGTCATTATTCGATATAATATCAAGCAATGGATGAATATTTTAATTCATAGAAGTGACGAGGTTTTCTATGTGTGAGAAAAAAACACCAATTTCATAGAGGGGACCCAATATATATAAAAAAACATATAAAAATATAAAAAATAGTAGCCTACCGGTATCGGGAACAGGGTCCAAGCTACCGGCGGTCAGGGCTCCAGAGAGAGAAACCGCCTAACAAAGCGAGCCGTGTCCGGAAGGACCCATTATTAAAAGTGATATTTTTTTGTTCGAGTCGAGCGTCCAAGCCCACAGTTCGCTATTATAAACTACCATCACGAATTTATTTAGAATTTTCAAGCCAATAGTTTAGCTTTTAGGGGGGAACGGTCGACTCGAACAAAAAAAAAACAGTTTAATATTTCCCAAATGAATTATTGAATCGAAAAATAGTCTTTCTAAACCCCGCAGTGATTTAGAAAGCCCTATCCAACGATACCCCACACATTATGATAGGCGAGAAAAAAACCAACCCACTTTATATGTATGCAAACATAAAAAAAATGTTTTTCAATTATTATTTTTTGTTCCATGCAAAATTGCAGACAAGCTAAGTGACTGTTAGTACTTTCCAGTACTAACAGTCACTTAGCTATGCCTCGGACGGACAGACGGACAGACCGAAACCATAAAGGTTTCTTGTCCTTGTTAGGACTACAAATTATACCCTTTTTTTGTGGTTTGTGAAATCATCCAGTGACTTCTCCCGCTCTCGGCGATCGGACGGCGAGCTACCCATTACTCGCCGTCCGCAGGCCCGCGTGACTACGAAACTCTAAAAAGGGGTGAACTTAACATTTCTGCGTAACCCTTCGGGGAATTTTTCTAAAAGGTTCCTAAGCGTTTCTAGGTTGCAGAATAGTGAACTAACTTTGTAACATTTTACGAGGTTTTAGTTGGATTTTTTTTTTTTTTTTGTTTTTTTGTTTTTTTTTTTGGGGGGTGGGAAATCATCCAATGACTTCTTCCGCTCTAGGGTGGAGCGGAAGGGTGTGTCAGACTCTTACTGACTAAAACCCACCCCTGTTCCTCCCTGCCTCGAGTGCCCGGGGGCGAGGTAACTCTTTCGAATTTATCCTCCACCCCCGGGCAGGCACCGGCCGTGGCAGGCCCCTTCCTTTGGCTGACAACTCTTTGAGGCGCGCGTGGAACACTACGCGCCGTCGACTCTCGGGCCTGGTGCTGATCGGACGGCGAGTTACCCACTACTCGCCGTCCGCAGGCCCGGGAGGTTTTAGTTGGATGGAAAGTAAGTTTAATTGAAAAGTTCAGTCTAGTGTACCTGAGTGGGTGCCTAGTGCGAAATTAGTTGTTTTACCTTGTTAGCGCTAGTAAAGCTAGCTCCTTGCCGAACTTATCTATACGTAATAACTTTGGAGTAAGTTTGGCAAGGACTACGCTTGTTATTATTTATATTATATTAATTAGTATCTAGGGCAAATTTCTCGCAGAACAGATGGGTCGAAGGGGAAGAAAAGTTCTGGAGTGGCGACCGCGTACCTACTGGAAGTCGCAGCGTTGGAAGGCCTCCCACAAGGTGGACCGATGACCTGGTGAGGGTCGCAGGTAGTCGATGGATGCGAGACGCACAGGACCGGTCGTTGTGACGACACTTTGGGGAGGCCTATGTCCAGCAGTGGATGTCTTTCGGCTGAAATTATGGTGATTATGATGCCTATTACTGGGTTAAAAAAAAACCAGACGATAATTGCAAAAACGTAAACGTTAACTTTGAAATAAACCTAGTATTTTTAGGAAAGTTATGAGTATAGCTTTATTTATGAACTTTCATTCATTCTTTGTTATTTACAGAATTTCATAGAAGGTACTTTTATAAGGCAGAGGGTTTGAGTGTTTCGGTGATGTTTTATTGCTATCATATTTATCCACATGTATTTTGCGCCATCTTTGCTATACTGCCCAAAAAAGGAGTATAAAATTGTTTTTTATATCATATCTGCAAAACACAAACTTAAAGCATTCATGTATTTCAAATAAACCATTTATGGGCACTTTTGAATTGTCAATAAGTCGGTCAGTCAGAAAGATGAAGCTAATTATCAATAAGTCGGTCAGTCAGAAAGATGAAGCTAATTGTCAATAAGTCGGTTAGTCAGAAAGATGAAGCTAATTGTCAATAAGTCGGTCAGTCAGAAAGATGAAGCTAATTGTCAATAAGTCGGTCAGTCAGAAAGATGAAGCTAATTATCAATAAGTCGGTCAGTCAGAAAGATGAAGCTAATTGTCAATAAGTCGGTCAGTCAGAAAGATGAAGCTAATTGTCAATAAGTCGGTTAGTCAGAAAGATGAAGCTAATTATCAATAAGTCGGTCAGTCAGAAAGATGAAGCTAATTGTCAATAAGTTGGTTAGTCAGAAAGATGAAGCTAATTGTCAATAAGTCGGTCAGTCAGAAAGATGAAGCTAATTGTCAATAAGTCGGTCAGTCAGAAAGATGAAGCTAATTATCAATAAGTCGGTCAGTCAGAAAGATGAAGCTAATTGTCAATAAGTCGGTCAGTCAGAAAGATGAAGCTAATTGCACATTCCAAGGCGTAGATCTCTATGGAGAAGAACGTGCAAGAAACTCCATGGACACTCTTTTATATTATGATAAGTATTACAAAAATCCTGCTTAGGTACATATAACATGGTTACCCAAAAAGTCACACTGTCTGTGAAAAAACTATTTCTAATTACCACAATCCAAGCATGTTAAAGCATAATTAAATGTAAAGCCCCTTTTGTCTTAATGTTACTAATAAAATGTAAATAAAACCCCTTTGTCTCTGAGTTAGTAGTTCTGTGTTGAACAGACTTATTAGGACAATTAGGGAATAACCCAGTGGTGCTTTAGGCGGATTCTGTGTCTATAGCCGGCACGAGTACACAGAGGTAATTTACTTTACATTAGGACAGGGGATGATATTTGTAAAGGAATGTTAAATGTAAATACTTTCCGCTATGGGACGACTTTTTGACATTTCAAAAGTTCCTGTAAATAGTTTATTTGAAATAAATTCATAAATTCTTTGAGTTTGTGTTTAGCAGTCGGACAGAAAACAATTATTAAATTGTTTAACTAAGGTATTAACCTTAGTTCTTTTTGGGCAGTAATGCAAAGATGACGGACAACACATATGGATAAATATGAAAGCAATATAACATCACCAAAACACTCGAACCCTCCATCTTATAACAGTACCTTCTTTTTAAGAACTTCCGTTAATAACAAAGAAAGAATGAAAGTTCATAAATAAAGCAATACCCATAGCTTTCATAAAGATCAGTTAACGACTTGTGTCTGGTTTTTCTTATTTTGAAAGCCAGTAATAGGCATAATAATCATCATCATTTCAGCTGAAAGACATAGGCCTCCCCCAAGTGTTCACCCCCGCGACACTCTCCAGGTTATCGGTCCACTTTGTGGGAGGCCTTCCAACTCTACGTTTGCCGGTACGCGGTCGCCACTCCAGAACTTTTCTTCCCCATCGACAATCTGTTCTGCGAGAAATGTGCCCTAGATAATTATATAATAGAAATAATAGCAAGCATTATTATGTTCATATAAATACATAGAGGAGTAGGTGAACAGACAAAATATACTTTATTGTTCACCAAAATTGTAACACTACTCTTCTTAATTGTTAGGTATGTAATTACAATTGGCAGTCTTATCTCTAGATGGGCTGGGCGAAGTGTTGCATGATTTAAACAATTATCTAATTAGACGAATAAAATGGGTAATTGTATCAAAACTAATAATTTCGATCTAACGTTTTTAATTTAATACCTAGCAGCTACACAGATCTATACAATAAAAAATAATATTAGTGTGAGTGTAATTACAAAGAGCAGCTGCACTAAAGAAAAATGTTTACAGAACAGTGCCCGCATGTATGTGGCTACTAAATTATAATAACTGCAGTACTTGTCAAAAATACACAGTTTACATAACCGCACAAACACTATATAGTTACGAACTCTGCACGAGCTCTACATAGAGCCGCAAAACAGCACACTTCCTAAAACTGCACAAAAGCTACGCGATAACAAATATGAACACAAACTCTACGAGAGCTCTACATACAGCGCTACATAGCTATATATAGAGCTCGTTAACGAACATCGTTAGTGCTAGTTTTGTGGTCGTTGTACAGTCAACAAAAGAGATGTATCCAGGCATAAATATTCATATTTTTACTATATACAAGCCGATAGTGCAGTCACGTAGAAAGCTGGTAGTTGGCGCCAGTGCCAGAGCGTTTACAAGTGTCGGTTCGCGCAGGTTGTCAGCGCAGGCGCCCGACTTTTTCATGATTTTTGTAAGAACCAGCTGTTTGATTTCATAGTGCTTGTAAACGCTGTTTGATACAGCGTTTACAAGCACTATGAAGCTCGGCACTGCATGAAGTGCGTACTGGTTGGCGCTGGCAAACCAGCGCCAGTTACCAAATTTGTTGTGCCAGTTACCAAATTGTGTGACTGTTTTGGTGTACAATAAAGTTTTATTCTAATCTATTCTAATTTTTGTGCCATTAAAGGACAAAGCTTCGCGTACAGAAAATTCACGAATATTGTTACTTGCTTGCTCAAGGTGGATTGGTGATTGACCTTTTTATATTTAAAATTTGTGAAACATGAAGTATCATGTAAAAGATTCAGCACAACCAATCATTGTTTTGCTCAAGTTGCTGCAAGTTAGCTGCTTGTATACTTTTAACTTTGTTTGACTGTACTATGTAGAACTCCGGGTAAATTCGAGATCATAATTTCACTCTTTGTTTTCTTTTAGTTCCTGTTGTTATATGGAAATTTACAATTATAATGAAGTAGAGCAGAAATTTTGGTGTAGGGAAAAATAATAGGTATTATATTTTTCCAAGAGTGATTTTAAAAGCTACTATTTGTACTCTGCTCCTAAAAGGACACTATTCTAATCTTTAACTTATCTGCTTTGTATGTGTTATTTTCAAAGACCGAAATCACTCAATGAGCGAAAAAATTGCCCACAACGCGTTAAAGGCTCAATTACACAACCCAATTTCAAGGGAGCCCATTTAGGGACACTCTAACTAGGAAGTTGGAAGCCAGCGATCACACTACACTAAATTGAACTCCTAAATCGGAATTTTAAATCAGAGTCCAGTGTTGCCAACTCCTACAAATTCGAGCTGCTAGACAGAATTATACATTTTTGAAAAAGAAGTGTCGAGTTAACAAAAAAAAAATGTATTACTGGCCCTAAAATTGTTTTGATTTGTACTCCTAAAGTCGGCAGATAAGTTGCTAAACCATTTTTGTCGTCAAATCTTATTTGTTGTAGCTAAGATTTACACAAAAGTCGTAATTTTTAGCGAAAAAGTCGCTAAATTGGCAACACTTGGCGCTTAATCGTAGCGATGTGATTACACTACCCTAAATCGTAGACAATTTAGGAAGTCAAAAATCGTGACCTTCCAATCTCACTAAATCGGACTCTAACTGCTTACACCTCCCCATTTCCTAAATTGGTTCCCTTGAAATTAGATAGTGTTATAAGCGCTTAAGGCTTCTGTAAAAAGCCACATCACGAATTTCACATCGTGTCACTAAAAAAACGTCGTATGTCGGCTTATCTTACTTGCTACCGTCGTCAGCACATTGCCGACTGAATTTAGAATGCCTGGGTATTCTATAGGATCTATTGGATCGTACAGATTCCCAGTAACACACCTATTTCGTGATGTGGTTGCATCAGTTAGGGCTCAGAACGCGTAATGGATTTTTTTCATTGTCACAACGCGTCACTGATTTTTTTTTAAATGACATGACGCGAGTAGTGTGATGTGGGTCATGTAGGTGGTTGAAAGAATTCACAACTCGTTATGTGCCATTATTTCACTCATTGAGCGATTTCGGTCTTTGAGCGAAACATATCTGCCCCCTTAGCCAAAATACATTTCTGTTAACATTAAAGCTAACGCTTCGTGCAAAATGTATGGCAACGACGTTTTGCACGAAGCGTTAGACAGAGAACTGTCACGTGACTCACGCCCAGTAATGTCATTGCCATACATTTTGCACGAAGCGTTAGCGTTAACGTTAACAGAAATGTATTTTGTCTAAAGGCTCTTGAACTGTTAAACCATTAGCCTAAAAACCATTAGCCTAAAAAGTTTCCCTTCCTTCCCTTGGGTCATGCAGAGGCGTCTACACAATTATATGAGATGGATGGGCAGTAGCAACTTTTCGTGTTAAGTCCCAGAGGATCGCAGAGGTCAGAGAGCACTCTATCCCCATCCCTCCGGCCCTCTCTGCTACAGCCGTTCGGCGGAGAGCCTGTAACTTTAAACGTGAACTTCAAATATGTCGCTAGATTTGCTACTATATCATCACATCTCTCCTGGATAGGGCTATGCAGACATTTTTAGAACGACCAAATTTCGCCAGTTATGTTCCCATGTTACAGGTTGCAAGATTAGATAACCTTAAAAATGACACTAGTTTTGCTATAAATTAAGTCCTCGGTAGAGTTCGAAATCCCACTTTTTCTCAACACGCAAATCAGCCAAGATATCTAAACACAACAAGCTATCAAACAGAATAACAAGGAAGATAAATGTAATATTAAGGCAGCCGCATACTCCCAGCATCTCAAGCGAATCACATCCCGTTAACGTGCCCGCAAATCCTTCTTCTGACTACCTCAGCGCTGCGGCTGCGTACCTGCGTGATCTGCGTCGTCTGCGGCGACATCACACCGCGGTGCGTTGCGTCGTTCTCACCGTGCAGTCGCACCTGCGATCGATCGCACCTGCGTTACCGTGGCAACGCCCCGAGCGCCCCGAGCGCCCCGAGTGCCTCAGGACACAAAGCGAGCGGAAGCGGGAGCGATACACACTAGATGTAGCAGGAGGGCTTGTCAGACTCTTATGGTGCTTGTACACGGAGCAAGTAACTGCCATGGAGCAAGTAATAGCATGGGTTATTTACGCGAGCAGTACCTATATAGATGTACAAGTTAATCGCTTGTGCTTGTACATGGTGCAAGTATCTGGTACAAGCAAGGCGCTGGCTACTTGCGTCACAGCCAAGAGGCATGCCTCTTTACAAAAACAGAATTGAAACAAAACAACAATTAAACTTATACGGGAAGCCCGCGCGCGTCGCAGATCCCGCGGGTTACTTGCGCGAGTAGCTCGCGTTGGTACATGCTCGAGTCACTGGACCCGCTCACCACCTTTCCACGGAGCATATAACCTGCGCAAGTGCATCAACATCATGCACCGTGTACAAGCACCATAACTGACTAAAAACTTTATTTACAAAAAAAAAAACAACCGACTTCCAAAAAAAAAAATACAATAAAAATTTACTTAATTTCGTAATTTAGTGAATTTTCTTTTTTGGAAGTCGGTTGTTTTTTTTTGTAATTTATTTTTTATTTTTCGCTTATTAGTTGTTATACCTCAGAACTAAAAACCCCAATAAAATGGAACGTGGAATTTAAACATACTCGTAATTGGATTAAACCAAAACGTCATCTATGTATACATATTTTTCGTTTTTGTTCAGTTTTTCAAAAAGCGCTGAAGCAATTTCCATAAAATTTGTATGGGACCACCTCGGGAGTGTATTCTTTCGGATAAAAAAAGAATTTTACAAAACGGTCCACAACTGACAGAGAAATCGGTGGACAAAAAAAACATTCATACGGTCGAACATAGAACCACCTCCTTTTTCGAAGACTACAATAATATATAGGGTATAGACAGGCAACTCTGTCTTTTTTAATTTACAGTACGAAGCGCCCTCTATCCGCCAGATACTAGAACACACGTCAAGATACACACACACATGGACATGGATTAAAGCCATATATAAATAGCTATAATTCAATCAATCTGCCCGCGCCTTTTTCAAACTATCTTGGGGTCAGTTTCCAGTCTAACAGGATGCTGCTGAATAACAATATTTTACATGGAGCGACTGCCTATCTAACCTCCACAACCCAGTTACTGGGTAATACGGTATCCTCTTTATTTTTTTTGGGTGGTGGGAAATCATCCAATGACTTCTCCCGCTCTAGGGTGGAGCGGAAGGGCGTGTCAGACTCTTACTGACTAAAACCCACCCCTGTTCCTCCCTGCCCTGAATGCCCAAGGGCGAGGTAACTCTTTCGGTAAGACTGGTTGTCAAACTTTCGGGCTTCTGACGACCCGTAACGACTGTCAAAGATCCACGATTGACAGCTGGGACCAACGACAACGTGCTAATATATATAGCTATAATTACTGATATATATTTACAGTGAATGTTTACCTAAATTATGCGGTTACATTGGTTGGACGACACTTCAAATAAATAATAGCAGTTTGTTATTTTTACAAAATTTATTTTATCATAAATATTTACAGACATTGGTGTTGATTCTGTTATGCACAAACTAAACTTAATTTAGGCTATTGCTATCTTTTTCTCTCTAATAAAACAAGAAAAGACGGACGTAAATTAGAGCTGTCACATTTAGTTAACTAATATTTCCATACAAATTAAGGGTACACGTAAAAATATGTCTAAAAACACGGCGAAGCGCAAGGCGTAAACTAGTTTGACATCTCTAACTTAGTGCATAGCTATAGCCGTCCTTTTCTCGCACTGCCTTTTAGTAAAAGATAGCAATTCTCTAATTTTAGTTTAGATATTGAACAAGAGAATCCGTACCAAGGTAGGTACTCGTATTACAAGACCTTATCCTCTTCCTTCCTTTATTTTTGGAGTAGTGCCTTTAGATGTTTCCTTCACCACCTGCATAGGGTCACCTTTATCCGAAATTGTAATTTCAAACACAAATTTGAATGCTGTGGTTTTAGTCATTTTTTTTGCAAGATTATATTTTTTCTTAAAAGCCACTCGAGCACTGTCACAGTTGTCGAGCTGGTTTAAAAGAGATCTAAATTCATTGTGATTCGTTGTTTCGTTCATTTCATTGCAAAAGAAAATCAACACGGAAAATACAGAAAAAAAAACAGAAAATAACTGTCACGTCTGCGCTGAGCCGCTGACAGACATTAAAATTTGCAATTCAAGTGTTACCATTGCAATAATAATAAATTACCATAAATTTAATAAAAAGTCTTTATATTAAAATATTGATTTCATGTTTCCAATCGGTTAAAAATTTCACAAACATAGTTTGACGAGCATGAACTTAATTTTTTTACTACTCCAATCTAAAATGATGCAATGATTATCTTTTTTTTCTTACTGAGTGTAATACCATCTCCCTGCACTATTTTTATATTGCAACACAGTATTTTTATTTTGGTATCCTAGGTAGAGATGGCGCTGTTCTTAATAAATAAATACGAAATTACGAAATGTTCCAAGTTTCCATAGCATGGTTAAAAAGTTATTAAAAAAAACTAAAAAAGAAAGTATTGGAATTACAAATGTTAGGAGATTCAATTGTTATACGTTCATACATTCATGAAATTTACCTAGTGATATTAAATTAAGTTCATCGTATGATTATTATCTAGCTAGATCTCTTTATGCATTTATTCCATAAATAAAGATTGTTATTTGTTACAATAACAATCTACCCAAAAATTACTAAAAGATTAGAACCCTTATAGTTCTTTGTCTGTCTGAGTTGCTCATTCACGCCGCGCGGTAGTCATGTTTCGCCGGTAACGAAACCATAGCGCGATTCAGGAATCGGCGCTCACCTAACAACGCCATCTAGTGAGGCCGAAGCGAACTGTTCAGCGATTATAAAAATGTTAGACGCACTTATCTAAGGAGTTTGATTTGTACTAAATAAGGAAACTATACGTGAATTATTATGTTGGAGTATTTAAATTTAACTTGTATCTCTCCACCTAAATACTGGATACTACTAAATACTTTGAAACAATACATAAAATTTCATAAACACTAAATATTTTGTAACAAATATTTGTTTGAAACTTATTGCAGTTTTTTTCCGTGTACCATGTTCAATTTTTGTGCAAACAAAAAAATGTAAAAGTTGAATTTCCGTTATTAATTATATTATATATTTTTTTTACTAATTTAATACTCTGTATTGGCATCAAACTATGATCCTTACTGTAATTAGGCTCTGCCCGGGGGTGGAGGATAAATTCGAAAGAGTTACCTCGCCCCCGGGCACACCCTTCCGCTCCACCCTAGAGCGGAAGAAGTCATAGGATGATTTCCCACCCCCCAAAAAAAAAAAAAAAAAACAAAAAAAAAAAAAAAAAAAAAAACTGTAATTAGGCTAAGTGGGTACATGCATGTAAATCGTGAAACTAATGACACCCAAACTAGGCAATGTCCTGTATCTCAGGTGTCAGCGTTACTTCCTAGTTAGTCACAAATTTAGCCAAAATAAGTTTCTGCTGATTAAAAACAAATGAAAAAAAAAATCTCAGTAACAGAGGTACTTCAATGCATGTGTCACGACCTGATTGTAACTACGTCAGTTGCATTCAGTTAGACTGAAGGCTGACCCGTTTTATTATTATCGTAGTACTAGCTTCACCCGCGTTGAAAAAACTTCCCAAGGGAACATGCTCCTGGGATAAAAAAGTGTCATATGTGCTATTCCAGATTATAATCTATCTCTGTGCCAAATTTCATCCAGATCCGTTTAGCCGTTCTGGCGTGATTGAGTAATCCATCCAAACTTTTACATTCATATTATTTTTAAGATGCGCCATATTTAGCGCACATATATTGATTCCTTGTTTTTTTTCCCATGGTTAACGACCGTATAGGGTTTCTACATTTATTTTTGTAGCATTTTGCTAGGGACTTTATTATTATTTCGTTTATTCATTTTTTAAACATATTAAATACATTTTTAAATATTTCTTAAAAAAGAATATATAAAAAACATTTAAAAATATAAAAAATAGTAGCCCACCGGTATCGGGAACAGGGTCCAAGCTACCGGCGGTCAGGGCTCCAGAGAGAGGAACCGCCTGACAATGCGAGCCGTGTCCAGAAGTACTGCTTTCTGAATCAAGCCCTTGATCCAGCCGCCTAACGAGAGCCTCCTGAGGTGTTGATCGAGGCTCGTGGCTATTAAGCCATTGGCTGACACGACTATCGGTACAATGATCGCTGAGTCCACATCCCACATGTCGACAACCTCGCGAGCCAAGTCAATATACTTGATTTGTTTATCTTTCTCGGCTTTCACGAGGTTCTCGTCATGTGGGACGGTAATGTCAACAATCATTGCACGCCTCTCGATTCGGTCCACCACCACTATATCAGGCTTATTGGCTACAATAGTCCTGTCAGTGATGATGGACCGATCCCAGTACAATGAGATATGACCATTATCGAGAACTGGGTCGGGCGCATATCTGTAGTACGGCACTTCCGATTCCACAAGAGAGTACTTCAGAGCAAGTTGCTGATGGATAATCCTGGCTACAAGGTTGTGCCTATGCAAGTATTCACCGTTAGCTAGACGAGAACAACCAGAGATTATGTGGCGGATTGATTCTCCCGGACGATGACATGCCCGACATATGTCAACCGTGCCGTCCTTCACAATAAATCTCCGGTAGTTTTTCGTCATGATAACTTCGTCCATAATTGCACAGACAAAACCTTCGGTTTCCCCAAAGAGGTCACCGACACGCAGCCAGGCTACGGACGCTAGTTGGTCTACATCGGGCCCATGTAGGGCCCGGAAAAAGCGTCCGTGAAGTTCCTTACTCTGCCATACTTCTCTGCGATCGTTAGTGTCAAGCACTAGAGGTTTGTGCCAGTTCTCGTTAGCCAAGGAGAGTGGAGTAAGGCCCTTGTCCACCGCCACTACATCTCGATGCATACCCACGTCAGCAGCTAGAAAATATTCCCTTAGACTGCATACCTCGCGGTTGTGGAGGGTTTTGGCACTTAAAAAGCCTCGGCCTCCACACTTCCGCGGGATATACAGTCTCATCACTGAAGAACGTGGGTGATGCATTCGAAATGCAGTCAGCAGTGTACGGACACGCCTATCCAGGGCGTCAAGTTCTGTTTGAGTCCATTTGAGTACGCCGAAAGAGTACATCAATACCGGCATGACCCAACCGTTGAAGGCGCGCACCTTGTTTCCGCCCGATAGAAGACTATTAAATACCTTCTTCAGGCGGCCAAAGAAGCGCTCCTTCAACGATTGCTTCATGTCAGTAACATTGATACCTAACGCTTCCGACATACCCAAATACTTATAGGTTTCGGTTGGAGAGAGGGATCTCAGGTTTATGGAATCCGAGAGTTGAGTTCCCACGGATTCCACAATCTCCCCTCGCTTTACATGCATGACTGCACATTTGTCCACACCAAACTCCATCCTGATGGCACTACTGAAGGTTTCAGTTACCTTGAGTAGCTCCATCAGTTGCAGATTGTTGGGGGCAAAAAGTTTCAAGTCATCCATGTAAAGCAGGTGAGATATAACCTGACCACCTCTCTTCAACCGGTAACCTAGTCCTGAATTCTCCAGCAGTGTGCTTAGAGGATTCAAGGCTAGGCAAAACCAAAGCGGACTCAAACTGTCACCCTGGAATATACCCCGCTCGATCCTTATCGGTTCGCTATTCCTCTGGATTTGTCGACATCCTGGATAGCGAAGGACCGTCCTCCATTGCCCCATACATGACATCAGGAAGGTGCGTAGCGTTGCATCAACTTTATACAATTCTAGCACCCTCATGAGCCATGTATGAGGAACTGAGTCATAGGCCTTCTTATAGTCTATCCAACATGTCGACAGATCCTTTCGGGAACGCCGAACCTGTTGGCTAATGGTCATATCTATGAGGAGAAGCTCCTTAGTACCGCGGGACCCATTCCTACATCCATTTTGAGAGGCAGACATGATATAGTTACTATCTATATGTGTGTTAATCTTAGCTCTCAAAATGGATGTAAGAACCTTATAGACCGTCGGTAAGCACGTGATCGGTCTATAATTTTTAGGTTCCGCAGTACTACCTGATTTATGGAGCAGGTGGGTTATTCCTGTAGTCAGAAATTGGGGCAGCGACCCTGACTCTAAGGCAGACTGGATCTGAGATGCCAAGCGGGCATGCGATCTTGTAAACCATTTTATCCAGAAGTTGTGCAGCCCGTCCGGCCCTGGAGATTTCCAGTTAGCTAACGGACGGACTGCACGAGCTATATCTTGGGGGCTGATGATAATTGCCCCCATTTCTGGTACTAGATCGCACGCGCGCTCAACATCCCGAATCCAATCGCCCTCGGTATGACAGACAGGCACCGACCAGATGCTGCGCCAGAAAGAGTAGATGGCGTCATCATCCGGCAGGTGCGTATTAGTCACACCTTGGTCCGGTCGCTCCCAATCCCTGTACACCCACCTTTCATTACTTCGGAATGTGCGATTCTGGATGTACCGCTCCACTCGCCGCTTATACCTGCGAATACGGTTTGCCCATGCATATACTTTCTGCTTCAGGAAGTCGATACGCTCTGTGACACGGGACATATAGTCACGGGAGCTGACACCAGTCCCCGAAAACGCCCGTCTCACAAAGCGCATCACTCTAGGGCGAGTGTTGCCCTCCCTGAAGCAGATTAGTTTGCCTATGAGTGCTCTGGCCGCACCAATACGACGCTCGATTCTGCACTGCCAAGCCGGCACGGCTGGCTTCGGTCGTGTAGCTCTGTCATTAGGAAATTTGACGTGAGCTACACGACATGCCGCTACAGCCGCGCAGTACAGTATCGAGTGTGTATCGGTGAGGTCTTCGCAGTCATCAAAGTAATTTGACAACTGCGAATCCAGAGCAGCCACCAGCGCCCTATTCTTATTATGCATGGGCAAACGAGGTAAGCGTGGCCTAAGCTCGAGCGGCATGTTGCGATATTCCCGAATAGCACACTCCAAAGCACTCCTCAATACATCATTGCAGTGGGTACTTACGTTTGTAACCATGTCATTACACTCCTCGTCAGCGTGGTTGGGAGCATGGTTGGACGGTGGTACCACAACTGGTACCACAGTCTGCGACGGAGGGGCAATAACACGGCTACCCATTTCAGTTCGGAGGCGATCAAGTACAGTATCATCCAACATATGATTACGCAGGATGACCCGTACCTGATCCGACAGTCGTTGGGCCGAAACGTTGACGGCTGGCTCAAGCACCTGGAACAAAGAGAGCATCCGAACACGGTACGCGGTCAGGTTGTTACCTCCCTCTGTAGCCCTATAGTATGAGCGCATGACGTTTTCATTGATGGATTGCGTCCATCGCATGCGCTGCACACTTCCGCCGGGAGCTGGGACCCTATCAGAGGCCGGTGGGCCTCGAGGTCCTAAGCCGCTCGGCGGCCGGCGTCCTCCCCGTCGACGCGCAGGTGGTGGTGTCGTCGGCGGCGAGAAGAACTCGTCGCTGGAGCTCGACGCAACTGCCACGGCCGGTGTCACAGCACTCACGGTGGGGCTGGGTTCCGGCGACGGCGAGGCGGAGCTGAGCGACGAGGCCGGAGGTGGTGGGCGTGCTCTCCGTGCTGCGGCTCTCGTCAACATTTTTCTCTTCTCACTGTTTCATTCATCGTCATTGTTAACTTTATCTTGTCATTTTCACTATTGTTTTTTTATTATTTATATATTGTAGGTATTATTGCAGTTTTTGTCTGGTATTGTATGCATTTTTGGACGTTTAAAATAAGATAATTTGTTGATGTAATTGATAAAATATGCAGAGAAAATTTTTCTTGTCAGTTCGGTTGACTTATTATTATTATTATTATATTCTTTATTGTACACCATGCATGATGCATAACTAAAGAAACTTAAAAACTAAAGCAAATACAATCGGCGGCCTTATCGCTTTCCGCGATCTCCTCAATATAAATATTATGTTTGTTAATTAATATATTTACTTTGGAAAGACAAACTATAGACTAACTTCGATGATGGGTGAGGAACGTTAATAATAATATTATAATGGTTTATGTTGCTTCTTTTTGCGTACCTACTGTGCAAATATTTCGACACAAATGTTTGTTTTTCGCTTTAATTTGTGTAAATTATTTCATCACCACTGCTCTCAAAAACAGTGAAAGAAAACATCGTGAGGAAACCGGCATGTCATAGAACCAAAAATTCGAAGACATGTGACATCCACCAAACCGCATTGGGCCCGCGTGGTGGATCACACACCCTCTCACAGAGAGGAGGCCTGTGCCTCACCAGTGGGGACATTAAAGGCTGATGATGATGTATTTTTGTTATGAAATGAATAACTTGAATTTGAACTATAGGCACGTCAAAGTATGTAGAATTTAGATAAATACGGCATCTCCCGCTGCCCCCTTCCCTTAGGTACCACCATATCCTCGGACAGACAGACTTGCATCACATGAGATACATAATTAAGTTCTACCATGCCCCTCACGGCCGCCAGACGTTTTTTTTATAATAAAGCACTTCAGCTTGTGGGGTGGACAGGGTTACTGCACGGTCGCTCTAATGCAGTTAGGAGTCGTTTTAAAAGCTTTTTTTACGTTAAGAGGTGTGAAAGCTAGAACGGGTTTTTACTGCTAGTTTAGTGTAAAGATAAGGTACGGACATTTTGTTATGGAGTGGAAACTTAATAGGAAAAAAAAAACAAAAGGTAGTTATACAGGGCGTAACGGATAGGTGTGGGATATTTTTAGTACCGGTTCTGCCCATGGAAATGAACAACTTTCTCTAAGATAAATTAGAAAATTCCCAAAAAAAAAAACTGGACTCTCCATACAAACTTATCATCAGCTGATCAATATTTTTATGGGAAGTAAAATATTTTTTGGAGAATTTCCTCAATTTTTCTTGAACAAAGTTATTCATATCGATAGGCAGATGCAGTTATTACACCTTTTCGTTACACCCTGTATAAGTAATGACATGTCAGCTATTCTTTAGATATGATCATTTAACTATTTTTACTTTTGGAGGATAATCATTGCCGTACAACGTGGCAATGCCGCCAGTCTATTCGGCACATTAATTACCACAGTGATGCAGAGGAATTTTTCGACACCATATTTTAGATTATTTTTAGTTTTACTCAGTTTTTAACTACCTAATAGTTTATATTTTTTTATCCAAGGGTAAAGTTTAGTTATAGTTATAGTATGCTTTGATACTTATTTTAACTAGCGTTGGCAATTTTCCTTCGAAAAACGATGCTGTAACAAAATCCCTCTTAGGTATAGTCGGTTTAAAAGGTCAAGCCTTTAGAAGTTCAGACAGTTTTCAGTTGATCCAGCTTAAATTTAATAGAGAAAAATACTTCCACACTGGCCTTTAGATAGAATTTATTTCATAAGCAGTCCTTTTTATGTATTTTTCTTAACGCTATCAGCAATTATTATATGCTATTTTATCCAATAATTAGGTTGATTATATCCTCAATAGATTGCATTTTCTCTCCTTTACTGTACAGTCCTTCAAAAGATTTATTACATAATAAAGGTAGTAAATCTTACAATTTGTTTCAGGTGCTGCTTTACACGTTTGGTTTTGATTTCTTCAACTTTCTTCTATCATTACACTTCTCGTAACGTATACCTATATCTAATTACCCAGAGTACAACAAAATATGTAGGAATATATTTATACGATGAATCCAAGGTCACAAAACCAACTGGTCACGAAAATAAAAGAACTACAGCTTACACAAACCTTCCACGCGTTTTCCGATACCATCTGAATAATGGTGGTAGAAAATGGTGTGAATAATGACCACTAGGTAGATACTGTCAGTACTCATTGACTAATTGGAGTACCTAGCCACACTTCGGTGGCACGACATTCTATAATCAAGAGGGTCGATACATCTGTAGTTAGGACATTATTAGTACCTATGACTATTATCGGTGAACTTGAGGAAGGGTTTGGTTATTATAATAATAATATTAGGAAAGTGGGCAGTTAAAGATTTATTAACCGACTTCAAAAAAGAAGGAGGTTATCAATTCGGATGTTTGTATTTTTTTTATGTATGTTCGGGCATAACTTCGTCATTTATAGACGGATTTCCAAAATTCTTTTTTTGTTCGAAAGGGGTTTGTTCCGAAATGGTCCCATTTAAATTTCATGTAGATCTGACGATGATTTTTGGAGACAGACAACGGAACTCTTCATAATTTACAGCAAATCAACCGCGATTGCTGCTATCGCTTATACTCGTATATGCATTGTTAACACAATTTCATGAGGAAACACAACTAAAAAGTGAAAAATAAAAACTTTAATTTCGGAAGTCGGTGTTTCTGGTTTTATTTCTTCGTTTTTTGACACCGACTTCCGAAACTAAAGTTATTTTGCACTTTTTGTTTTTTTTTGAAGTCGGTTTTATTATTTTTGCAAAAAAGTTTTTTTATTGATAAATTTTCGATATAATATATGTCTAAGTAACGTTACGTTCGGTAAAACGAAAAAAAAAAGTTATTAGTTTTACAAATTATTTCACAATTATTTCACATCCTTGACAAATTAGCAACGGGTCCCAAACTAAGCGCAGCCTGTATCTTGGTGACCCAAATATTGCACAGAGTTTATAGTTTGACGTGGCCTGCTAGCGCTCCGTGGCTATAACCTTTTTTTTTTTTTACTTTTTAGTTGTTTCACGCCCGAATTGATAACCCCAATAACATGGAATTTAAACATACTCGTAATAATCGGAGGAAACCAAAACGTCATCTATGTACATATGTTTTTGGTTTCTGTTGTTTTTTTTCAAAAGCGCTGCAGCAATTTCGATAAAAATTTATTTGGGACCATCTCTGGAGCATACTCTTTCAGATAAAAAAGAATTTTGAAAATCGCTTCACAACTGACAGAGAAATCGGTGGACGTACATAAAAAAAAACATACATACAGTCGAACATATAACCTCCTTTTTTCGAAGTCGGGTAAAAACACAAAATTTACAGATAGAAAAAAGAAATCTAATAACAGAGAAAAATAGGAAGATTTTAATAAACTAGATTAGAAAACCTCCCATCATCAATTCGTTTGATCATCAGTATGATGATTTGATGGGCTACCGGAAGATCCTAATCTACATCAATGGAAAAGTAGTAGTAATTTATGCCTCCTGGTCGATTTCCACAACTTATATTACATATAAAAATAGTAGGGCTTCTAAATGGCCCTTTCCTACGTACCAATACACGTAATCACCTTTCCCCGACCAACATAAAACCACTGTAGGTACCCATACCGAGTCCCAACACGAACGAATTCGGCTCGCTATTGATTTTCGCAAGTTCTTCCACACGGGGAAGTTATAAGACAAGCCCCGTGTGAAAGTACACCTGGCTGCTACAGGGGGAAGACGATATTAATTATACTTACTACACGGAGATTTTTCTTCGTTGTAAAGTAGAAAAAGTTGTCAAGTGTGTGAAATGTGAAGGGTGATACAGTCATGATCAATTGGGTCAAATATTTCAGAGACATGAAATTTTGGTGTGTTTCAACTGTCTTCAAAAAAAGGAGGTAGTTCTCAATTTGAACATATTTTTTTTATTTATTTATTTTATTATTATTTATTTCCTTTGAAAGCTGGTGCTCCTCATGTGGTCCCATTTAAATTTGGTGAAGATCTGATAAAAAACATCAGAGATTACAATGGAACTCTTCAATAAATGATAGCAAACTTTCCAGAATTGTTGCAATCACATGTGTGTTTATTGTTTACACTACTTCATAACATAACATCACGCTGATACGCTCTGAAGGGGTACACAGATTTGTACAATTCACCCTGATACACCCTAATTTCACCAATTATGTTCAAATTCCATATTTTTGGGGTTAACAATTCGAGTATAACTTTACTTTGGGGTACAAAAACTAAAATGTGAAAAATAAAAACTATTTACAAAAAATACAACCAACTTCCGAAAAAGTTATTTTGCAATTTTTTGTGTTTTTTTTTTATGGAACACGGGTGTATTTTTTTGTAAAAAGTTTTTATAGATCAGAAGATCGTTAAAAATAAATAAAGAAGTAATAAGGAACTATACTTATTCTGTTGAAAACTAAATATATACCTATTGTAAAATAAATAAAATATAAATATCAGTCTTTTTATGTACCCACTGTTGGGACACAGCCTCCTCTGTGCGAGAAGGAGTAGGCTAGACACCACGCGGGCCCAGTGAGGGTTGGTGGATGTCAATGTCACATGTCTTCGAATTTTTGGTTCTAGGACATGCTGGTTTCCTTACGATGTTTTCCTTCACCGTTTTGAGGTCAATAATGATTAAATAACTTACACAAAGTAAAGCGCCTGCCTGAGTTCGAGCCGACCTACAACTCGTCAGTCGCGGCCCTTACCACTGGGCCACTGCTCTATAAATAAAATGTTAATTCTATATTCTATACAAATTCCCAACATAATTTGTTTTAATTTTAATCGCAGCCCCTTGTGAACTGACACCTGGAGCTAGGGAACCTTTATGAAATCCACCCTGCTGTTAGCTGTTATAGCGCGATGTTTGTTAATGTACGTATCTTCATGTTACGGTCGTTTTGATAAACTCTAAGTATGTTTTAATTTAGAATTTCTGAACCAATTTCGAAAATTCTTTCACCAGTAGAAAGCTACATTATTCTTGCGTTATATAGGCTATAAATATTTTCATAATACACGCAGGCGAATTGCTAGTTCACCTTAAAACAACGTCTCATACATCACATATAACTGTCTGGAGGACAAAACCTCCTTCAAATGATTACCCAGTCAGTACTATACTTAGGGCATACTGAAAGTTTCTGGATTCTAATAAATAACACAAGATAAGTATATGAATAGGGTATTTTACTCTATATGAGAAAAAAACTAAAAATATATTATTGAGATAGCTTAGGCAAAAAGCAGCCGGCAAAAGTTTGTTTTAGTTAATAAAATAACAAAATAAATTTTAAAATTCAATTCAAAGTTTTCAGTAATTTTAATCTGTTTTTTAACACCATGGAATAGTTGCCGCCATGTTATACGTCATACGGCTATGTAAACAATAAAGTGTCCACTGTCAACTGATCAGCGTATTGCTTTGTACTTTTATTTACACAGCCAACTGACGTCATGACCACAGAGGAATATGGCGTCCACTGCGTCCAGCGTTTTCGTCAAATTACGCGCGAAATTTGAAAATGTAAAATTAAAATGCATTTTTATGGTACTTATTGATTGAATAAAAATTTTGTGTTTTTTTATTGGTTTATTAGTATTATAGAATCTAATTGAGATACTTTTCAAAAATGGATGTAATACCCTATAACGATACATTTATTGTTTTTCATTCTTTTATTGTAAGTGGCCAGATCCAAAAACTTTCAGTATGCCCCACGTGTCACTCACATTTATCCTTCTTACTGGCAGAACATTTTGAATTAAGAACCTGCTATTCAATTTTTAAACTTAGAACACGGTTATTTATTTTTTTTAATATGGCTGTTACGACACGCTGTGAAGACCCACAGACTTCAATCAATCTACAACTTTGTCTTAGCCCGTCATTAGCAGACGGACCACCGCTATATGTATACTTACGAGTAACTGTCACTCAAACTGCATCATCATCATCAGCCTTTTAATGTCCCCACTGCTGGGGCACAGGCCTCCTCTCTGTGAGAGGGTGTGGGCCGTAATCCACCACGCGGGCCCAATGCGGTTTGGTGGATGTCACATGTCTTCGAATTTTTGTTTCTAGGACATGCCGGTTTCCTCACGATGTTTTCCTTCACCGTTTTAAATGCACAGGTGATGAAATATATTACACAAAGTAAAGCGCCTGCCATGCCTGGGTTTGAACTCATGACCTACAACTTGTATGTCGCGACTGTTACCACTGGGCCACCACTGCTCTCAAACTGCGTATTCGCGTATGTTGCCATTTTCATAATTTCGTATCTACAAACAGAATGCGCTGACCTCTACGTTGGCGATCGATAGCCGCTGTCCGGTAGATATGAGCTGCAGACCTGCTACTGCATACAATGTATGAAGGGGTGACGTGCCGCTGAATTGTACTCATTTGTCTGGTTTATGTTACTAGCTCTATTGCTGAAACTGTGTAGCATACAAAGTTTACATAAGGAACTTACTAAGAACCTACCGTTAAGATAAAGGTAAAAATTAAATATTTTCAAAAAAACTAACTGAAAAAACAATTACAAAGTTTTTGGAACCTTTTAGTTGTTTTTTACAGTCGTTACAAGTCACTTTTCAAGCAGTCTGATGCAGTTGGTGCAGTTGGTGGCATGAAATCAATAATTGAACTAAAATAACTGCCTTGTTTGGAACTTTTTAGTTTTTTTTTTTTGCAGTCGGGTTTTTTGAAAATATTCAGTTTTTTTATTTACCTAGTTATGTTTTTGGAATCGCCTCCTCGAACCCTTTATTTTGATACTTGACTTAATATAGTCCGTCGACTTTCTTTTTTTTTAGTTTTCACAATATATGGTGTCTGGTTGGCGCATATAGTATTTTGATTACTGTCATGCCTTTAGTAGCACTCGCAAGATTAAGACGAATCAATTGACGTAAGAATTATCAAAATCGGCCCACGCGTTAGGTCACTATAGTGCCACAAAGGAACAAACATACATACTTACATAGGCTGTTATACGCGCATTCGGGTAAAAGGTACAGCTAAAAGTAAAAAAAAAGCTAATACGTCTACGATGTACCTACCTTACACTTGCTCAAGATTCAAAAACGAATCTCTCTTAAAATGTTGGTACTTATTCTATGGTATTACGAATATACCACGTATGTATAATGTATGTATGGTGTTACCTGCTCGAAACGGTAGGTACTTCATATTATGTGAAACAGGCATTTTCTCAAAATTACAGAATCTTACGTAAGTGTTTATTAGTATTTAATAATATTAAAGTAAATTATAATTATTTTTAGAATACATACCCACTTTTTTTTGTTTTTAGGCTTCTAATACGCAACAATTTTATCTATGACTGTATGTGCGTCGCTTTAATATGAATAAACTGTTTTTCTTTCTTTCTTCCTAAATGCTCGTAACTTGGTCACACCGGGTTATTTCAAACACCGCAAGTCTCTAAATGGTATAAGATATGCGTCTGTCCGATTCTCTGCTTACTTCTTCTAAGCCACGCAACCGATTTTGATACGGATTTCATAAATAGTGCATATTTATGTTACGGCTAAAACCCGAAGTGCGGCTACACCTAGATATAGTCGGCTACAACTAGGTGTGGCCGGTAGCAGTTGGTAAACCAACGTAGGTAGAATTTGGGGGTAAAAGGTGCTAAATCTGATAGGGTTAGGGTCCCCGATTATAACGCTACCACTTTTATTTAAAGGTAGTGTATATTTTAAGACATTAATAAAAAAGTTTCAAACCTCAAATCAGATAAAAAGCGAGTGATGCGAGCTCGGGACTTGGGGATCGCCGAATCGGATAGGTTAGTTTCGAAGGGCATAGCGGGGTCTAGTGAGCGAG
Source organism: Polia nebulosa (assembly GCA_951329385.1). Taxonomy (NCBI): domain Eukaryota; kingdom Metazoa; phylum Arthropoda; class Insecta; order Lepidoptera; family Noctuidae; genus Polia; species Polia nebulosa. Next base: position 31,604,271 of record OX589603.1, on the reverse strand, counting down.
CGAAGCTAGCGAACTCAGGCCCCACCATCCCCTTCGTGATATTTTTTTTTAAACGAAGCAGGGGTCCGACTACGCCTTTTAAGCAACTTTAAAGTGTTTTGAGGTTCGGTTACAATAATACCTACGCCGAATGAATTCGGTTGCACCTAATTCTAGCCGTGAATTAATAAGCTACACCTAAGTTTAACAAACTGCTAGGCCACACCTAGTTTTAGGCGGCTAAAACTAGATGTAGCCGCACTTCGAGTATTAGCCGTAACATATATAATTTGCAATCGTGCGGAGCCGGGGCACTAGCTAGTTTACAATAAAGCACGTGAAATTGTAGACTGTTTGTTTCTTTAAATGTCCCAGATATATTGTTAACTAAAGAATCTGGATGGTATTTGTTGTACTTGAAATGTTTTATTGCAATCTTGTGTTTGCAAAAATCCAGAGACAACTATACTCATTTACACCTTGGCTCATAAAACCAAAATGTTGATGATATACACAATTGAATTTATTACGGTTTTTAAATTAACATATTTCTGGACGTTAACACATAATACTTACTTCGTCTTTGTCATCAAGTGGCAATAAGCATACCCGACCCTTGCATGTTTTGTGCCCAGCCATAAGTCGGTTGATTCGGCCGACCCGAGTCGGGACACAAATGACGGTGCCAGCCAATTTACCGCCTCCCAAATGTAGCGGCACCTTATTGATGGCCTGATATATGAGACCCTGTAGCTAACACTTCGGTACCGACTTTCAGAAACTATTTATTTTAAGCTTTCACTTTAACCACGTTTTATCACACATAAAATAACATAACGCCTATATTTTCCGGAGACAAAGGTCTTTCCTACATCCAAACGCCAGTACTTTTACAATCACGAGTAACAAGGGCAGCGAGCCTAAAGCCAGAGACTTCCGATTCTAAAACCGACTTAACATAACACAACGCCTTTAGGCCCCGAAGGTTTAGGCAGACGCGCACATAAAGCCGGTTATATTTAGTCCGGGCCGCCGCCGGGCCCAGGGTTCAAAGCTCCTACCTGTAAACTACTCCAAGTTTATTTCTGTACCATCTTTCGACCTCGCCTAACATCCCACCGGCGTGTGGTGACGGTAGGGGACGTAGGAGTCCTGTCACAACAATCCATAATGATTACATTAGTAGTCACTAAAAGACGAAAGCATAGTGTCAAGCTAACAAAAAGTAATTAGTACCATGAAATGGGGGGGTGAGCCTACTGGGTACAAATCCCTAGGCTGCTACTGAAAAAATTATGATGGAAAAACCCAGTAGCACTTTGCCTGGCCTGGGAATTAAACGTTTGGCCTCATTTTTGACAGTAGCGTTTACAACCACTAGACCATCAAACCCAAAAACAAAAACCACTCGTCAAATAATCACTTGCAGAGGGATCGATTCCGCTACTAGAGCTGCTCTCGAGCTCAGTATTCACGTTTGGTCTTAGTATAGAATAAGCATAGCAAAATCCGCCTCAAAATTTTCCCACATCTGGTAGACTCAGGCCTCTTCTCTAGTAGAGGGAATGGGCCTTAATTCCCATCCAGAGTATGGACAGCTATATGTATCTCGGGAAACCAATCTCATTCAAGAAATCGCGTCATTAAGATGAAATAAAGCACCGTATGAACATAACTTGGAGGAAATACTGGAGCTTCAAAGAAATTTTAAAAGAAAAACTTCCATTAAACCTCAAAAAGAAGTTTATAGACGCCTGTCTGTTAACGTGTGTGTCATTATGGAGCACAAACTTGGATTTTCCAAAAGAGCGTGCTATAGAAAGAAGTAAGTATATTAGGAATTAAGCTTACCGATAAAATTAGGAACACAGATATTCGCAACAAAACGAAAATAATAGACGCAGAACATCACGCAAAACAGCTTAAATGAAGATGGGCGGGACACATCGCTCGTGTGCCAGACAGGAGATGGACCAAACGGGTTACTGAATGGAAGGGCCCAAGTGGAAAAAGGAGCAAAGGAAGACCTAAAGACCGCTGGATCGATGAAATCAAAAACACAGCCGGCGGAGACTGGATGATGAGAGCGACAGACCTAAAAGAAGTGGAAGCAAGTTGGAGGAGGCCTATATCCGAAGAGGAGCCTTGCCCTAGATACACTATTAAATATACATACATGTGTAACAAGGCAGCTTAAGTCTTGTTGGTTTATTCGTTTGGAATGGAGGTCAAAAAACCAACAAGCTGCCTTGTTACACATGTCAGTTTATATATCTACGGTAAAGAGCAAGAAAATAAAAGGCTATATTATTATTATAGCATAAGCATAACATAATCAAACTCATAATGTTCCCACTGCTGGGATTCAGGCCTCCTCTCTAGTAGAGGAAATGCATTTTTTGGTTCTAGAACATGCCAATTTTCTCACAATGTTATCCTTCACCGTTTTGAGAGCAGTGGTGATGAAATAAATTACACAAAATATAGCGCCTGCCTGGGTTTGAACCCACGACGTAAAATTCGTAAGTCGGGGCCAGTACCACTGGGCCACCACTGCTCTAACCTTAGTAGGTAATACCCAATATAAATCCAATAGCGTTTACCTTGTACCGTTTCCTAGTGTCTTATTATCCTTGCTTTCCTACTAACTCTAGGACCGTATATTGGCATGTCAGTCTAATTTACCGCTTCGCTACCCTGACGAAGCGATCTGTCTCCTGTGACGTCACATCACGACAGACACGATAATTTATTGGACCCACTGACTCACTGACTGCCGCCTGGAGAATTCGTCACTGGGTTGTGTTAGAATAGATCCTTATTTAACTGCTTGATAAGCGAATGGATGGAGATTTATTGGGGAAAAAGCTAAAATGATCTTTAAGATCCCCTCTGATGTGCTGAGATGATAAATGTTGGAATATCTTTGATATAGTTCAGTGCTGACATTATTTTCAGCACTGCCTTCATAAACCATCTTCATATTTGTACCATTCGCATAGGTAAAAATAGTGATAAACACTGAATGAAATTGAAAGTGTTTTAAGATAATTAAGGTGGTCAAAGGTAAAACAAAGTTCGTGAGTAAGAAGTCGAAAGGTGTTTAATAAGTTGTATGTAGACGATCTGATTCCGCGAACCTGTTATCTAAACTAATATTATAAAGACGTATTATTTTGTTTGTAAGTTTCTGTGTATGGGGCATCATGAAATAGAAAAAACTGGTCAAGTGCGTGTCGGACTTCGCCCATTTAGGGTTCCATACTAAATGAGGGAATTTCCAAGAAAAAATCTGATTTACCAATATATTGGTATTTGCTAGTAAAATATACGTAATAATAAACATTATCACCAAATTTCAAGTTTTAGGTCAATGGAAAGTTAAAAAATTATTCGTAACAAAATTTTGTGGCTCCTAATTCCTTTGTCTTCCAATATTTTTAAAAACTAAAAATATAGTATTTGTCTACTCAACGAGTTCTAAACAACGATACCCCATTTGATGGGATAGGTTTTTGGCACCCCCTTTATCTCTATTGGAGATCTAAACAACATTAAAAAAAAATGTCAATTTGTATGACTTTGGGTCAACAAGATGCTTAGATTGTGAACATTTGGAGTCTGTAGCTCTGAAAGTCGACGGACGGACAGACAGACGGACACGTGAGTGACAGCAATAGGGCTCCGTTTGGACCCTTTGGGTACGGAACCCTAAAAAATAAGGGGAAGTGCCACGCATGAACAACAAATAAACTTTTCGTCAAAACTTAATTTATTGCTCATACAAAATTAAGGCTGTAACTTAGAAATCCACGCGGAAGAAGTCGCAGACGAAGTGCTAGTCTATTACAATGAAGGAACTTTGATAGTATATATGAATACTTTTAATGAAAATAATTTGTAATCCTACAATACAAATTTAATATTCCACAGAGCATAGATAAAACATACCTAATGTTAATGAACAGGAAGGCGCGAAATATTCGCCGTCCGATCAGCACCAGGTCCGAGAGTCGACGGCGCGTAGTGCTCCACGCGCGCCTCAAAGAGTTGTCAGCAAACAGGATGGGGCCCGTCATGGCCGATGCCTGCCCGGGGGTTGAGGATGAATTCGAAACAGTTACCTCGCCCCTGGGCATTCAGGGCAGGGAGGAACAGGGGTGGGTTTTAGTCAATAAGAGTCTGACACGCCCTTCCGCTCCACCCTAGAGCGGGAGATGTCATTGGAAGATTTCCCACCCAAAAAAAAAGGCGAAATATACATTGCACAAATATCTATTGTACTTTAACATTTTCAAAGTTAAACTAGAAAAAAGAGATCAGAAATATCTGAATACGCGAACCTAGCGTATTCAGATATTTCTGATCTCTTTGTTCTACCTACTGGCATTAGAATTTATGAAGCTACAAATTGAGTCGGTAAGAATGACCACCTAATGAAAAGGATCGGAGCCAACAAATGGGGTGATGCGTCTCCCCCGGGCCCCGGTAACAAAGCGATGGCCGAATTAATCACCGGTGATAAATTGATGTGGCTCATTAATTTGGAGTTGCTAATTAATCTGGGTTTTTTATAACACTTAATTCGATAATGTGTTACACGAATAAATACTTATGGTAGGAGAAGATTCACAAATGAATGCTTGGGATAAGGGAATAAATTTGCAAAAAACAATATCCTACCTACCTATTTATAACAAAAAGGTACATTTTTAGGGTTCCGTACCCGAAGGGTAACCAATGGGACACTACTACTTATAAGTCTCCGCTGCCCGTCCGTCTGTCTGTTAGTGGGCTGTATCTCAAGATCCGTAATAGGTAGACAGTTGAAACTTTCACAGAATGTGTTTTTCTGTTGCCGCTATAACAACAAAGAATAAGAATAAATTAAAAATTAAAAGGGGCTCCCCTGCTATAGTACCACGTGTTTTTTGTGGCTTTTTTACTCGATGGCTTGTTGCCATTAACGCGAAGATGATACGGAACCCTTCATGCGCAAGTCCGACTCGCACTTGGCCGGTTATTTTTTTTTAAATGGAAAGACTACTTAGTACCTACCTGTAAAGAAATATGTTTCAGCTATGTATAGTAGCACCTTTTTTGGCAAAAGGTTTGGGAAGAAGCGAAGGTAAGTTAAGGCCAACCCCGAACTTTTTTTAAATAACGCACTAAGAATAAAATACATAAAAGTAACATAACATCACGCCCTGTATTCTCCAAAGAGGCAAGCAGGAGCGAGGCGAATGGTAAACCTAAGGAGGCAATTTTTATTTTTGTTTAATTTGCTAACAACCTATATAAAAGTTGCCTTACAAAACCAAACACATGAAATTCGGCCATAATTCCCTAAACCACTCAAGTCATTCCTCTCAGACCTTGAGAGAGACATCTAAACTACCCTCCTGCCGATCACGTACACTTTTGGACCGTTAAGCTTCCCAGCTGCGGCCCTCCGAGGATATTGCCACTAACTCTTAATATGACCAAACTGCCCCCAGTGGGTGGCAAGAGGCGGTGCAGGCAAAATGGATACTTTCGTGCGAAGAGCTACTGTTTTCATTTATTTGTCTATACGATATAGATGAACGGAGAATATTGTATACACGTCTGTATTGCCCAAACTGGTGGGTAAATATAAGTTCATACATTTTTAGTCATCGGCTTGTTGGTATAATAGTTGCAAGTTTATTTGACCAGTACAGAACTACAGACCATACATAGTAGAACACTTTAAAATACACTTTGACCTCTGAGTTTGTTTCGGTGTTTCTTCTCAGGGTAGTCAGATAGGAAGCTGACAAAAAACATTCACGTGTAAAAGTGTTTCTTGTAGCCTATTTACAGAATAAACATCATTTATCATTTAAGTGGAATTGCTAAAGATGGAGTCCTTAATTTGATTCCGACGTGGATGTTAGCCGCGTGACGCCTTTCTGTCTTACTATACCTATGTCTCTTTGGGAAAGTTATTTGTTATCATGAGTACAATCACGTCATTAAGTATCGGACACTAATTATCAGTCACCCTATGTAATATGTTTAGTAGCAGCTCACATTGGTCATTAGGTGATTAGACTCACCTGCTAGGCCACACATTAGTAATAATATGTACATACTGTACGAAATGTGAAAGACAAAACAAGTGAAATGTGGATCCGTAGGTACGTTATAGGTAACCAATCTCTCGACACTTATAACCATCCTTCTTCGAGACGTTTTTGGAACACATTCATAGTGCGTACGGCTAGGGAGTGGAATTCCCTGCCGGAGTCTGTGTTTCCTGATAGCTACAACCTGGGAGTTTTTAAGTTAAGATTGAATTGGTTACGCTTATATGATAAATGATTATATTTTTGTAAGTAGGTTTTAACAACAGTTTTACGCGTCAACATTTTTTTTGTCAGTTTTAGCTAGATGAGGGCGGTATAGAAAAGTGTGCTCCATCCACAACCACATCATTGCTTACCTTCCAGGTGACTGTGGTCAAGCGCTAGCCTAAAAATAAAAAAAAAAACGGGCATCAAGAAATCTAATCATCGTTCTGGTCACGTCAATCGTTAAATAGTGCACGGTACCCTTAAGCTTGTAGTTTTAGAAAAACCTAAACATACTAGAATACCTACCTATGTGCGCTTCGGTAGGTGCCTCACCCTTTCCAAGTACTAGTTGTTATTGCATTTAATATTTACCAGGTTCTGAAAAAATAAAGAACCAACCCACTAGAGGATAGTGCAAAATTTTAACATCAAAATGCATGAAACGCGTTATTTTTAATAAACCCTGGTAGTAATTTCGAATATTGCATATAACTTCTGAGGGTAGTCTGCACCCCTGTAATTCAATTACTCACCCCCGTCTAGTACCTACCAATGTAAGTACAACGTTGCGGAGTCAACAATCACATTAGCAATGGTTTAGGGGATAACACAACATTGTAAGATGCTGAGAACCATCGTGTTTGATCGTTAACATGTTATCCAATTTATGCACTTTGATCTCAGCTTCAGGATTAATTGAAAATGTTTTAATTAATTAGACGGTACGGTTGGTGCAGTGGTTGAGCAATTGGCTGCTACGCTGCGTGTCGCGGGTCCGATTCCCGCATGGAACGAATACATATTTTTATGGCCAACAGATAGGTAGTTGTTTCGGGTCTGGGTGTCTGGGTGTTTTGTGTATGAGATTTTACATGTTTTTGAACGCACCTACGACACAGGAGTGATTCTTAGTGTGTAGAAACGTTTAAAAAAAAACGTCCAAGAGCGACTCTGTCTCGCGCGCAAAGGGTTCCGAACAATACGAATTTATTTCAAGATTTTTTTTTTTAACTGGAGGTAGTTTAAAAAAAATCTAATAGGTTTACCTATAATCTATAAGTAAAGAACTACTTTCTGTATAATTTTTTTAAATTTTAGTTTCGGAGGTACCGCCATAGGTCATAAATACAACAATTCCATTGTCTATTACCCACAATTTTAATTACCTATAACGATTTACCGATAAACATTCTATTACCCAAAAGTATATGGACACCCATTTTTCTTAATTAACACTTATTTTTCGACTTCCGAAGTGAGAACATCATTACGATTCGCTTACCTTATCAATAACTCATTACCAGACAATGTTTGTGTAATAGTAAATTCTCTGAATAGCATAGTGTTTGAGTGGTATTTGTGACATGGATTTCCAAGATCAAGGTATGTTTTGACTATTCAGTTAAGTTTTTATTTTTTTTTTACTTGTTATGACGTTTTTTTACGAGCTACGCCACACAGGATTTCTAACAAATTGTTTAACTTATAGTTGACTTACTACTTTAAACTTTCAGTTTTGAAAATATATACAGAATTTTTGCAAATATTTGCAAGTTTAGCCGCTACGAAACCTAACTACGTTAATTTAAATTGTCTTTTCAGGTACTTCGATTAAATGCACTTTTTCAAGTATCATTTCTTCGACATTGTAACTGGAGGTGTTACTCAGAAATATAAACACGTAATAGAAACCATTCTAGCATCTCTGGATAACGTCGAGAATCTAGATATTAGGAACTTAGACAGTAGGATACTCAGTTTGTGTTTAAGTCTCCATAGATTTTGGAAAATAGTTTCTAGAAATAAATCAATATTTTTGCTTATCTGCTTATACTACAATATGATTGGCTGAATGAATTGACTTCCAGAAAAAATACACTAAAAATTTAAAAAATAACTTTAATTTCGGAAGTCGGTGTCAAATAATGAAGAAATAAAATACAAACACCGACTTCGATCGATCGACGGAAGTTGGTTGTTTTTTATTGTAAAAAAGTCTTTTATTTTTCAGATTTTAGTTGTTATACCCCAGAACTAAAAACCCCAATAATTAGTCGTAATTGGAGAACACCAAAACGTCATCTAGGTATACGTATTTTTCGTTTTTGTTCATTTTTCAAAAAGTGCTGAAGCAATTTCGATAAAATTTATTTGGGACCACCTCGGGAGTATATTCTTTCGGATAAGAAAAGAATTTTGAAAATCGGTCCTCAATTGACAGAGAAATCGATGGTCATACATAAAAAAAACATGAATACAGTCGAACATATAACCTCCTCCTTTTTCGAAGTCGGTTAAAAATACAACCGACTTCCAAAAAAGAAAATACACATAAAATTGAAAAATAACTTTAATTTCGGAAGTCGGTGTTTGTATTTTATTTGTTCGTTAATTCCGAACTTAAAGTTATTTTTTAATTTTAAGTGTTTTTGGAAGTCGGTTGTATTTTTTTTAAATGTTTTTTTTTCACTTTTTAGTTGTTATATCCCAGAACTAAAACTAAATATTAAAGTTACGTCCGAATTAATAACCCTACTAACATGGAACATGAAATTTTAACACCCTCCACTCGTAATTGGAGGAGACCAAAACGTCATCTACGTATACACATTTTTTGTTTTTGTTGATTTTTCAAAAAGCGCTAAAGCAATATCGATAAAATTTCTATGGGACCACCTATGGAGTATACTTTTTGGGATAGAAAAGAATTTTGAAAATCGGTCCACAACTGACAGAGAAATCGGTGGACATACATAAAAAAAAAAAAAAAAAAACTTGAGAGGTGTCAAGGGGCACCCGGATGGAACGAAGTTCCTTTCGATTAATTAGTGAAGGAATTGTAATATAATTTTATTTTTTTTAATTTATAATATTTTTTTTAATATTAACTACGCACACACGCACGCACGTAAGAAGTTATACTTCATCATCTCATCTCATCGCAGCTCAGCTCAGCTCAGCTAAGCTCAGCTAAGCTCAGCTAAGCTCAGCTAAGCTCAGTTCAGCTCAGCTCAGCTCAGCTCAGCTCAGCTCAGCTCAGCTCAGCTCAGCTCAGCTCAGCTCAGCTCAGCTCAGCTCAGCTCAGCTCAGCTCAGCTCAGCTCAGCTCAGCTCAGCTCAGCTCAGCTCAGCTCAGCTCAGCTCAGCTTAGCTCAGCTCAACTCAACTCTTTAGCAATAACAACAACTATAACAAATAATGTTTGATAATGCTTGATCTGCTTGCAAACTTTGTACCTACCCACCAAAAATACAAGAAGTTTTTATTAGATTGTTTTTCCAACACAATCTTTTTGGATGGACAATTTTAGTATATAGTAAATTTATTACGTTTGGATCAAAGGCAACTTCAGTCCCCGCGGCAACATTTTCGATCCGGGCTCATACGTGCGATCCTAACCAGAAACGGAGCTGTGCCTGTTGTCAAATAGCTCGAACTCGGAGTTTTAGATATCTTGGCATAATAATTGACGAAGTCTTGAGTTGGCATTAGCAAATTACAGCTACAGTTGGCAGAATAAGAAAGATAATATATGTTTTAAAAAATTGAGAAGCATTGCTAACCTGCACACGCTAAAATCGGTGTACTTTGCTCTTGTCCAGTCTATTTTGGGATATTGTATCCCAGCTTAGGGTGGTTTGGCAAAAACTGCTATGCTACGCTTGGAAAGAGCTCAAAGATCAGTCTTAAATGTTATGGTCTCTAAACCTATCCGATACCCTACTTTTAAGCTATACAAATTCTGTAATGTACTCACGGTCCGACAACTTTTTGTTAGGCAAATCATTCTAAAGAAGCATGTGCAACTATCTTTTGACGTGCAGCTCGCCAAAAACAAACGAAGGTCTGATAGAGTTTGCAAATCTTTGCCGCGGAAGACTGCACTGGCGAACCGACATTTTCTTCATTTAAACTCACTGCTGTACAATAGGATAAATATGGAAATAAATGTGTACCCTCTTTCACTACGAGAATGTAAAACTCAGATCACTACATACCTGGAAAATTGCACGTATGAAGAGACTGAGAATTTACTTAAGGTTCTGTCGAGGTCCCCATTCTTCCTAAGAAAGAACTGACAAAAGTAATACTCGTCTCACTTACGCACACTCACTGACACACACTCACCTACATACATAAAATTCACTCTAAACCATCCCCACGCATTTCGCACCTACTCATTTTATTGACGCTTCGTGCTTCTATTCTATTAATTTTAATGTTATTATATTTTCGATTTCAGTTTGATTAAATAAAATTTAATTCCGATTATTTTATTTTTATTTTGCTTTGTTATGATTTTACTATTTTTATTTTTACTTATTTTTGATTGTTTTTGATATATATTTCTATTTTTTTTATTATTTCTGACTTTATTTTGAATTACGAGTACTTCTGATTATTTTTGACAAATTTTTGGTTTATAATATGATTATTATTTTTTGATTTGATTTCATATTGTTTTTAATTTTTGATTATGTATTGGACAATTTTTGATTTTGTTCTTGTTTTGGATTTGACATTGGTTTGATTTTCGATGTATGTATTTCATTTTTAATCTGTCAAATTTTCGAAGCTTTTAAGATAGAATCCTTTTATCATGTTAACTACGGTTGCGGGCGTTAATAACTGCGACACAGTGTTGCACTTCTGCAGTTGTTAACGTTACAATTGTTTTGTATACAAATGTGGTTTTTAATAAATAAATAAATTTAAAAAAAAAGTATCGATTGATAAATGATAAATGATTGAGTAGGTAACACGAAAAAAATCCGAGGAAAATCAGAAAATTATAAAACAATTTTTTTTAAATTGTGCCGTGCAATGTATCAAACTAGCTGCGCCCCGCAGTGTCACCCACGTAGGCCGGGATAAAAAGTAACCTATATGTTAATCCAGATTATAAGCTATCTACATTCCAAATTTCATCCAAATCAGTCCAGCCGTTGGAGCTTGAAGAAGTACCAATCATACAAACACACACACTCACAAACTTTCACCTTAGGACACATTGTGTGGGTCACGAATGTATTTTTTTCATAATTTTGAACAATATAGTTTAGTAAGATATGTTATTTAAGAAAATAGATAAAAAATTACTAATCCTCATCTCCAACATCACTGCACGGTGGTTTAAGCGCCAAACAAGCGCGGTCATAAATACATAACTTTGTAAATTGGGTTTTTTCTTTAGAGAAAATAGTAAAAAATACTTAATAAATGTACATTAACGCTTTACTTATTTAATTTAATACATAATTATATAATAAACTGTACAATATTCACTATTTTTATACATTTTATTAATCAATAATTAAGATTTATTGTCCCTCGTTCGAAAGTACGTCTGACATAAGTATTATCAACGCTTTTCATAAAGGGGTTATGGTATATATGAAGTGTCTTATTTTATATACATGTTTAGATAACAAATAGCAAGAAAACTAAAATTTATGTACATATGTAACAATAACCACAACTAACCTATTATAAAAAGCCTATTAATAAACTAACTCATAATAAATCTAAAACCTTCTTCGACATAACGCTCTTTTTTTACAGACTTCGCAAAAAGGCAGAGGTTCTATGTTCGACTGTATGTTGGAACGAAGTTCCTTATCGCGCGTTGTGAAAGGGGGCTAGACGGAAAAAATTCTTACGAAAAGTTGTCACGACACTAATGAGGCTGTCCATCCAAAAAGATTGTGTTGGAAAAACAATCTAATAAAAACTTCTTGTATTTTTGGTGGGTAGGTACAAAGTTTGCAAGCAGATCAAGCATTATCAAACATTATTTGTTATAGTTGTTGTTATTGCTAAAGAGTTGAGTTGAGCTGAGCTAAGCTGAGCTGAGAAATACTTAATAAATGTACACACACAGCTCAGCTCAGCTCAGCTCAGCTCAGCTCAGCTCAGCTCAGCTCAGCTCAGCTCAGCTCAGCTCAGCTTAGCTCAGCTCAACTCAACTCTTTAGCAATAACAACAACTATAACAAATAATGTTTGATAATGCTTGATCTGCTTGCAAACTTTGTACCTACCCACCAAAAATACAAGAAGTTTTTATTAGATTGTTTTTCCAACACAATCTTTTTGGATGGACAGCCTCATTAGTGTCGTGACAACTTTTCGTAAGAATTTTTTCCGTCTAGCCCCCTTTCACAACGCGCGATAAGGAACTTCGTTCCAACATACAGTCGAACATAGAACCTCTGCCTTTTTGCGAAGTCTGTAAAAAAAGAGCGTTATGTCGAAGAAGGTTTTAGATTTATTATGAGTTAGTTTATTAATAGGCTTTTTATAATAGGTTAGTTGTGGTTATTGTTACATATGTACATAAATTTTAGTTTTCTTGCTATTTGTTATCTAAACATGTATATAAAATAAGACACTTCATATATACCATAACCCCTTTATGAAAAGCGTTGATAATACTTATGTCAGACGTACTTTCGAACGAGGGACAATAAATCTTAATTATTGATTAATAAAATGTATAAAAATAGTGAATATTGTACAGTTTATTATATAATTATGTATTAAATTAAATAAGTAAAGCGTTAATGTACATTTATTAAGTATTTTTTACTATTTTCTCTAAAGAAAAAACCCAATTTACAAAGTTATGTATTTATGACCGCGCTTGTTTGGCGCTTAAACCACCGTGCAGTGGTGTTGGAGATGAGGATTAGTAATTTTTTATCTATTTTCTTAAATAACATATCTTACTAAACTATATTGTTCAAAATTATGAAAAAAATACATTCGTGACCCACACAATGTGTCCTAAGGTGAAAGTTTGTGAGTGTGTGTGTTTGTATGATTGGTACTTCTTCAAGCTCCAACGGCTGGACTGATTTGGATGAAATTTGGAATGTAGATAGCTTATAATCTGGATTAACATATAGGTTACTTTTTATCCCGGCCTACGTGGGTGACACTGCGGGGCGCAGCTAGTTTGATACATTGCACGGCACAATTTAAAAAAAATTGTTTTATAATTTTCTGATTTTCCTCGGATTTTTTTCGTGTTACCTACTCAATCATTTATCATTTATCAATCGATACTTTTTTTTTAAATTTATTTATTTATTAAAAACCACATTTGTATACAAAACAATTGTAACGTTAACAACTGCAGAAGTGCAACACTGTGTCGCAGTTATTAACGCCCGCAACCGTAGTTAACATGATAAAAGGATTCTATCTTAAAAGCTTCGAAAATTTGACAGATTAAAAATGAAATACATACATCGAAAATCAAACCAATGTCAAATCCAAAACAAGAACAAAATCAAAAATTGTCCAATACATAATCAAAAATTAAAAACAATATGAAATCAAATCAAAAAATAATAATCATATTATAAACCAAAAATTTGTCAAAAATAATCAGAAGTACTCGTAATTCAAAATAAAGTCAGAAATAATAAAAAAAATAGAAATATATATCAAAAACAATCAAAAATAAGTAAAAATAAAAATAGTAAAATCATAACAAAGCAAAATAAAAATAAAATAATCGGAATTAAATTTTATTTAATCAAACTGAAATCGAAAATATAATAACATTAAAATTAATAGAATAGAAGCACGAAGCGTCAATAAAATGAGTAGGTGCGAAATGCGTGGGGATGGTTTAGAGTGAATTTTATGTATGTAGGTGAGTGTGTGTCAGTGAGTGTGCGTAAGTGAGACGAGTATTACTTTTGTCAGTTCTTTCTTAGGAAGAATGGGGACCTCGACAGAACCTTAAGTAAATTCTCAGTCTCTTCATACGTGCAATTTTCCAGGTATGTAGTGATCTGAGTTTTACATTCTCGTAGTGAAAGAGGGTACACATTTATTTCCATATTTATCCTATTGTACAGCAGTGAGTTTAAATGAAGAAAATGTCGGTTCGCCAGTGCAGTCTTCCGCGGCAAAGATTTGCAAACTCTATCAGACCTTCGTTTGTTTTTGGCGAGCTGCACGTCAAAAGATAGTTGCACATGCTTCTTTAGAATGACTTGCCTAACAAAAAGTTGTCGGACCGTGAGTACATTACAGAATTTGTATAGCTTAAAAGTAGGGTATCGGATAGGTTTAGAGACCATAACATTTAAGACTGATCTTTGAGCTCTTTCCAAGCGTAGCATAGCAGTTTTTGCCAAACCACCCTAAGCTGGGATACAATATCCCAAAATAGACTGGACAAGAGCAAAGTACACCGATTTTAGCGTGTGCAGGTTAGCAATGCTTCTCAATTTTTTAAAAACATATATTATCTTTCTTATTCCGCCAACTGTAGCTGTAATTTGCTAATGCCAACTCAAGACCGTCAATTATTATGCCAAGATATCTAAAACTCCGAGTTCGAGCTATTTGACAACAGGCACAGCTCCGTTTCTGGTTAGGATCGCACGTATGAGCCCGGATCGAAAATGTTGCCGCGGGGACTGAAGTTGCCTTTGATCCAAACGTAATAAATTTACTATATACTAAAATTGTCATAACTTTTTTTTTACCCGACTGCGAGACACAAGGAAGGGTAATGAGTTTATCAGCCTATGTAGAATAGAATAGAATAGAAATCATTTATTCGACACAGACACAACACAACAGCAACAAACAAAAGGAAAAAAGAAGTACACAAAGAAACAAATAATATATGTAATGTAATACGTGTGTACGTGTGTACGTGTGTATGTGTGTGTGTATGTGTGTGTGTGTGTGTGTGTATGTATGTAATATATGTATATGTAATGTTTGTTTCTTTGTGGCACTTTAGAGACCAAACGCGTGGGCCGATTTTGATAATTCTTACGTCAGTTGATTTGTCTTCATGTTGCGAGTGCTACCAAAGACATGATAGTAATAAAAATACAATATGGCGACAACCAGACGTCATATTGTGAAAAAGAAAAAAATAAAAGTTGACGAACTATATTAAGTGGGGTATCAAAATAAAGGGTTCGAGGAGGCGATTCCAAAAATATAACTGACTAAAAGTAGAAAATAAACAAACTGAATATTTTCAAAAAACCGGAGTGTAAAAAGGACTAAAAAGTTCCAAACAAGTAACTTTTCAAGCAGTCTGATGCAGTTGGCATGAAATCAATAATTGAACTAAAATAACTCAACATCAAATAACTGTTTCCGCTCTGCGTGCCAGCCTCTTACTGACTAAAACCCACAAGTGACCCTCACAGAAAATTGTTATTCCTACGTGGTTTCGTCCCTTAGATTTTGCGCCATCCCAAGTTATGTAGACAAGTGTAAATAAAAATAACAAGTACAGTAGCACCAGGTTACATAGTAATGAATTACTCACGTTTAGAGGTAAAGTACGGCCAACGAGAAGCGATACGAAAGGTCATTAACCTAAAGATCAACTGTGGCGTTGACAATCTAATATTTGTCTCTTTCCATCTTGTGCCTTTGTCGTAATGTCTCGTTCTCCCGGCAAAAACATGACAACGTTAAGACGGGTTCGCCAACATTCGGGCGGCCATTATATCGCCCATTTTCGCATGGGTTTTGTTTACATTTGGTATCGCTTCTCGTTGGCCGTACTTTAGATAAAAAACTGGCAAAGTGCGTGTCGGACTTTGCACATTTAGGGTTCCGTACCAAATGAGGGAATTATAAAAGAAAAAATCTGATTTATCAATATATTGGTATTTGTTATGAAAATATACGGAATAATAATCATTACCACCAAATTACAAGTTCATAGGTCAATGGGAAGTTAAAAAAAAATTTGGAACAAAATTTTGTGACAGACAACGGACAGACAGACAGACGGATAGATGGATACGTGAGTGACAGCAATAGGGCTCCGTTTGGACCCTTCGGGTACGAATATTTTTTTTTTTTGGGGTTTGGGATATTCTCCAATGACATCTCCCGCTCTGGGCGCGGGAGGGCGTGTCAGAATCTTACAAACTAAAAAAAAAACCCACCCCCGTTTCTTCCCTGCCCTGAGTGCCCAGGGGCGCGGTAACTCTGTTTCGAATTTATCCACAACCCCTGGGCAGGGGGTACGGAACCCTAAAAAGGCATGACTGATCCTACTATAATATTTTATTTTGTCTATTATTATTATTATAAATGCCAAGTTTGGATGGATGGATGGAAGGATGTTAGTTATTCAATCACACCAGAATGGCCCAGCGGATCTGGAGGAGGGGAATAATGGAATAATGGGGGAAGTATTAATAGGCTAGTTTCCTAAAAAAAAGTATTCGTCAGATTACCAAAAAAAAATATCCGTCAGATTACCAGAAAAAAAATATCCGTCAGATTACCAAAAAAAAAATATCCGTCAGATTACCAAAAAAATATCCGTCAGATTACCAAAAAAAAAATATCCGTCAAATTACCAAAAAAAAAATATCCGTCAGATTACCAAAAAAAAAAATATCCGTCAGATTACCAAAAAATATTGGACACGTACTTTTTCTTTTGTCACGTAAACCAAAAATAAGAACGATACAGTGCGTTGAAATTTCGCGTGACGTCACACCTCGGTACACTTTGTAACGTTTAGTGACGTAACAAGCCCCCACTCTAACTTTGATGCGTTTTATCTTTGTCATTTCTTATTGGTTTGAGCAAAGAATACGTGACCAATATTTTTTGATAATCTAAATTACGGAATACATATGTAATATCCATATTCCAAGTGAACGAAGTCGCAATAAATGTATTTTAACTGTAGCCAATAAATGCATTTTCTTTTCTTTCTTTTTTCAACATTTGAACTTCTTTCTGCGATGACTCTTTTAATCGATAGCGCAGTCAACACATCCGGCTGATAACGGTGACACTTTTTGTCTTGAACTATGTAGCTATCGCTAACTCGGAAACTCGCGGAAACACGATAAGCGTGGCCTTGGGACGAGAAAAATCTGATTACGGAGTACGTAGGTTGATAAAATAAACCTTTAACAATTAAGACACCTTTTTCCACGCTGATAGCTGAATACAGTGAGATTATATTGGAAACTTTAAGGAAAAATTAACCCATCATTTCTACTGTGACACCGCGCGTGTTCTTAATATCTATCTATCAAGGGTACAAACGACCTCTAAGCCTAGGTTTAAAAAAACGGATAAATTCGAAATAGAGTTACCGCGGCCCTTCGTACAGATGCAACTGAAGGATTGCAGATTGAAAGATTGGAGGGTGGGTTTTAGTCAGTAAAAGTCAAAAACAACCTCCCGCTACACACAGAGTAGGAGAAGTCATTGGATGATTTCACACCCCACACTAAAAACAGTTTTCCTGTAATCTATAAGAAAAGAACTACTTACATCTGTATTTTTTTCAAATATTTAGATGCTGGTTTCGAAGATAAGGAAGAAATGGCTCATTTTCATGTATTTTCATAAATACATACAATTAAAACTATTTATTTTAAAATAAAAAAAATAAATATTTTCCATAAAACGTCGTTCCTAGTACTTGTTGACACTGCGCAATATCTAAGCGAGTCTCAACTGACTGAGAAGTCCTAAAGGTTCTTGTTCGACTTCTTGCTTAGATAAGCTGGTTATGAAAGAAGCTGTTATTTTAAGAATATGTAATTGTTTCAGCATGGGGCGAATCCCTGCTGTCGCTGCCGAAGCGCTGGCTCAGCACCCAGGTGTATGGGTCCGACGACGAGGACTTTCAGGTATGATCAATACTTCAATAGTATAACCCCCCTCACTTCGCCGGATAAGTTAATGTTTGAGTAGACTGTCTAACACAAATATAAGTACCTATGTAAATCCTTTAAAACCAATAATAACAAAGATCAGATACTAAGAATAATACAATGTGGTACACGTAGTCCCTTTCATCCCTCCACTTAGGGTTGTTGCATGATATTCAATTATTGTAACGTAACATAAGTAAAGTTGCCAATAAATTATCATCAAGTTCAACGGGGCTTTAATTTCACAAACACCAACCCTACATTGGCGCCCAACGTAAATAATCTATGGATACCCACATATTTGGACGGCCAACCCTACAAACTGTATTAAATTCATCTGAATATTAATAAAAATCATTTAAATGGCGATAATTTGTCTACACTAGTTAGAAAGTAAACGTTCCTTAACAAACCAATATCGGCTATCTTATAAAAAATAGGCTGAAGTACAAGATAATTATGAAAATTACTTCCATTTTCATAATTATCTTGTACTAATCTCACTTTATTTGGGGCAGCGCCACATGTCTTCTTCTTCCATATTTCTCTATTAGTTGTCATCTCAGTAATCAATATAAAAACAAATCATCTCGTTACAGAATGTCCAACTGGCGAAACTGCCAGTCCCAGAGCTGGAGACAACGATGGAGTCGTACCTAGAGTTCGCAGCGGTGGTGGTGAGCCAGCAGGCGCTGGAGCACTCGCGCGGCCTGGTGCGTGGCTTCATGGAGGAGCTAGGGCCGCGGCTGCAGGAGACCCTCACGGATAGGCAAAAGGAGATGGACAACTGGGTAAGAGAACTTGTGCTCAACTGTATACCAGCTTAAGTGCCTATTATCGGCAATCTGTAAAAGCCGGATTATACAGAATCTATACTTCTATAATGTAATCTATACTTTGCACACTATACAATGCTAAACGTTCAGCCAGCAATGTGCTTACGACGACGTTCCTAAATAAAGTAGGCTGGTTGAGGACTTGTCTGCAGGGCTTAAATGATCCAAAGCTGTCGGTATCGCTGTGCACTAAGTTAGTAATCAGTTCACGAGTTCTCAGGGTCGAGGGACACGCTCTCAGTAGGTTATACAATTCCTACATTTTGACAAAAGATATTTTATATTGTCCTTCGCTTCACATGCACTTCGCCTTATACCCTCGTGGCATTCTATGGATTGCATACATTTAAATTATAATCATAAACGATAGATAAAATATTTTATTTAATGCCTGAATGTTATACTTTGCCAGTAACATACCTATTACCAGGAATTTGTAAGTAATTTGTGTTTGTTAGTAATTTTAGGATGTTGCATATCCAGGAAACAACTACAGAGATTGTTTTTGACA
Organism: Polia nebulosa; assembly: GCA_951329385.1. Taxonomy (NCBI): domain Eukaryota; kingdom Metazoa; phylum Arthropoda; class Insecta; order Lepidoptera; family Noctuidae; genus Polia; species Polia nebulosa. The sequence continues at coordinate 31,584,946 of OX589603.1, read as the reverse complement.
GTGTTAATTGGACTAGGTTTTTCCTGCCACTGCTTAGGTGATATGACACTTGCCAATTAATTCTAGATAGTATAGGATTCCCTACACAACAGTATATGTGGGTGTCAGCATGAACTCCTCCACATAGTTTTTTTAATCAGCACTGAAGCCTTCAATACATCAGTATCCACATTCTACAAATATGCAGTACTGAGACTGTTTTTTTTTTTAAACAAACCTAAAAAAGTATATCGCCTCCAAACTAGGTTACGTAACCGTACCAATAACATGGCATTGTGTCCAAATAACAAAGGACTAAATAACCAAGTTACCTTGTGTTTCTATTACCAGAGCATAATTCAAGCATTCATGTTTTCAATAACTCTCTTCATCAAAACTTTAAGATCTTCAACACTTCTAAGACATATAGATTAGTAGCAAAATAAAACTGAACACGCGTCGAAGCGCTTATCAGAGCCGTTAAAGTTTTCCTATACAAACCAAAACAGTTACGTCGACGCCATTGTTCTAACTACTCGGCCGCGCTCAGCCCTTCCAACATGACGCCTATACAACTTCCTACCTAAAATGAAAAGCAAAACTCTAATAATTCTTCTGTGCGTCATAACTCAAGTGTTTCAAATAAACGGATTGACACAACTAAAGAACTCATTGGCGAGCAGTGACAGCCCGCTGTTGATGAAGGTCCTAGAGCTCGTGGACGCCGCCACAAGTAACGAACATTTACTACAAGTAACGCTCAAACTATTGCGAAGTCTCTGTGCTTGCATGCGGGAAAGTTTAAAAGCGAAGGAAGATTACTTTAACATCAGCAAGCATTCTTTAGAGGCCAACAAGTTTAGCGGCACCGAGGGTAAAGTATTCGATCTCTATATAAACATATATAATCATTCATGCTTTAATTTAAGACAAGAATTGATTAATCGTACTCATAAATTCATCATCGATGAAGAATCTGCACTTCTGAATCATACTAACTGTGGAAAAGAAGAGAAAAATAAAACATACAATAAAGGAGGTGACAGTGAAAAGCCTCCGGCTGTGAAACACTTAATACCATCAAGACTGGAACAAGTATTATATAAAGCACTCATAGAAACAAAGGATCTCCATGACTATAGATTAAGAAAGTACGATCTCTATGGTAAGGGTACGCCACAAGTAAAAAGTTCCTTACAAAATATCCTTATAGTCATACTGACTTTGCATCCTGATGAACAAGAAGTAACGTCAAGGAAAAACAACATTGATGCAAAAGATTTGAATATCACACTTCATACAAAATCGCCGATAGATGTAGATATAATAGACTCTAAGCATGATCAAAATCTCAAAGCTCAAGCAGAGAATTTATCAGATTGTAATTTACAGTCGCTATACAAATTTTTAACTGAAAATGACCGAATGAATCTTACAAAGGTGTTTAAAGTTATACGTAAACGTGATACTATAAAGATATATATAGAGGTAAATATCAGACAAAACCATACTGATTTCTTAGATATTTGTTGTGAAAATAGCACTACAATTCCATTGTGTAACAAAGATTTTATTAATATTTCGCAATCAAAGTTTTTTGACGACAGTTACATGAATACCATTACAAAGATTAAAAGCCTAGTAAATCAATACGAAAACCAATTAAATGATACGCATCATAACATATCAGCCATAAAAGTTCAAAATGAAAATAAAGAAGAAAACATAGTCATAGAAACTACTACAAAGCAAAGCGTTAGTTACGCTGATGGAATTGATCATAAGGAACATGACATTCACAAGTCAGTTACTAGTTCTAACGAGCCTAGCAAACTTGGTGAAGTTACTCAGGCTATCATATTACTTAATGATTATGTGACAAAACAAACTACAAAAAAAAAATTGCAAACACATGAAACTGAGTCCGATAGATCACGGATAGATATAGTTTATAAAGGTGAACATCAGCAAGAGATCACTTCAACGTACAATCCAATCAACATTGATACTACATTGGAAACAAACGTTCTAGAAAAAAATTATCAAAATGAATCGGCAAACTCACTGCAGCTCGATGAAAATAACAAGGGTTACAAAAATTTACTAGAAAATGAAGAAAAATCTACGACGGGCGTGAAAAAAGACAAAACCAGGCAAGACAAAGAAAAAAATGCATCATTCGGTGTCACCTTGCCTATGTTTCAAGAAAAACATGAACTGCCACAAGTATCAACTTCAAGAACTGATATGGATGTATTTTACAACGACAATCTTACAATTAACTTTTCTTCGACCGCTAATGACGTGAACACAGAATTGTATACTAATGATGTTTTTCAAAAAACAACTATAACCAATCGACTTGGTGGAAGTACAGTGATACCAAAACTAACTAATAATGAAATTTTAACATCACCAACTGCAAACAAAACCTTAATGCTTGATGTAGGAATCACCAGACATGCAAAAAATGATTTTGAGTCAAATTTGTTTGGACAAAATAATACAAAAGTCAGTGATATTAGTAGTACAAAAACTACATCTACATCGCAAAGTACAGAAAAAACCCTGCATTATCCTTTAAATCTTCATAAGATAAGTTTCACAAATAACACTGCTTTATTGCCACGAGCTAAAGAAATATCTTCAGAACACTTAACTACTGAAGACAGCACGACACAAAATATTCTATACACAAAAGGTGAAAAAGCAAAGAAAGCATCAAAGTATAAAACAACTGAACGAATAAAACCTTTGATTTCGCAGAAACCAATTATTAAAAATATTCTTCAGTGTGAAAAGCAAATGTTAATCAAAACACAAAGTATTCCAAATAAAATAGTTCCAGTAGATTTTAAGAATGTTGTAAGAATTTGTGGTAAAAGTGAACCGAAAAACAAAACAATCAAGACAACTGCTCCAAAAAAAGGTAAAACTAGTGTTGCAAATGCACTACCAAATGAGATTACGACCAAGAAATATGCAAAATGGACCAACAATTTGAATGAATTTGGACCAAATCTTAATTTTGATGTGTCAAAGACGAATGTAAATATAACCTTCACTTCAGAATCTTCAAAAACAAAAAACATATTGGAAACAACAAATTCCACCATTCAAGAAACAACAATGACAACAAAATATCAGAATATTGCAATAAACACGACACCCAAATCGTTGACAACACTTTTTCCGCGGATGCACAACCAATCTTTTAGCGATGATACGGAAGGTTATTCCACAATTGATAGACAAAACAACGTAACACCAATAAGTACAGTTGTTTCTCATATATCGATTGAGGAGCCTGATATGCACATTGTGCAAAAAATAAAAACGAACGTTACAAACAGTTCCGTAACGGAAATATCATCCACAGAAGCAACATTTAGTCAACCCACTCAAACCATAAGTAAAGCTGACAGCGATAAGTATCCTGAAATGGTCGATGATTTCATTACTGAAGTCAAATTTGAAAGTAATTATACAAATACTGGCATCGAAACTAGCAGTTATATGACAACAGACATGTCTGTGAATACTGAGGAGACTGCGACTATTGTAGACGATTTAGTTTCTACTACTATTTTATTAGGGAATGTAATTACCAATGAACTAACAATAAAAAGTACAGATAAAGATTCATCTGCAATAACAACAGACCACATAGAATTGAAGAATAAATCAATCAAGACAACTGCATCAGAAAAAGGTAAAGCTACTTTTGACAATGAACCACCAAATGAGATGACGACCAAGAATTGGACAGAAAATGTGAACGTATTTGGACAAAACCTCATTTTTAATGACGACGACAAAGTCACAAAAACGAATGCAAATATAACCTCTTCTTCAGAATCTCCAGAAACAAAGAACGTATCAGAAACAACCAACTCCAACATTCAAGAATCAACAATGGAAGTGGAATATCAGAATATTGCAACAAATTCCACAACCGAATCGTTTACAACACAATCAAATTTTTTTTTATCAAGTATGCACAACCAATCAATCGACGATGATATGGAAAATTTTGATAATTTTAACAGAGTAACCAACGTAGAAGCAATGAATGCCGTTGTTCCTTATTTATCGATTGCGGAGCCTGATGTGCACATATTGCAAAAAATAAGAACAAACTTTACCAAAAATGTCATATCCACCACTGAAACACCATTTAGTCAATCCACTCAAGACGTAAGCAAAGCTGACAGTGTTAGATATCCTGAAACATTAGATGATTTCATTAGTGAGGCCAAATCTAGTAGTAATCATATAAATGCTGGCATCGAAACTAGCAGTTATATGACAACAGGCATATCTGTAAATACTGAGAAGACTACTCAAGTTTTTGGGGCTACTATGGCTATTGTAGAAGAATCGGATCCTTTATTTTTAAGAAATATTACTGAGTATGGCTTCGCATTGAAAAGTACAGATACTGTTTCATCTGAAAAGTCAACAACCCAGACCAAACCGAAGTATAAAACAATTAGTAAAGCTAGTTTTAACAATGCACTACCAAATGACATAACGACCAAAAATTTTACAGAAAATGTGAAAGAATTTAGACAAAAGCTTATTTTTAACGACTCCAAAATCACAAAAACGAATGCAAATATAACGTCCACTTCAAAACCTACAGAAACAAAAAACATATCAGAAACAATAAACTCCTCCATTCGTGAAACAATGAGAACCAAATATTACAATATTGTAACAAACATGATACCCGAATCATTGACAACAATATCTACACTTGGTTTATCAAGGGTGCATCCCCAAGCAATCGATGATAATAAGAAAGGTCTTGATAATACTGATGGAGTAACCAAAGTAGAATTAATGAGTGCCGTTGTTTCTCATGTAACGGTTGAGGAGCCTAATGTGCACATTGTACAAGAAATGAAAACAGACTTTACAAAAACTGACATCTCCACTAAAACAACATTTAGTCAACCCGCTCAAGACGTGAGACAAACTGACAACGACGTGAATACTGCAATATTTGATGATTTCATTAGTGAGGCCAAATCTAGTAGTAATTATACAAACTCTGTCACCAAAACTAACAGTTATGCAACAACTGGCTTATCTGTGAATACTGAAAAGACTACGGTTATTGAGGAAGACCCAATTGCTACTACTACTAACATTTTATTAGGGAATATATCTGACAATGAATTAACAGTAAAGAGTACAGATGACGTTTCGTCTGAAATTAAAATAGACCGGATGAAACCCAAAAATAAAACAATCATGACAACTACACTTGAAAAAGGTGAAGCTGGTTTTGGCAATGTAGCATCACATGAGATAAAAACCGAGAAATATGCTAAATGGGCAGAAAATGTGGAAAAATTTGAACAAAACCTTATTTTTCATGACTCAAAAGTCATAAAAACTAATCCTAGAATAACCTCCACTACAGAATCTCCAGAAACAAAAAAAATATTGGGAACAACAAACTCCTACATTCAAGAAACAACAATGGCAGCAGAATATCAGATTGTTGCATCACACTCGACTACCGAATCGTTCTTAACACTATCTACTGTTGGTTTATCCAGGATGCACAACCAATCAATCTATGATGATATAGAAGGATTTGACAATATTGATAGAGTAATCAAAGTTAAACCAATAAGTACCGTTCTTTCTAATGTTACGATTGAAGAGCCTGACGTGCATATTATGCAAAACTTAACAATGAACGTTACAGACAATCTTGTAATGGAAATAACATCCACACTAGCAACATTTAGTCAACCCACTCACAGCGACAGGGATCAGTATTCTAAAATGATCGATGATTTCACTAGTGAGGCCAAATCTAGTATTAATTATACAAATTTTGGCAGCGAAAGAAGCAGTCATATGACAACAGGCATATCTAGAAATACTGAGGAGACTGCGATTATTGTAGAAGATTTAGTTCCTACTACTATTTTATTAGGGAATATAACTACCAATGAACTAACAATGGAAAGTACAGATGCAGTTTTACCTGAAATGATCAAAGACCAGATAGAATCGCAGAATGAATCAATCAAGACAACTACTGCATCAGAAACAGAGAAAGCTAGTTTTGGCAATGCACTACCAAATGAGATGACGACCAAGAAATGGACAGAAAATGTGAACGAATTTCGACAAAATATTATGTTTAATGACTCGAAAATCACCAAAACTAATGAAAATGTTATAAACTCTACTTTAAAATCTCCTGTAACAAAATACATTTCAGAAACAACAATGACAACAAAATATCAGAATATTGCAACAAATACGACACTTAAACCGATGACATTACTTTCAATATTTGATCTGTCAAAGTTGCCCACGCAATCAATTGATGACGATATTGAAGGTTTTAACACTATTGATAGGGTAACCAAAGTAGGACCAATGAGTACCATTATATCTCAAGAAGTGATTGAGGAACCTAATGTGCATTCTGTGCAAAAAACAAGAACGAAAGTTACAAAAAGTGACATATCATTTACAGAAACAAATTTTAGTCTACCCACTAAAGTCGTGAGTAAAGCTGACAGCGACGACCAGAATTCTGAAATGTTTGATGATTTCATTGAAGTAGCCAAATCTAGTAGTATTTATTCAAATGCTGTCACCGAAACTAACGCTTATTTGACAACTGGCTTATTTATGAACACTAATGAAAATACGGTTATTAAAGAAGACTCTGCACCTAGTATTTTACTAGGTAAAATATCTGACTATGAATTAATAATAAAAGGCATAGATGCGGTTTCATTCAAAATGACAACGGACCAGATGGAACCCAAGAATAATACAATCAAGACAAGAGATGATTTAATTGATGTGGCCAAACCAAGTAGTAATTATACAAATGCTGCCACCGAAAATAATATTTATATGACAACTAACTTATCTGTGAAGAATGACGAGAATACGGTTATTATAGAAGACTCTGTTTCTATTATTTCATTTGGAAATATAACTAACAATGAACCCACAATGAAAAGTCCAGATCTAGTTTTATCTGAAATGACTACAGGCTTAAATGTAATAAGCCCTCAAAATGATAAGACATTTGAAAATATAGCTCTTTCTAAGAATGTCTCAAGTACTGAATCGATCTTAAAAACAGAAGATGTACAAAAACATTCGCCAAATTCCCCACAAAATAAGTATACACTTGATAAACGAAATCATCAACCAACACCACTATTTTTCACAGAAGTTTGCATTGAGCCGAATACTGAAACAACTCTTGAGGATTACACAATACCAACCACAAGTTATAGTAAACATAAAATTACAATTAATGTTCCAGAATTGAGTACGTCTAGTGAGGCCTTAAATAATACTGAAGGTTTGGGAAATTCTATATCTGAGTCTGGTGGTAAGCAAACTGTTAATGAGACCACTGAAATAACCATTGTTGACTATGAATATGGGTTGGGAAATAATATCGAATTGCCGGAATCGAAAGTTCAACAGTCTGAAAAAATAAGTACAATACTGTTACCTGAAAGTCTCCTGACTAAAAGCAATGATAGTAACTTAGTATCTAATGTCGCAAATTTAAACGACGGAATCAAACCTGTTTTTGAAGAAATAACAAAGCTAGCAAACAAGAGTCTTCCCAGTAGGAAACCGAAGCTTACGAACCTAACGAGTACAACACCATTCATACATCAGGTGTCTGAGACTCTAGCATTTGATAATACTGTTAAAACAACCACCAATACAGAAATGGAGAGGTTTAGTGATAAACATCTGCTAAATAAAATAAAATTACCGAAGATTGGTTTGAATGCATTGCCACGAGACGACTCAGTCGTGAACACACTATTAGACAAAGATATACCTAAGTTTACTGATACATCTCCAGTAGAGTTTTTCTCAATGAAACAGTATTTAAGTTTAAATACCAACATAAACTCCAAATCTGTTCCCAAAGTTTCAAGTAACCTTGCAAGCCATAATATGAGTTTAACAAGTGAGTCTCCACCATTACATAATTCTACTTCTATAGAAACAACACCAAGTGAACTTTCGGAAACTAATCGTGAACATTTCACGATAAAGGTTAATGATGTATGGGCAATAGCCAATGATTCATTCACTCATGAAGAATTAAATATGACCCCAGAAAGTAAAACGAAACGACCGTCTAATAACATCAGTGATTTCACTTTCACTGATGGGGTCCTCTCACCAAACTACTTTACAACTGAATTAAGTAAAACAGTTGTTGAAGAAGTACCAATTTTGGAAACCGTATTATACAATAATCAGGCAGTCGTACCCCTTACAATGCCAACATCGACAATGGCAATAGAGCCTTCATTAGAATCTATAATTCATACCACTATAAAAACTAAAGATATAGAAGAAAATACTGAGGCAGAAAATAAGAAAAAATACCACGACATTTTTTTTACAGATGCTAGTACAACTATTAAATTAATACCATCTATAACACTTATAGAAACTACAACGAGAAATATATCACGGTACGATAAAATTGATTATTTAGGAAATTACGGTACGACTTTCATGCAGGGAAAAATGGATAACAAATCAGGCATAGATAACAGTAAGGTAAAGGACGAAAAGACCGCAACAAAAAGTATTTACATAGACAATAACTCGCAAGAGAACATTCAGGAACTAGATCCTAAGGCTACACCGATAATCTTCACAACTGAGACGGAGAGCAAATTCAAGACTCTTAATGGAAAGAACTTGTCGTCTCATCAAACACTAACCTATCGAGATTTAAAAAAAGACTTTGTCACTACAGTATCAGAACCTGAAACCATAGAGTTAAAGAATAACACAGTCGACGAAAGAATAAATATGTCGACTTTATTCACCACAGAATCAGTAATTTCGGCTTTCATAGTATCTACTCCTGTTACCCTTATTTCAACGGATATCATGCAAAATGCTACAACATCAGACATGGGCACAAAGCAAATACTAGGCAATCCTAAAATGGAAACTTCACAATACGCTTTCATAGGAGCATTTCAAACAACCCAATCAGATAAACATCCTAACGCTACATTTACTAGCTCGATATCTGGTGCAAATGAAGTGACCAAAACAGAACACTCAGGGGAACTTGATGTTACTCTTAAATCAAAGTACAGCACTGTACCAAAAAGTATTTCAAAGTTCACGAAGGCAAATAAAAACTATACTGAAAAAGCAAAAACTATAAATGAGAAAAACTTAAAACGTAAAAAAAAATTGAAAAAACCTATTGCATTTGAACTAAACATTCGTGTAGGAGTTGAAGCAAATAAAGACGGAATCAAATTTTCAATACTCGATGAAAAAGAAACTGCAATGTATCACAAAAGTGAATCACAGATTCCAAAATTAACTTGTATTCACTCCAATCGGTCTGATGCTGATATCAAAGAACCATTATTAAAATCAGAACATATGTTTGCAAATGAGACCAAAAAAAACGCATCAACATCGCTTAAAAGTAAAAATTTCGCTTTGAATAACATGACCATGAATCGAAGGTCAAATCTCGTCAAAAGTGAAGATCTAAGTAAAATTGCCGAAATTCTAGAAAAACTGTCATGGAATCCACCGACGATAAAACCGAAATTGACACAACGTACGAAAACACGAAAATCATTTATAGGGAATACAACAATTAAAGAAGAAATACAACCGCCCCAAAGAAATACAACCACTTTTAATATGTCTACTACAGAAATTCATAAGAACTTTACAAAGACTAAACATAAAAGCAAAATTCCTGGTGCTCTAACTGAAGAGCTCGCAATTCATGATATTAAAGCAATGTACAAAGAACATATTGGCAAAATAAAAGACATTTTAAACTACACTAAAAATGGAAACACAAGCGCGACAGACGTTTTAAAAAAAAATTACGAAGCGATGATATCTTTTCCGCTTACAGAAGATATTACTAATTCAAACTTTAACATGTCTGGGATAAATAATACCTTACACAAGTATGAAAATCAAGAAGACGAAGAAGCTGGATTGACAAAATTAATTAACGCTAAAAATAATTCAAGCACATCTGAACCCAGATTAAATAAAAACACAATAAGTAAAAAATCAAAGCTAATAAACAAAAAATTAAACAAAGTGCTAAAAAAGTTACTAAAAGGAAAAAAGCTTAGCAAAAATCAATTGCAGAAATTAAAAAAGAAATTATTAAAGAATCTTACCCATAAAATACATGTTACAGGTGTAAATAAGTATCATGACACTGTCGAGAAAAAGAAGTACGTAAACAAGACTATAGATAGTGTTATATTAAATACAACTTATAATTTTACTACTAAAGAAGCTACCAATATTAAAGGCATACAGAATATGGAAGCATTCACAGCTCCAAGTTTAATTAGTAAAAAATCTAACAAAAAAGTGAATACAACACAAAGTAAAGAGGAAATGGGAAAAGACAACGACAAACAAAAGGCAGTGAAGGAAATATTTAACACCACTGGCTCAGATATATCACACAGCGCAAGACGGCGTTTTGGTACGCTTAATAATAATAGTTCAGTGTCCCATCAAGTAGAACTAGGCTTATTTGAACTCAAGCCTGAAATAACACTTCAAAATACGTCAGCTGAAATAAACATCAGTTTTAATAAAAATGTGTCAACCATAAAAACTTCTGAAGTAGCTCCTTTGATAACTGAAAAACGATTTCCAGGAATTCTTCAGGTTCTAAACGAAATAGATCAGGATTTGTCGAAACTTGAAAATGAATCAAATAACAACACTAGTGAGACGTCAAGCCCTGTTATTCTTAATTCAAGTTATGTGTTGCAGAAAACAGAAGTCACAAAAGGAATGCAAAGTATATTTGACACAGTAAATGATTTAATAGACGAATTAAATGGGATTTCAGCGCAGGAAAATGACACTATAACTTCAATCAATCACACAGACAGAGACATCAGTTTAACAGCAAAAATAATAAATACCAGTAAAATCAATTACAATATGTCTACAATCGTGGCTGATGCTGGCAGCTGGGCAGCTATAACAAACACCAAAAGTAAAAAAAGTGCAACTAGAAGTGAGATAAGTGATGAGATAATGACAGATACAAATCAAACTACTGCTGATACCACACATTTACTCAAAACAGATTTTACAAATGCTCCCCTGAATGAATTCACCAGTAACAACGAAGTCTTAAAACATACTGTACCCATGACTATCAAGTCAATTCCTTTTATAGCACCCGATCCAACTGAAGATTATTTTATTAAAACTACAGATGAAGCAAAAATCAATGGACAAAATTTTATAAGTTCTCGTGATACAAAAGATTATGATGAAAAATCGCAAAAAAATCCCCCACAATTGCGTGAAATTATCAGTAAACCACTTACTAGGAGTTTAATCATCACCGCACATACACCAGTTTATGATAACTCTGACAATAGAGAAGCTTCTATGGAAACAACGAAACCAAGTCAGAATGATTTGACGATAGGCCCAACCTTTCTAAGACTCGACCACCACACTTATCCTACAGAAATAGAAGAGCTCAAATCAACTACTAACGTGAATACCAATAAAGACGTTCTAAAAAAACTAAATTATCAAAGGCTTGTGAATAAAATAACGAATAAAGTTGCCGAAAATATCAATATCAGTAGTGAAAAAACCGTAAACGCAACACAGAACATACTTCCTGTAACTGATAATCAATTTGGTAAAGTGTCTCCAGATGCATCTGCGAATAATACAAACTCCACTCGATTACTGGAAGCAAATAATACGCAATTATTTTACGCCGTTAATGTCAACAGCAAAAATAATGTATATGTTTCACTATCATCAATTATACATAATAGTTCAAAAATTATACAGAATAAAACGTCCAGAAATAAAACTAAACACAATTTGTTTCTAAAGGTTCACGATAGTCAAAAAAATATTTCAGTCATTCAGACACCAAATTTGACTCAAGTTAAAGTTACTAAATTGAATCCTATTAACAGAACAACTATTAATTTAAAACCAGAAGTACAAAAACTTTTACTTGCATCAGGGAATAAAGAAAAATCTGGAACGGACCGTACATATCAAAATAACACTGTAGGAAAAGGTTATCGAAGCAATTTCAGAAGTCATTTCCCAAATATCGAGACTGGAAACTTTAAAGGTAAAAAAAGTATAGACATATGCAGCACACGTCTAAGCATGCCATATAGTTCGTTTACTACGGCGACAGCAGTAACAAAAAGTATAAAATATAACACATATCGGCCAATAAGCAAAGAAGAACTAGAACTGCTTAAGTTAATCAGGGATCCCATTTTCCATAAAGCCATCCAAAAACAAGATGTTAAGCCGTATCCTCAAGTTTCAGCGGTAAATAATTCTATTGCTGCTACTAGAAGCGGCAGCAATAACTTACATTCAAAGGGCGAGGCCAAACTAACAGTGTCTAATTTGTCAGAGGCCAATCAGATGATACAAGCGGAGAGTAAAGATCATGGTGACAACGGTGTACAACTAAATAGGAATATAAACAAGCCCATTGAAATGTTTAAAAATCTTTATTCTTCAGAAATTAATAAAATTTCACATCCACTACTTGAGATTAATATAAATTCACCACAGATAAGACTTAACGGTGATTCACCTCCAATGATTGAAATAAATGGAAATCCACTTCCAGTGGAAATAAACCAAAAATCAGCCCCTATGGAAATTAACAGAAATCCAATCCCAATTGATATGAACAGAAATACAGATCCACTCGAAATGAATAGAAATCCAGCCCCACTGGAAATCCACAAAAATCCAGCCCCACTGGAAATTAATAGAAACTCAGTGCAAATGGAAATTAACCGAAACACAGCCATGATGAACTTGAACAAAAAACCAACCCTGATGGAAACGAACAAAAATTTAATCCCACTGGAAATTAACAGAAATTCAGCCATACTGGAAATGAACCGAAATCCAGCCCTACTGGAAATTAACAGAAATCCAGCCCCACTGGGAATGAACGGAAATCCAGCCCGACTGGAAATTAACAGAAATTCAGATCCACTGGAAATAAACAGAAATTTAAACCCACTGGAAATTATCAGAAATTCAGTCCCACTAGTAATTAACAGGAATCCAGTCCCATTAGAAATGAATGGAAATTTAGTGAAAATGGAAACTAACAGAAACACAGCCATGATGAACATGAATAAAAATCCAGCCTTAATGGAATCGAACAAAAATTCAATCTCACTAGAAATGAACAGAACTCCTCCTCCACTGGAAATGATCAGAAATCCAGCCTTTCTGGAAATGAATAGAAATGCAACTTCTATAGAAATGAACAGAAATCCAGCTCCATTACAAATAAACAAAAATTTAGCTCCACAGGAAGTGAACAGAAATTCAGTCCCACTGGTAATGAACAGAAATCCTGCCCCACTGGTAATGAACAGATATCCTGCCCCACTGGAAATGGACAGAAATTTAGCCCCACAGGAATTGAACAGAAAGCCAACTCCACTGGAAATGAACAGAAATTCAGCACCACTCGAAACTATCAGAAATTCCACGCCACTGGAAATTATCAGAAATGCAGCCCCACTGAAAATAAACAGAAATCCAGTCCCACTAGAAATGGATGGAAATTTAGTGGAGTTGAAATTTAACAGAAACACAGCCATGATGAACATGAACAGAAATCCAGCCCTAATGGAATCGAACAAAAATTCAATCTCACTCGAAATGAACAGAACTCCAGCCCCACTGGAAATGAATGGAAATCCAGCCCTACTGGAAATTAATAGAAATTCAGCTCCTATAGAAATGAACAGAAATCCAGCTCCATTACAAATAAACAAAAATTCAGCTCCACTGGAAGTGAACAGAAATTCAGCCCAGATGGAAATGAACAGAAATTCAGTTCCACTGGAAATAGTTAGAAATTCAGTCCCACTGGTAATGAACCGAAATCCTACCCCACTGGAAATGAACAAAAATTCAGTCCCACTAGAAATGAACAGAAATCCATCTCCACTAGAAATTAGCAGAAATTCAGCTCCACTGGAAATTAACAGAAATTTAGCACCACTGGAAATTATCAGAAATACAGCCACACTGGAAATAAACAGAAATACGGTCCCACTAGAAATCAATGGAAATTTTGTGAAAATGGAAATTACCAGAAACACAACTATAATGAACATGAACAGAAATCCAGCCCTAATGGAATCGAACACAAATTCAGTCCCACTGGAAATGAACAGAACTGCAGCCCCACTGGAAATGAACAGAAATCCAGCCCTACTGGAAATTAATAGAAACTCAGCTCCTATAAAAATGAACAGAAATCCAGCTCCATTGGAAATAAACAAAAATTCAGCTCCACTGGAAGTGAACAGAAATATAGTCCCGATGGAAATGAACAGAAATTCAGATCCACTGGAAATAATTAGAAATGCAGTCCCACTGGTAATGAACAGAAATCCTGCCCCGCTGGAAATGAACAAAAATTCGGTCCCACTAGAAATTAACAGAAATCCAGCTCCACTGGAAATTAACAGAAATTCAGCTCCACTGGTAACTATCGGAAATTCAGCGCCACTGGAAATGAACAGAACTCCAATCCCACAGAAAATAAACAGAAATCCAGCCTTACTGGAAATTAATAGAAATTCAGCTCCTATAGAAATGAACAGAAATCCAGCTCCATTAGAAATAAACCAAAAATCAAATTCACTGACAGTGAACAGAAGAAATTCAGCCCAGATGGAAATGAACAGAAATTTAGATCCACTGGATGTGAATAGAAATTTAGACCCACTGGAAATGATCAGAAATTTAGTCCCACCGGTAATGTACAGAAATCCTGCCCCACTGGAAATGAACAGAAATTCAGTCCCACTGATAATGAACAGAAATCCAGCTCCATTGGATATTAACAGAAATTCAGCGCCATTCGAAACTATCAGAAATTCAGCGCCACCGGAAATTATTAGAGATGCAGCCCGACTGGAAATAAACAGAAATCCGGTCCAAGTAGAAATGAATGGAAATTTAGTGAAAATGGAAATTAACAGAAACCCAAGCATGATGAACATGAACAGAAATCCAGCTCTATTGGAAGTAAACAAAAATTCAGCTCCACTGGAAGTGAACACGAATTCAGCCCCGATGGTAACTAACAGAAATTCAGCCCCACTGGAAACGAACAGAAATATAGCCCCACTGGAAGTTAACAGAAATTCAGCGCCACTGGAAATTATCAGAAATACAGCCCCACTAAAAATGAACAGAAACGCAGTACCACTGGAAATGAATGGACGTTCAGTAAACATGGAAATAAACAGAAACACAGCCTTGATAAACATGAATAGTTATCAAGCCCTGATAGAACCGAACCAAAATTCAATCCCACTGGAAATTAACAGAAATAAAGCCCCACTGAAAATTAACCGAAATCCAGCCCCACTGCAAATGAACAGAAATTCAGCTCTTAACAGAAATCCAGCTCCACTGGAAATGAACAGAAATTCAGTCCCGATGGAAATTAACAAAAATTATGTGCCATTAGAAATGAACAAAAATTCATCCTCGATGGAAAAGAATAGAAATTCAGCTCTGATGGGTTTGAACAAAAATTTAGCCCCGATGGATATTAACAGGAATTCAGTACTAATGGATCATAATAACAGAAACGGAGTGTCGATGGAACTTAACAAAAATGCAATGCCGATAGAAATTAATAGAAATTCAGTGCCAATGGATATCAGGCCAGTACCGACAAATAAAAATAAAAATCTGGAGACGATGAATATCAACACAAATTCAGTGCCATTACAAGTTATCAAAAGTTCAGTGCCGATGGAATTTAATATAGAATCAGTACCGATGGATATTCATAGAAATTCAAATCCACAAAAAAATACCCGAAATTACGTTCCTGAGGAAACGAACGGAAATTTAGTTCAAATGGAAATAAATAGGGATTCGTTTAGGACAGTTGGAATTGATGGAAGTATACCGACAATGTTGAACTTAAGTAGGAATTCTACTTCTGTGGTGAATTTACCCTCAATGAGTGAAAATAATAGAAATTTATTGCTCGAAAACAAGAATGTTTCTTTAATGAATAACAAGCCATGGATTTCAACATCAATGTTCGATAATAATAGGAACTTAAGCGAAACCATCAACAATAATTCTAATTTACCCCAAATAATTTTTGACTATCAAATCGAACCAAATGCACCCTCAACTAATGACACAAATAAGAAAATGTCATCAATGGCTGCCAAAAATATGAACGCACCATCAGTGATTGATAATAATATTAATAAGAAATCATCAATAGTGACCATCAATATGAGAAATGGACCTGCAATACACAACTACAACAAGAATTCACGTACAATGGAATCAAATAAAAAATCACCACCAATAAAGATATTGAACCAGATTAAAACTAGCACAATGCCAGCACCTATTACAACTGGTATCAAAAAATCAGAACCTACTGTAGCAGCTAAGAAAAAAATTCTACCAATGAAGGGAATAAAAAGAAAACCGTTATTGACTTTTGAAAATAACAAAAAACCACTTTCGATGGCAGGAAAGAATAGGAAAGCTCATGGACCTATACAAATAAATAGTAAAACACATTCAAAAGTTTTTACGAAAAACTACAAGAAAATTGGTCCACGGAAAGAAACACTTTTAGGTTCTTTTGATAGAAGGAATCCATATGCTGTGAAAATAAAAGAACCAAAAGCTCAGAAAAAGTTTTTAAAAACAGAGATGAAGCGAATAAAAATAGGCACCAGAAGAAAGGCGGTGATGACCATGAACACACAAGACTTTCTCTTAAAACATCGCACACCACCAAGCTTTTTACAAAAAAATACAAAACCATACTTAATGTTCCTCAAGCCTGAACCATCGGTGAAAAAAACCATACTAAGGCCGATATTCAATAAAAGTATAAACAAAATAGCAAAAAGATTCGAACACAAACTAAAGCCTAAACCTGTATTCATTAAAAATGATATCTTGAAAAGGGACTTAATTTCACATCGCCAACTAATGGGAACGATGAAAAAGAAAGAGAGAGTAAATAATGTGTTGGATATGCCAATATGGCAGTCAACTGTGAAGCCCAAGTATTTTAAAGACAATGAAGATGCAATAAATTTAATGTTCACTGACTATATGAGGATGACGAAACGTCCTGTTTTCGATGACATGGCGCGTGTACCAAATTACTTCGGAGATAATTACAGTCCTTCACCATCTTACAAAAAGAGCAATATCGAGCAGTCCACCACAGCAGCTACCTGGAAGCCAAGGCGCGGGAGGACCATATTTTTTTTAAGTCCCACAGGAGCCTACGGTGACTATAATTAAGTGTTCTAGACCAGATTAGTTACTAGAAAAGTGCTGCGTTAATGTTTAGTATAAGTAGTCAATAAATATATTTTACTATTTACAAGTTTTATTTTAACTTCCCTTTAATTTAGAGCCTAGCTTTTCTAGGGTGTATGTTATCTTACCTACTACATAAGAAATAATCAAGATTTAAGAAGAGAGTTTCTAGAAGTTATGAAAGCTTTTATGATTCTGATTCGTAAATATAACTACTTACATATTTTTTTTAAATTATGCTTATATAATCTTAAAATAAGAAATATGATATAAATATATGTGTAGGCTCGAGTCGGCTCGGGTGAGTTTGAGTCAGTAAGAGTCTGACACGCTCCCTCCCGCTCCACCCAGAGCGGGAGAAGTTATTTGTTGATTTACCACCCAATAAAAAAAGCTCATAGGCATCAAAAACTTTATCCGCATCTGTCAATGGGAAAAGTGCCCAAAAAGCTGCCACGTGGGAAGGCAGATATACAAATATTGTAACTGTAGCACATCTAGACTGCCGATTGATTCAAAACCATTTTGCGCAACTATATTACTTTTTTGTGTTACTATTTTGGTTAAAGAATATTGTATGTACCTATGACGTCTGACTCTGCCTGAAAGCTGCTGACCCAGGTGTCTTATCCTAGGTGACGGACTGGTGGGTGGACGACATGTACCTGAAGGTGCGTCTGCCGCTGCCCATCAACTCCAATCCTGGCATGGTGTTCCCTCGGCGCCACTTCGCCAAGATGGAGGAGGTGGCCGACCTGGGTGCACTGTTCATCGACGACCTTCTGGACTATAAGGAGATGCTGGACAGGTAAGGCTCTGGAAAACAGAGATCCTTTCATAGAATGCATTTACAACGGGTATGAATGGATAATATTAGGAAAGCACTTAAGAT
This sequence comes from Polia nebulosa, assembly GCA_951329385.1. Taxonomy (NCBI): domain Eukaryota; kingdom Metazoa; phylum Arthropoda; class Insecta; order Lepidoptera; family Noctuidae; genus Polia; species Polia nebulosa. The sequence goes on along the minus strand of OX589603.1, from coordinate 31,566,648 downwards.
ATTGGTAATAAATTATCATGTGTGAAACTTACTGAAGCTAGGTATGTTGCAAGCTAGACTGATCCCAGAGACTGGAATGGATCCTCCGGGACTCGTTGAGCTTCCTTGCCTTGGCGTTTTTCAGGTGGTCGCCACTGTTGATTCTGGCTCTCAGGAGTTGTAATATGCGCAATTGCCAAATCACTTGCAAGGATAGACCATCAAAAGAAAAAGATCAAAATCCAACACGACCGATATTGCAACCACAGTGCTTGCATTTAAACTCGAAATCAGTATTACAGACAAGTTAAAATTTGTACCTCTATCTCTGTGTATGATGCTAGAGTATGCGGAGGTAAAATGGCACTAACACACAGATTTCTATATATGGCTGGCTTGTTCCAGAGGTGAACTTCCTCTGGAAAGAGCCACCAACCGCGAGAAGGGGCAGCCGCTCTGCATGGAGCAGTTCTACCGGCTCCTGGGGGTCTGCCGCATTCCTGAGGTCGGCAAGGACCGACTCGAGCTGCCACAAGTCCGGCGAGGGCCTGAGGAGTCGGAAGAACTAGTCGTGGTCGCTTGCAGGAACTATGTAAGTGTTTAAAGATGTCGGGTTGTACTGCATGCCATTTATTGAGTGAGAGTGATGATGATATGGTATAAACGTAGTAAGTTCACTTGAAGCGTATATTGAGCTCAGAATTACTTTAATGGTGTAGGTATTGAGACATTGAAAGTGCTTTGGCGCGATCAAGATGTGAACCGTACAGAAGAAGACTGTCAAGACTATTTCATTTGCTTACGTTAAAACACGTTGGTCTTATCTAACTTAAATGATTCCCCGGCTCAAGAAACATTCGGTTTTATTATTTACAACCCAGATCCTGCACTGTGCAAGATATAATAGGCGCTACTGATAACAATTTTAACTTAGTTGAATTTTAACTAAATTAAATATGATTAAGTAGATGTTAACAAAGAAGAAACTCGTTATGTCATTCAGCTTACAATTCCCCGCAGTTAAAACATTTGCATACAGACAAAATTAAATTATTGCCAGACTTGTGTAGTAAATCTGGCGTAACAAGAATAACTCCATTATTTAGGAGACGGGGATGTAACTTAGTTAGCACTTAGAAACGCTGCGGTGCACTTTATCACTTAAGTACCAAACTTAGTTAGGAAGCTGTCCCCGAGTATGAATAACTTATTTTATTTTGTGTTGGCTAAGTTTTAAGATGCAGTCTTGTTGTCTTGGGAAATTGTACATTATTTATTAAGGGATTTGGAGAAGGTTAAGTTGGTATTAAAAGCTCCGCTTTTGAAACTGTTACCTACGTACGAATAATTTCTAGACATTTCATCTAGTTTTGAACGAGTTTTTTAAACACAGTTACCACTGCGAAATCATCATAAAATTAACATCCATATTTCATAACTTTTTGACCAGCTTAAATGCTTCTTTGTAGTCTTAATGGGCATGCACACGCATTCGTTACAAACACATAAAATACTTAAGGCACCGATACAATTGTTCGGTACTCTTACAAAAGTATTGTTTGCTTCTATTGTTTCTAACTTTATCGGTTTAAAATAGTTCTACTGACGATTGTGAGAAATTTTAGCCTCAAACAAGTTATACATAGTTTTGGTCGAAAATTTATTATTTTCTTACCTCCCTATAAATGTAACAAATGCCATATTTTTGCTTCTATATCTTGCAATAGTTTCACACCAACATGGGTACACTTGTATAGCGCGTACAGGGATAATCGCCGGTTGGTGTCTCATTTCATAAATAAGCCTCTAAGGCATCTGCGAGTTAACTTCGGCTCCTCGTCTACCAAAGGAACTACCAAAGGAAGTGGGTCTTCGGAAAATCTGAAAGATGCTTAACGCGTCAAGCCACTCATTAGCAGACACAATTAAAAACCTCTTGTTGCGTTAAACAAAACATAATAGTAGAATCAGCATTTCCTTAAACTATAGTCAACCTTCTAATCTCTTCCCCAGTTCTACCCCATCCCAGTGAAAGCAGGCGACCGTGGAAGGTTAACTCCTGGCGAGATGCAGGCTCAGCTGCTGCATGCCATGGTGGACGCAGCCGGGGCCCCTCCAGCGCCCAGGGTCGGGCTGCTCACGTCCATGAACCGAGACCAGTGGGCCAGGGCTAGGGAACAACTTATAAAGGGTAAGGTAACACATGAGATTTTAATGAAGATTTGAATTGAATACAGACTATAGTTTTAATAGCTAACACCTAACACGAATAACAAAAACATTATTATTCATATATTATACCGTTTACCCCCTAGATGAGATGAACCGTATGAACCTCGAGCTGATCTCCCGGGCGCTCTGCATTCTGTGCCTGGACGAGGGAGGCGGCGATAGGGCTGACACGGACGCTGATACCAACGCCATGCTCCGGGCGATGCACGGCGCCGGCACGCGCTACCACTCCGCCAATCGCTGGTTCGACAAGACTGTGCAGGTGAGCTCGTGGCGGCCATCTTTACCTCAACATACGAACTACAAAAATAGACCAAGTTATCTGCGCGACTAGCATACAACGTTGCGCTACAATGGTGACATTAATTTAACACACGGGTAGGGCTAGTGTCCATTAATCATATAAAATAATGATAGGTTCAAATAATTCCAAAATTGAAAAAAAAAATTCAAACAAGCTAAATAGTAATAAATAAAAATAAATAAATAAATAAAAATATTTTATTTCAGACCTTGATCCATATGATGTTAGTAATACATTCTACTTAAAAGCTATGTTAGTAACACATTCTACTTAAAAGCTATGTTAGTAACAGACACAATACAGATATTAATTCATATACTTGTTGCGCTCACCTGACGCACCGGGCACATGCACATGTGCATGTACCCAATGCGCCATGATGGCGCAACACGGCTTATCACTAATGACCCTCAGTATGTCGTTGACGACCCACGCACTCTGCGCATCATTCATGCCGTCCTTTTCCTAAGGATGGCGTAAAAGCCATCAGTGTGTGCTTCAGAAAACATTCCTGACGCACTGCAGTAACGTGGACGCCCCAACAACACCCTGAAGGCATTATTATACTGAACTCTTAGGGCGTTGTATGCCTTTTGCGTATATCGAACCCACAGGGTGCACGTGTACAAAGACTGGCAGAAAGCCTTAAAAAGAGTTATTTTTACTGCTATTGTACACCGTGCAAATCTGCGGGTCAACATATTGTATCGGACAGCCAACGCCCTCCGTTCTCTCTCCATATCAGCATCGTCTTTCATGTCCTCATTAACTATATGCCCTAGGCACTTAAATTCCAGCACCCTTTCAAGGGCCACACCTTTTAACATTACTGGTGGGATGTGTGCTGGCTTTTTACGCTTTACCCTAAACACAAGTAGTTTACTCTTATTTACATTATAACCAAGTCCATGCACTTTCGCATAAGCCTCGCAGACCACCAATAACTTCCTGAGTGCTCTAATTGACGGATTCAGCAGCACCATGTCGTCCGCATAATTAATACTATTGACACACAGACCGTCAATAGAACAGACAACCTGTGTGCAACTGAGTTCGACAATCAGCTGGTTTACATAGAGGTTGAAAAGAAGTGGCGAAGTCAAACCGCCCTGTCTCACCCCGTATTCCAACCTGTACTCCTCAGATAACTGATTGGCTCATCTAACTTGATTGGTTTGGTGGCCATACCAATACTGAAACATATTTGTTATGGCGTCGAGCACTCCAGCTTCGCGCGTCTTGCACCACAATATGTCATACCTAACCAGGTCAGACGCCCTGGAAAGGTCTAAAAACGCCGCATATACCGGCGTACTTCTCTCCGTGTAGTATCTGACAGTATGCTTGAGAGACAAGATAGCACATTCAGTCGATAACTGCGGCCTAAAACCGAATTGAGCATTAAAACAAAAACTTTTTTACGAAAAAATGACAAAACACGAAGAAACAAAACCAGAAACACCGTCTTCCGAAATTAAAGTTATTTTGCACGTTTTTTGTATGTCGGTACTATTTTTTTATAAAAAAGTTTGCATAACTACATAGTTATACATATATACATATATGACACGGCCGGATAACAACCATCGGACACTGTTCAGAGTAGGTCTGGAAAAATAGTGGAAACTGGATAAAATGAACACTTACTGCTTTGATAACCACAATGCCTTGGAAGTTTGGTAGGCCTTTGATGTGGGATGTAACATGTGTTGACACCCTTGCGCCATCCCATCTTCTTAGCACGGCGGGCTGTGCTGGGGCGGCTATCACAACTCAGAAATATATTTTAGCCGTTTGGGGTTGAAACACTAGGGCCATGGACTCCGAGTGCTCACCAAGTTTTTCATGACATCAGCAAGCAGTTGGTCGACTCTACACGTGACCAGAGAGCTGGCCTTTTTTTCGGCCAAAGAATCAGCATAGCAATGCTGATTCTTTGGCATTTGGGATTAAACGTGGTATGTGATGTGAACATTTTGATCGTTGGTTTTGTCGTCATTTATTGTGTTATCAAAATTCTGCCCTCTCTTCCAGCTAATCATCTCTTCCGACGGCACAGTAGGCATGTGCTACGAGCACAGCTCAGCCGAGGGAGTCGCCGTTGTCCGTCTTGCTGAACGGGCATTAGCCAGGGCAGAGGTGGCCGACAGGCCTGCACCACCACCAGCTCTGCTGCCGGCGCCGCAAGCCATGAAATGGAACGTCACCACAGACGTGCAGAGGACCATCGAGACTGCTGCTAGAGATCTTGATCGGTGAGGAGTTTGTAACCAAAGTGGCCTTTTAGAAAAGGAAGCGGTGATTTTGGTTGATGCGAAATAATATGTTTTTGATTAAAGATATGACAGACTCTCACAACTCTGCCTAGCCTTTTCCCAAATATCTTGAGGTCAGCTTCCAGTCTATTATACACACACAACACAACAACAATAACAACAACAACAAGTATAGGGTCTTTTTTATAAAAAAATAAACATGCAGTTTAAACACTGGTTGCTAGCTTCTTAATAGAATTTTTTCTATAGAGAAATTGAATTTAAAAGCCGCTAAATACTAAGCAAAGGGTTAGCGAATTCTATAAATGAGTCTGATAATTTTAGATACAAATAATTTTTAGACAGTTGTGACTTCGATTGTAACTTTAAAAAATTAAATGTTTCATAACTTGCACAAAAGTATGTAAGTAGCTTGCATGCCATAGTGTGATATACCAATCAAAACTTAATAAAGCGTAATGGTATGCAAGCTACTTGAATACTCTTGTGCAAGTTACAGGCATGTGTAGGTATGTTGGCCATAACGGATACCAACACGATAGTAACTTTCAATAGGTATATATTTATCATCATAGTTGACTTGCGACTGTGAATCCTGCTGTACCCTGCACTACTTTCATCTGATTGTCATTGGTTTCACCTGCAGCGCCATCTCGGACCTGGACCACAAGGTGTACACGTACCGCGGCTACGGGCGCGAGTTCATGAAGTCGTGCCGCACCAGTCCCGATGTCTACATCCAGCTCGCCATGCAGTATGCTTACTACAAGTGAGTTCCATTGGCACAAACATGCATTGTTGACTATAAGCTAAAACATCGATCTCATCATCATCTTCCGACCTTTTTCCCAATGTTTGGTGTTTGTGATCACCGGTCTCTTCCTATCACCTAGAAACTTATTTCCTTTCTTACCATGTTTTAGAAATCAATTCGTTACGTCTTTGGCCGCCGTCATTTTACTGACATTTATATTCAAGACGTCGATATGTAGCACAAAATATAACTCGGATATTAAAGACCTCGATCACACGGCAATGAAGGTTTGTTCTATTCTATCCTACGATTTGATTATTGATTATTTTCTTTGGGATCACATTTTTTTCTAACCGTATGAACAGTAATTTGACGTGTGAGAACAAACAAACCACCCTTTTTAACCGACTTCGAAAAAAGGAAGAGGTTCTATGTTCGACTGTATATTTTTTTTATTATTTTTTTTATTAAAATCTATGTCTGTCAGTTGTGGACCGATTTTCAAAATTATTTTTTTTTCCAAAAGAGTTCTACTCTAGAGGTGGTCCCATACCTATATGATTTTTATCGAAATTGCTTCAGCGCTTTTTGAAAACATTAACACAAACAAAAAATAGGTATGCATAGGTGACGTTTTGGTTGCCTCGAATCACATTAATTCCATGATACTGAGGTTATCAATTTGAGCGTTTTGTTCTGGGGTACAACAACTAAAAGTGAAAAATAAAAACCTTTTTACAAATAATACAACCGACTTCCAAAAAGAAGACACTAATAATTTAAAAATAATTTTAATTTCGGAAGTCGGTGTCAAATAACGAAGAAATAAAATACAAACACCGACTTCCGAAATTAAAATTATTTTTAAATTATTAGTATCTTCTTTTTTGGAAGTCGGTTGTATTTTATGTAAAAAGCTTTTTTTAACCGACGAAAAAAAAGGAGGAGGTTCTCAATTCGACCGTATATATGTTTTTTTTTTTGTGTATTTTCAGCCCTCACTCCGTCATTTATGAACCGATCTTAATGATTATTTTTTTGTTAGATAGGGTATACTTCAAGGGTACTTTCCTTGACATGGGACCACCCATGTCAAGGAAATCAGGATCTGATAATGGAATCCTGATAAAATTGAGAGAAAACCTCGAAAATTGTGGGCACGTTTAGCGTTTCTGTACGTACCTATGTTCGGCCCTCACTCCATTGTTCATGAACCGATTTTGGTGATTCTTTTTTTCATAGATAGGGTATACATCAAGGGTAGTTCCACATCAGGAACATTAGGATCTGATAATGAAATACTAAAAAAAATTGAGAGAAAACTTCGAAAATTGTGGGCACGTTTAGCGTTTCTGTACGTACGCACCTTCGCTTCGGTGCAACAAAGTCACAACAGCTCATTTTTAAATTTTACAGGAGAAGACTTTTAATTTTTTTTTCGCATGTTATTCCTCATTTCTGGATAACTATTTATAGTAGGTTTGAAATCTTTACATAATTAATTGTTTATTTAGTTGGCTATAGTTATACGTAGAAATCTTGTATTTCATTACCAAAAAAATCCTAATAAAAGACATAACATAAAAAAAGTGTCCTGAATTGTGACTTTGTTGCACCAGATACGTTTTTGTTAAAAACAGATATGTTTTTGTTGCTCCAACAAGTGAGAATAACAATGGTCATAAATACTTTTGTATGGCTGTAGGTCCAACGTACGTCAAACACTCGGCGGGCGCGGGGGCACTACTGACCAATGAAACGTTGTCGGCCCAAAACGCATGGAATAACCGCCAATAACCACAAAGGCACCTGCGCCATCTAGTATAATTTCGAGATACTATTGCGGATGTCTTTGTTGCCCCAAGTATAGGCATGGTTCAGAATCAATTTGGCATACTTAGCTCGATTTTGCAGTTTTGGCTATTTGTGACTTTGTTGCACCGAAGATGCGTATGTTCGGCCCTCACTCCGTTGTTTAGGAACCGATTTTGATGATTCTTTTTTCATAGATAGGGTATACCTCAAGAGTGGTCCCATGTCAAGGGCATTAGGATCTGATCATGGAATCCTGATAAAATTGAGAGAACACCTCGAAAATTGGGCACTTATATTGGTTCTGTTTACTTTTCATAACTTTATCAGGTATTTGCATTTAGGAATCATCACATCATGAAACTGAGCTGATGATGGAAACGCCGACTCAAAATTTGTTTATATAAAATTTGATATTTTATGTAGGTAACTATAAGCTCAATACTCAAGACTTAAAAGGTTTATTTATTTTTTGCTTTTTAGTTCTTTTTCGTCGGTTGATTTTTTTTTTTTGTTAAAAAGTTTTTTTGGTTTTTATTATTTACGCTAAGCTTAGTTCTGTAAAACTTAGTTATATATATAGAGCGAATGGTGACATAAAAAAAAAGTTTGTTATTGTAAAATATCGTAGATACAGAAAAGCGGTGTCTAAACTCTGACGGCACGGTTGGCGCAGTGGTTGAGCGTTCGGCTGCTGCGCTGCGTGTCGCGGGTTCGATTCCCGCACGGAACAAATATTTGTATGACCTACAGATAGTCGTTCCGGGTCTGGGTGTCTTGTGTATGTGAATTATACATGTTTGTGAACGCACCCACGATACAGGAGTAATTCCTAGTGTGAGGCAACGTTTTTAAAAAAAAAAAAAAAAAAAACTCATATCTCTCTTGAATCTCAAGAAACCTTCCTCCACAGAATGTACGGCTACCTAGTGACCACCTACGAGTCAGCATCCCTGCGTCGCTTCCGCAACGGTCGCGTGGACAACATCAGGTCGGCCCACGCTGCAGCACTGGCCTGGGCAGCAGCCATGTGCACTGCAGAGACTCCTCCTCTTAATGACGGCGGGGATGACGGACAGAGGAAGGTGTCTTTCAATTTGTATGGGGTGAGCATAGATTTGATGAAAAGCTCGTACCGATTCATCTCTACACAATTTTTTTTTAAATATGACTGAATAAATAGTAGATAATTTTCTCACCAATTTTGCAACGGAACTTTTTGAGAACTATTATTACACAATTAGCTTTATGAACAACCCACAGCTCTGGGTCCTAAAACTGGTTCAACTCGACAATTAGTGAATCAGCTGTGAACTCCATTGTCATCTGTCCGTCTGTTGGATTTGAACAATTGGCAGCAGATCAGAATCCTAAACAGCTTTTCCTCTTTATCAGGAACAAAAGAAACTAGAACTGTTCGAAGAGGCAGCTCGTAAGCAGACGTCCATCATGGAAGCTAACATCCTGGGCAAAGGCATCGATAACCACCTGCTGGGGCTGCGCGAGGCGGCGCGGGAGACCCTGGGGGAGCTGCCTCCGGTGTTCTGCGACGCTACCTACAAGCAGATGATAGAGTTCAAGCTCAGCACTAGTCAGGTGGGTAGCTGCACTAGTGGGATGAGCTAGCCGAACTCCTCCAATTCTTTCCTTTGCATGATGCTATTCTAGGACATATAAGCTTCATGAGTTTCTGGTTCAAGATTAGTTTCAGTGACTCGAGTTTTTTCTAGATCATTAATACACTGTGATTAAAACAGGCTAGTCAAATAAATACACATTTAAAATGGTTTTGTAAGAGTAAAAAATTCACTTAGTAATATCGGTAGATTTCCTTATCATTTCGGACCCAAACAATTTCTTTACCCAATTCATCCGGTAAGGTTTTTCAAAGATTTTGTTCGACTTCATTTCCCAGGTAACCACGACAACGGACGGGACCTTCATGGGCTACGGAGCCGTGTGCCCCGACGGCTACGGGTGCAGCTATAACCCCAAAAAAGACAGCGTCATCTTCTGCATATCCTCATTCACCTCCTCCAGCGTCACCAACACCGAGGCCTTCCGGCAGTCGCTCGAGGAAGCCCTCGACTCTATGAAGCTCATGTTCCAAGCTCGGAAGGTGGAAAACTGAGGAGATAGTGAAAGGATACTTACAGTATCCAAGTATTGATTCGGCACCAGCACAGGTTTGTTAGGTATTTGGAAAAGGCACGGTTGTTAGGCTTGATGTTTTAGGATTGAAATGGGTAGAAACCATAGAAAAAGATTTTTACGTGTTAGGTTAATGAGTAGATTCGGTGTTACAAATTAAGTATTAAAAATAAACCCCTCCTTTACGCCTCAAGGGCTGTTCTTAATCAATTTCATATATGGAAGATAGGCCGGGAGTAAAACTGATTAGTTTAAAGTGCAATATATTGTAGTCAGGGCAAGATATATATAACTTAAAAATGGTGTATTAAAAGACAATTTTACATACATATATATTATCTCTATGTATTTCGCAAAAGCTTTAGCAGATACGATCTGTTTTTCTAAATACTTATTAATAATTTATTTTTTTAATTTTATTGTTGATTTTTATTATAGTACACTAAATATTTATACCTATATAATAATATAAAACTCACGCTAGGTCAGCAAATTTGAACATATCATGAAAGGACTTGTCAAAAAGTTAAATTTAGGAATCTCGGAGATTTTTACAAAACTTATAATCAAAATTATATATCGTTTTGCGATACAAAGATTTTCATTTATTGTTAATTAACTATGACTAAAACTACGTGTATATTTAAAAAAAAAATAAAGATTTTTAAAGCGTCACAATTAGGAAATCGTATTTTAAAATTTGTTATTTTTTCCTTAGAAATCATTCTTATCATATCAAAATGGGGAGGGATCTCTGAGTGAATGGGAAAATAATATAAAATATTACTATTATAATTATTTAAATATTTAATATAAATTTTGCCATAGTTTTATAAAATCGTTGCCGTTCTTAAGTCTTATGCCTTTTTAGGTGTTTGTTCACTATTCTATAGTTTATTTATTGTTATTAGGTACTCTTAGAAAAGATGGTGGAAATTATGCTATTCTAGTCAATATTATTATAAATCCATATTTTAATATTATAATTAAACTACTATACTTTTTTGGGGGGTCTTTGAGAAGTTGTTGAAAAAATATTCAGATGAGTGTGAATGAAAGAAATGGCAGCATAAAACCGTTCAAGTACAGACTGTTGTCAACATTACCTGACCCACCCTAAAATCAAACGACTTTGGACCCTCTGCTTGTAACATTAAGGTTTATTTAATTTATATGAGCTTATCAGACAACTGCTCGAGGATTTGATGAACAAATACAATAATAATATAGACACGCAAATTTGATCTTTAAAACGTTAGCATTAGGTTATATTTTATAACTATTTGTTATAATATGATAAGTGTAATAGCTTATTTTAAGGATTGAGTTCAAGTAATTCTGGTCTCGTGGTCTGTGTGTAAGACTGAGAAAAACAAGGTTCGAGATCAAATCCTGCGACAAAGGTATTGTTTTGCTTTCAATATAGAATTTATATTCCAAAACTATTTCTTGTATTATTGTAAAGAACTACAGACTATACATAAACTTTTTAAAATGGTAAAATTTTCACATAACTTGTAATAAGTGGGTAGTTGAAAAATAAATATTCATATTCATTATAAAGAACTGTGAACTTAATTTTTTTTAAATTACCCAGCCGTTTACAAGATAAGTTATTAGGCGAAAATCATATATATCGTTCTTTAATATTGCAAGCAATATTGTAGAAATGAAAACAAATTAAAAAAGAAACTGATGTATAGGTGGACTGTGTTCTCGAACCCACATGCTGTTCGTCGTCAATCCAGCATCAAACCGCTAAGCCACAAGAACTTGTTGGGAATACGCGAAATTAAAGATTGTGTTGTAATTATGTAGTGTGACTTAAAAGCTTTTCAACTTTAATGTTAACGAGATAATGATTAAAATAGCTTAACAAAAACATATATAATGCCGGTGGCTCCGACTATGTTTGGTGGTTTACCTTAACGTTACGTGTTAAAGATCAAATTGGAGTGTCTGTGTTATTATTGTATTTTTGTTCATCGAGTCCTCGTGCACTTGTGTGATAAGCTCATATAAATTAAATAAACCTTAATGTTACAGGCAGAGGGTTCAAAGTCGTTTGATTTTAGGGTGGGTCAGGTAATGTTGACAACAGTCTGTACTACTTAAAAAAATTGCCAGATGACATTAGAAAAAATGCTAATAGAATTTTAACTACACGTCTATTATAATGGAAACATAAGCTAATCGGGTAAAAATAAAGCATTAGATCCTAGAATACAGATATATTATATTAACAAATATCAGATAAATAATAAGAATGATATTATTATGCATATAAATATTTATGTCGGTTTGCACAAAGCTTGTGCTAATGTCGCCAATATAATTATATATTTATAATTATCTCCACATACATATCAAAATATCTTAGCCAATGAATTTATATAGTGATATAAGTTATACTTTAGAGCTTTTACACTTTATATTTATACATTTGTTGTTGATCTATCTCTATGATACTTATATTTTAACTTGTAGAATATAGAATTTTAGGCGGACTGAGCTGGGAATGTACTACGATTGTTTTTACTGATTTTCAAGTAAATAAAATGAAGTATGAAAGATTATGATCTACGCGTTTTGCTACCTTTCGGTAATTATATACGAATTGGTGATATAAAAATTATACCATTGTTCCCAGATAGATTTTTTGGGAAGATAGTGATAATGTGGCCCAACTACATTAATAAAATTGGGGGCAGAAATATTTTTTTTAAATTAACAGCTGGTTTGGAAGGTTTCTCTTTTCAGCGTGAGAAGTATCAATCATTGATGTTTTAATAAATTCAAGTGTTGGTAGATTGATCCGGAATATCGGGATCAAGAGCTGGAACATTTTGGATAAAACTTAATAAAAATTAAGTTATTAAAACTACTTAATTAAAAGTAAATAAAGATTAACCGGACAGATGGCATAATTGCATCATGTAATATCGTGGCATGAAAAATTTTAAACTCGCATGTTGTTTCTAAAATGAACTAACAATATTTTACTGTAGCAGCCGACATATCCGGAGTAAATAATACTACTGAAATTTCAGAAAGGTCAAACGTAGTATGTTTCCAGCAGATAAAAATATGAGAGTTAACTCATGACTTGTTATTGCCTTTACTCTATACCTATTACTATATAACTATCGAAACAACATGTCCAATTTTTCGATTACTGTTATTTTGATTTCATGTTATGACTAAAACTATAACAATTTGCATTTATTACTTTTTGACCAATGACTGGAAGCTGTATCAAAAGCTGCTGATTATAAATTAAACAAAAAAAGGTTTATTGATGAAAATAAAGAAGAGAGAAAAGTTTTTAACAAAGGGATCCTACTTATGGTACCTTAGTAAAATTTTAATTCTACTTCATAAATCTTGATATACCTTCATGCTTTTTTAAATCCCTATCGATTTAATGCAGAAGTATTATAGCCAAATAAAGCTAAAATAATTTTAGAGATTTAGGAAAAACTAATAGTGTAGGTTTATTATTAAAAATGCACAGTTATGAAATAAATGAGAAATGTGTTTGTAGGTACTGAATGTTAGATACACTATACCACATGTGGTAGGTGTTTTATTATAAATTTCGGTAATCATATTGTATATTCGGGTCAATATATTATTTACTCCATTGTTCCCAGCCAGATTTTTGGGAAATATTTACGAATTGAGTGTAGACATGTATTTGAAAAGTTACACTTTCCAGCATGTGAAGAATGATATTAATCATTGAAGGTTTATACATGAAATCAAGTATTGATAAAATAACAGTCAAAATTCCCGGTTAAGAGCTGGCCCGTTGCGAGGATAAAAAATACATATAAAACCGAATGAATTCGGGTTTTAAAAAATAAAAATATAGTGAAAATTATGTTTCATTATTACTATATTTTTTTAATAAATGACGGAGTTTTAAAATTTTAATGCAAAAAAAACGTGTTGTTTTAAATCAATGTTGATTAAAATTAAAATTGTATTGTTGAACCGACCCCAAATAATTTGGGATAACGGCAAGACAATGTTGATAAACTCGTTTTTTCGGTAACACGAGTAGGTTACCCCATACATGATTTATTTTTAAGGAATTCTACCTGTGGTAGTAATTCAATATTTAGCCAAAATGTTCCTTGTTTTACAATAATGTTTACTTTGAAAATCCTATTTGTTATATTGATGCTTTTTTTTTATTTGAAATTTTTATGGGTACCTACCTACTTCTATTTGTTGGTCTTCAAACCTTAGAAATATGTATATAGTATTTTAGTACGTAAGTGAAAATCGTAAACATATCGTCAATGTCGACTGTCATGCTCGACGTGACCAAGAATATCAATAACATATCAAAGTTTAGGATTAAGGCTACTTTTAATCAATTAATCGTTATCAATTATTATGTTAGTAAGGATTTTAGAGGACATGCTAAGAGTCAATTTGTCAGTATTTAATCAATTTTGTAAAAAAATCTTTCATTGGGTATTTTTGTCTCGATTAAGAAAACTAAAATTTATAAATATAAGAGAGAAATATGGTTGCATATTTTACAAGAACTTTTATTTATACAAAATAAATTATTTATTTATTGTTATTACTTAATCTGGAATGAAAAATTCAAAATTTTACTACTGAATGTTAGTTTAGATTTAGCTTAAAAGCGCGCCGCAAAGCACAAGTAGAGATGAGTGTAAAACACCTTATGAGAAGTAGGTACGGTATATTTACTTACCTACTTCTATTGTTTAAGATAACTAACTTATAATTGGCACATAAATATTTATATAATCAGTAAATGAAAATATATAGCGTTAAATATATAAAAAAAAGTTTATTTGATGATAAAAGCCTGAATCAACGAATATATTTTGCTAAATAATTTATTATCATTGCAATTATTTGGGCACAGTCTGCTTATTAATTTGTTGCAGTAGTTTTTAAAATATAAAACTGCATTTTTATTTATTATAGTTATTTAAAAAGTATTATATTCAATGTTAGCTATTTGTGTTGGAAGAATGAATTATATTATTATGCTTAATTTAGTAGGTACTACGTAACTTATTAATTAGAATTTAAAAAAAAACAGATTTCTTATAAACCTATAGTAAGTATGGCAAAACATAATATGTAAAATATGCCTTCCTCATTATTGTCGAAGATATTCTCTGCATATCTAAGATTATTGTGTGAAACCATTACCTACACATTTAGGTACACAATATTTATACAAAATAATTATCGCACTTGTATAAATCAGATCACGAGTTGTACAAACTGCTGATATTCTAACTTATACTTACCATGTAAGAACTTATAGGTACCGATGATAATTTACTGTTGTATAATTATAAATATTAATGTTACCCTAGTAGGTAATTTAAGAGAACACTCGCCAAGCTTTGTACCCTATTGTAAAGCGATTGTTTTGATCTCTAAATAAAAGGCAGAAGTAAAAAGATAAGGAACGAAATGTATGTGCTGAATCAAATTAGATTCTGATGATGTAGGAATTGAAAATATTTATTGTTCTTAAATGGTGGATGTTTAAAATGTTTGTAGATAGCTATAGTTGAGAAATGTTGGTGCAGTTTGGTGTTATGGAACCGTTGTGCAAGTGGATCCAACAGCTTGAAAAAAGGTTACCATCACACTAGAAAATTAAATAAAAGTAGTTGACAATGTAGATCTACTGTCAACTTGGATCCACTGTCAATGTGAATCTACAGGCAACTTGGATCCACTGTCAATGTGAATCTACAGGCAACTTGGATAGACTATCAATGTTAATCCACTGTCATCTTTAATCCACTTTCAATCAGGGTCCAGTGTAAATTTGAATCATTATCAATGTGGATTGCCTGTACACTTGAATCACTGTCAATATGGATTCATAGTCAACTTGAATCACAGTCAATTTGAATCTACTATCATCTTGGATCCACTTTCACACTAATAACGAGAATGTATTAAAAAAAACACCCCTGTTGCACCTCTATAGTGGATTAATTTGTAAAGAAATGTATTCTTGTTCCTAGATCGTATTATCTCTGTTAATTATAAGAAATTATGCATTTAATTCAACGACAACATTTGCGAGTTTTAAATCAAATATCTTTGAAGAAATATCTGTATACCTATCTTTGAAAAATGATTGTCTAACAACTAAAAACCTAATTGTCTTTTAAATGTATTAGAAAACCTAAATGTACCTTTGCCATTTGTAATGTAAACATATCAAAATTGCTTTTATAGTATTATACGAATTAAATTTAGCCATAAATGTTATGTGTAACTAGATGTCACCAGTACCTGTCCGTACTAGGCTACAGAGTTAGAGATATCAGTAGCATGATAAGATAATTACTTGATAGACAAATAAAACTAAAGAAAGTAAAATTGGTCTGCAAAAGTGTAATGTATGATAGTAAAAAATCAGACAAATGATTTCACGAGTCCTTTAAAACCACACCAAAAGTATGCACAACCTTTGTACCTTCTTGGCGACCAATTTGATCATAGTGCTCCTGATATCTGGTAGTCTGTGGCCACTCAAACAGCAGTAGCTTGTAAGTGTATCCGTGTCAATTGAATGTTGCTCTCAATAAATCAAACTTTTCGTTGGAATTTTACTTTTTAATTTTTTACCCTGATTTCCTCCAGTAATAACTAAATTCACACTTCTGATATATATATATCAATGGAAAAATTTGGCTATGGAAGAGGTCACGCTTCCGGTTGAAGTTCTTCTGCGAAGAAGGATGGTCGTCGTCGCCATGAGGCGTGGCAGGTGACAGGCTCGCGGAGCCCGGGGCCTGCACAGCCACAGTCCCGAGGCGGCAATTCGCTTTCCTTTGGGCCAGCCAAATGTTTAGTTTAGGATCAATAAATTAAAACAAAAAAATGCTTAGGTACCAATTGATATTTTATTTCCACGATGCATCGTGTCAGTGTTACTATAACATACATTACATTAACATTTCGTATAATAAATATATTTCTGTTGAATTCAACAATACAATTCAATACAAATTTTTCACTACCTATCCATAGTACATCATCTTAAAATTCCATTTCTAGTGTTGTACAAAACATTCTTTGTATTATACAATAACAATTTTATGACACTATTTAATTTTTATAAATGTTTATTTTCTTGTTGGTAACTTGCCATAATTTTAACCTAATTTATCCAAAATTCAAATTTTATCTTGATATAAACTTGCTGGCCAATAAAGCACTGTTCAAACAACTCCATAAAACACCAATTCCACTTAAATTTTAGCTAATTTATCGGTCATTTTGACCAAGGTTTAGCTTGATTCACCACTTAGAAAAATCTTGCACAACAAGGAAATAAAAATAATAAAACGATTTTAAATGCAGGACAATAGATTTATTCAAAATCAGAACTCCAACGCAAACCCCAGTATCCTTTGAATCGCTTTTATAATTGTTCCTCCACTAAAATGCGTAAGTGCATAAATTGCATCACTGTTGCGGGCAAAAAAAGTGTCCTTCTCCAAAACCATGATTTACAGTACCTAACCACTTTTAAAAGTGCACTTATTACATAGGTATTCTTATCATACATTATACAATAATAAAATAAAATTATCTATTTCATTTCTGATCAATAAGTATCAAAATATATTCTTCACCTTTATTTACACATATTAGTTCAGGACGACTCAATTCCTAGTAGGTATACATTATATTATATTTAAAACCGTATTTTGGTGGCTTAGACCTAACAATTTATTATGTATCTTGACTATATATAAGTGAAGTTTTCCTAGTCTTCGAAGTCAAATCATTTGTTATAGTTAGACCATTTTAGGCACTTTTATAAGTCAAGGATTCAAAACTGCTCGCAGACAAAAGAATTCTTGAATTATATGACCTCTAAGCCCCTTAATTTGGAGCGGGTTATAAATTGTCTTGCAGAGCTTTTTCAAAGGAAATATTCCTCAATAAATATCTTTTATTTGCTATTGATAAGCATAATATTCATTTATATAATATATAAAACACCATACACAAATGGTGATAATTTCTTCGCTGAATTTACTTGAAATCCCCGAATGGCACATTAATATTTGATTTTCTTTACATTCATGGCTCAGTAGTACATGTATTATTCGTAATACAATATAAAGCATTTATTTAAATAAGCTTATTACCTTTACTATCGGATAGCCTATATTCCACATAGGTAACATATATTCACCCAAAGGAATCATATTCCGGGTATTCAATATTTTTATAAGATAATATACATTTTTCTATCTAACAATCATTATAGTGAAAATGTGTAAGACATAAATTCATCTATAGGTACAAGAAAAGACATTTGAAAGTGTGACACGCAATACACAATAGTGGGTTTATGTCATTAATACAATAAATACGTTAGAAGTATTGTTAGAAGAGTAGAAGTATTATAGTTAGAAGTATTGTGATGTGTGATGAACTATCACTAATGTGAGAGTTCATCACACATCACAAAATCAATTCGTAGTCATAGTTTTGAAATCACAGAGTAGTTTGCAATGCAAATCTTTATAGCGTGTCGATTGTCTTTGCTACTTGAGTGCAGAACAAACTTCCTGTTTAGATGTTGAGGTCCGCCACGGTAAGGTACACAAGTCTCCGATGGCTGGGTGACATGATCAGAAAGGTTTGAGCTTCCATCAAAGATCGATTCTTTCCGAGGTGTTGCCATCGGAACAAAACAAAGAGCCAATGACAGTGTACACACAATGCAATAAGTACCTAGTATTGTTTTTATGTAACCACTATTTACCTATTTACTCCTCTGTCAATATTAATAAAAATAAATGCTTTGTTTACGCATTAAATAGTTCATAATATTATTAAAACGTCCGTTTTAAAATTAACCACATATAAGATCTATTAACTGGCCTAGAAAAGTTATTTCTCAATAGAAGCTAGGGTAAAGTTTGTTATACCCGTGACACATAAACTTCACATCACATCACGCTTGTAGCCCCGAAGGGATGGGCAGAGCTGTGTAATACACATTACCCATGATAATCGCTCACAGTTCAATAGTTCGCCAAGTCGACTAGTTGTAGCGTGCGTTCATAACCGAGTGACGTCATTTCGGTCGTCATTTCGTGATGAGGAACGCTGGCTCGCAGTTGCAGTCACTCTCATCGGATTTTACCTGCAAACACGAGTTACATCTTATAATACAATAGTGATAACTTACTCCACAAAAAAATTAAAATAACACCGAACTTAAATTAAATACTTAAGTTTTAACTGGGTTGGCATCGGACGTAACACAAAAATATTTTTTGTCAATTTTCATGTCTTAACAAAACTATAATAATTACAACTGTTATAAAGTAATCGGAGGTGAAACCTTTCACTTCATACCGAGGCGCCGCCGTGCTTCGAAAGCACGTAAAGATAGATCGAAAACTAGCTATTTATTTTACCATATATTTACATATTTATAAAATACTTAACTAACTAGGTATCCTATATCCACACTAAAAACAAAAATCTTAACCTAACTACGTACATATACACAAAGTAGTAGAAGTGAAGTACTCCTCCACATCGCTGTCATCTGGAAACGTGCCCAGAAGACTGGCAGCATTGCCACGTTGAATTGAATTCATGAAAAGTTTTTGAGCAGGATTTTCTCGAGTGAAATTCAGTGGCTGTACTTTTGTGTCTCAAGTGTCTAAGCAACTGGACAATATGTGGAATCATTGAAATAGACGCGATCTTGGTAAAACGGAGCTGATAATTTTATTGTAGTATTGACTACCTCAGCGAAGTTTGTCGAGAAGTCTGACTTGGACTTGGCTGACATTTGTTGCCAATTACTGCAAAATACATAAGAATGTGTTACATCAGCATTCTAATGGAAAAATAAATGTATTCTGTATCTAATGACAATGTATCCGACTGAAAGACTTGAATCTATGGTCATGAATAAAAAAAAATAAAAAAAATTGAATTCATTGTACACCTTAAAAAATTAAAATAAACCTGTTGGTCCCAGCTACCACTTGTAGATCTTTGACAGTCAGAAAAAATCAACCAGCCTTATCAACAGGAATTGTGTCACCCAGTAGCTGGGGCGTGGAGGTAAGATGAGGACGCACACGCAACATGTTCTGGTAGTGATGACTTACTGACTCACCATAAGGAAGTGGTGCAGGGTGAGCGTCTCGGCGCGCGGGCGCAGGTCGGGGTCGTGCGTGAGGCACGACATGCAGAACTGCTGGCCCTCGTCCGACAGAGTCGCGGGGATGTCGGGCCGCCCGCCCGACCCCACCAGGAACATGATCTGGTAGTTGCTGTCGTACGCAGAGTATGGCCGCTGAGGAGAGAGATATTACTCTTAGATAACAACATGAAAATATAAAAACCAAAATGTTATAGGAGTATCCAATAATGCCTAGTTTTTAAAAACTGGCAATGCAATTTCAGACCACCATTTTTGAAGTTATACTTCTTAGGCGCGTTATGAAAAAATGATGAGAGTGAAATTTTAAGATGCGCGCGCATCATTGTCACACAAAATTCACAGGTTGAAGTTAGCTCTGTGGTTCATGAAGAACGATTGTTTTCCTTTTGTAAACTTTGTGACATTTTGGTTTTTTATCTCGTTACGCCAAAGAAGTATAACTTCTTACGTGCGTACATAAGTACATACATACTTTTTTTTTCTGAAACCTATTTTCACCTATTTCTAGGGTTCCGAAAGATTGAAAGAAAAACGGAACCCTTATTGGATCACTTGTGTCTGTCCGTCTGTCAGAGCCAATTTAGGTACAAACATCTGTAATCCAAACACGGACGTGTAATGAGTACATAAATTAATTTGGAATATGGGGGTCACATTTGGGGTGCAAATCGGAAAATAAAAAAAAGTTTTCCAAACTGTACCGTGCGACATATTAAATAACAGACAAATTGTGAGGGTCTCAAATGTATTTTTTTATTATTTTATAAATATTTTAAATATTTATTAGAAAATAAATGAAAAATGACCATTCCCCCTTATCTTCGAAACTACTTTACCTTTATTTTAAAATAAATACACAAAGTAGGTTTATACTTAAAGATGAAAACGTAAATAAATGTAGAAAAGTTATAGTCATATCTACAGGGTGTAACAGAAAGATCATAATATTTTAAAACTGCTTATGCCCTTCATACTGAACAACCTATTCAAGGAAGTTAGTGAGTTACAAAAAAAAATCAAACTACATCTCCCATAATAATTTTGATCAGCTGATGATAACTTTGGATGGAATCAAAAAAATTATTTGGGATTTTTCTGTGACTACGCAAAGTTGTTCATTTTTTCCAAGGGCAAAAACAGTTTTTAAAATATGACCACACCTTTGCGTTACACCCTGTAAATTCTAGAATAGGAATTATTTAATATTCCATAAAACGGATAATTATCCCAAGATTTTTTTTCTGTTTTATTACTAAGTTATTACAATAAAGCAGAGAAAAAAAAGAACTTAGTCATTGTCCTATTTTTAAAGAGAAAAGTTCGCCGTCACCTCACTAGATGGCGTTGTTAGGTGAGCGCCGATTCCTGAATCGCGCTATGGTTTCGTTACCGGCGAAATATGACTACTGCGAGTATAGAGCGGCCAGGTTGACAGACAGACGGAAGACAAAGTGCGAATCTTCTATTCACACTATAGAGTTCCGTTTTAAATGAGATTTTTTGCAGAAGGTGGTTATCTAAAAGTAACCAACCTTTAAAATACGTGGAGGGAGACGGACGAGTGTCGAAGATTTTTCTGTCATCACTCATGATCATATTTTTTTGGGTAGTTTAGTTTGTAACTGTTGCGTGTCGAATAAAATATGTTTTTATTTGTATTCTATTATTTCTATTCGTCTTACTAAAGCCAAGCCTCTGCTGTCCTTCTGTAGGCGGGCTGTATCTTACGAACTGTAATATGTGATCTATTGCCGCTCGGTAGCGGGTAAATGTGACTTGTGTCATTGATACTCACGTTTGACCACTATCTCACCTGATGGTAAGCGATGATGTGGTCGACGATTGAGCACGCTTGTCTATAAGTAACATATTCACTCTTGACTTAACACACAATAACAACAAAAAGCGAATGTGGGTTCATTGCGTAATACGTTACTATTATTATTCCGGGATTTTAGAGTTGTGACTTCCCGCCGTTAAGTTTAGGTAAATATTGTAGAGATCTGTTTATCAGGACCTCTATATATAGTTTATTTTCTTTGCACTTTATGTCTAGGGCATTTTAGTTGTTTTTTTTTTATTATTTTGCATTTTAAAATAATAAAATAACTAAAAATAAAACTTATTTAGTAGGGTTCTGTTCGGAAACAGGTAGTTCCTTCAAGTGATCACTGTGAAACAGAGTTATAACGTAATGGCACATATAATTAAAAGAAATAAACACGACTTTTAAAATAAATAAGATTATCAGACATAAAGTCCACCTTGTACAGTAAGTTTTACTTGTGCATAAAGTTTTAATAAATAAAAAAACGAGTGTGCTTTAGACCACACGACTGAAGTAAAACTTCTTTAGCTCCATCTCTTTCGTTCGCCTCGACCGATCACACTTTTCGTAACGCTCTCTTCACGCATTCACCAGCTCAAGCGTGCGTAAAGAAGTTTTACTTCAATAATTTTGTAAAAGTATTTTGATATGAATATATCCTAGATCTACTCGCAAAGAAGCCCTGGCCACTGGTCAAAATACTCTCCTTATGGCATCCCTGCTGACGAGATACTTATATCGAAAGCGCGTGACTATTTCCGCACTTTGCATCAAAATCCGTTGAGTTTAGAAGAAATAAGTTGTCACATTGACAGACACGAAACACAATAGTATATTCTGTATTATCTTGACGCAGAACGTCTTAACGCCCTGAGATAAGGAGAGACGATCTCAACAAAAGTGGTGAGAGGCTGAAAAGATGTAATACCTTGCCGGAAGCCATCTCGGTGACGACGCAGCCCAGCGACCAGATGTCGGCGGCGCGCCCGTGGCCCGACGACTTCATGAACACCTCGGGCGCCATGTACGCTGAAACACCACAGTTATTCATGAGGAAACATTGTCTTTATGTCTAATGATAATGCCTACAGCTAGGGCACTGACTGACTAGAATGTTACTTTGCACTGCAGACCCACCGTACCCCTGGTGGTACGGTGTATTTTATATTTGTTGTATTTTATAGTCAAACGATACCCCTGTACGAAGTGACCACAGTGCTTTGCTGATGTAGATACTAGGCGGACAGGAAATTATAAACTGTTATCTCGCATAATTATGTTAATGACTCATTCATTAGTTATAACCGGAGGTCGGAATTAGGTAGAGTTATTTATACTTTTTGTACTTGCATCGAAATGTTGATATTAATGTGGATCTTCCCGGGATTTCTAACGGACAATCCCGTGTGGCTAACAATATTTATTACAAATAAATAATAATAAAAACCTCTATTGTTTTATACTTTTTATATTTTGTTCTCACAAGCTATGTTGTGTGAACTACAAAATGAGGCAACATTGCGCGTGTGCGCATTGGAATAGTGCAACTTCGGACATCCGATGTCGTTGATGTAAATTTGGCAACGTCGCGCGTGCAGTGGCTTAAATTGTGTAAAAGTAAATAGCTTTTTTATTTAATAAATCACGGGATTTTTCTGTTCTTTAAAATTAATCTCGGGATTTGAGGCATATCCACATTATTCTTTCGCTGTATGAAATCAGTGTAAGTACATAAATAACTCTACCTAATTTCGACCTCTGGTTATAACTTTATAAGGCAGGTTGACGGAGCCCCGCTATACGTGGCTCCTATTTCTGTCTGCAGGGTTTACAGGAACCTAACATGAAGGGGATGAAAGGGGCTGCGTTCGCTCGCTTTGCTCAAAAATAGTGCTTGCAAGTTAAAATTTACGCCAGCTCTGTAGATATTTCAAGAAAATCCATTATTTTTTCAGGTTAAGATCTAAAAATTTTTCCTCATAATGAGAGTTTTTTAACGGCCAGTAATTTAGCGATCGGTAGCAAACGTAAGTTTCGCTATCAATGTCGAGACTGCCGGCCTTGGTGCCTCGCTAGGCCATCGGCGCTAAGCAAACGCCTACCAATGTGTTTTCGACCTTAGTACAGGATAGGAATAGAGCAACAAACCTTGCGTGCCGACGAAGCCCTGCAGCTCGCCGGGCGCGGTGGTGTTGGCGCGGATCTTGACGGCGCAGCCGAAGTCGCCCAGCTTCAGGCAGTGGCCCTCGTTTGTGAGGAAGATGTTGCCGCCTGGAGATTTAATAAATAGAATACAATTAATGTTAGTAGACTGGCAGCGTTGAAAGAATAGATTAGTTCACCTTTTTAAGGGTGTCGAAAGTCCAAATGAAAAAACGGAACCTTATAAGGATCACTCGTGTGTCTATCTGTCCGTCAGTCACAGCCAATTTGCTCCGAATCTGCTGGACCGATAGAGTTTAAATTTCGTATACACATGAATATCTGTGACCCAAACACGAACGTGTGTTACCCTATATAAAATAATTAGGAATATGGGGGTCACTTTTGGGGTGAAAATCGGAAAATTAAAAAATTAAGTTTATTAAACTGTACCGTAATGAAAGGGCTTGTGAGGGTCTCGAATGTATTTTTTTATAATTTTAAAGATATTTAGGTCATTGAACGCACTTCACCCAGACCGAGAGCAGTCATCAGATAATTTCCCAAATATAAATAAAGTGTCGTTACTCTTAATGTCCCTGTGCGCGATGGCCCTGGCGTGCAGCTCCCTGACGGCGGACAGCAGCTGCTTGGTGTACTTGCGCACGGTGTGCTCGGCCAGCGCGCCCGACGTGGCCACCAGCGCCTCCAGCGAGCCCTCCACGCACAGCTCCATGAACAGCAGCATCTCCTCCTGGGGATACCACAACCAGGTCCTTTAGTACACAAGTTATTTATGTGCCCAGGAAACACATTTAAAATCTAATATATAAAAATCTCGTGTCACGGTGTTTGTTGTTGCACTCCTCCGAAACAGCTCGACCGATTACAATGTTTTTTTTGTATATTTGGTAGGTATGAGAATAGGTCGTAGTTGTTTTCACCCTCCTACCCTCAGCTCCCATTTTTTATTTTGTGATAGAAACCTCACATACAGGAATAAACTGCTGCAGCTGCTGCTGTTGTTTTAAGATACTGCTTCTCGCCATGGGAATAAACAACTTTCTTCCAGGGAGTCATAGACAAGTCGAAAAAAAAAAATTGGAACTCCCATACTTCATCAGCTTCCTTTCTATGGCCACAAGAAGTATTTGAATAGACCACAAATTTCCGTTACACGCCACGCTGTTTGATCGCATCAGAGCGATGTGCGCCATACAACGTTATGATTACATAGCAGGTGAACTTACGAACGAAAGGGTATGAGGTGATGTTTGGAACATTACCTCACCTCACTACCTTTGAGTTTACGTCTCCACCAATTGTTACGTATAAAAATTGTGCAGTTACAGTTACACAAGGAGCACCCGTTAATTTATTCAAATCCTTTATGTAGCCTCAAAAATTTACTTTATGTGACCTCAAGAATTTACTTTATGTGCCCGCAAGAATTTACTTTATGTGGCTTCAAGAATTTACTTTATGTGGCCTGAAGAACTTACTTTATGCGGCCTCAAGAACTTACTTTATGCGGCCTCAAGAACTTACTTTATGCGGCCTCAAGAACTTACTTTATGCGGCCTCAAGAATTGACTTTATGTGGCCTCAAGAAATTACTTTTAGTTGCCTCAAGAATTTCCACCTCCACTATGGAGGACCTGATGATACTGACGCTGCAATTAATTTGGCCAGCTGCTGAGCCCAAAGTATTTCAAAAGTTAAAGTGAAACCATCGATTTGAAAGAAGATCCTCCTTACCCTGTGCAGCTCGCAGCCGTAGTACCTCACGAGGTGCGGGTGCAGCACTCCCTCCAGCACCTTCAGCTCGTTGGCGGCTCGCTGCAGAGCGCGCCGGTCTCCTGCGCCCACCGACAGCTCCTTCATGGCGAGCAGCTGGCCACTCTCCGTGTTCACTACAGTGTACACCTGGAACATGGGATTTCATTTATTGAGACACACGGTACTTTGGTTTGCAAGTGTTCAAGTGTTTATCTTGCAGCTGTAGTTTGCCAGTTTCTTTTTTATTTGGGACAAGCCTGCCACACTATTCCCAAACCACTGTAACTTCTGTAAGCCAGAATCAACAATGGCGACCACCAGAAAAAACGCCAAGGCAATGAAACTCGACGAGTTCCAGATAAACGATTAAACTGTCTTGGGTCCCGCAACGAAATTAATCAGAAAAGACAGCGGAGGAGTAAGAAAAACATAATTTCCATTTCCCTCCTAATCAAGCGGGAGACAGAACAAAGCTAGGCCATTAGGCACAAAGGGGGTTATTTACAACAGGGGTAAGCCCAGTTGCCAAGCACCACTGGTTAAACACACTAATATTAATGGGTCCTAAAATTGTGAGCTGTTACACTAGATTCCAATAATAGGTATGGCAAAAACGCTTGAACGCACGGAAATTCGTTCTAGTTTCCACAAAGTCTGTGTAATAGACAACTCCAGACGTAGGCTGAATACTATCCAACATAATATTGCGTTCAGTTTGCCAAAGAGTACACTACCATAGGATATGATGTGCGGATTGTTCGTATTCGCAATCAGGTGTAGAACATTGACATAAAGGCGAGGCTACAAGCTTGAAGGAAAATAATTTACTCTTAAAGTTGCCATGACCTGTGAGAAATTGGGCAACACAGTGATCCTCCTCCAGCCATGTCTCCAGCCGTTTGCGAACCGATGGGAAGAACTGGTGGAGGTGTCTGCCTTTGATGGAACTTTCCCACCTAAATTGCATTGATAAAAGGTCCTCCCAAACGTCAGTTTGAGGTTTAAGTAATCTAGAAATCTTGGCACGATCGCGTCTGGGTCCGTAGTCTTTCGTTCAGAATAGTACATTGCAGCACGTTGCTGCACCTCAAAATCGACTGGAAGTACACCTGCAAGTACCGGTAAGGTTTCAGTGCTAACCGTCCTATACGCTTTACATAGGAAAATCAAAGCTAAACGTCGGCTTTGTAGCAATTTACGTCGTACCGCCCCAATGGTGGTCCTATCAGCCCAAACAGGTGCCCCGTAGCACATACAACCCAGGTAAGTAGCCCCATAGATCGACGTCAGGAATGATAGGCAACAAGTACATACGCAAGGTCGACTGATCTATTGGCCTTGAACTCATGATATAAAGGAGACCACGGACCCTCCTTAACTAGTTTTTCGACAATTTTCCGCAATAGATTACCCTTAGATTTTTCCACAATAGATTACCCTTAGATTTTTCCACCGATGCTCTGTAGAGTGACTTGGCAACTCTAAACGTATTTAAAGCATGAGCTGGTCCCCGGTGACATTACGTTTTATCAGCTTATTAAGATGTCTGCGCGCTTTGCGATAACTTTTGCGTTGTTCAACTATGTAGTTACTTCACCAATCACACCTACGAATATTGGTCATAGATGCTCGACCAATGGCAATGTCAGCACAGTAAGTGAAGGTTTCTGACATAATCTCAGCACTTTCTTCAGTTGACAGCCCGTCGCGAGTGAAGTCTTTGGCATGACACGCAAAAAGTGAGCTAAAGAATTCCGAATTCGCGCCTTTACATTAATATCTAAAATTACCATCTATGTGTGTCGGACCGTGAGTAAACAGGAACGAATTCGTACACAATCAGGCGATGATCCCTAACAAGACGCGTCAGGTAGGACACGCCACTTATCTAAGCGTACGTCTGCACTAGAAAGTGTGACGTCAATAAAAGATTCGCCCATTTGGCTACAAAAAGTAGGTGGTGCGTCAGGGGTATTATGAATTGATAGGTTCATTTCAGCAATGAAGTCTTCAACAGCGCAACGTCGTTCGGAGTCCGTGGACCGAACCTTGCCATACCACAGGGAAGAACCTGCGTTAACGTCCGCACCAACTATAACTTTGCAGCCCGCGAGCGACCGCAAGACATGACGGAGATTATGTATATGAGGAGCTACAGGCTCTGAATATTGAAAGTAGCAGTACACAACATAGATCTTAAAGGTAGCCGATGAGATCTCCGCAACGGCACAGTGGAGCGTTATGAGATTACATCTTCTTCTTTCGAATCGATGGTTCCCTAACTTTCAAATTCTTTGGGCACAGAAACTGGCCACATCAATTGCAGCGTCTGTAGCGTGACTCACATACTGGAATGCCCCAAGTGCCCATACGGGCATTTGGGGCATTCCAGTATGTGAGTCATAAGGTTACATAAAGACGTAACAGTAAAGTTCGAAGAACGTGTCACATAAATCCGCCGCACGCGAGTTGCGATCAAGCTGAACAATTCTATGACGCAAGTGCGATTATTGGTATTGTTCTTGAACAAGTACTATGTCTAAATTATAATCGATAATTTATTTTTCCAGCTCATATGTGGCTACCCTATCATTATGTAGATTTAAATGTCCTATGCCTAATGCCCAGTTGTTGTTCGAGTTTAAGTATATATGTGCTGGTACACTCATGAGATCCGCAGCGATGATCAAACGGTTTTTTAAAACGTTTACACGTCCCGCAAGTCGGTGTAAAATTCAAGTGGTCCTTGTACAGACAATCTTTTGTTTCATGTGCCTCAGAACAATTAGCACCGGTAGGAGTTTTACTAACGTGTTTCTCAACGTGACCGCACTGTTGGCAATGTAAGCGGCAAACCACTTCAATCATCATCAGCCTAGCCTTTTCCCAACTATCTTGGGGTCGGCTTCCAGTCTAACCGGATGCAGCTGAATACCAGTATTTACATGGAGCGACTGCCTATCTGACCTTCACAACCCAGTTACTGGGTAATACGATACCCCTTGGTAAGACTGGATGTCAGACTTTCGGGCTTCTGACGACCCGTAACGACTGTCAAATATCCACGATTGACAGCCGGGACCAACGGCTTAACGTGCTTTCCGAGGCACGGAGAAGTCTCGGTATGTAAAGATGGTCACCCATCCACGGACCAACCCCGGCAAGCGTTGCTTAACCTGATAGATCGACCCGTGCGGCTGTTATTACTTTAGCCACGAGCTCCTCCTTCCAAACACAAACCACTTCAATATCATCAATAAAACGGCAAGTGGCCCAATCAATAAATAATTTATCCTTGGTAGATGTCAGGTGCTTAGTTTGCCAGTTGTACGACAGTGTTCCTACAAAGTAATATTTATCAATCTTGGAGTTAAAGTTATTGCAATACTTAAATAACCGGCCAGCTGCGAGTCCGAAACGCGTGGTCGCGAACGAGTTATACAGCATATAACAAAAACCCTGTCCGATCCTGAAGGGTATTATTTGGTATTGTACTGCGTACACATATAAGTAATCATTTAATGGATACGAGATTATTATTATTCCCCAATAAAAATGATTCATTAAAAAAAAAGAAAAACTTATCAAAGGCAACACGCTCGAGTGAGCACTCGACAAAGTTCACCTACAGTTTTGTGTCAAAGAAGCCGCCTGAGCGAGACGGTCTTTTTGATCCTTTGTTACAGAGTGCCTACAGCGCGGCTAGTATCATTTGAAATAAAAAATAGTTCAAAAGGAAAAAATTTCGCCGGCCAGTGTTAAATTTCGCATATTTTATAAAAATAAAAAATCTTTTGGTTTTTATGAGTTACATTATTTTTTTACGGTCAGAATACTCGGGAGTATTACGGAAAAGACCTGTATGACCCACCTTGCCGAAGGTGCCGGCGCCTATCTTGAGGCCCCTCTGCCACTTGAAGGTGAGCTGGCGCAGCTTGGGCTCGTAGCTGGTGAGCGGGGCCCCCAGCACGTGGCCCACGTTCTTGTTGGTGCGCAGGCGCTCGTCTCGCTCGTGGTCCACTCGCTCTATCGCGGCTAGGACGCGCCGTCTGTGGGCTGGAAACGAAGCAGGACGAGATTAGAAGCCACCAAAATAAACCGGTTAGATAAGAAATATTTTTTTATATTTATCAATAAACCAGTTAGTTCAGAAATGTTTGTTTCATGCATATTCCCTTGCTGTTTCATTCAATAATCAATTTTGATCGTGTTTTCAGAAAAATAATTATTTTTAGTGTTATTTATTGTAAACAAATAAACAGAGGAGAATATTGTCTTATACTGTAACATAAAGTCCAGAATACACATGCTACTTACTAAAAGAGCACGCTTGTTGGCTTCTAGGTAGTATGCTCTTTAGTAGCATGCTC
This sequence comes from Polia nebulosa, assembly GCA_951329385.1. Taxonomy (NCBI): domain Eukaryota; kingdom Metazoa; phylum Arthropoda; class Insecta; order Lepidoptera; family Noctuidae; genus Polia; species Polia nebulosa. The sequence continues at coordinate 31,536,787 of OX589603.1, read as the reverse complement.
TCAGTGTCTACATTTGCTCATGAAAGCACAGAGCTCAGTAGCATACTTATTAAGAGCATACTCTTTTGTAGCACGTCTGAGATACACATGCTTATTATTTAGCATTTAAAATGGACGTTTCTTTACGGAATGAATAAAATTCAGTAATATTATTACTTTCAACACATTTAATTAATATACATTCCATAAACATTCATAATTTCTTTAAAGAAATATAAAATTTAAAGTTTTTTCATCGCCCCATCGAGCCATCTTCTCATATGATTTAACCAGTACACATTACATGGATTTGAACACTTTAAAAGAGACTTTGACCTCTGAGTTTGTTTCGGTCTTTCTTCTCAGGGTAGTCAGCTAGGAAACACCGGCCTCATCTAGCTTAAACTGACAAAAAACATTGACGTGTAAAAGTGTTCCTTGTAACCTATTTACTGAATAAACATCATTTATCATCGTGACTACGTAAACAAATCAAGTAGCATGCTCACATAGAACGCGTTCAGACTTGCTTTGGAGCCCCCGTGCCTCACACCGCGTGGTAGTAAGCCCGCAAAAATAGATCGGTTTGCGATTAGTAGCGTGCTCATTCATAAGCATGCTCTTTTCGTATACACATGCCTATTGTATGCTACTACGTAGCATTTTATTGAAAGTAGCGTGCTCTTGTGCTACTAGGTAGCATGTGTATTCTGGAATTTATATCTAGACTAGCACTTCGCCCGCGTGTATTTCTAAAATTTATAGCCTACACCACTCACAAATAACGTGTCTTTCTATTGGTAAAAGAATTTTCAAAATCGGTTCAGTAGATCCAGAGATAACCCCCTACAAGCTCACAAACTTTACCTCTTTATAATATTAGTTTAGATAATAGTGAACTTACTGTTACACTCGACCTCTGGGTAGCTGAGCGGGTCAGCTTCCATGGGCGGCGGAGTGGGCGGCGTGGGCGCTTCCCGGCTCGTACTGTTGTTGGGGAAGGGACTCTGTAACCAGGCGGCAACATTATTATTATTTTCCTGATAATTCGTTTAGCAGTAGCACTCTATGCGATAAACACAACGAATGGTGAATGTTTACCGGGTAATAATTATGTAGAATGAAGATTACAGATAACAGTATTAAGATTTACATCTTTGTCAATGGGAGAAGTGCCCAGAACGCTAGCAGTATTGCCACGTTGAATAGCAATGCTGATTCGTTGGCCATAGAAAAGCCCAGCCCTCTGGTAACTTGAAGGGTCCACTAGCTATTTACTGATATTCCGAAAAACTCGATGAGAACTCGGATTCCATGGCCCTAGTGTTTCAACCCCAAACGACTCAAACATATAACTCCCAATCAGGTTTTTATATTTGCGCCGTTTGAGGTTTTCTACTCCTACAGCAGCCGCCCCAGCGTAGTCTGCCTTTAAGAAGATGAGATGGCGTAAGCATGTCGACACACATGTTGCGTTGCATATCAAAGGTCTACCCAACTTCCAAGGCATTATGGTCACTCCGTCTGGCCTCATCCCATCGTCACGTGCTAAGCCATTGGGTTCTAATTTTTTTTAAATAACTGGCACCCGGGTGACAAGAGCCAGAACGATGATGTCATTAATACTGGCGTGCCGTGTTATCTGACCAGTGCTCCTACCGCAGGAAAAGCCATGGTGCAGATACCATGGCTTTTGAGATTACAGATTAAATAGACAAATGTTACTTGTAATGTCACAATGATGGTGATGAATCTTGAACAATCTTTTTTGATAGTGGGTACAGGCTTCCTTTCTGTGAGAGGGTGTGGACCGTAATCCACCACGCGGGCCTAAGGCGGTTTGGTAGATGTCACATGTCTACGAATTGTTGGTTCTAGGTTCACCGTTTTGAGAGCAGTGGTGTTTAAACTCACGACCTACAACTTGTAAGTCTCACTGGGCCACCACTGCTCGGCATGAAGGAGGAATGTAATTGATGTAGTAGTATCCCGTGGCGGCAACGTACCGGCAGACGCGGGCGAGGGCGCGGCGAGTGTGTGGGCTGCGGAGCGGCGCGGGAGCCGATGACGTGCGAGATGCAGCCGTCCATCAGACTTTTCAGCTCCTGGAAAACCATTCATCGTTATAATTTAAATAGTTTAAAACAAAAACAAACAAATCTGTTTCTACAAGTTTTAAAGGAAATAGGGCCTATTGAAACTAACAATTCTTTAAGAAAGTCATAAACCTGACGATAACTTTGTAATGAAAGTCTAATATTTTTTTAGGAAATCTACTACGACTTCCCTGAAGATTAAAAAGTTGTTAATTTCCATGGGCAGCAGCAATACCTTAATTATATGACCACTCTTTTCCGTCACACTCTGTAAAAAATAGTTATAAGACAATTTAATATTAAGTAAGTACCTCAAACTCTTCGTCACTGAGATGCTTTGTATTTCTCGGGTCGCAGGCCAGCATTAGAAATTCTAAACCTTGACTTGCCCATCTAAAACAAAAAAAAATATGTTATTAACTTTATATTATTTTATATGATTTTTATGCAGATTGATAAAATGAAACATGGTGGAAGAAAGCATGTATGGCTTTTCAAGTGTAGACCTATTTGCTGTTATATGGCCTAGTTTAATGGATCACTTGATAGGAACTTGCGAATCTTCTAACGCTGGATTTCGTATAGAAGATTTGGGTCTACAACTTCAGAGAATACACAGACTGCCAAGACCTTTTGCCTAAAAAGGGAGTGAATAATAGCGGAGATTTGACAGGAAATGAGAAGTAAGGAATTGTTCTATTTGATCACATTTGGTATTGTTGTGCCGTTGGGCAGAAAGAAGAAAAAACAAAAACGCCTACAAATAAACAACACTAGCTACAACCTTTAGAGTCTTTATGTTGAGAGTGAATTGGTTACTTCTAGACAAGCGTGCTTCATCGTCGACCACACCATCGTACGGGTCGAAGAGAGATCTTCCTTTTAAGAAGTCGGTTAAAAATGACCTTAGGTGCAGGAGTGCTCACCTGGGTCTAAGTCCTCGGCCTCTATCACAGCGCTCCACCACAAACAGCATCCAGCACCTGGCGAACTGGATGACTCCTCTAGCCACTCTGGCGGCCCACAGCCTTTCCTCGCAGCTGGCACTCCTTTCCACTGGGACGCGGAATTCCACTTCGTCTTCGGTGGGGGGCTGTTCTCCTGACAGGAGCAGCTCAATGCTGCTTTGAGTCTGAAGAGAAGAGAGAGAAACCATCATAAAATGAGTAATTTTATAAACTGGTGGAGGTGCAATGGCCTAGAAATATTTTTTACGAATTGGTTATCTACTTGGGGGTATTTACACAAATTGGTTTATATTTTTTGGGGTTTTTTAGCAAATTGGTTTATCTTTTTGGAGGTATTTTAAAAATTGGTTTATTTGCTTGAAGGTTTTTTTACAAATTGGTTTATCTACTTGGAGGTCTTTTAACAAAATGGTTTATTTTCTTGGGCATATTTTTACAGACAGACAAAATCGAGATAGTTCTTAATGAATTGGTCATATTTTTGCAAATTGAATGAAGTAAACGCGATAACATCACATCCTTGTCTGAATTAATCTGTTAACATCCGTTTAGACAAATTGAGCGAATGCGCACTTTACTTTTTATGTAAACTATGCAGAAACTACAGTTTACAGAACTATAAAGAAAACCTGTGAAACGAATGTTTGTTTGGTCTAATTTAATAATACATACTTTAAAAAAAAACTCTTGTATTCACAACCCTTACTAACCTGATTCTCTCCAAAGTTATGTATATTATCGAACAGGCGCTCATCGAACACGCTGTTCTCGTACTCATCCACGATGCTGTCGGAGCGCAGGAAGCGGGTGCGGCGCGGGGCCGGCGGAGTGTGCAGCGGGGCCCGCCGGGGGGGAGCCGCCGGGGGGCGGGGGGCGTCCGACACCAGGCGGTGCAGCTCCTTGTGGATCTGTGGAGGTCGGGCAAGGGTGGGGTTAAAATAGCTGTCGGTTACCTAGGCTCTAAACTGACGCACGGCATTTGAACTGCACGACACCTGTAAAACTGCAGTCCGTATGCCGTTTTTGTGTAGTTGATATGCATTGAAACAGCGAACCAACTGCGCTTGCAGTCCTCGACGAGCGAATGACTCGCCACACGTTGTTGTAGAATGAAGTGGCAGCACGATAATATCGCCGCGAAACACTCGCTCATCGAGGTATCGTCTAACTATGCAGTCCGTTTGTTTAAAGCCTAAAATGTGGTTTCATGAAGTTTTTGGCGACACAAAATGGCATTTAATAATATGGTAAAATAATCGTTTCACATGTAAAATTAAGATAATTGTATCATGCTGTATTTAGTTATTATATTATTAGTGCAACAAAAAGCAAGCAGTAAAAGTAAGAAAAAAGCCACAAAACCCAAATAACGCCAGCACAGTAGAATTTCAGAAGATTCTCTAGTTATTACCACATACAATACAAAAACATGAAATCGAACCACTTTGTTGTAACAAAACTGTCACTAGCTCCTCTTACCTGCTCATACTACTAGCTGTAAAACACAGATAAGCAACAAAATCAATCAAAGATGACTGCTGAGATTTCTATCTAAAACAAAATCAAATTGACCACTATTGGAACAAAGATTAACACAACTACAACAAGGATTGAAAACAATCTAGAAACTCTTTTCTTTACCGTCCTGCTTAAACTTCTAGCTATAAGTCAAAATACAAAGTTAGCACAACACTTCCTTAGACATAATCACTACCAAGATTTTCAGCTACTATGGTGAATCGTGCGAGCGTATAGAACACGGCATTTACGTATTTTATTACGTTTAAGTACATTCAATTAGATAAGCAAGCTAACAAGGATTTTTATTTGGTGGAAATTCATCAAATGACTTCTCCCGCGTGTCAGACTCTTACTGACTAAAACCTAAACCTGTTCTTTCAGTTGCTTGTGCCAGGGGCCGCGGAGACCCTTTTAAACAGTCCCACGACTCTGGCAGAAACTAACAAGGCTAAAATGTGGATAGATAGGTACGTATTTTCAGATCGAAAAGAGTATTTTGTATATCAGTTAGCCGTCAGTCAATGCAGAGTTCACAACGTCTACGCTGTGTATACACGCCGTCCACGCGCCGATTACGTCACGTCGACGCAGCGTCTACATCGAACCACAAAATCCACTAACCAACGCTAAAGCGAAAAAAATCCCAAGCATCACACCACCTACACCGTCCCCTACCATGGGGTTGACCGTGTCGTGCACGATCATGGTCTCCGGCCTCTTGCGGCGCTCCACCATGGGCGAGCGCACGGGCTGCAGCGACGAGGGACGCAGGCGCCGCAGTGCCGGGTCCTCCGCATGATTCCAGTGCACGAACTTGTATAACTCTTTGTGGAGCTGGGGACAACGTGCGTGAGGGGACATGCTGTTATAAGCTGCTGTGAGTTGTGCGAGAGTTATTAAATAAGATACAAATAAACCTCGATTATATTCGATTTTGATAACTGGCAAAATAAATACTGTACATTTCTGTCTTCTGCCCTGCGTTTTGGGTGTTTTATGTAGAAAAAACCCTGTTACTTTAGTAAAAGTATATCATTAAAATTTTGCCAGAAAAATAAGATTATTATAAGTAGTTAGTGTCATATTTTTCTGGGAAAATTTTAGTGATACAGATAATATTATTTATTTTTACTAAGCTATTTATATGAATTTAAACATTTATATCAGAAAAGTGGTTCTCATAATTATAGACACACAAAGAAATATAAGATACTGACTCAGAAACATTGCATTTTATAGTATTTTACATAAGGAAGTAAAAAAGGAAGGAAGAAATAAGTGCTGAGAAACAAATAAATGCATTTACATTCCCGCGCCGATGCTCTTTACTTAATGGAAGTTTTATACTTGATTAATCTGAATTGTTATATAAGTAATAATAAATTGTTGACTCTCTGCACGTGTTGGTTGAAGCTGTAACTGCAGAGAGTAATTATTGTAATAAAATAAATATGTATAATAAATTCTTACAATTAAAACTAAAAAGTTATTTTAGCTTTAAGAATTAGGGATCATCCTCATATCATTCTCCTGCCCTAATCCCAATTTATTTGGGGTCAGCGCAACATGTCTTTTTCTTCCATACTCCTCTATTAGTCGTCATCTCTGTAGTCACCCCCTTTTTACCCATATACTCTTTCACACAGTCCAACCATCGTTTCTTTGGCCTTCCGCTACTCTTATAGCCATCCACATCCATACCTACACAAGACTTTCTTCACGACATTTTCTTCATTCCTCCGCATCACATGTGACAACCGATTTCCACACAACTGTTCAGTCAGCGGTGCCACTTTCAGAGTTCCTCTTATATACTCATTCCTAATTCTATCCATGCACGTAACACCACACATCGCTCTTAGCATTCTCATCTCAGCCGCATGCAATTGCATTCCATTCATCCCTTTTGTGGCCCAACATTCTGAACCATACAAGACAGCAGGTCTGACCATTGTTTTATAAATCTTCCCCTTAAGTTTAAGGGGAATGCACACAGATAGATCACAGATAGTCCTGGTGACCTGACGCCATTTCATCCATCCAGTGTTAATTCTGTGCTTAACAGTCCGATCTACGAGTATTTCGCCATCGCTTTGCACGAGTGAACCGAGATACCGAAAATCAGAGCAGACTGGGAGAAGCGCGCCATCTAGCACTATAGCTTCAGAACTGGAGAGACCGCCGAAATCGCAGAACATGTATTCAGTTTTGGTTCTGCTGATTTTCAAGCCAACTTTCTCCAGCTTCTATTGCCATTTCTCCAATCTGCTCCGGATCTCAGATCCATCTTCACCGACCAGAACAATGTCGTCGGCAAACAGCATGCACCGGGGTGCTTCCTCCTGTATTTCCGAAGTAAGAGCGTCCATAATCAACAGGAACTGGTAATACAGGTTTTCTATATCACTTTCTCCCATACTTTCATAGTATGTGACATGAGCTTTATCCCTCGATAGTTGTTGCAGTCCTGTGCATCCCCTTTATTCTTGAAGATGGGCACTAGCGAACTATTGCACCATTCTTGTGGGATCACTTCTTCATACAACACTTGTTGAAGAATAAAGTCAGCCACATACATCCATCTTCTTTTAAACACTTCCATACTTCTACTGGTATGTCATCAGGGCCCATGGCCTTTCCATTTTTCATACATTGAACTGCCTTTCTTACTTCATCTATGGTAATTTCTCTCACCAAACCCATATTTACTTGTACCTCTTTGAGCACACCATTCCATTAATTCTCTTCGTTCATCAACTTTTCAAAGTAAACCTTCCATCGCTCTTTTATTCCGTCATCTTTCGACAAGACTTTACCGATTTCATCTTTCATACATTTTATATGCATTATATCCCTTCGTTCTCCTTTCTCTTACTTTTGTAATCCGGTAGAGCTCCTTCTGGCCTCTAGGGCTGTCCAGTAAATCATATAACTTTTCCTGCATCCTGCATGAAGAATAAAGTCAGCTACATACATCCATCCTCTTTTAAACACTTCCATACTTCTACCGGTACGTCATCAGGGCCCATGGCCTTTCCATTTGTCATACAATGAACTGCCTTTCTTACTTCATCCATGCTAATTTCTCTCACCAAACCCATATTTATGTGTACCTCTTTAAGCATACCAGTCCATTCATTCTCTTCGTTCATCAACTTTTCAAAACAAACCTTCCATCGCTCCTTTATTTCGTCATCTTTCGACAAGACTTTACCGATTTCATCTTTCATACATTTTATATGCATTATATCCCTCGTTCTCCTTTCTCTTACTTTTGTAATCCGGTAGAGCTCCTTCTAGGGATCATCCACATAGTGGAAAAAAAAAATACGATACAGTTTGGTTTTCTTTTGCATTAAACAATTATATCATAAAATATTGTGCAGAAAAAGCTGTGTTAGCAATTGCATAGTGAACATTGCACGTGCATGCACCTTACTTCGTAGTGTGGTATATTTTTAAATTAATTTATCCATGTCATTCTGCTGCGGTATACTTGCCTGTGTCGGACTGCGGACACAAGGTCAGTTAGCGAGGTAGTTCAATCGATGGTTGCGATCTACACTACTGGAAAAATTAAGGGATCAAAGAAATTATTCAAATGGTCCTACGTTTGTTAAAAATGATCGTATTAGAGTCGTAAAGAAGGCAATTTGAAGCTGTAGAGCGTAGACCAAACAAAAGAATTTAAAAAAAAAACCTTATTTCATTAGGATTGCGCGATGTAAAGAATGCTGCACTCCGATACGATATCTGTATTTGTTGTTTGGTGTGTTGTTTGTGTGTGTTTGCTTGTTGTCTGTGTTTGTCTCTATCTGTATTTGTTCGTTTTTTTCTTGTAAGTATTTTTGTGTGTGCATAAATAAATAAATAAATAATTTTTAACAAACGTACGACCATTTGAAAATTCGCAAAAAAAAATTGAATTTTTTTTGATCATTTAATTTTTTCCATTAGTGTATACCAATATAAATCTCGAGACAATTCAGTGAGTAATTCAATGAGAAATTCTCGTGACTTGGTACAAACGGACTTGCCAACTGGACCTGACCTGGTGTCCCCTGAAGACGCCCTCCGTGAAAAATGGCCTTACCACAAAGTACAATTTCTGAGATGCGCACGCAAAATTCCACAAGGGATTTGCACCGTTTGATATTGGTTATATTAATAGGTAGGTACGTTAGGATATATTAATTGAAGTGCCCCTTCTCTATAGTGTTTACACCTAATTCATGCGGGCGTTAGTTCCTATTTAATTTAAAGCTCTTACCTCAAAGCCAAGCTTGAACATCTGCAGTAGCAGCTCTCGCACTCGTGTCGCCACGGTCTCGTGGAGCTCGCGGTGCATTTCCTCGGAGGGCGACAGCCGACTCTTGTCCAGCACGAACTCGATGTGCGAGGTGATGAAGTCACGGATCGCCATGATGCAGTTCTGTGGAATGTTGAGAGATTGGTCAGTTGCTTGCCTAGTTGGTTCAATGAAGCTGTGATCGTGAAATTAAGGCTTTGTATCGACAATAGTAATTACTTAGTGATTTTTCTGTGAGATGCATTTTATAATCAATCTGCCTAGCTTTTCTCCAACTGATTGGGGTCGGTTTCCAATCCAACCGCAATCAGCTATATGCTAGTATTTTAAATGGGCGACTCTCTCTGCTATACCTAAATGATCTCCACAACCCAATAACTGGGTAACACGATACCCTTGGCATGATTGGTGTCGGATTTCAGGCTTTTAACCACTCGTAAGCCACGACTGTCAATGAGGAGCTTAACGTGTCGCTCGAGCACGCGTACATGCTGCGCCGAGGGACACACCGCGTGTGTGTGTGTGTATACTCACAAAGATCTGCCCCCTCTGGTTCATGTAGGAGGGCGGGGGCGCGCGGGCCAGGCGGGCCGCCAGCGCTCGCGCCCACTGCGCCGCCTGCAGCGTGTGTGTGTGTGTATACTCACAAAGATCTGCCCCCTCTGGTTCATGTAGGAGGGCGGGGGCGCGCGGGCCAGGCGGGCCGCCAGCGCTCGCGCCCACTGCGCCGCCTGCAGCGTGTGTGTGTGTGTATACTCACAAAGATCTGCCCCCTCTGGTTCATGTAGGAGGGCGGGGGCGCGCGGGCCAGGCGGGCCGCCAGCGCTCGCGCCCACTGCGCCGCCTGCAGCGTGTGTGTGTGTGTATACTCACAAAGATCTGCCCCCTCTGGTTCATGTAGGAGGGCGGGGGCGCGCGGGCCAGGCGGGCCGCCAGCGCTCGCGCCCACTGCGCCGCCTGCAGCGTGTGTGTGTGTGTATACTCACAAAGATCTGCCCCCTCTGGTTCATGTAGGAGGGCGGGGGCGCGCGGGCCAGGCGGGCCGCCAGCGCTCGCGCCCACTGCGCCGCCTGCAGCGTGTGTGTGTGTGTATACTCACAAAGATCTGCCCCCTCTGGTTCATGTAGGAGGGCGGGGGCGCGCGGGCCAGGCGGGCCGCCAGCGCTCGCGCCCACTGCGCCGCCTGCAGCGTGTGTGTGTGTGTATACTCACAAAGATCTGCCCCCTCTGGTTCATGTAGGAGGGCGGGGGCGCGCGGGCCAGGCGGGCCGCCAGCGCTCGCGCCCACTGCGCCGCCTGCAGCGTGTGTGTGTGTGTGTATACTCACAAAGATCTGCCCCCTCTGGTTCATGTAGGAGGGCGGGGGCGCGCGGGCCAGGCGGGCCGCCAGCGCTCGCGCCCACTGCGCCGCCTGCAGCGTGTGTGTGTGTGTATACTCACAAAGATCTGCCCCCTCTGGTTCATGTAGGAGGGCGGGGGCGCGCGGGCCAGGCGGGCCGCCAGCGCTCGCGCCCACTGCGCCGCCTGCAGCGTGTGTGTGTGTGTATACTCACAAAGATCTGCCCCCTCTGGTTCATGTAGGAGGGCGGGGGCGCGCGGGCCAGGCGGGCCGCCAGCGCTCGCGCCCACTGCGCCGCCTGCAGCGTGTGTGTGTGTGTATACTCACAAAGATCTGCCCCCTCTGGTTCATGTAGGAGGGCGGGGGCGCGCGGGCCAGGCGGGCCGCCAGCGCTCGCGCCCACTGCGCCGCCTGCAGCGTGTGTGTGTGTGTATACTCACAAAGATCTGCCCCCTCTGGTTCATGTAGGAGGGCGGGGGCGCGCGGGCCAGGCGGGCCGCCAGCGCTCGCGCCCACTGCGCCGCCTGCAGCGTGTGTGTGTGTGTATACTCACAAAGATCTGCCCCCTCTGGTTCATGTAGGAGGGCGGGGGCGCGCGGGCCAGGCGGGCCGCCAGCGCTCGCGCCCACTGCGCCGCCTGCAGCGTGTGTGTGTGTGTATACTCACAAAGATCTGCCCCCTCTGGTTCATGTAGGAGGGCGGGGGCGCGCGGGCCAGGCGGGCCGCCAGCGCTCGCGCCCACTGCGCCGCCTGCAGCGTGTGTGTGTGTGTATACTCACAAAGATCTGCCCCCTCTGGTTCATGTAGGAGGGCGGGGGCGCGCGGGCCAGGCGGGCCGCCAGCGCTCGCGCCCACTGCGCCGCCTGCAGCGTGTGTGTGTGTGTATACTCACAAAGATCTGCCCCCTCTGGTTCATGTAGGAGGGCGGGGGCGCGCGGGCCAGGCGGGCCGCCAGCGCTCGCGCCCACTGCGCCGCCTGCAGCGCGGCGTCACGCGAGCACGCGTACATGCTCTGCGCCGAGCGGCACACCGCGTAGATCGCGTGTCTGAGCCCAGGACTGACGGGTTAGAGCATAACATAGATAGAGGAAGGACACGGTAAAACGCTCATCAATACAACCAGATACCAATTAAATTGATTAAAAAAACCCCAACGCTTAAAAGAAAAGTGAACGTTTAAAACACAAAAGAGCTCCGATTTTAATAAAAACATATCTAAGAAGCATCGCTAGAAAACCTGCTTTCAAATAAAGAAAAAACGTCAGAAGTGAAAACTTGAACATTCTAGTGCTACGGTGGTGTCATTGCTTCGAAAGCGTAGCACCGTAGTACGGTGCTACGCTTTTGCTTTCGCCGTAACGCGTTACGTTACGAAGCGGTTTACCCTACCATAAGATGTTATCACTTCAAAAACCGCATTCAAGTCGGTCCACCCGTTTAAAAGCTACGGTGCCACAGACAGACACCCACACATAGCAACACCCCTCTTTTTGCGTCGGGGATTAATAAACACAGTTACGAAAGAAAGAAAGGAATTAGTATGGTGCAGTGTTAAAAACAAGAAATGAATAACTCTGCAACAACAACAACAAGGAACAAGGAAGGCATAACGATGTGTAATAAGCAGAGGTCGAAATTAGGTAGAGTTATCTACGAGTATGTACTTGCATCGAAATGTTGATATTAATATGGATCTTCCCGGGATTTCTAATGGACAATCCCGTGTGGCCAACAATATTATAAATAAATAATAATATAAACCTTTATTGTTTTCTTTAGTTCTCACAAGCTATGTTGTGTGAACTACAAATGTGGCAACATCGCGCATGTACGCATTGGAATTTTGCAACTTCGGACAGCCGATGTCATTGATGTAAATTTGGCAACGTCGCGCGTGCAGTGGTTTAAATTGTGTAAAAGTAAATAGCTTTTTTATTTAATAAATCACGGGATTTGTCTGCTCTTTAAAATTAATCTCTGGATTTGAGGCATATCCACTTTATCCTTTCGCTGTATGAAATTAGTGTAAGTACGTAAATAACTCTACATAATGCCGACCTCTGATAATAAGAAACAGAACAACGGTGCAGCGTTGGAAATAAGGATGGAATAACAACGAAGCAAGATAAACAAAAGATAACATTGGGAACATTTCACAAATCTCCGCTGGTAGAAAAATAATAATAATTAGTTAAGTGGTATTGCCAACAGTGTCGATTAAAATTGGTAAAAAAAAAAATTGGAATCATCGATACGATAGACTGAGATCCGAAAGCCTTCAGACATTACTTATTATCGGATTGATAAAAGTGGGAGTGAGTAGTGCAAAGAGTAATATAATATAGAGGGAAAAGAGAGCCCACTCTCGTAATTTTTTGAACCACAAATTAAACAGTGCTGCCTCTGGAATTAAATCCCTGAACTACTTGTATAAGCACGCACACATAAACAAACCCTGCACGCACACTACTATCTATTAATGGAGGCTCCCAGGGAGGTCCAATTTTGTAACATTTAAACTAGAGATACACACTCAAAATACACAATCTTCAAAAACATTATCGTAAATATGTTTTACTTTTAGAAGATTGTGTATTTTAAGTTTGAATCTCTAGTTTAAATGTTACAAAAATGGACTTGTTGCTTCCAATTTCTTTTTGGAATTGAAATGATATATTGTAGATTATTTTCAAGTCCTTTGTTTTAAATAGACTTTTAATTACTAGACATAAACATATAGTTTAAGGTATTTTACAAACAATGGATTTGAAATAATTGTTAACATGGGATGGAATTTTAGTAAAAAAGAAGTGTTTTTAATTCCATCATTTATTGTTTTAAAATAATGTTTGTTGTGCTTCATTTTTTAAATAATCGTCACCGTCGTCATCGTATTTTACCACTTAAAATTCTATTGATTGATCGACACCAACTATAAATTAACACATTTGTTGCTAAATTTATAAACATTTCTTCACTTTGCACAAAAAACACAGCAACACAAAAAATCACAGCACAAAATAATGGTTTGAATAAAGAATAAATGTCTAGGCACTTGTTTTGTTTTACAACTAAAGAAAAACAAATAAAAATAATACAAATATAGCGGACGACCATTATTTAATACGTGTTACCAGAGTAAAATTATTAATTGCTTCTAAAGACTTTTACTAAAATGACTTGACTTTTTAAACTAAAATGGGATTAATAAAAAAAAATGTCTCAGTTATGTAAGTACAGCACATGAATTTTATCCACAGAATAAAATATTTAATAATGATTAATTAAGAAACGGGGTTCTAAAACAATAAAAATTCTACCAATATGGTAGGACTGCTCTAATTTGGTCAATTGAAACACTTATAGTGATTTCTAGTAATCATGGTAAAACAGATGTGGCAGGGGTAGTGACATCTATCTATAATCTACTAAAAATGTTTGAAATCTTTCGGGACTCTATTATAGATGTCTCTAGTTTCGGAGCAAATCGCTTTGTATGGGAGTGTCCCCCCCCCCCTGGAGTAGTGTTAGTATTTACTTTGAACGTAGTTACGCATACCTGCAAAGGCTAATGCCCATGGATGTATGGAATCCCGTGCCATGCTGCATCAAAATCAAACTTTGTTTTTTATAGTCTACACTTATCATATTAACTCTTACAAAAGTTCTTTTTGTAAACAAAACCCGGGTTTTGTAGTTATTTTATAAAATAACCTCAGAACCAGGCAAGTAGGTATATTTTATTAACACGTCATACAAGTGTAAAATAAGAACTGCTTACCTGAGTAGGAATTATCCACGACTGTAACAAGTTAATGATTGGAGTAGACGCTTGCTCTAATGTTACCGTAGGTTTCTAGGTATCACAAATTAACAGTAATTGATACATCGGTTTTGCCGGGTGACTGACGGCGTCAGTCGGTCGACCACATGACTCGACACATTTGCACAATGAATTACGTACACAGAAATAAGTTCACAAAATATAAACAAGTTCTACTTCTCAAGACACAATACAATAATTAATTATTAAAAGCTACGGTGCCACAGACAGACACCCACACATAGCAACACCCCTCTTTTTGCGTCGGGGATTAATAAACACAGTTACGAAAGAAAGAAAGGAATTATTATGGTGCAGTGTTAAAAACAAGAAATGAATAACTCTGCAACAACAACAACAAGGAACAAGGAAGGCATAACGATGTGTAATAAGCAGAGGTCGAAATTAGGTAGAGTTATCTATGTACTTGCATCGAAATGTTGATATTAACATGGATCTTCCCGGGATTTCTAATGGACAATCCCGTGTGGCCAACAATATTATAAATAAATAATAATATAAACCTTTATTGTTTTCTTTTGTTCTCACAAGCTATGTTGTGTGAACTATAAATTAATCTCAACCGCAAAGCTAATATGCCAGATTAAATACTACGTAGTACATACTAATACTACCACACATTTAGTTAATCAAAAAATAATTAATGTCTGGCGGCTCTCGGATCTTGGACTACGACGAAGAAGACACAGATGGATCACATTTGTAAATTAATTTGACGTACAAAAGAAAACCGACGCTTTGGTTATTAGTTTTTTTTTTTAGTTTTTAGGGTTCCTAATTTCCGAATGCAAAAAGGGAACACTTATCGGATCACTCGTGTATTGTCGGTCCGTTCGTCAGTCTACCTGTCTATTCGTCAGTCACAGCACATTTCTCCGCATCTACTGGGCCGATTGAGTTGACATTTGGCACAAACATCAATCTGTGACCCAAACACGCGCGTGTAACTTAAATAAATACATTTGAAATTTTGGAGTTACTTTTGAGGTACAAATTGAATAATTAAAAATACAGTTTTTCAAACTATAGTATGCGACATATATAAAGGCATATATTGTGGGTAAATGAGCTGTAAGTGCAAATACTAATAAAATAAATAAAAGCTTGTCTTTAAAAGAATAAAAAATATGATTAATTCAGAACCCTTTACGCGGGGTTTCTACTCGTCATTGGCCGATTATTCTCTCATGTCTTTGGTTTTAATTTACGTACCAATGTTATTTAAAAACAAATGTAACATTCAAAAGCTATTAAATAAAACTTATCATCATCAGCCTTTTTTAATGTCCACATTGTTGGGGCACAGGCCTCCTCTCTGTGAGAGGATGTGGGCCGTAATCCACCACGCGGGCCCAATGCGGGTTGGTGGATGTCACATGACTTCGAATTTTTTGTTCTAGGACATGCCGGTTTCCTCACGATGTTTGCCTTCACCGTTTTTGAGAGCAGTGGTGATGAAATAATTTACACAAAGTAATAAATAATAACTGGGCCACCACTGCTCTTGGTCACCACTGCTCTTGGTCACCACTGCTCTCCATAAAACTTATAGTATGTGTAAACTCATAGACTTACCGGTCAGGGTTTTCTGATGAGCCAGCATCGACAATGTGTTGCTTTTCCTTGCCTTTCTTAATAGTACTGAACTCCTCCTCGTATGTCTTCAATAGTCTATTCAGTTGATTACATGTGATGTTTCTGAAATAAAAATATTATACTGTTAGTTTCCTTCAGAATAAATTAATACTCCTACTACTACTAGATGGAGACAGCATCTTTTTTTTTTTTTTGGTGTGGGAAATTATCTCTGGGTGGAGCGGGAGGCCGTGTCAGACTATTACTGAATAAAACCCACCCCTGTTCCTTCCTTGCATGAGTGCCCAGGGGAGCGGTAACTCTGTTACGAATTTATCCGCGACCCCTTGGCATACAGACAAAGGCCATGACGGGCCACGTCAGTGGTGGCTGACATCTCTTGTTCGGCGCGCGTGGGACACTACGCGCCGTCGACTCTCGGGCCTGGTGCTGATCGGACGGCGACGGCGAGCTACCCATTACACGCCGTCCGCAGGCCCGCGTTAGAGACAGCAGCCTGACTTCTAATCAAAGATATCTCAAAGGATTTGGCAGACATGTTGTTTCGTCTACATAAAATTTACTCATATTTTTTACTATTTATCCGCTCGCGTTTGACCACTATCTCACCTGATGGTAAGCGATGATGTAGTCGACAATGGAGCACACTTGCCTAGAAGTAACCTATTCACTCTTGACTTAAAAACCCCCTTAATTGTGTGTGTTAAATGTTCTTTATGGCTGAGTTTATCCGAGGAAGTATTTAAAACATACCTAAATCGACTGTCAAGCAGGGTTCATAACCACTAATTTATTTTATTTCACCATAAAAGCCAGTTTTACAAACGAAACATAGACACAATTGAATACAAAAATAAAATAAATTGGTTGAAGGCTTAAAAACTGATCATTTTTAAATGCTCTTACTCCTAAACTAGGCGTAAGTTCCTGTGACTAAGGCGTCAGTGATCCCACATACAAATTAAGAAAATCAATATGTGATTGTGTTCTTGGTATGTGTGCCGGATTAATTACAAAAGATATTTTAGCTCAGCCATTGACAGTGCATTTTTGATACCTGTGATATTTCAGATGCTTATTAGCGATGGTGATCACATACTATCCAGATTGGTTAGCGACTTCTTTGCCGTCAAATAACAGGCATAGTAAGGAACTCACGAGAAGCTGGAGGTTCTAGTATTAACGTATTTTAGTGTCTATGGGATGGCAATGCAAATGCGATGCTTTTACTAGGAATGGTCTTGATTTTGACCAAAATCTCGACTGATGTTGTTTGTTTAAGATGGAGCACACTTGCCTAGAACCTATTCACTGCGGATTTCATTAACGTTTCAAAATCTTTTTGTGCGTCCATACGCACCTGTCGTGCTATCGCCATCATACTTCTTTTTTTAATTGTTGATAGGCACGCGTGTGACCACTATCTCACCTGATGGTCTGATGGTAAGTGATGATGGAGCACGTTTGCCTAGAAGTAACCTATTCACTTTTGACTTAAAGACTCCCAGGTTGTAGCTGTCTTGTTGCTTACAAGCTTCTAGTATCACAGATGTCTGTAGGCGGTAGTGATCAATTTACATCGGGTGGTGGGCTTGTCTTAAGTGTTCATTTACATCGGGTGCTGGGCTTGTATAAGTGTCAATTGTATTTACATCGGGTGATGGTCTTGTCTGAGTGTTAATACAAGAATAGTAAGTTACGAGAAGGTGAGGGGCGCCAGCACAGCGGCGCACTTGATGCGCTTGGCGAGCTGCGCGGTGAAGGCCCACTCCGCTTGCAGGCGCGAGCGCGGCATGTGCTCCGTCACCGACATGGTGGTCAGGTACGACAGGTATTGCTGGAAGGTAAACACACTTTATTAGCTCCATTTAATGAATGACAAAGAAGTCATACGTGAAGTACATCAACGTCTCATCCATCTTAGTCTCATTGAAAAACCTCAGCAGACAATATTTTAAAATTCCAACCGAAAAACACCCCCTGCTGCACATAGAACTTCCCATAGCGCACAAAGACAATAATGTCTGCTGTGCTATCTGCGGTTTTATTTATTATGTTTATGTAACTCGTGGTCGCACGGTTCAATCTTGAAAGTTTAGCAACGCTTGCAGATTCCTTTGTGCCTAAGAAACCACGTTAAGCCGTTGGTCCCTCTTGTCATTTGAAGATCTTTGATAGTCATTATGGGTAACCATAAGTCATACAATATGACACAAGTCTTGCCTTAATTGGAAACGGAGAAGGTGTCAGGGAGGCACAACTGCGTCGACGGCTAACATTCTAAAACCCCCATCTGCATTAATTAAAGCAGGCGGGACTTTGGAATCTCGAGTACACAGAGTGGGGACTGATTGTCCACCGAGTGATTTCAGAGAATACATCGGCACTGTGATCATGTGCTGCCGTGCATAGCGAGGCTCAGGGGAGACACCTCTTTTTTTTTGGGGGGTGGGAAATCCTCCAATGACTTCTCCCGCTCTGGGTGGCAGGAGGGCATGTCAGACTCTTACTGACTAAAACCCACCTCTGTTCCTTCCCTGCGTGAGTGCCCAGGGGAGCAGTAAGTGCCCAGGGGTGCGGTAAGGCGAGACACCTCTACAGTCTTCTCAGAGAGGTGCCCTAACAGGCATTGCACATAGGGGATTCCGAAGTGGTTTTTTAGGTATAGGGATATATTTCCAGATGTAAATGATGATTACCGGGTGGTTTTAGTGAGGTAAGAATCCCAGACTCCCTGGTCTTTCCCCCCAAATTCCAAGCACCTTTTGAAGGTTTCCCCAGATAAAGCCACCGTCACTGCTGCTTCTTGTTGGTTTATTTTATGCATATAAAAGGAGCGAGTCTAAAGAATGGAGTACACTAAAGTGATTTTGGTAGTTTCGGATTGAAAGCAATGTAGGTCGTTAAAATGACAAGGCCATGGGGCATTTGGGAATGTATCAGTGGATGTTGTACCTTCAGCAACGTCTCGACGGTGGTGTCGAAGGTGTTGGTGAGCAGGATGAGGTCGCTGGCGGCGCGGCCGGGCGCGCGGCCCCCGAGCGCGGCCTGCACGTGGAGCGCGAAGTCGGCGCGCATCTCCGACGCTATGTCCAGACCCTCGCGCAGCTCGTGGATTAACTGGGGACGGAAGTTTATACATTATCTAACGTAATTATCATTTTTACATAATGCCGCCGATCAGAAAATAAAAACATATGTCTATATTTTGTGATTTGTGACTTTTAGTACTACAACTATTGTTGATCCAATAGAAGATTTTGATTAGTATAATGTGTAAAATTTTCATACGTTTTTTTGGAATTTCTTTTTTAGTACTCCAACCTGGGTTGGTCGGATATAAGTTTTTGATCAGTATTAGAAACAGGATCGAGAGGCATCATTTTTTTTTTTTGTGTAAAATGGCCATTTTCTTGCTAACAATACATTTTTTTTAAATCTGTGAATGGAGATAAAAAATGCACGAAAAAACATGGATAGCCTCCTAATAAGACCACTGTCGTGTAGCTGCAACGGTAGTTCCCCTCACTGCCTTGCTGAAAGTTTCCACTCTGTATATTTAAAAACGATGTGACCGTGCCGATAACCGACCAACTTAATCTTCTTGGTGTTACTTTAACATCTACCCTCAATTTTGGTCCCTTCATAGAGGCAAAGGCTCAAGTGGCTGCCAAAAAGTTGGGGATCCTCGCAAAGGTGAGAAGGTACTTCACGCCGGAACAGCTGCTCCAACTGTATCAAGCACAAGTTCGATCGCGCATGGAGTAATGCTCTCATCTTTGGGACGGATCTGCCAGATACAAGCTTGATGCCCTTGAATCAATTGAGAAACGAGCCAAGAGGATCATCGGCAATGATAGGCTCGTTGAGTCGAAACTACAAAGTCTAGAACATAGACGCCGAGTTGCTAGCCTGTCGGTTTTCTATCGGTTACATTTTGGGGAGTGTGCGACGGAATTGCATAATTTGATTCCGCCAAGCCCGTTTCATCAACGGACCACAAGACGTACGGCGAAGTGCCACCGGTTCATGGTGGACATCTCATCCATACGCACAAAGCTTTTTGAGAAAACATTCATTGTGCATACAGCTAGGGAGTGGAATTCCCTGCCGGAATGTGTTTCCTGCTAGCTACAACCAGGGAATCTTTAAGTCAAGAGTGAATAGGTTACTTCTAGGCAAGTGTGCTCCATCTTCGACCACATCATCGCTTACCATCAGGTGAGATAGTGGTCAAACGCGTGCCTATCAACAAAAAAAAAAAAGTAGGAACGTTACCATTTATAACTAAAGAACTACTGGACCGATTTTTTTGATCTTTGATTTGTCTCCGCTCCAAATAGTGAAATAACGAATAAAACATCGGAAAAATTAATGCAAAAAAAATTACAAAGCATATTCATTTTCTCATACACTTTGCATGGAACGGATTTTTTGTTAGTTAGGTGGTAAGAAGTTCGCTAGTAGTATCTATAAGACATCTTTGACGAGCACAGTAATTCAGTATCTACAAAGAAAGGCATAGTTTAATTTAGGAAATAAGACAATAATTTACTATTTCAACTCAACACAGAAGCGGAATATGTTCCTAAAGGAGTTAGTCTGAACATTTGTATCTCCATGTCGATGTCTGCCCCTCAGCAGCGTTTCTGTCTTCCACTTTGAGAGTATTATTGCCAGTGTGGTTTCAGGCACATGAGAGCTTCTTCTTCTTCTTCTTTCGTATCGATGGTACCTTGGACCAAGAAGCTCTTTTTTCATCAATTAACTTCTTCCGCTTTGGGTGGAGCGGGAGGGCGTGTCAAACTCTTACTGACTAAAACCCACCCGTGGTCCTTCAGTTGCCTGTGCCAGGGGTCGCGGTGACTCTTTCAAATTTACCCTTAACCCTGGCAGGCATCGGCCCTAGCGGACCTCGTCAGTTACTGCTGACATCTTTTTGAGGAGCGCCTGGAATACAACGCGCGGTCGACCCGGGCCTAGTCCTAATCGAACGGTTGGACTAAGAACCTGGCCACAAAATCAAGTCTAAACTCCTTCATAGTACAGGTGTATGGGCATTTGGAGCATTCCAGTATGTGAGTCATGATCTGGACAAGGGCACTGGACTCACATTGGGTATCATTCGAGTCTATAAAACCCCATTTTTCAAAGTTGTATTTTCAGCGGCCTGGCTGGAAAGCACTCAATCACTTGCGTACAAGAGAGCTTTGTCTTTAAGATGGCAACGGTCCTGCCTTTTGTATTGCAGCTGTCCATAAGCAGCAGTGTGACCTAAGGCTGCCCATAGACGGACTGCTTAGTGCAGTCGACACCAACTGCACGAGAGCAGTCGTGTTACGGTCGGAGCCTTCATAGACGGACTGCTTGGAGCAGTCAATATATTTTTAGCTACGAAAACAAATGAACTGCTTGAGCGGTCCGTGTATGGCGATCGTCAAAGGTTGCTGTTGAACGATCTGCAGTTTCAATACAAATTGAAACTGCAGATCGTGCAACAGCGACCGCTTGAAGCTGTCGGCACTGACTGCTCCAAGCAGTCCGTCTATGGCGGCACTTACACTCTAATTTGCTGTCAGCTTATTTATTTTTATTTATTTATTTATGCACACACAAAAACACTTACAGAGAAAAACGAACAAATACAGATAGAAGAGTACAAAGGTGCTGCTTATTTCAAAAGAAATTTCTTCCAGCAGACCTGCGACTGGAAAGTTGGTTGAGAAATGTAGACACAGTGTGTATAAATAGATATAGAAACATAAAATAGACTAGAATACATAAATAATTCATACATAAAATATACCTAACTTTACAAAAAAAAACAAAGTACATAATTAAATATAAAATAAATATCAAAAATAAATATAATCACGGAATGATGCTTAATTGGGAGTCAGTAACGTAAGAATAGACATTACCTGTTTGACAGTGAGACAGGAGGGATGCTCGGGCCTGGCTTCGAGCCGGAAGGACAGGTAGTCGTGCACGGCCTCCATGCACAGGCTGGACAGCAGCAGGAAGTGCGCGCGGTACGAGGGCAGCCGCATGGAGATGCATTCTGGGGACCAGCAGCCGTATCTGAGGGGGAAAGGGTAGTTAACCAATGTACAAGGAAGAACAAAAAAGGACGTTTTGTAAGAAGCTGATACACTCAAGCACATGCTGTATAGAAACTTGCCAACACAATAATGGTCACTTGCTTGTTGTTTTACGGTTTGGTGGCAGAAATACACAAGAAAAATGAGTACTGAACTGTGACTCCTCAGCACTGCTACTCCTAGCACAATATGTTTTTTCGTGAACTTTGTGTGAATAAAATTCTTATATTTTATAGTGATTTTTTTTTTGTGGGGCATCTCGCTGGTCAACCTCTGAGGTTGTTAGCTGCTTGCCTGTGTAGGCTTTAATTTATTAATGCCTCCAGCCAGGCCCTGCAGTCTCGACATTGATAGCGATCGCTATGTCCTAACGATCTGTCACTACGTAGGAAAAATAATTGATTTTCTTGAAATATGTACAGAGACCAGCAGATCAGTTGATCAGTTTTCATGAAAAATAGTGCTTGCAAGTTAAAAATTACGCTGTCGCTGTACATATTTCAAGAAAAGCAATTATTTTGCCGACGTAACGACAGGTCGTTACGATGTAGGGATCGCTATCAATGTCGAGACTGCAGGGCCTGGACTTATTATTTACTTACAAACTAAGCGACAACACGGGCCTCGGCTTAGGGCGCTGCGGGGGGGGATTGTTTTTAGTAAATACTCGAATCTCGAATTGGCGATTCGTATTCGTGTATTTAAAAACGGATCATGAAAAATTCCCCAAAACGAATCACGAATACGAATCGACTATGAGTGCACAGCGCCCATTCATGAATTCTGATCCGTTTTTATGCTGTTCGTAAAAAACACGAATTGAATCGAATACGAGGTAGTGCACAAACGTCCTTATGTGTAGTAATTGTATAGGAAAAGATAAGTAATTATGTAGGAAGCATGTTATCTTATCTTATCGATGTGTGTGAAATGAAAGATTGGGCATCACTAATTGTCATGTCAAATCTCAAATCTGTCAAAGATGGCAACATTTTTGATTTGTAATGTCATAAATCGTTTAAGCTCTTTTAATTGTTCAGTACAGAACGCAGTGTCCGTTTCATACAGATATTCGCAATAAGTATAATAAAATATACTTATAATTACTATGTATGGCAGAGGTTTGTTGGTCCTGGGGCCATTTCCGACAATGTCCTTTGATAGAATTATAGTGAAATGAAAAACGTTCCGGATATGTTCACTCTTTAGGTTTTTAGCAACAACACGGCAATTTTAAATAGCAATGAAATAGTATAACTAATGGAAGCCACATAATTTCATAAGATAAATAGTTATAACAGCTGCAGTACAAATAGATTACATAAATTCGGCGTCTATCGTAACTGTAACATGTATATTGTACTTTTGTTACAAATTGTGCATTAAAAATAACCTTTTTTAACTTATTCCGAATGGACTATAGACTTAGAGTACAGCTCATACTCGGATCCCGACATTATTGCTCTCTCTAGCAGTATCAATGATATTTATCTGCCTCAAACCATTCAAAAGTTATTCTCATCAAGACATGACGTTCTAAGTCTTATAAGGGACTTACAACTTGACAAATTCAATATAAGGCAGTGTCCGAGACTCAGGGGGGTGACCACAAGTACTGACCTCCGAAGCTCAAAAGTCTTCAGTTCATCTTCATCTTGCATGGAGAAGTCCGGGGGCTCGTTCGTGGGGTCCTCGAACACCTCCTCGCCATTCTCTTCGATAAAGCTTTCTGATTGTAGCTGTGGAAAGAAAAATCAATTACATATAGTGCCATGTTTGTCGTTGAGGAAAGAATAGATTTTTAATTACTGTTGTAATATTGTTATAAGTATTGTTGTTGAATTAATAACTTCATATGGATCAAGGTCTGAAATAAAATATTTTTATTTATTTTATTATTTTTTACAGTGACGTCACTCTTTGAGGCCTTTATATTTATAGGCATTGATTTGCCATAACAGTGTTAGCAGTTAGCAGTTTGAGCAGTGGTGGCCCAGTGGTATTGGCCGCGACTTACAAGTTGTAGGTCGTGAGTTCAAACCCAGGGAGGCGCTTTACTTTGTGTAAATTATTTCATCACCACTGCTCTCAAAACGGTGAAGGAAAACATCGTGAGGAAACGTTCTATAACCAAAAATCCCAAGACATGTGACATCCACCAACCCGCATTGGGCCCGCGTGGTGGATTACGGCCCACACCCTCTCACAGAGAGGAGGCCTGTGCCCCAGCAGTGGGGGCATTAAAAGGCTGATGATGATAATTTGCCACAGGAAGTAGTTTGCAAGTTGTTATACCCTCTTAAATTGGACAATTTGAATTTAAAATTTGGGATTGTTTTTTGTACAAATGAAATGGAATATCCGAAAATTCAAAATATTTATAATAACACACAGGACTTGGTAGTCTTACAGCTTGTATGCTTGGTAAGTAAACTTACGTCTGGTTTCTCGAGTGTGAGGTAGACCTTGTCCAGGAGGTTCAGACGCATCTTGTAAATGAACATCATGCACCGCCGGACGCCTTGAGTCTTCAGGATTTCTTGGTGGTAGTCCCTGTAAGATATTTTAATAAAAATTAACTATTTGGGTATCTATTGCATTGATTGGAACCAACGCACATGATGTCAGTTCCGACAGGCTTCCGATGTCAAACGCATTGTGGACGACCGGAGGCCCCTCCCTGGCCTATACAATGACACCTCGCACTTGTCCAACAGCATCATGTGCGTGAGTTCGGACAGGCCTCCGATATCAAACACGTCGTTGGCGACCAGAGGCCCCTCGCTGGATATGTTTCTACTCTCTTTGGACTTATGTATTCACTCACTCATACAATGACACCTCGCACTTTTCCAACAGCTTCATGTGTGTGAGTTCGGACAGGCCTCCGATGTCAAACGCGTCGTTGGCGACCAGAGGCCCCTCGCTTGACATGTATCTACTCTCGTTGGACGTATGCATTCACTCACTCATACAATGACGACTCGCTCTTGTCCAACAGCATCATGTGCGTGAGTTCGGACAGGCCTCCAATGACAAGCGCGTCGTTGGCGACCGGAGGCCCTTTGCTGGACATGTATTTACTCTCGTTGGATGTATGTATTCACTCACGCATACAATGACACCTCGCTCTTGTCCAACACCCTCATGTGCGTAAGTTCGGACAGGCCTCCGATATCAAACGCGTCGTTGGCGACCAGAGGCCCCTCGCTGGACATGTATCTGCTCTTGTTAGACGTATGTATTAACTCACCCTATACAATGACACCTCGCACTTGTCCAACAGCATCATGTGCGTGAGTTCGGTCAGGCCTCCGATGTCAAACGTGTCATTGGCGACCGGAGGCTCCTCGCTGGACAGGTATTTACTCTCGTTGGACGTATGCATAAACTCACTCATACAATGACGCCTCGCACTTGTCCAACAGCATCATGTGCGTGAGTTCGCACAGGCCTCCGATGTCAAACGCGTCGTTGGCGACCAGAGGCCCCTCGCTGGACATGTATCTACTCTCGTTGGACGTATGCATAAACTCACTCATATAATGACGCCTCGCACTTGTCCAACAGCATCATGTGCGTGAGTTCGCACAGGCCTCCGATGTCAAACGCGTCGTTAGCGACCGGAGGCCCCTCGCTGGACATGTATCCGCTCTCGTTGGACGTATGCATAAACTCACTCATACAATGACGCCTCGCACTTGTCCAACAGCATCATGTGCGTGAGTTCGCACAGGCCTCCGATATCAAACGCGTCGTTGGCGACCGGAGGCCCCTCGCTGGACAGGTATTTACTCTCATTGGACGTATGTATTCACTCACCTATACAATGACACCTCGCACTTGTTCAACAGCTTCATGTGCGTCAGTTCGCACAGGCCTCCGATGTCAAACGCGTCGTTGACGATTGGAGGCCCCTCGCTGGACATGTATCTACTCTCATTGGACGTATGTATTCACTCACTCATACAATGACACCTCGCACTTTTCCAACAGCTTCATGTGCGTGAACTCGGACAGGCCTCCGATGTCAAACGAATCGTTGGCGACCGGAGGCCCCTCGCTGGACATGCATCCACTCTAGTAAGACATATGTTTTAACTCACCTATACAATGACACCTCGCACTTGTCCAACAGCTTCATGTGCGTGAGTTCGGACAGGCCTCCGATGTCAAACGCGTCGTTGGCGACCGGAGGCCCCTCGCTGGACATGTATCCGCTCTCGTTGGACGTGTAGGGGTCCCCATTATGTGGGATGGCGATCTCTGGGGTTGATAGGCCGTTACTTGATGCTGTGTGCTCTGAATATAAAATTATGATTGAATAAACACTGTTAAAAACAAAACTATCGTAATTCGGATGGGGTTTGTCCTATTTAACCCAAAATCGACATTATAATTTTGTCCACTATTTTAGTTTTTTTTAGACTGTAGTGTCCCACTGTTGGGCAAACGCCTCCCCCATTTCCTTACAGACACTCTTTTCTTGCACCACCTCAAACCAGTTTATTATTTATCAGCGTTTTGTAAATGTCTCTTATCTGTTCTTACAAACATCGTAAATGCGAGTTGTACATTGCCCAAAAAAAATACATAGTTAAGCATGCCAATATACAGAGATTTCAAATGTTGCAATAGAGAGTTAAATCCATATGAAATTCTTCATCTTGTGTTACTAATGGGTCGCTATTTTCTTCTTTAAACTCAAACTATAAACATTTATGTATTTTAAATAAAGCATTTACAGGCACTTTTTAACCGACTTCGAAAAAAAGAGGAAGTTCTATGTTCAACTGTATGTATGTCTTTTATTTTATGTATGTCCAACAATTTCTCTGCCAGTTGTGGACTGATTTTCAAAATTCTTTTTTTATCCGAAGGAGAGGTGGTTCCAGAGGTGGTCCCATATAAATTTGACACCGACTTCCAAAATTAAAGTTATTTTTCAATTGTTTGTGTATTTTCTTTTTTGGAAGTCGGTTGTATTTCTTCTAAAAAAAGTTTTTTAATAATTGTAGATTAGTCGGTCAGTCAGAAAGATTCACAGTCACATTACAAAGAGAAGAATGTGCAAAAAACACCATAGACACTCTTTTAAACCATGTTATGCATTACAAAAATCCTGGTTACATAGTTTATTAAGTGACAACTGGACCCTTTTAGTTTTCTCCAGTAAAAAGTAATAATAAAAGTATGAAATGAACTCACTAATATCAACACCGCTGTCCACATCATCGGTCTCCTGCGCCTCCTTGAGGTCCGGCAGAGGAGCGTCCTCCTTCACAGAGCCTCCGGACTGCTCGCTGGAGTTGGAGCTGCTGGGGTCAGACGTGCTGCACACGTTGAAGCGGACCAGGCAGGGACGGCTGCACTCCGATGATTGTCTGCGAAAGAGAGTGCTGCTTTTTAAACAACTTCAAACAAGGAGGTTCTGTATTCGACCCGTATGTATGTATGCTTGTTTGTCCGCGTTTCTTGAAAACTACTGATTCGATTTGGATGGGGTTTTCGTTATTTAAATGCATATTTTAGTGTTTCATAGTAGTGTATTATACATTAGGATCTGATGAAGATCTTCGGAGATAGACAGTGGAACTCTTCAATAACTAACAGCAAATGACTCGCGATTACTGCGATCATTTGTCTATGTATTCTTACAACTAAAAAGTGAAAAATAAAAATCTTTGTTACAAAAAAATAGAACAGACTTCCAAAAAAAAGTGCAAATAACTTTAATTCCGGAAGTCGGTGTCAAAAAACGAAGCAACAAAACCGACTTCCGAAATTAGACTTATGTATTATCCTACTTAATATTATAAATGTCAAAGTTTATGAGGATGTATGTTACTCTTTCACGCAAAAACTACTGAACGGATTTTGATGAAACTTTACATTAATATAGCTGATACAGCAGAATAACTTAAGGGCTATAATTTATAATGGGGGGCAGTACTAATACCACGCGGGCGAAGCTGTTGGCAGAAGCTAGTTATTCATAAATTGCTATATACCATTTCAAGGTACTTGCATATTTTTTTAGAGCGGAATACAAAAAGACCGGCCAAGTGCGAGGCTGACTGCGCACATTTAGGGTTCCGTAACAAATGAGGGAATTATCAAATAAAAATTTGATTTATTAATATATTGGTATTTGTTAGTAAAACATATGTAATACGTTTGGTGTAGTGGTTGAGCGTTCGGCTGTGCGCTGCGTGTCGCGGGTTCGATCCCCGCACGGAACAAATATTTGTATGGCCTACAGATAGTTGTTCCGGGTCTGGGTGTCTTGTGTATGTGAGTTTAAATGTTTGTGAACGCACCCACGATACAGGAGTAATTCCTAGTGAGGGGCAACGTTAAAAAAAAAAAAAATTCAAGTTCATTCATGGGAAGTTAAAAAGTTCTTCGGAACAAAATTTTGTGACAGAGGCCGGGCAGACAGACGGACACGTGAGTGACAGCAATAGGGCTCCGTTTAGACCCTTCGGTTACGGAACCGTAAAAAGTAGTTACAGCTCTTGTGAGCCATTTTGTCCCACTAACAATGGACGCTTACGGTAAGTAAATGACTTAACTCTATTTTTGACTCGCATGTCAGTAATGAGCCAATATCATCATCACATGACCAAATCAAATTTATGAAAACATACCTGCTGACACTGGAGTCCACGGAAGTTCTATGATGCACGCCACGTCTTTGACTCTTCAGTTTAATAGACCGCAACATTCTGCGCATGGCCACCATTTTGAGACGCATGTGAAGCGCTGTGTTGTACCATAGACACATTGCCTGGGGAGCAAAAAGTTTATTTATTTAATAATAATTTAAAGGCACACCAAAAACTTATTCGCGAATTATTTATAGATTAAAGTTTACAATATGGGTTGTGAAACAAGTCAATTACATGCACGCCCAGTGGTAACGGCCGCGACTTACATTATTGTAGGTCGTGAGTTCAAACCCAGGCAGGCGCTTTACTTTGTGTAAATTATTTCATCACCACTGCTCTCAAAACATCGTGAGGAAACCGGCATGTCCTAGAACCAAAAACTCAAAGACATATGACATCCACCAACCCGCATTGGGCCCGCGTGGTAGATTACGGACCACACACTCTCATAGAGAGGAGGCCTGTGCCCCAGCAGTGGGGTCATTAAAAGGCTGATGATGATGATGACATCGTTCACAGATTGGGAGTACAAGATAGTTGTTTTAGGCAACTATCTTGTACTCCCAATGATTCATGATTAGACAATATTAGTGTTCGATATCATCATTATCACCACATCCGAAAGACGTCCACTGCAGGTGGCCTTCCCGCGCGTGGTTCCTGTGCGCATCCGTAGCGACGCAGCCCCGCAAAAGCGCGTGGGTTTTTTTTTAAATTTTTTGTGGGGGTGGGAAATCATCCAATAACTTCGAGGAGGGGTGTCAGACTTTTACCGACTAAAATCCACCGCTGTTCCTTCAGTTGCCTAAGTGCCCAGGGGCGCGGTAACCCTGTTTCGAATTTATTCGCGACCCCTGTGCAGAGGAGAGCGCGTGGCTGGCGGCGCTCCGGTACGTGCTCGCCACTCCAGAACCTTTCGGCCCCATCGATATCGACACTTAGCGTTATATCGGGAACCTTGGTTCTCCTGTGCATATCTTCATTTCTGATTCGATCACGCCAGCAAACTCCGAGCATAGGCCTCTCCATTACCCTTTGGATGACTTGAAGCCTGCTGATGAGGCCCATTGTAAGCGATGACATTTCAGTGTGTTACGTCATCACCTAGTAGTTTTTTTTTAATTCAAAGATAGTTTATAGACAGCTCAGTGGCACAGATTAATCAAACCCGGCGGCACGTGCATCATTTTGCAGGAAATGTTGCTACTTAAATATTAATATTTATGACGCTGTATTTAGTTTTACTCATTGTTTGCTGCACCGGTCGACGTCATGACGTTAGCGCCGGCTGTCGCTGAAAACCAGCGCTGGGGCTCTGTCTCGCATAGGCTCACAGCACTAAGCTGAGCGATGCCCGTTTTGCGTGGATGTGACGCATGTTTTCCCCCAGCTTTTTCTATTTTGTTGTGTTTCACTGACTTTTGCGTCATGTTTACCGTAAATAAACAATTTTCTTTATTTTTTTCTTCTTTCTAATTTGTTTTATCTTTTCTAAGCACGCGTTTGACCGCCATCTCACCTGATGGTAGAAGTATCCTATAGTAGAGTGTTACCTTAATCCTATTCTTAAAGTGATGCGTGGCGATCAGCTTGTGCTCCAGGGTCATGTTCCGGCTGGAGGGGTACAGCGACACGGCGTTGTAGAAGGAGTCCAGCAGCGCGCCCACCTCGCGCATGGCGGCGCCGATGGCGTCGGAGCACAGCTGGCAGTCGAACGACAGGCAGCCGTACATCTGTTCTTCTGGGATGGGAGCAGAGAAAATTATGACTAGTATACTTCACGACTGTGGTAAAGGAATAGTCAGAGAGATATCTGGCAAAATAGGGGCGTCAAGATAGGCACATATCCTACTACTGAGCCTTTTGCAATGAAAAACGCTTTATTTCCGGTCACCTATATTTCGTTTAAATTAACAAATAATGCCTTTTTGGTGAATAGTTATAAAATATATCAACTTTTCCCGCGTCCAATTAGCAGACACAATAGATTTTAATTGTGTCCGTTTGACGCGGAAAAGTTTAATAATTGAGTTTGTTGAATTATATTTTTTATTGATTTGTTTATTTAATTGTATTAATAGTTAAATTATTAATTTAATTGTATTGTTAGTTAAATAAGCAGATATTAAAATCATTGTACTCTATCGCATTAGGTTACCCAGTGGGCCTGTGATGATAGTTGTAAGTTAGATAAATCTAATATATAAAAATTTCGTGTCAGTATTTGTGGTTGCACTTCTCTCAAAACGGCTCGATCGATTTTAATGGTTTTTTTTCTGTATGTTTGGTAGCTTTGGTAGGTCTTAAAGTATTTTTTACCCTCCTACCCCCATTTTTTAATCGCGATTTTCATTTGGCAGAACAACGTTTGCTGGAGCAGGTAGTAAGTAAATAATAAAATCTTAGTAACTGATAACCAGAGGTCAGAATTAGGTAGAGTTATTTTTGTACTTACACTGATTTCATACAGCGAAAGAAAAATGTGGATATGCCTCAAACCCCGAGATTAATTTTAAAGAGCAGAAAAATCTTGTGTTATTAAATAAAAAAGCAATTTACTTTTACATAATTTAAACCACTGCACGCGCGACGTTGCCAAATTTACATCAATGACATCGGATGTCCGAAGTTGCGAAATTCCAATCCGCACACGCGCGATGTTGCCACATTTGTAGTTCACACAACATAGCTTGTGAGAACAAAAGAATCAAAAGAGGTTTTTTTTATTATTATTTATTTGTAATATTGTTGGCCACACGGGATTGTCCATTAGAAAACCCGGAAAGATCCATATTAACATCAACATTTCGATGCAAGTACATAAATAACTCTACCTAATTCCGACTTCTGCTGATAACACAAAACCAAATCATAGCGCTATTTTGGAGTCCTGATTTCTAATCAATGTTAATTTTACACCACCGCATGGCAGACAAAGGTCTGTTCATTCTCCTTCTGCTACTAAACGTGCCACTTTAGATAATTTCTGAAATAGTACATAGTTCTAAGATATAGTTACCTTCATTCGGTTCATCGTGGGCTGTCAGATCTTCTTGTGAGGTGACCGCGTCAAGGGAACGTTTGCAATTCGCTCGACACGGGTTCCTGTTCACGAACCTGAGGAGATACACATAACTTGGTATTAGAAATTGTCACTAAAAACCTTCGGGTGAAATTGGCATCATTAATATTTAATATGCGAATGTGAGTTTGTTTGTTGGCCTTAACTGCTAGACCGATCATCATGAAATTTCGCATGTACACGTAGTAGGGTACGAAAATGACAAAGGGTAACTTTTAACTTAATCCACATTAACACGAGTGAAGCCACGGGCAAAAGCGAGTCTTTAATAAATTATTAGCAACACTTATCATTTAATTATCTGGTAGTGTGTAAGGGGGTTAGTAACAAATGTTTCCAAATGGAAAATTTACTCTTTGGGCTGGTTTCCCAAAACTGAAATAACACTAGAACGTGTTAGATTTCTTTTTTTGGAGGTTACGCAATTGATTTGATACACAAACACACTAGTACCAATTAGCAGCCAAATTTTATATTAAAATAAAAAGCTAGATGGGACATTACATCATAAAGTACTGATGCCTTTCATCTTAGCATAACTTCGTCATCATCATCAGCATCCACCACCTGACTTCAACCACTACTGGGCTCAGGCCTCTCTTATTCCAACCTTATCCAGGCTTTATCTTAATAGCATAACTCTACACAGCCTTATTTGTAAAGCTCATCACATCATCGCTTACCATCAGGTGAGATAGTGGTCAAACGCGCACCTATAAATAGTAAAAAAAAAGAATGGCACGCCGGGAGTCCCGACAGAAGAGAAAACCTGAACAAAACTGCCCAACGCGCCTAAAGAAGTTTTCACTTAAAAAAAAACTCTAATCATTACCATTATTGTATAAGGACTACTAACCTATACTCAAAAATATTGTTAATAATCTTAGGGACGATGTTCCTCTGCGCACACAGATAGGCGTCCTGCTGCGCCAGGGTCCGCCCTGCGATCTTGGCCTGCAGCTCCAGCCAGATCAGGTCCTTGAGCTCGTTCTGCCACACTTGCTCCTCGCGGCTTATCTGTAAAAGCACTGTGATTACGATCCCGTGTGAAGTTGTTGGTCCCGACTGTCACTTGTAGATCTTTGATAGTCTTTACCAGCAGTCAGAAGCCAGCAATACGACTCTCTCAGTTAGAATTGGTGATGTCATGATTTCATGAAATACTACATTTGACATCAATTCTAACTGAAATAGTTGTATTGATGATTTTAATTCTATAAATACTTATGTACTTGCTACGGCCGCAAACCATATTTTGACCAAGATACAACCTGACACTGACCTGCAAATTGCAAAGAACGTAAGAAAATTTTAATTTCGCGGGCTACCCGGCGCATAATATTGAATGAATTCAAGTTCTACCCTCACAAGACTGTGTTGCTGGGGATTTTGTTGCGCCACTTCTTCTTCTTTGAGTTTGTCTGATTTCGATGGCATAATGGAGTGTGCTAGCTAACAAGTGGTAAATAAATAAATTTTATAATTTATTATTTTTCTATGTTATCTTATGTTACATAAGTATATGTCATGTTAATTACTTTGCATACTATCGTATAAATTCAGGTTCTGCCTACTTCACAGACAGATGTGTTGCTAGGGAAGTTATTGCGCCACTTCCTACCAGCTAAAACGTATTTATGTAAAACTTAGACGTTCAAAAAGTGCTGGCTCTCAGCCTTATTTGAATGAATGACTTTGATTTTAATTCTATGCTACCCACCTATAGTTACTGGGTTGTGAAGGTCAGATGGCACTCGCTTCATGTCAAATACTGTAGTTATACTGTAAACAAGGCTAGGCGGATAGATTGATTACAATCTTTTGTGAAAGTTGCATCATGTTATGAAATACACGAAGTACTTGTCTAACGATGACATAAAAGAATTTGACTTGTCATACTGTGAATCTTGGTCGGCTAAAATTCTTATTTCTTTTGCTATTGAAGAATAGATCATACTGCCGTAGTCATAGAACATTTTAAGATACTCTCGAGGTGAATGTACCTACAGGTAGTTTTTGTTAAGTTGTTGCTAATTAACCGATTACGGCAAGGTCGACAAACGTAAAATGTTAAATATCGACATCCGATAACTATCATGTGATTTAGAAACTGATTAAAAATAAAAACGAGCGAGCCTTACAGTAGTCTCGTAGAATGTGTAACATTTGACATCTCACCTTCGTAATAAGCAACATTAACATTATATCCTGAAGAATAAAATTAAAACGTTTAGTTCCGATTTCGATCGATTTCGAAAAAATAGGTGGTTCGTTTAGATGTCAATGTATACGTTTCTATAATAAACTTCCTAGCCAAATTCAAGAACTAAGCATAAATAAATTTAAATCATTTATTAAACGTAAGCTATGCCAGAAAGCTTTTTACACAATTAATGACTTTCTTGAGGACAAAAAGGCGTGGGATTGAGCTGCTTCAATGATATACATGAGCCATTGTTTTCATATGTACTACTTACTGATGAAAAATTTTTTATATATATATTTTTTTTTTAATATTCGTTTTTGACATGAATACTTGTATAGTATTGTATTATATTTTTTATTTTATTTTTTTATTGACATTTTATATTTATTATTATTTTTTTTTTTTTGACTTGAATACTTTGTTAAGTATTATATTTATTTTTATTTTTTGATTGACATATTATGATTACTATTTTGTTTGACACAAATATTTACTTTGTAAAGTATTATATTTTTTTTTTTTTTTTTATTACTTAATTATTGTAAATGTGAGGACTATGTGGGTTATTATTATTATTTTCTCCTCCTTTTTACAGTAATTTTCAACGTTGTCTGACAGTTTGAGTACTTTTGCGGCCTACCCAAATGTCTTTTCTTTGGTATTGTTCGTCATGTCATTGAGCTCCTTAGTGGTTTTTAAGTTGAGCTATTCGACTATTGACAAATGCTTGCACTGACTGGACAGGTCCACTCAAATATGTTTGGTTCTTTCTTCAAAAGACCACTACAGACACTAAGCTGCATGGTCCTCATATAGAATAATGTGAATGCGAGAACTATGTATGTCGTTATATTCATGTAGATTTTATGATTGTCTGGCAGTTTGAGTATTTTTTGCGGCCTACTCAAATGTCCTTACTTTGGTATTGTTCGTCGGTTCGTTGAGCACCTCAGAGTTCTGAGTTGAGCTTCGCGATGACTGACAAATGCTTGCACTGTCTGGACAGGTCCACTCGAATTCGTGTGTTGCTTTCTTCATAAAGCTCATCCCAGACATAAACGTACATGGTTCTCATAGGATCTAACCAGTCCACATTGTATGGATTTGAACACTAAAAGAGACTTTGACCTCTGAGTTTGTTTCGGTGTTTCTTCTCAGGGTAGTCAGCTAGGAAACACCGGCCTCATCTAGCTTAAACTGACAAAAAAACATTGACGTGTAAAAGTGTTCCTTGTAACCTATTTACTGAATAAACATCATTTATCATTTATCATTTATCATTTATCATTTATCATTCATTTATCATTCATTTATCATTTATCATGATCGCGCGCAGAGTTATCGTGCGCGCGCTCTACCATCTCACAGCCAACTCTATCATCGCGCGCGCTCATTGGTCAAATCAAATAGCGGCCGCTTCCCCGGCTTCCTGTTACACACTTCCATCCCATTTCACGAAATCACTCCCACAGATTGTATTGCAGGAAAGCGAGAGGAAAGATGTTACACACCAGAAAACAGGAGATTGTTTAGTATTTTGCAATTTATATAAATAAAAATACTACTTAGAGCGGTTTCGCACTACGTCCGATACTTATCCGATACTTATCCGTGAAAATACGAGTACGGTCCGGCGTGGTCGTAGAACAATTTGTATGGTAGGTTACGCACTACCGATCCGAGTTCGGTCCGAGTTTTCTATAGATCTCTATTTTGACGGATAAGTATCGGATAAGTATCGGACGTAGTGCGCAACCGCTCTTACTGTCTCAATCGTATGTAGTCACACCAATAAGAACTGATGAACCAATTAGGAAGAAAAAGTTTCAATTTGTTATTTTATGGTCGCTATAAACGTCGCCACCGATTAGGGAAGCAGAACAAGAAGAATTAAGTAATTACAAGCTTGTATTAAACTGCCAAAGTTTGTTTGTTTGTTAGGATCAAATCTTGCAAGCTGAAATCCTACGGAGTTGATTTTTTACAAGTTAGTTCCAATGACAATGCATTTTTATAGTAAGCATAACCAGAAACCATATTCAGAATTAGCTACAGATAGAGAAACTCTTCATCGGTCAACAGCACAGACACGAAATTTTGTGTATGAATTCAACTTGTTTAAAAAATGTTTTTTACTGTTAACTTTTATGTACTCAAAATCTGTTTTTGCTTTTGGCGGTAAGACCGCCCATTTTTACACCCTATTAATTTTTCAGTTCCTATTGTAATTTGTTATGATGTACAAGAAAGAGTTTAATATCTATCTATCTGTTAAACGTAACATACACTTAAACTGCAAAACTGATAACAGTTTGTAGGCAAGTCTAATAAAACCTCGGTTTAAATTTAGCTGCTCTAAATTTTTGCTATGCACTTAGGTACATATATTGTCCTTATTGGCAAATCCCTTATCGCTTTCGAGAATTGAATTCTGTGTTAAGCTCGCCTTTGTAGCTGTCCTGTTGTATTTGTATGTAATAAAGAATAATAATAATAATAATATTCCACAACTATCACACAACGCCATCTAGTCCCAAGTTAAGCAGAGCTTGTGTTATGGGTACTAGACAACTGATAAACATACTTATATAATTCTAAATACATACATATTATAGATAAATTACACCCAGACACAGAACAAATGATCGTGCTCATCACACAAACATTATCCTGGGTGGGAATCGAACCCACGACCTCCGGCATAGCAGTCAGGGCCACTAACCACTAGACCAACAGGCCAGTCAAAAGAAGAACAACACAAGAATAAGAATAACATATGATGATAAGACAGAGAACAGACAGAGAAGAGGGACATAACACAAACATAATTACTTTACTCACCGCCCTCTTGCAGCCCTTCTCAATATTCCCCATATTGATGAGAAGACTGAAGGTCTTGTGGAAGCTGACGCGGCTCGGAGGCAGGTCCTCATCACCGTCACACCTCCACCGGTCCTCGCTGTCCGTCTGGAGGAGGGTGTCAGCACCGATGGCCTCCCGGTTCTTTGGCTTGGAAGTTAGGGACATGAAGCGGCTGCATGACTCCACCTGTGAGTGTAACTGCTCTCTTAATGGTGGTGAAGAGTTTCGGAGGGGATTGGATGTTTTGATAGCGTTATAGTCATGCATATGGGCGTAAACAGAAAACAAGTCTGATGTTTCGAGGTGCGGAAGCCAAATATTGCAAACGGAGCTTTCTGTCAGTATGGCCATAGATTCTATGCTATAGAAGGTATTAGATGTGGACTTGTCTTGAAGTTATACCAACACTTCGATTTATGTAGATCTGATGTAGCATTTGAGGGGTAATAGGTGTCAGAGTTATTACAGACAGACATGACATTTCAGCTTGCAAATGGTCCTAGTTCATCAGCTGGCCCATCGACGGGTTGCTGCCCAACAAGCCAAAACACTGAGCAGTGGTGGCCCAGTGGTACTGGCCGCGACTTACAAGTTGTAGGTTGTGTGAGTTCAAACCCAGGCAGGTGCTTTACTTTGTGTAAATATTTCAGCACCACTGCTCTCAAAACGGTGAAAAAAAACATCGTGAGGAATCCGACATGTCCTAGAATCAAAAATTCGAAGACATGTGACATCCCACACTCTCTCACAGAGAGGAGGCCTGTGCCCCAGCAGTAGGGACATTGAAGGATGATGAAGTCAAAACATATTAGACAACCATCCAATTGACTTACTAAAACGCAATATAGACTTACTAAAGTGGGCACAGCCGGCATCGGGTTTGGTGAGGGTAAGGAGTCAGCTCTGACGTCATGCGTCAAGTCCTGCTTGCTGTCTCGAGCCCGGGAGCGGAGCAGCTTGAGGCTGCTTCGCTTCTTTAGGCGGTCTGGCACTGGAAGGAGAGAAAGATGGTGTTAATTGTGAGGTTTATAAAAACAGATTTCATATGACGACATCAGCAGATTAATTGCACAAAAGGGAAGAGGGAGAGGAATAATGAGTGGGTGTATGGATCGTGCGTGTGGTGGTTGGAGGGTGCCGGTGATGGCGGGTTGCAGGAGGTACCTTCCATACTATTTTGATCAGCTGATGATAACTTTGTAAGGAAAGCCCAATTGTTTTTGGGAATTACTTTGGCTTATATAAAAAAAAGTTGTTCATTTCTAAAGGCAGAAGCAATTATTTAAAAAAAACAGAGCAAGTGTGAGTCGGACTCTCATACGAAGTGTTCCGTACCATAAGACGAAAAAATCACGTTGCCTGTGTCCTTTGTTGTTATAGCGGCTACCTATTACGGATCGTGAGATACAGCCTGCTGACAGACAGACGGATAGCGAAGTTTTTTTTGGACTGTATCTCATGGTCCGTAATAGTATCCTTAATTTATAATTTATTTTGAGAGGCAACAGAAATACACATTCTGTGAACATTTCAACTGTATAGTTATTACGGATCGTGAGATATAGCCCGCTCGCAGACGGACGGACAGCGGAGGCATAGTAATAGGGTCCCGTTGGTTACCCTTCGGATACGGAACCCTAAAAAGGGTGTACTTAATTGCATAGGGACATAGTAATCGAGGTTAAGCAATCCAAACAGAGCATAATAATTAGGTGATAAAGATGTGACATAATAGCGCAATAAAACAAAAAGAAACTAAAAAAATATCAATAGACCTTATTTATCTTCATTCTACTACTGCTATAATAATCATAAATTAACCAATATTGAGATACTCACTGGCGGAGTTCTGATCATATGTGGGGTGGTCTATGATGTCCTTCCTCTCTCGGAGTAGACGCTGGAAGCCTGGAGTGGCATCCAGGTGGTTTCTGGAACAAATGCACAAACAATTTATTAACTAGATACAGTTTAAAAAATATATATTCTTTATTTTATTTATTTAGGTATCATTCAGCTACATATTCGAATCTTAGGGAACTTTTTCGTGTCGATTGATTAGTATTAAAATAAAATTCAGAATAAATCTCTCATATTGTAACAATGTTTTCGTCTATCAATGTGTCCAATTTTTATCCAGATAAATTCAGCCTTTTGTGTGATTTAGAACAGACTGAAAAAACCTTCACTTTCTTTACATTTATTTAAGTATACCGAATATGTGCTTATTCACAAACTAATTATAAAATAGGTAGGTATCAATAAAAAAAAACATTTGTTTCAGGCTATAAAAGCCCAGAATTTTATTACTTAATAATATTCAATATTAAAGATGTATTATCCCGTTTATTCATCTTTTTTACTTATTAAATAAATTATTAAATATTTCTTAAAAAACATTTAAAATATTTGAAT
Source organism: Polia nebulosa (assembly GCA_951329385.1). Lineage (NCBI taxonomy): Eukaryota > Metazoa > Arthropoda > Insecta > Lepidoptera > Noctuidae > Polia > Polia nebulosa. The sequence continues at coordinate 31,497,798 of OX589603.1, read as the reverse complement.
AAACTGAGGTAAAATGTTTATTATTTAAAAAAAAAACGTACATGACAGCAGAGTACACCATTATCAAATCGGAAAATTCACGTCCTGTGTCCAACAGCAGAATCGGTAAACTAATTTTACAATGAAGTCAGACAAGTCTACAGCCTATCAGAGCCCGCACTTGAATGGCTTACTAACCCGAGACAATTACGATACGCTCGCGAGTAATGACTGGCTGAAATATACTCGTTTTCGGATAGATAAAGAGAAAAACTGCACACGTCACGACGCGGCTGTGAAGAGTGGGCGTGAATGCAAATATGGTTTTATCATTTCCTCGAATCAAGTGGGTTGATTGGTGGTAATGGTGGTACAGGGTGGGAAAGTTCTAGAAGGGATGTTTAAATTACAATTTTGCTAATACTAAGTACTATCGTAATTCCTACTAATATTATAAATACGAAAGTTTGGATGGATATTTGTTACACAATCACGCCAGAACGACTGTACGGATCTGGATGAAATTCGGCACAGAGACAAATTATAGTCTGGAATAGAAACAAAGAAAAGAAAGAAAAAATATTTATTTTGCACAGATTACAAATGCAAATTAATTTACAAAAGCTTAAATAAAATAAAACTAAACTAATTGCCTAGTCATCTCATTTATTGTCACACCAAAGACAAACATAGACAATATACATATGTCTAGAGTGCGGTGCACCACTACACGCCATAGACGAAACATAGGTCTATGACGCCTCGATCAATGAAATTAGATCACGACACACAGCAAACAAAACGGAGCGTATATTACCGAATACAAACGTAAAGACAACAAATATTACATAAATGAAACTGTGCGTCGTATCCGTACAAAAATGGTGATTGCTCAGCGAAATACTGTGGCTTCGGACGGACCGAAAGTCAACAGCGCTGGTATTCTGCAAAGACCAAGAGTGACATGTTGACGCTATGGCATGGTGTTTCACTGTGAGATTAGAAAACAACACTAACAATATGGTAATTGTACTTTTAAGAAATTTGTGAAAATATGGGAAATAATAATAGCACATAACAATAAGGCTATAATTTATTACGGAGGAAGGCACCCAGGCAGACGTAGGTGTGTAAATTTGGACTTGTTCCTGACAGATTGGCTGAAAGAGGTAAAAGATAACGAGAACTGGATAAGTATGAACGAGACTTTTGTCCATCAGTAGAACTAAATCGCTGGACCCCTAAGGGTCGAAAGTAAACTATAGTTAGGGGTCCAGTGGACACATTTATTATTGGGGGTCGAGGGGTCGAGAGTGGACTAAACGATAAAAACAACAATACAACACATTGTCTAAAGCTCACGACATCGACCTTTGCGAGTTGTTACTTAAAATTTAAGAAATCAATGATATTTTGTTTTTATTTCATTTCATTTCATAATAATTTTAATGTTAATATTTAATGTTGTAATATTAATTTAAAAAATGTATTTAATGTTAATGTTTAATTTTAATTACTTTTTTACAAAAAAAAACAAAGGACTTTCAAAAAAAAAAAAAATACACTAAAAATTTAAAAATAACTTTATTTTCGGAAGTCGGTGTTTGTATTTTATTTCTTCGATATTTGACACCGACTTCCGAAATTAAAGTTATTTTTAAATTTTTAGTGTATTTTTTTTTTGGAAGTCGGTTGTTTTTTAAACGTCATCGAGATATAATGCGTATTTTTCGTTTTTGTTCTGTTTCTCAAAAAGCGCTTAAGCAATTTCGATAACATTTATATGGGACCACCTCGGGAGTAATTCTTTCGGATAAAAAAAGAATTTTGAAAATCGGTCCACAACTGACGGAGAAATGCGCGGACATACATAAAAAAAAAAAACATACAGTCGAACATAGAACCTCCTCCTTTTTCGAAAGTCGGTTAAAATGATTTTAATATTAATGTTATACTTATTATTTTTAATTGTTTAAATTGTTTACATTTTGTATTTTTTTGTATTGTAAAATTTTAATCCTAGTGAATTGTATAAGTACTTTAGTTTTAGTCTTAGTTTTAATTTAGTTCACACGCAAAAGCATGTTGTGGCCTCCTGTAATAGAAGGAGTGCACTTATTTTAAACCAATTTTTATACAATAATATTTGTTTGTGTGTACATCTTTTGTTGGAGATACTCAATAAATAAAAAAATACTTACTTAAAAAAAAATTGAAAGGAGTGATATGGGAGGTTAAAATACATAAATGATTTGAAGACCAGGGGTATTTTAATATTACAAGCCTAAATTAAATAACATAACTGGCGAAACTTCACAGACTTCGTAGGAAGCCTATAATAGGCAGGCATCGATATCCGATGATGACAAGACATTTAACACTTTATTCATTAAAAAAAGTCAGATAAGACCAACGTTTACTATTTGACCAACACCTAGATGACACACCAAAACAAACTGATAGGTCAAGGTCGCCTTTATGCTTTCACCACGCTGACGCAGCGAATTTGACCAGAATGTGCGACAAATTATCGCAACAGATAAGCATTAGTGTTTTCGGCGATAAATGAATTAAACACCCCACGGTTTTTATTCTACTACTCAAAGTCAGGAAGTCCGACCTCTCGCGTCCGGCCCTGGTCCAGGCGCATGGTGCGGAGCGAGAGGGAATGGGAAACAGTCTCCTCCTTCTGCGGAGCAGTAATGCTCGCGAAGGAGGAGGCGGAACGGGTGAGGGAGACTCAACGGAGTCGCCCTCACGCCCCCAGCAGCAGCCGCCGTAGGAGACGCCCCGGGCGTCGAAGGTCGCGAGATGATCTCCGGCCACCGTAGACGCGGGCCTGCGGACGGCGAGTAATGGGTAGCTCGCCGTCCGATCAGCACCAGGCCCGAGAGTCGACGGCGCGCCGTCGACTCTCGCGTGGAACACTACGCGCCGCGGCGCGTAGTGTTCCACGCGCGCCTCAAAGAGATGTCACTTGAACTTGGTAATATACCCGAAAAAGATGTTGATGAGCAGCAACTGAGGTTGGAGGAAGACAAGCTAATTGAACTTGTTTTTTATTTTTAGTATTTTTAACGAAACATGCATATCGTTGCTTATCTAAACAGGTACCTAGTTTTTTTAGGAGCTCCATACATGTTTTGTTCTCACGTTAAAAAAAACGCGCTAAGTACACTACCTCATAGGTGGCGTGGAAACGTGTGCATATTATGGCGATAACAACTTTTATAACTTTTTGAATCGTTATATCTCAGAAACGGCTCGTAAGAAAAAAGTATTAAGACATATTGGATAGATAATTTTATGATCTACAGTTTTGTCTGAGGTACTTTTATGATAAAACTTACAGTTTTGCTGCAAATCGCGAAAAACTCATTTTTTTTACATTTGACCTTGAATAAAAATTTTTCCATACACGGGAATTATGGGGAACTTTTAGACATCGTTTATAATTATGTTTTGAACAATTTTACTGATTTTCAGCTTGTTGGGACTTTATGTACCTTCGAATGTCTAAATTGACCCGACTAAAGTCAAGGCTACCCATTAGTTCCATAGCAATAAGATAAATATTATCCAAGTTTTTTTTTTTTAATATGTACCTGATTAACTTGAAATCATAGCCACCTGTGATGTTAAAAATTAATAATCTTTACATAGAATAAATCAATGTCACTTTCCGCGTCTGTCTGTTTATCCGCTAATTCCTCCTAAACCACGCAACAGATTTTAATGCGGTTTTCACTAATAGAAAGAACGATAAACGAGGAAGGTGTGTGTGTATAATTTGTACACGTGCCAAGCCGGGGCCACTAGTAAATTAATAAATTGTTAACAATAGGACAGCCAGACTCGTCACATACATTATCATTTAATTAGAGACTAGTCCAAGGACAAACATGATTATACAAATACAACTACGAAATTATATGACTTCAATTAATTATTTGGGTATTCCCAAACATAGTAGGTAAATACCCACAAAACATCATGTTTACGATACTTACGTATTTACTTCATAGGTGCCTATTTATTATTCTAATTGTAGGTAAATATATGAATAAATTGACGTGACACGTATCGAAATATTTCGCCACCACCACCGGGGTGGTGGTGATAATCACGAAATAACCACCCACCTCATTCGTAAACAGCTAAGTAGCTTTTTACAAAAGAGGTGGCGATGAGACCTTGACGCATAGCGCGTGGGCTGGTTTGAGGATGCACAGGAGGAGTTCCTGGGAGGACTTGGGGCAAGGCTTTGTCCAGCAGTGGGACAGTATAGGCTACTTAAAAGTCCGGCCAAGTGCGATCAGACTCGCACATGAAGGGTTCCGTACCATCGTACAAGATTATATGTGTCTAGGTACTTGTTGCCATTATTAAAATCGAGCAAAAAAAAAAGCACGTTTGTAGTTGGAGAGCCCGTTATAATTTTAATTTTATTTTACATGTACACAACAAACAGATAATAAGTACCTACATCTATAATGATATTAGTTATAATATTAGTTTAGATAATCAACACACCTCTCAAACGAATTGGTGATCTTCATAGCGTGTCTAAAATCCCTTGCGTGGCCCAATATTTGGCCACGGCAATGCCGTCCGCTGAAAATGTCATTAAAGGTCGTAGCTCATTAGAGCCACCCGACACCCGACCAGCACCGCCTCACCTCGAGCGGTTAGTATTCTTTGTATGGAGTACTCTGAGTATACGCTCACTACATCGACTCCGGAGCGCCTCGCCCGCGGGCGGACCACGCGCGTACAGCGAGTGGACCACTCGGTGACCACAAGTTGATCGCACGCTTGACTTAGGTACGTAACCCACGCGCAGGTCCCGAATGAATCGCGCACTGTCGGTGAGTGGTTCAGTCTTTACTAGCGAGCTTACAAATGTCTTGATGGTCCAATATTCACCCTCTTTTTGTCTCTCTTTAAACATTTCGTGCACCCAATAAGCTTTCCTTTTTCTCTTACGTCTTTCATTTTCTTCTTCATCAAGCGTGACAGCTAACGATACACCCGTGTAGACCTAGTGATGATCCCTGACAAACTACTCATCTATTACCGGACAACGCAAAGTCCACTCGTTGACCACGCGACGTTCACTGGCTGAAACGCGGCACCCAACCGTGGACCACCTGTCGACAACGAGTGGACACCGAGCGACGAGGTGGTACTGGTCGTGTGTCGGGTGGGTCTAATGAGCTATGACCTTAAATCCTTTCGTGAGGTGAAGTACTTGCAGGTAACGGGGCATGTGGCGCAAGTTGGAACGTAGGAGGACATGGTCTGCGGAGAAACCAATTGATGACAGTCAATCAGAACTCACTCATGCCTTTTGAATGTAAACCACTGTATTTATTAAATTTTCCTAAGCGACCCACAATCAACTGATAAGCGTCATTGATTACAATTCAATGGACTATCAAGCAAGTTTCAATTATAAATAAAAACGTATTAATATGGGTAATCAAATTCTTTCATTGAATATTAACTGTCCGTTCTCGCAATTTACGATAGAGCTATCTATAAATGTATGTAGATTCCTGTTAGGTATTCTTACTATGTGACATACTATCACACGTCATACAATACGAAGAAGGATCATAACTATACTATTAATAATACAAATGCGATTGTTTGTTTGTTACGCTTTCACACCTTATCGGTTTAACGGATTTGGATGAAACTTGGCACACGGGTAGACCATGGCCTGGAATAGGATACTTTTTAACCGACTTCAAAAAAAGGAGGAGGTTCTCAATTCGACTGTATTTTTTTTTATGTGTGTTACCTCATAACTTTTTACTAGGTGAACCGATTTTGATGATTTTTTTTTTATTTGAAAGCTTCGCATGTGGTCTCATTTTAATTTGGTGAAGATCTGATAAATAATTTCGGAGATACACAATGGAACTCTTCAATAAATGATAGCAAACCTTCCAGAATTACTGCAATCGCATGTCTGTATATTGTTTTCACCATTTCACAACATAACATTACGCTGATACGCTCTGAAGGGGTATACAGATTTGTACAGTTCACCCTTATACACCCTAATTTCACCTACATGTTCAAATTCCCTATTTTTAGGGCTATCAATTCGGGCATAACTTTGCTATTAATTTAGTTTTAGAATGGGGTACAACTACTAAAAAGTGAAAAATAAAAAACTTTGTACAAAAAAAATACAACCGATCCATAAATAATACTAAAAAATGCAAAATAACTTTAATTTCGGAAGTCGGTGTCAAATAACGAAGAAACCAAACTAGAAACACCGACTTCCGAAATTAAAGTTATTTTGCATTTTTTAGTATTATTTATGGATCGGTTTTATTTTTTTTTCTAAAAAGTTTTTGTACATAGGTACCACCTGGAGTATGTTCCTTTGGGATAATTTTCGAAATCCACGCGGGTGAAACCGCTGGCAGAAGCTAGTGCCTAACTAATATTATAAATGCGAAAGTAAGTTTGTTTGTTTGTTTGTTTGTTACCTTATCTATCAGTTATCAGTGTCACGTCTAAACCACAGAACCAATTATCATGAAATGCATATTATACTTTGTCAGGGGTACAGAAATACCCGGGCCTGCGGACGGCGAGTAGTGGGTAGCTCGCCGTCCGATCAGCAACAGGCCCGAGAGTCGACGGTGCGTAGTGTTCCACGCGCGCCTCAAAGAGTTGTCAGCAACATGACGGGGCCCGTCATGGCCGATGCCTGCCCAGGGTTGTGGATAAATTCGAAACAGAGTTACCGCGCCCCTGGTCACTTAGGGCAGGGAAGGAACAAGGGTGGGTTTTAGTCAGTAAGTGTCTGACACGACCTCTTGCTCCACCCAGAGCGGGAATGTCATTTAATGATTTCCCACCCCCAAAAAAAAAAAAGAACAGAAATGGACGTAGGGTATCATTTATCCAGAAAAACAGGTACTGTTCCCGAGGGATAGAACACTACCTTTCGACGATCACAATTGCTTTAGGATGCTAGATGGCGCTACGTGTCTTTCGAATGATTTTGCTCCCCTGCTAAGCCGAGGTGGGTCGCTATAGTCTCTACTAATATTTTATAGAGGTAGTAAGCTTGTGAGTTTGTTTGTACAAAGTAGGTAATATAAATGGAACTTCTGTACCGATTTTGAAAATTATTTCACCAGTGGAAAGCTACATTATTTGTGGGTACTATAGACGATAATAAATAAATATTTACTAAATCCACGCGAACGAAGTCGCGGACGAAGTGCTATACTAATATTATAAAGAGGAAAGATTTTTATGTTTGTTTATTTGTTTGTACCGAATAAGGTCCGAAACTACTGGACCAATTTTAACCAATTCTTCACTAATAGAAAGCTAAATTATTAGCGAGTAACATAGGCTTTTTATCCCGGGAAAAATTAAAGTTCCCGCGGGATAGGTTACGGAAGCGAAGCCGCGGGCAAACCTACTAGTAATATGTATACTTATACTAAAGACTGTGCTCATCGTTAGTGATTGGAATTCATCTAGTTTTGTTGAACTACAACATCTGGCTAGGTAGGCAGCAACAATAACAAAATTGCGGTGAACCTTCACCGTCGGAAAAGCCATATACCTAGTACTTTTTAATTACTTATTAGTATCTAAATCGTATATTTATTGCAACATATGATTTGTTGTATGGCAGGGCAGGGGAAGATCTCGGTTTTACCCTGCCCTACGACAAATCATATACGTTCGAGAACCAACTGGATGACAAAGCTCCAAGAGGACTTGAAAAGCCTCAACCTCAACGCTGAGGACACCAGTCAACGAACTACATGGCGCCGCATGATAAGGACAGTCGACCCCGTGTAAGATAAGGCGAGGATAAAGAACAAGATATGATTTGATGTAACCGGTTACAATTGCAATTCAATTTTTTCTCCTCCTCCCCTTATCCCAATTTATTCGGTTTAAGTGCAGGATGTCTCCTTGTCCCATACAACTTAGCAAACTGGGGTTTTATAGACTCGTCTGATACCCAGTGTGAGTGCGGTGCCCACGGAATAGAAAACACAAGTGGAAATGTCCACGCAGCTATCGGCGTGTGTCACAATATTATGCGGAAAAATATATAAAACAACAACATGTTTTATGAACAATAAATTCAATTTTGACGAAAAGCATACTTGTTGTTCATACAAAATTAAGATACAATTGACGACTGGGCTGGGCTGGGATTTGCCAGCATCTCAATAACCACCTTTCGATCCATATCATCACCTCCCACAGTCCACACAGTCCAACCAAATCTATAACCCTTTGTCAGACAAAAATACCTGGCTGGCCTGTTGGTCTAGTGGTTAGTGACCCTGACTGCTATGCCGGAGGTCGTGGGTTCGATTCCCACCCAGGACAAATGTTTGTGTAATTTATTAACTTCCAAAAAAAGTGGTAACTTTAATTTCGGAAGTCGGTGTTTCTGGTTTTGTGTGTTCGTTTTTGACACCGAGATATTTTGCACTTTTTTGGAAGTCTGTTTTATTTTTTTGTAAAAAAGTTTTTTATTTTTCACTTTTTAGTTGTATCGCAGCAATCGCAATTGTTTTGCTGTCAATTTTTGAAGAGTTCCGTTGCCTGTCTCCGAAACCCATCATCAGATCTATATGAAATTTAAATGGGACCATTTCGGAACAAACCCCTTTCGAACAAAAAAAGAATTTTGCAAATCCGTCAATAGATGACGAACCACCAGGAACCGTCGACACCGACTTCCGAAATTAAAGTTATTTTGCACTTTTTTTGTAAGTCGGTTCTATTATTTTGTAAAAAAGTTTTTTATTTCCCATCTCAAAAATGCCAAACGCGACTAAAGAAGTTTTCACTTCAAAAAAAAAAACCATGTGATTAGTTTAAACATTGATTAACAGATTCTTAATTCAACATTTTCTACCCGGAAGAAGAATAGATGTGGGTCGTAAAGTACTGTCTGATCATTAGAAGGAGGTTTTGTCCTATAAACAGCTGAATGTGATGGATGAGACGTGTGTTCAATTTAGAATACGCTAATCAGTTTTTAAACCAAGCAATGCTTGGTTTTCGAGTTTTATACATAAGGTTGAAAGTGTTTCTGTCCCGAACGAGTCCTTTCTTTTTACCCGACCGTGCGACGCAAGGGAGGGTAATGTGTTTACCAGCCTATGTGTGTATGTTTGTTCCTTTGTGGCGCTTTAGAGACCAAACGCGTGGGCCAATTTTGATAATTTTTACGTCAATTGATTCGTCTTAATTTTACGAGTGCTATTAAGTAAGACATGACAGTAATCAAAATACAATATGGTGACAACCAGACGCCATATTGTGAAAAAGATAAAAATTAAAGTCGACGAACTCTAAGTGGGGTATCAAAATAATGGGTTCGAAAAGGCGATTATAAAATTATAACTTACTAAAATGTATAAAATAAAAAATAAAATATTTTTCAAAAATCCCTAAAATAATTTTTAAATATTATTTTTTTAACAAAAGAGCTTGAAGCACTACTTACATCATTTTGGTACGATTAAAGTATGTGGACACATCGGAGTAACTGCTTTCTATTTTTACAAACTTTTTAAATTTCATTATCACGCGAACCGGTCATAAAGGAATGAAGTTAAATACAGTCTAATATTAGGTGTGTGTTTGTGTGCAAAGTAGCCACTGCTCTAAACCTCTTTGTAACCATGAGCTTAAAAAGGCGATGAAAAAGACCCAGACATGTTAAGAGGTGACAAGCAAAATATGCTTATATATGCATTGGAAACTGGCTTTGCCAAGCATGATGATTAGAAGCCAAATCTTTCAAGGTTTTTTTCTAAACTGCAGCGAACTAAGGTCATGCTCAGTAATGGATCATTTTGAACACGAATTGCAGTGGCCAATCAGGAAATCTTTTAAGGCGCTATTAACTGCCAACGACCTTGAGTGGTTAGCTTGCGTGTTCTGTGCTGAGCTCACGTAACGCGTCGTACGTCCACCCAGTAATAGGACTCGCCTATCATGGACCGCTGTCCGAAATTAGACGCATTATTAATTTATTATACGTAAAACAACAGGTATTATACGAAATATAAATAAATATATGATCTTTAAAATGGTGAAAGTTTCATAAAAATATGCATTATAGTCTTTGCATGATTCTCAATTTTTTTATCCACGTTAGGCATAACTTTACAAATTAATTACACTATGTTATAAAAATATAATTTCAAATATTCACATAATATGAAATTACGAAGGCAGTTGTCTAGAGTAACATAAATTTTTTCAAAGAATTAAGACAAGTTGTTAAGACGTGATGTTCGATTAAAAATCACTAAAAGTGGTATAACCGCGCCTTAACCGATTGCTAGCCTAGGTTGGCTGCTGTAGAAACAATCTGGTCAAATGGGGTTTTATCATTCAACCCTTCCCCGACACAGAGGCAATGTAGACAACGTCACAAGACATGCCTCACCATACTCACAATATAACCGCCTGCACATTCCAGAACTTGAGCGAGGCGAATGTCAGAGCTGTCCTGCACGCGTAACATGACCACCATAGAAACAGGTTTTGTCGACGGAAGAATAGACAAAATGACAGATTTTAGAAAGGTTACTACCGTCCTAAGCATGGCGATGTTAAAACTGAAGAGAAGAAATGTTTCTATTTTTCAGTCGACAAAAGTCTACAATGTAAAGCACGATGCTCGGGCAGAAAAGATGTCAAATTAGATAAAAAGAACTTTGTCTATTCTAGGTAGAATAGAGATAGAATTGGTCATGCTACACCTGCTGCAGGGCCTGCAGTCTCGACATAGTTAACGATCGCGTAACGACCGAATTCGTTCGCTAAGAAATTAATGTTGCAAGGAGGCAAACTTTTATGTCAAGTTAATTTAAAATTGTTACAAACAGTAAAAGTTATTCATAAAAATTTAAGCAAATTATAAGTTTTCATGAAAAATAGTGATTGCAAGTTAAAATTTACGCCATCTTTGTACCTACATATTTCAAGAAAATCAATTATTTTGCCGACGTAGCGATCGCTATCAAAGTCGAGACTGCAGGCTCAGGTGACGACATGGGTAGACCAGGTACTAATCAAACAAACAAAACATGCTGTGACCCAAAACGTGTGAACTTGTGCTAGGGTTTATATAATACGACGCACATCAGGCCTTACACGTGTCGCTATGATTGTCTGAAATTACAATTCATACCGCAAAAAACGAGACACGTAATCTAGAGGATAATGATAAGTTTCAAGATCACGACACAAAAGTTTTAAGAAACCAAACGAATCTAAAGATAGTAGATAGCCACAGGTATGTTGAATTTGTTATTTTTGCGAACGTTATCAGAGTTTATGCCGAATCCATGAATAATATATCAGCTATAGATGGCCTACTTCTTTCTAGATCATCGGTGTCGACCGAACGAGGTGACTCATATCCTGAAAGTACACTTATCATAACATGTTATCAAACTTTGGTCCGAGTCCACTCTATGTATGATAATTTGGTTATTTGTTTATTTATTGGAAATAGGTCTGAATCATAATTCTTTGCAGAAAGTGTACGTTTATCGTAGATTTTATCCTTCTAATCTTGCTTTGCCGTTTCTATGTAAGCTTGCATGTTTGGAACTCAATGTCGCCATAACAGCTGAACCTATTTGACCCTGAGCCTGATTAACATGGTACTGTAGGACCCCAAGGCACCAGTACGGCCTGCAGGGATCCTGAGACGTTCTAGTAGTTTTAGGGTAGAAGTCACACTCGCTGGCAACGCGAGAGTGCGGTGGATAAAAGGGTAACTGGCTACAGGTGGATAAGAAAAGAGATGAGGGCGCGATAGACTCTTGATTTTTATAAGAATTACATGTGTGCCCACTTGCAAGGGCAAAACTCAAGTCTGACCTATGCTTTTAATATATACTCGAACGACTCCTCAATATTCTTAACTGCCAGCTAAAGGCCGGTGCAGACCCGCTGAGTTTAGGCTGTGTCTACAATCGCCACAGTACCTACCTACATGGAACTTTTAGGTAGACAGAAAATACTGATTCCATGTCTCGGAGACGCAGCAGACACGTCTGGCGAAAAAATGAAGTGGATTCGACCCAAAATAATGGGATTAGGCTAGGCTAACAGAATGATGAAACTTTTAGAACGACTTTAGATATGGAGGTTTTCCCGAGACGAAATTGAGGGCAACCGATAGTGTTTCTAAAAACAATTCAATTTCGGGACTGCCCCTAGCTGCAAGTCAAAGGCTGGGACTCCACCAAAGCGGAGACGAGACGAGCGGAGGAGATGTTTCTTAAACAACCTATAGAATTGTGTTATTGACACATCTCTCCGCTCAGCTTCAGTGGAGATCGCTGTGCGGAGATGTGTAATATTTGTATGGCGCGATGGAAGCGGAGATGTGAGCGGCGTGCAGTGAGCGATGTCACCCTCCCCCCTCTCGTCCGCCAGCAACCCGCAGAGCCCCGCGCGCGCGCCGGTTGGCCTATTCTACGGCCGGGATCTACCAATTCTCTATTCTTCATCTATCAATTCTGCTTCTTCAGACCGTAGTTCTTCTTCTTCAAGTAAAAGAAGATACTGTTTTTGTAATAATGGCGACATCGTCTACTTTTCGTGTCAGAATGCGTACTGAGCACTCAACGCCTCGCACCCGGGCTGAAAAACATCTCTTCTCACACAGCACACAGCACACCGCACACATCTCCGCTTTGGTGGAGTCCCCCGAGCTGAAAAACATCTCTTCTCGCACAGCACACTACACCGCATGACCGCACACATTTCCGCTGTGGTGGAGTCCCGGCCTAAGTTAGGAGAAACAAACTATTGCTATATGCACGACTGTATCGATGATGCATCGCGTCTGCATCGATGCAGGCGTTACATGGCCTAAGTTTTTATTTTTATTTGGGACAAGCCCGCCACACTATACCCAAACCACTGTAACTTCTGTAAGCCAGAATCAACAGTGGTGACCACCAGAAAAAAACGCCGAGGCAATGAAGCTCGACGAGCCCCAGAGAAACGATTAAATTGTCTTGAATCCCGCAACGAAATTAATCAGAAAAGACAGCAGAGGAGTAAGAAAGACATCGGCTAAGTTAAAAAACCTGCCACAGCATCGCGATTATATTGCTGCAAAAAGTCGTCGTGGGCGATCTCCTTTAGACAAATGCACCCACAAATGTATTTCGACGACCTTGGACTCTCCTCAAAACGAATGTGTGTCTGTATTTCATCAAGATAATCTACTTAAGTATGTAGATTTAGCTATATCTTGCAGTTAAAGGCAAACATCTTCCCACAGTCAGTCTGCATGTTTGTATTGTAGGAATATCCTTCACATATCTTCACCTTATTACTTAGAAAGCATCAGATTAGACTGAAAACAAATATTTTTGTAATCTATCTAATCTCCGACGCCATTTTCACACTGTGTTTTTATTACGCTTCTTATCTGACTAAACACACAAGTTTCAGTGTAAGTATTTTAAAATTGTTCCAAACCGAACACTATATCGTTCTAAATTATTTGCTCTAATAACGTGTGGAGCTATCAGCTGATTCCCGCCCACACGATAAGGTAAAACATGCACATTATTGCCACGTTGTTGATTTACTTCAACATCCCCGATTATATTTGTATAAGTTTGTAAACATCCTTTACTGTATAAACATCGAAAAAGTTGTGAAGGTCAATTTAGCTAAGATTATAAAGAGATATAGCAATGGCTGCCGAAGATGCTCCACCGAATTCTATGGCCTAAATCGATAGAGAATCTCTACTCCTCCTGGATCATAAGGAACCTGCCAATACCTAAAGCTAACAGGGCTGACAGCCGGCTTGAATCGAAAACAACACTTAAATGAGGTATGGGAAAAACACAAGACAAAAATTAAAACACAACTCTACCTGTCCTCCTCAATGATGACGAATTCAATCACAACACCACAAAACTATCACCAACAAAACAAACTCGATTACTATTCGTCTACAAACACAATACTAAACTCAGTCCAAACAACACACAATTAATACTGAGGAGGTTATATAAAATATTAGGCGCAACGCAATGCTTGACCCTGCCCCCCGCCTCCGCTCCCCGCATCGTTACGTCACAGCAGACCCGAGGTGGCTATAAGCGGTATATCAAACATAACATGCTAATAGATTGTGTACAATCAGTCGATATGATGGAACTTGTGAGTGGTATATTGAAAGATTGACAGAGATTTGTATTGGCTTGTGGGTTGTAGACTTGTAGAGACCGCCTGATAAAAGGATAGTAGGTACATCTAGAACCTGAAGCCTGCTGTTGGCACAGCAGCGTGGAGATTGGTGATAAACAAAAAAAAAAAACGATGTTATGAGTATGACATGTGAAACCGCCCGCGTGGTGGATTAAGGTCCATTCCATCTCACAGAGAAGCCTATGTCCCAACACTGAGAATGTTAAAATGCTGATTAATATTATGTGGTTTAAACTATGCCCAGCAATAAGCAAAATCGGGTAGTGGATGATGATGGTGATGACATCTAGATATCAAGGAATAATGGGAGCTACACAGTAGATGATTTAATTTAAAAAGAAGTCACGTTAAACACGTGAAAGAGGGACAAACAAAAGATTTTCATCCAAAAATATAACTCTCGCCTTACGAATTGACGTCATACTATTACCAAACGTCTTGTATTTTTAATTGATATTGACAAAAAATTCTATTTCGGTACACAAAGTAAACATGGTACCAAGTGAAGTCTGTAAAATATGTAGTGAACTTATCAATTTTCTGTTACCAAGTCTTGCTATACGTAGTAGCGTAGATAACACTATCTCACATTCATTGTAAGTATATTAAATTCTTGTTGGCGGAACTATTATCTTTGGTGTAGGTACAATTTATTAAACAAATAACAGGTTTCTTCCATACGTTAATCTAAGAGAAAAAGAAAGAGACATTGGAAATTTAAAGATATTTTGTCGTCATGTTAGGTCACAAAAGCTGACCGAGCCCAGGCTGAG
This sequence comes from Polia nebulosa, assembly GCA_951329385.1. Classification (NCBI taxonomy): domain Eukaryota; kingdom Metazoa; phylum Arthropoda; class Insecta; order Lepidoptera; family Noctuidae; genus Polia; species Polia nebulosa. The sequence goes on along the minus strand of OX589603.1, from coordinate 31,482,769 downwards.
ACGGTCATGTAGTGCGAAGACCCGATGACCACGTAGTGAAAAAATGCCTTTCCATGACAACAAAGAGAGGGAAAGGTAGACCGCTAACATCTTAGATGACGAGAGTCCAAAAGGACATGAAGAAGTGCGGTCTATCTACTGACGATAATTATCAACGGAACAAGTGGCACCTCAAGACTCCGACCCCGAGTAACGGGAAGTGGACTGATGGAAGAGAAAGATGTTATGCCCTTAGTGACATTTCGTCATGTTTTTTGCCACGAATGAATATTTATCACCAAGCAACGACACTTGAAATCCGGAGGTGCCAATAAAGCCAAAGAAAATCAGTATTTACGAGTAAGTGTGGAATGCCATGCCAGAGTCTGTTTTCTGATCCCCATTTCATGTCCAGGCAATTACTGTCCATTCCAGGTTTTTTTTTATTGGGACACTCTTCCCAACCACTATTCCCAAACCACTGTAACTCCTGTAAGCCAGAATCAACAGTGGCGACCACCAGAAAAAAACGGCGAGGCAATGAACCTCGACGAGTCCCAGAGAAACGATTAAACTGTCTTGAGAGTCCCGCAACGAAATTAATCAGAAGAAAAAAACCGTGGGAACAGTAAGAAAAACGTAATTATTACTTCCTTCCTAATCAAGCTGGAGATAGAACAAAATACATTCCAGGTTGCCTGGAAGCGGAATGCGATACGGTCTTTTAGTTTTTAAGTGTCCTTTTTAACCGACTTCGAAAAATGAGGAGGTTCTATGTTCGACTTTATGTATGTCTTTTTTTTACATGTATGTCCACCGATTTCTCTCTCAGTTGTGGACCGATTTTCAAAATTCTTTTTTTATCCGAAAGAATATACCTACTTACTCCTGAGGAGAAAAATACGTATACCAACCAACCGACTTCCAACATAGAAAATAAGCTAAAAATTTAAAAATAACTTTAATTTCGGATGTCGGTTTTTTTCTTTCATAACACTCCTCACACAATCCATAAATCTTTTCTTTAGCCTCCCTCTGCTTCTCCATCCATCCACATTTATATTCATAACTCTTTTAGTTATATGTGTTTAAAATACAATCACACAACAACAACAACAATACACCACAACAACGTTACAATCACTACATAATTATTATAAAACCTCGCCGCGTCTGTACGCGATAAGCTCAAAAACTACTGAACGGATTTTCATGCGGTTTTCACCAATAAGTATACAGTGATTCATGACTAAGCTTTAGGTGGATAATTTGTACGAAGCGAAGCCGGTGCGGGTCGCTAGTAAAGTACATTATAAATAAAATTTAAAAAATACCTGGCTGGATGCCGATCTCAACATTTGGAAGATGAAATAAATCAGATGAAAATGACTTCATTCAATTCAACTTGGCGACAGGGGGAAAACCCATCGAAGTACCCGGTGGGTGACTAGTTCATTGATATAATAACATTTAACTAACTAAAAGGAAGGAAGATAAAATGAGTTATCCGGTTTGATTGATAAATAAATACCATAGCGACCAGCTAGTGTTATCGAGCTAATAATCCAGTCCTGTTTGCTTTTAAATTCCTGTTTATACCAGAAAACTTAGCGGTTATTCTAATTCATTCACCTGCCCTTAACCCAATTTATTTGGGGTCGGCGCAACATGTATTTTTTCCTCCATACTTCTTCTTTATTAGTCGTCATCTCTGTATTCATCCTCTTTTTACCCATATCATCTTTGACACAGTCCATCCATCGTTTCTTTGGCCTTCCCCAAGCCACAAATCCACACACACAGCCATCCACAAATCCACATCCATACACGAGACTTTCCTCACGACATTTTCTTCATTCCTCCGCATCACATGCACATACCACGACAACCGATTTCCACACACCTTTTCAGTCAACGGGGTCATTTTTAGATTATTATATACTCATTCCTAATTCTATCCATGCGCGTAACACCACATCACTCTTAGCATTCTCATCTCAGCTGTACGCAAATTGCTTTTCATTCATCCCTTTTGTGGCCCAATATTCTGAACCATTCGCGGTCAATTCTAATTAAATGACATAAAGACCAGTTTCCTTAGAGTTAGAAGATGTCACTGTCTAAGAATGCTTGTATTATTTTTTAAACCCCTGCCTAGCTTTTGAGTTCTTGTCTCCGTTTTGATGAAACCGGCCCGATACTTACAATGAAGATAATGAAAGAACAACGAACGTTCGATTTTTAGGGTTCCGTACCCGAAGGTAACAACATTACACAACAGAATCCCCTATTATTACCTTCGCTTTCCGTCTGTCTGTTTTTATTTCATGAACCGTAATAAGTACATAGTTAAAATGATCACAGAGTGTGTATTTCTATTGACACTAAAACAACAAATTAAGGCGTATATAGCCGCCAAGCCGGCCATATTAGCCGTAGAACTGATGACCGTTGGGGTAGACGTGTTCTCGAGTGGAGACCGCGAATCGGCAAACGTAAGGTAGGACGCCCTCAGGCTAGGTAGAGCGATGATCTTCGCAGGGTGGCTGGTAGCAGCTGGATGAGAGTTGCCGAGAACCGAGCTGAATGGCGTGCAATTGGAGAGGCCTATGTCCAGCAGTGGACTGCTATAGGCTGATGATGATAGCCGCCAAGTGGCACCCTTATTAAATAAAAAATCGTAGCAGAGCGTAGAAAACCAAGTGTCATAAAAAACTTTTTAACAAAAAATTCAACCGACGAAAAAGAACTAAAAAGCAAAAACTAAATAAACCTTTTAAGTCTTGAGTATTGAGCTTACTTACCTACATAAAATATCAAATTTTATATAAACTAATTTTGAGTCGGCGCCAAACAACAATCTGATTATTAAATATCTAAATTTTTTAAGTACGTATAAATGAAAAAGGCTAGATGTAAGTAATTAATCATTTTATTATCTGGCACCGACTCAAAATTAGTTTATATAAAATTTGATATTTTAAAAGGAAAAAAGGACTTAAAAGGTTTATTTAGTTTTTGCTTTTTAGTTCTTTTTCGTCGGTTGAATTTTTTGTTAAAAAGTTTTTTATTTTATGTGACTCGCATCCTCTTTTAATACTCTGAGGCTAATTTCTAATCCTTCATAATTCCTCTTGGCACTTAGTTGATGATGTAACCATCCTTCCACGAGGTTCCCAGGATATTGACCAGTTGAGGTTACCTCCAATATTCTAAAGACATCTTTTCTTCAAAGCATATTAAGTGGTATCTGTCACTAAAACCAGTTTTTTATATCTAACTTCTATTGTTTAGGAAAGGTGTGGTTTCCATCATCAGCTCAGTTTTATGATGTGATGATTCCTAAATGCAAATACCTGATTAAGTTATGAAAAGTAAACAGAAACAATATTCGTGCCCAATTTTCGAGGTTTTCTCTCAATTTTATCAGGATTCCATGATCAGATCCTGATGTCCTTGATATAGGATCACCCTTGAGGTATACCCTATCTAAGAAAAAAAGAATCATCAAAATCGGTTCATAAGCAACGGAGTGAGGGACGAACATACGTACAGAAACGCTAAACGTGCCCACAATTTTCGAGGTTTTCTCTCAATTTTATCAGGATTCCATTATCAGATCCTGATTTCCTTGACATGGGACCACCCTTGAGGTATACCCTATCTAACAAAAATATATAATCATCAAGATCGATTCATAAATGACGGAGTGAGGGCTGAACATACACAAAAAAAAAAAAAATATACATACGGTCGAATTGAGAACCTCCTCCTTTTTTTTCGTCGTTTAAAAAACGGCCGTTTTGGTACTTTTGCTTACTACTTTGGATACGAAACACTTTGAGGCCTGTATAAACAACGTAAAAATACTTTATCCTCTTTGTAAGAAACGCAACATAGGATTCTTTAATCTTTATTTTCTATGCTAAGATACGAATTTTTATTCAATGAGGGCGCCATTTATGGGGAGGTAGGCCCTTAAAAAACCTTCTTTATTACTTTATATATATATATTTATTGGTAGTTATTATATTAAATATATATGTATGTTTATTATTAATATATATATTTTCGTTCGCGTTTTTTTTTAATATTTCTACTTGGTGTTGCTTTGTTTGTTTTTTTTTTTTTATGCACCTGCCATATTATCTCTCCACCACCCTTGGTTGACTGGTAGAGTTGCATGAAGTGTAAATAAATAAATAAATAAAATAAAATTACGATGCAACGGACTCTTCGTATGTAATTCCGACTCGCACTTACACCAGATCTAACATTAGCATTTGCCATTTAAACACAAGTCTGGCTTTGCTTTTTTTTTTTATTGGGTGGAAAATCATCAAATAACTTCGCCCGCTCTGAGTGGAGTGGAGCGGGAGGTGTCAGACTCTTACTGACTAAAACCCACCCGTGTTTCTTCAGTTGCCTGTGCCAGGGCCGCGGTGACTCCTGCAATCACTCCCGCAACCCTGGCAGGACTCCTGCAACCCGGGCAGGAGGCTAGGCTGATTTCGTCATTTTAAATGAAGAATGTTAGAGATCGACCTACCTCCTGCCTCTTTCCTTATCCCGGATCCTGGAGCGGGGAGGCGTGGTCCCGAGGAGGTCAGCCTCTGACCCGTCTCCGGAGTCAGCCAAGAGGTACCTGGAGGAGTGGCGCGGATTCCTGAACACCACATCTTTGGTGTCGCTGTAACAAAAGAGAAACAGGCTTTGGAACTTCATGCTATGATATATGTGCGCCGTTGAGAATTACCAAGGCTATGAAAAAGCAGAAATAGTTAACGATACAACTAGAAATAGTTAACGATACAGCCAGAAATAGTTAACGATACAGCCAGAAATAGTTAACGATACACACAAAAATAGTTAAGGATACAGCCAGAAATAGTTAACGAATAGAAAGAATAGTCAGCAGGCACCCTCTCTTCGTAGTTCCTAGCAATATAACTTTTCACACAGTCCATCCAATGTTTCTTTGGTATTTCTCTTCTCTTAAAGCCATTTAAGTTAATTCAAAACATTACTCATTTCTTCGTAAAAAAAAACCTTTAAGCTCCTCAAACTCTTCAAATACGAAGTGTTATCATCATAGTCTCGATTCTTTTTTTTTTGTGTTACTGGTCATTTATTTTTTTAACGCTGGTTAACCTATAATTGGCGACTGTGTGAGGCTAAGGCTAATTGTTACCTACCTAAGATGTGCTGTACGCAGAAGCTGTTGGTTTCCCTTAACCCAATGGCGGCTGTGATTTTGTTTTTCATTCCGAATTCATACAGCCCATATCACTTCGACAGTCAAACCCAATCTAATGAAGAATATAGCGATATCTTCAGTATTAGAAGCCGTTTTAATCGAAAGTATTGTCCATTTTTATGTCCACACAGATAAGAAACTATCCTAGCACAAAACACTGCACTCCTGGCTGAACAAGGTGTTACGAGGGCGGGTCAATAAGTCCGTGACTTTTTTAATTTCTGACCTCTTTACTGAAAAAGCAACACTACTCCTGTCAACCGGCATCTGTCAGTTGACTCCTGTCAAAATTTGAACTTGCTGCGTCAGTTAGTTTGTGTTTGACAGCTATCTTTATCAGACTACCCAGTAATTTGAGGAAAAAATGGAAAAAGTGAATTTCGTGTGCTTATTAAGCATTATTTTTTGCGAAAAAATACCATTACCGAGACCAAGGCTAAGCTTGATAAATACTATGGGGACTCTGCACCATCGATTTCAATGGTAAAAAAGTGGTTTACTGAATTTCGTTGTGGCCGTACAAGCACTGAAGATGCCGAACGTCCTGGACGCCCAGTTGAGGTCTCTTCACCCGAAACAATCGAAAAAATTCACGATATGGTGTTGGCCGACCGAAGATTGAAAGTGCAAGAGATTGTGGAAGCCGTAGGGATCTCGCATGGCTCAGTGGTTTCAATTTTGAATGATCACTTGGGCATGAGAAAGCATTCCGCAAGATGGGTGCCGCGTTTGCTCACAGTCGACCACAAACGCAATCGTGTAACAACTTCACAGGAAGGTTTGGCGTTGTTTAATCGCAATATGGAGGAGTTTTTGCGCCGTTTTGTAACCGTGGACGAAACATGGATCCATCACAACACACCAGAGACCAAACAACAGTCAAAACAGTGGGTTTCTAAGGGTGAATCGGCGCCAAAGAAGGCCAAGGTGGGTTTGTCAGCCAATAAAGTAATGGCGACTGTTTTTGGGATGCACGCGGGCTAATCCACATTGACTACCTTCAAAAGGGAAGAACAATCAATGGGGAATATTATGCCAACTTATTGGACCGATTCAATGACGATTTGAAAAAAAACCGACCTCATTTGGCCAAGAAAAAAGTTCTTTTCCACCAAGACAATGCAAGGGTGCACACATGTGCAGTTGCCATGGCAAAAATCCATGAATTGGGCTATGAATTGCTCCCTCATCCGCCCTATTCTCCAGATTTGGCTCCGAGTGACTACTTCTTGTTCCCAAACCTGAAGAAATGGCTTGGTGGAAAAAGATTTGACTCCAATGATGAAGTCATCTCGCAAACAAAGGCCTATTTTGAGGACCTCGACAAATCATATTTTTTGGAAGGGATAAAAAATTGGAGAAGCGTTGGACAAAGTGTATAGAGCTCAAGGGAGACTACGTTGAAAAATAAAAAAAAACTGTGTTTTATTCCAAAAGTCACGGACTTATTGACCCGCCCTCGTAATAAAACAAATCAGCAACAAATGCATTAATCCTATCCTACTAATATTATAAATGCGTAAGTTTGTATGTTTGTTTCCATCACGCAAAAAGAGCTGAAGGCATTCGAATGAAATTTTGCACACAGATAGATTATAACCTGGATTAAAACATAGGCTACTTTTTACCATGCGGGCGAAGCCGCTGGCTGAAGCTAGTCTATACATAAAACAAAGTCAGTTGGGTTACACAGTTTGTAACTCGAGAACAGCCGTTCTTGAGTTACAAACAGTATACCGATTTTTATAATCTTTGATTTGTTGAATTCGTCTCCGCCCCGAATAGCAGAATAACTATTAAAACAAGGTAAAAATTATCAAAAAAAAAAATTAAGATACACACACACACACAAACACACATTCAAATACATACACATACATACATTATATATATACATTTACTCATACATTTTGTATGGAACGGTATTTTTGAAGATATCTCGAAAATGTATTGACTGATTTATTGATTCTGAGGCGGTACGAAGCTCGGGTCAGCTAGTCAATAAATAAAAACAAAAACACCTTTCTATTACTTTATATAGACTAATATTTTAAAGAGGTAAAGTTTGTTAGGTTGTATTGTACGGGGTAATCTCTGGATCTACTGAACCGATTTTGAAAATTCTTTTACCAATATAAAGCCACGTTATTTGTGAGTGTCATAGGCTATAAACATTTTGAAATCCACGTGGACGAAGTCGCGAAATGCTAGTATCTAGTATATAAAAATCTCGTGTCACGGTGTTTGTGGTTGCACTCCTCCGAAACGGCTCGACCGATTCTAATGTTTTTTTTTGTATATTATTTTTGTTTTTCACCCTCTTAAACCTCCATTTTTTTATCGCAGAACAACGGGCTCCAGCAAGCCCTTCAATCTGAACCCCAGACTCATCAGTTAAGGTCGGACCCTCACGCGCGACCTTGCCTAGCACTATCATGCTCCTATCACATGGAGTGATACCAGACGATGAGATAACACTGTTTATGTGCGTTTTATTAGTTTATTGCTGATTAGAATGTTGTGTAGAACTGGTATCGCAGTTCATCAGATTATGTGTGATTTGATTAATGATGCCTGTAGGAAAAACAGTTTCAGATCATTTTTTTACATCGGGGCAGAGAACTATGAATCTCAAAAAAACTTTTTTACAAAAAAAATACAACTGACTTCCAACAAAAATGCAAAATAAGCTTAATGTCGGAAATCTGTGTTTCTAGTTTTGTTTCTTCGTTATTTGACACCGACTTCCGACATAAAGGTTATTTTGCATTTTTTTTAGAAGTCAGTTGTCAAGTACTTACTTTTTTGTGTATTAATTTTGTTTTCACTCTTTGGTTGTTGTACCCCATAACTAATAAAGTTATTTCATTATAATTGGCGAAATTAGGGTGTAAGTACCAGGGTGAACAATACAAATCTGTGTACCATCAGATCGTGATTTTATGTTATGAAGTGGTGTTAACAATAAACAGACATGCGATGGCAGCAATTCCAGCAGGTTTTCTATTATTTATTGAAGAGTTCCATTGACTATCTCCGAAGTTGTTTATCAGATCTCATTTTTGATTGTGCACGGAGTGAATTCACAAGGATAACATTGTATGTAATAAGTTTAAGAAAATAAGTTGTTAGTATTAAGTTGGCTTCACTATTGCATTGGGTTTCACCTGTAATAATAGTTGTAAGTGATTATATAAATAAATAAATAAAAATAAAATATCTTCACCAAATTTAAATGGGACCACTAGGGAAGTATACCCTTTCAAACAAAAAAAGAAAAATCTTCACCAAATTAAAACCACATGTGAAGCAACATCTTTCAATGTACTCGCTTCTTAAATTCATCCCCGTCTAAAGCTGAAAGTCTTTTGAACGGTAGTGTACCTAAGTGCAATCAATCATTTAGTTTTGAGCATGTAACACCACTTGACGTAGTTAACGTTTTTAACTCTCTAAAATCAAAAAACACAGGTGATTACTGGGGCATCTCAATTAAACTTTTGAGTGATATAATAGGCATCGTAGCGCCTTATCTTGCTGTAACTTTTAATAAATGCGTGGACTCAGGAACTTTTCCTGATCTCATGAAGTGTAGTAAAGTCATACCTCTATTTAAATCAGGCAATAAAAATGATATAGGCAACTTCAGGCCTATTTCCATCCTGCCTGCATTTAGCAAAATTTTTGAAAAGTTAATACTGAAGCAGTTGCTAACATATTTTAATGTAAATAGCCTCCTTCATAATGATCAATATGGCTTTACAAAAGGTCGATCGACTACAGATGCGGGTGTTGCTCTCCTAAAACACATATTCAACGCATGGGAGAACTCGCAAAATGCAATCGGAGTTTTCTGTGACCTCTCCAAAGCTTTTGATTGCGTACACCATGACACGCTTTTGCGTAAGCTGCGTCATTATGGTCTCCAAAACGAAGCTCTAAATGTTGTGACGTAAGGAGCCTTCGTGGGATAATAAATAACAACACGTAGGTCGGTCAACGTTAGTATATATATTTAAAAATAGAGAAAAGGGTGTGGGGAGGTTTGCAGTCACAATTTTCACTATCCCCTGGGAGATAGCACGCTACTGCCCTGACTCAGCCTTGGTGTCTAGGGGAAGCCACGTTGCGTTTGCCCCCCGGAGGTGTTGGCCGGCAGGCGGCAGCGCCGGCTCGCAGGGTCGACAGGAGCCAGGATGATCGGCCGGCAGGTGGTCTAGCCGGCTCGGAGACGGCCTGCTGAGGCCACGCGGGTAAATATACACCCGGCGTGGAGCGAGCCGCCGTGGTGAGTGGCCTAGTGGCCGCGCCACGAGGCACTGCGGCAGGATGGCCGCGATGGAGGACGATGCAGGTGCGTGCCCAGAGTGCAGGGCTCCAAGTCCTCTCCCTCCATTTCAAGAATTCGAGAAGCCGGGTCAGGAAATCAGGAGCCGGTAATCCGGATCTAGGACCCCAATTACAGGGGTTGAAATCGCGTAATAAGTTGGCAAATATTTGCCAATGCAAACGTGCAACTGCTTGGATTTGGCGATCGCTTCACGGCTCAAGGGTGTTCGACAGAACAAGGTGAGTGTGAGTCTCAGGCCCGCAGCTGGATTCAGATAAAAAAAAGCAACCACGTTGACTGTTAGGGGTTTTTATATCTACGCCGTCATTGACAGGTGTCATAGAATTCAAAGACAATAGTGTTGTCAGTCAACTAAAATTGTCTATGCCTACCAAAGCCAGTCTATGCCTGCCAATGGCTTTTGGTATCTGGATTTATTCCGTACGTTTATGTTTTCATTAAGATTGTAACGCCACTACGTTACAATGTAATTGATTCATATTTATGTAATAGGTTCCAATGTGTAGATATCAATGGTGTTAAGTCTTCCGGGCTACCAGTTCATTTAGGTGTGCCTCAAGGCTCGATATTGGGACCATTCTTGTTTTTGGTGTATATTAATGATTTACCATATTTTTTAAAGGGTATCTGTGACGTAGTACTGTTTGCAGATGATACCTCTCTTATCTTTAAAGTAGATAGGAATAGAAATGATTTTGATAACGTAGATAGCGCTCTCTCAATGGTTACGGATTGGTTTACGACAAATAACTTAGTTCCTAATGCTAAGAAAACTAAATGTATAAAGTTTGCCTTACCTAATGTTATAAATCTAGGACCTAATGTCATCTTAAATAAAGAAGTGCTTGAAACTGTGGACTCGGCAGTTTTTTTGGGTATAACTGTTGATTAAAAACTTCAATGGGGCGCACATATATCAGGCCTATCAGGAAGGCTCAGCTCTGCCGCCTACGCCGTCAGAAAAGTTAGACAATATACTGACGTTGACACAGCACGGTTAGTCTATTTTAGTTATTTCCATAGTGTTATGTCTTATGGTATTCTTTTGTGGGGTAAAGCTGCGGACATACAAAATATATTTGTTTTACAAAAACGTGCTGTACGAGCAATCTATAGGTTAGGGTCAAGAGTTTCTTTACGAGAAATTTTCAAAGAGATTGGAATTCTCACGGTGGCATCTCAATTCATTTTTGCAAACATATTATACATTAGACAAAATATACATTTGTACAAAAAGACCAGTGATATCCACAATTTTAACACCAGAAATAAGTATAAACTTCATGTTCCTTCCCACCGTGTTCGTAGGGTTCATGGTTCGTTTGAGGGTCTCGGTATCGAATTTTACAATAATAATAATAATAATAATAAGAGGATGCATTCCGGGAGTACCGCTCCACACCGCCTTTGCTTAGACCTCGTCTACCTCGTTTGCCCATGCATAAGAAAAATAAGGCGCTGGTGTGTGCTCTAGATTCGCAGCTATCAAATTGTTTTGATAACAGACCAGTGATATCCACAATTTTAACACCAGAAATAAGTATAAACTTCATGTTCCTTCCCACCGTGTTCGTAGGGTTCATGGTTCGTTTGAGGGTCTCGGTATCGAATTTTACAATAATAATAATAATAATAATAATAAGAGGATGCATTCCGGGAGTACCGCTCCACACCGCCTTTGCTTAGACCTCGTCTACCTCGTTTGCCCATGCATAAGAAAAATAAGGCGCTGGTGTGTGCTCTAGATTCGCAGCTATCAAATTGTTTTGATAACAGCAAAGACCTTGCCGATACCCACTCAATCTTATACTGCGCAGCTGCAGCGGCATGTCGTGTAGCTCACGTCAAGTTCACCAATTGTGACAGAGCTACACGACCTGCTATACCAGCTTGGCAGTGTAGAATTGAGCGTCGTATCGGTGAGGCTAGAGCACTCATCGGCAAGCTTATCTGCTTCAGGGAGGGCAACACTCGCCCTAGGGTGATGCGTTTCGTGAGGCGGGCGTTCTCGGGGACTGATATTAGTTCCCGAGATTATCTGACCCGCGTCACAGAGCGTATTGACTTCCTGAAGCAGAAGGTCTATGCATGGGCAAATCGTATTCGTCGGTACAAGCGGCGAGTGGAGCGGTACACTCAGAATCGCACTTTCCAAAGCAACGAAAGGTGGGTTTATAGGGCTTGGGAGCGACCGGACCAAGGTGTGTCTGATAAGCATTTACCGGATGATGACGCTATGAGTTCATTCTGGCGCAGCATCGCAGTCGGTGCCTGTCAGGCACACCGAGGGTGATTGGACTCGAGAGGTCGAGCGTGTGTGCGACCTTATACCAGAAATGGGGGCAATTACCATCAGCCCCCAAGATGTAGCTCGTGCAGTCCGTCCGTTGCCTAACTGGAAATCTCCAGGGCCGGACGGGCTGCACAATTTCTGGATTAAATGGTTCCAAAGGTCGCACGCTCGCTTGGCAGCTCAGTTCCAGTCTGCCTTAGAGTCAGGGTCGCTGCCCCAGTTTCTTACGACAGGAATAACCCACCTGCTCCATAAATCAGGTAGTACTGCGGAACCTAAGAATTATAGACCGATCACGTGTTTACCGACGGTCTATAAAGTTCTTACATCCATTCTGAGAGCTAAAATTAACATCCATATTGATAAAAATCGTATCATGTCAGCTTCCCAGAATGGATGTAGGAATGGGTCCCGCGGTACTAAGGAGCTGCTCCTCATCGATATTGCCATTAGCCAACAGGTTCGTCGTTCTCGAAGAGATCTGTCGACATGTTGGATAGATTACAAGAAGGCCTATGACTCAGTGCCACATACATGGCTCATGAGGGTGCTGGAGTTGTACAAAGTTGATGCAACTCTGCGCACCTTCCTGATGTCGTGTATGGGGCAGTGGAGTACAGTCCTTCACTATCCAGGATGTCGGCAGATACAGGAGAACAGCGAACCTATAAGGATCGAGCGTGGCATATTCCAGGGCGACAGTCTGAGTCCACTGTGGTTTTGTCTAGCCCTCAACCCTCTCAGTACACTACTGGAGGGTTCGGGACAAGGCTATCGGTTGAGAAGAGGTGGTCAGGTCATATCACACCTCCTTTACATGGATGATCTGAAACTCTTTGCCCCCAACAACTTGCAACTGATGAAGCTACTGAAGGTAACAGAAACCTTCAGTAGCGCCATCAGGATGGAATTTGGTGTGGACAAATGTGCAGTCATGCATGTAAAGCGAGGGGAGATTATGGAATCCGTGGGAACTCAACTCTCGGATTCCATACACCTTAGATCCCTCTGCTCAACTGAAACCTACAAGTATTTGGGTATGTCGGAAGCGTTAGGCATCAATGCTGCTGACGTGAAACAGTCGTTGGGGGAGCGCTTCTTTGGCCGCCTGAATAAAGTACTAAATAGTCTTCTATCAGGCGGGAACAAGGTGCGCGCCTTCAACGGTTGGGTCATGCCGGTGTTGATGTACTCTTTCGGCATACTCAAATGGACTCAGACGGAACTTGACGCCCTGGATAGGAGGGTCCGCACACTGCTGACCGCAAATCGGATGCATCACCCACGATCATCGGTGATGAGGCTGTATATCCCGCGGAAATGTGGGGGTCGTGGCTTCTTAAATGCTAAGACCCTACACAACCGCGAGGTATGCAGCCTTAGGGAATATTTCCTAGAAACCGACGTGGGTATGCATCGAGATGTGGTCGCTGTGGACAAGGGCCTCACCCCGCTCTCCTTGGCAAACGAGAACTGGCGCAAACTTAAAGTACTGGATACTAATGACCGCAGGGAAGTATGGCAGAGCAAGGAGCTTCACGGACGCTTTTACCGGGTCCTACATGGACCCGATGTAGATCTCTTAGCGTCCGTATCCTGGCTGCGCTTTGGTGACCTATTCGGGGAAACCGAAGGTTTTGTCTGTGCGATTATGGACGAAGTTATGATGACGAATAACTACCGGAAATATATTGTGAAGGACGGTACGGTTGACATCTGTCGGGCATGCCACCGACCCGGGGAATCAATCCGACACATTATTTCTGGTTGTTCTCGTCTATCTAACGGAGACTATTTGCATAGACACAACCTTGTAGCCAGGATTATCCATCAGCAACTTGCTCTTAAATACAATCTTGTGGAATCTGAAGTACCGTACTATAGGTATGAGCCCGACCCAGTTCTCGAAAATGGCAATATCACGTTGTATTGGGATCGATCTATCATCACTGATAGGACTATTGTTGCCAATAAGCCTGACATAGTGGTGATAGATCGACAAGAGCGTCGCACAATGATTGTTGATATAGCTGTCCCTCATGACGAGAACCTCGTGAAGGCTGAGAAAGATAAAAAAACAAAGTATCTTGATCTGGCTCGCGAGGTTGTCGACATGTGGGAGGTGGATACAGCAGTCATTGTGCCGATAGTCGTGACGGCCAATGGCTTAATAGCCAAGAGCCTCGACGAACACCTAAGGAGGCTCTCGTTGGGCAGCTGGATCAAGGGCTTGATCCAGAAGGCAGTACTCCTGGACACGGCGCGCATAGTTAGGAGGTTCCTCTCTCAGGAGCCCTGACCACCGGTAGCTTGGACCCTATCCCGATACCGGTGGGATACTATTTTTTATATTTTTAAATGTTTTTATATTTTGATATTTTAATATTTAAAAATGTAAATTGTATGTTTAAACTATAAAATAAATGGAATAATAATAATAATATTCCACAACTATCACACAACTTTGACGTTCAAAAAGTGCTGGTTCTCAGCCTAGTTTGAATAAATGACTTCTGATTTTGATTTTCAAATAAAAAAAAAATCTTCAAAATCGGTTCACGTAGTGAAAAGTTATGAGGTAGAATTGAGAACCTCCTCCTTTTTTCGAAGTCGGTTAATGAAAACCACTAAGAAATGAAACATGACAAATGTCAATAAAGGGTGGTGACATAATTATGTATGCAAGTATATTTGGGTGGATGGACAGGGAAACGAGCCAAAGAAAGATTGATGACTAGTATGGGGAATTTTATGAATGGAAAACATACATATATGGGAGAACAGAAGACGTTATTGGGACCCCAAGTAAGACTCGACCCTGCCAGGGTCGCGGGTCTGTTTGTAAGTTACCCACCGCGGTCCTGGAACGCAAGGTAGGGTTGCCATCTCAAAAGTCTACCAAACAGGCCAAGAACTCCGAAAACCTTGGATTTTTAAAACCCGGACATTTTCAATTTTATATTTACACCTAACCAATCAAAAATCTGCCTAGCCTTTTCCCAGCTATCTAGGGGCCGGCATCCAGTCTAACTGGATGCAGCTGAATACCAGTATTATACATGGAGCGACTGCCTATCTGACCTCCACAACCCAGTTACTGGGTAACACGATACCCCTTGGTAGACAGAATGTCAGACTTTCGGGCTTCTGACGACCCGTAACGACTGTCAAAGGTTCACGATTGACAGCCGGGACCATCGGCTTAACGTGCTTTCAGAGGCACGGAGGAGTCTCGGTATCTAAAAATGGTCACCCATCTATGGACCAACCCCGGCAGGCGTAGCTTAACCCGATGGATCGACCCGTGCGGCTTTTATTACTTTAGCCACGAGCTCCTCTATATTTACACCTAACCAATAAATTAATAAAAAACTTTTTACAAAAAAAATACAACCGACTTCCATAAATAATACTAAAAAATGCAAAATAACTTGAATTTCGGAAGTCGGTGTTTCTAGTTTGGTTTCTTCGTTATTTGACACCGACTTCCGAAATTCAAGTTATTTTGCATTTTTTAGTATTATTTATGGAAGTCGGTTGTATTTTTTTAGTAAAAAGTTTTTTATTTTTCACTTTTTAGTTGTTGTACCCCATTCTAAAACTAAATTAATAGTAAAGTTATGCCCGAATTGATAGCCCCAAAAATAGGGAATTTGAACATATCAGGGTGAACTGTACAAATCTGTATACCCCTTCAGAGCGTATCAGCGTGATATAATGTTGTGAAGTGGTGAAAACAATATACAGACATGCGATTGCAGCAGCTCTGGAAGGTTTGCTATCATTTATTGAAGAGTTCCATTGTGTATCTCCGAAGTTCTTCATCAGATCTTCACCAAATTAAAATGGGACCACATGTGAAGCAACAGCTTTCAAACAAAAAAAAAAAATCATCAAAATCGGTTCACGTAGTAAGAAGTTATGAGGTAACACATTGAGAAGCTCCTCCTTTTTTTGAAGTCGGTTAAAAATCCGTTTTAATTGTTGGAATAGGACTTTTTATTTTCAAACTTTTTAAAGCAGCGTTAAACTCTTGACTATCATTATTGTGATAACATTGTGTCTTCTCAAAATAACAGAATGTAAACTTTATGATCCAGATTGCTCACAAACTCCCGGCCGGGCGCTCCCCGGATGCCCTCCAAACTAGGACAAATCCGGGGAAACCCTAACGCCAGTAACTGGGGAACATGGGTGGGTTTTAGTCAGAGTCTGACACGCCCTCCCGCTCCACCCAGAACGGGAGAAGTTATTTGATGAATTCACACCATAAAAAAAAATAACACTGGATAAGAGCGGAAATATCATCTCTACGTTTAATAACTTTGAATCTACCAGTTGATTTGAGACCAGACGCCTTTCTGTATTTCCATAAGTAACGTGTTCACACATGTTTTAATTATTCACACATTGTTCCTTATTTACCAGTGCGCCCGCCATTTAAACTAGCGGGTTATTACGAGAACACAGACCGTGTGGGAAACTTTCTATTTCACCAAGTGACGCGTGCGCAGGCCCAGCTCAAATGCCGACGCGTATTACGAGGAAGATAGCGGATGCATTGATATGATTTTAGAATGTATTACGATAGTATGAGGACAATATAACACCGGAAACCAATGATAAAGAGACCACCGAAAACACAAATGCCACGAGTCTCTGCTCTTTAACATAAACCATATTAATAGCTCGCTAGTATAAGCCACCTGATTTATTTAACACAGCATTTATTTAATACTAACACTTCGCCCGCGTTTTCGTCCGCATGGATTTCAATTTATAGCCTATGACACTCACAAAGAACGTGGCTTTCCATTGGTAAAAGAATTTTTAAAATCGGTTCAGTGTATTCTGAGATTACCCCCTACAATCTCACAAACTTCACCTCTTTAAAATATTAGTATAGTTTTCATATGATTTATTTAACAACGACTTAAGAGGCCTCTTACAGTCCACTAGCGCCGCCAATCGAAAAAATGTCATAACTCGTAAATAGAATCAAAAATACAAAATATGTTCTATTATTAGTGTGGAAAAGGCAATAACGTAATTGTATAACACCTTATCAACACTTGAAATATAGCTGTTAGTAGAGTTATGACATTTTTTCGATTGGCGGCGCTAGTGGACTGTAAAAGGCCCCTTAATTCTAGGTAGGTATGTAGGTAACACATTTACAAAAGGAACCTAGTATGTGTAAACAGCCCCCTTAGCCAAAATACATTTCTGTTAACGTTAACGCAAACGCTTCGAGCAAAATGTATGGCTACGACATTTTGCACGAAGCGTTAGACAGAGAACTGTCACGTGACTCACGCCCAGTAATGTCTTTGCCATACATTTTGCACGAAGCGTTAGCGTTAACGTTTAACAGAAAAGTATTTTGTCTAAAGGCTAAGGCCCCTAAGCCAAAATACATTCCTGTTAACTTGTTAGCGGCATAAAGCCGCATATTTTGACACTCTCAAGTGAATCAAAACCTATAGCGTACTTCCCGTTGACCTAGAATCATGATATTTGGCCACAAGCATTGGCGCCAAAGAGGATTTATAGTCATTGATTGCAGTGGCGTATTTACCCTTAGGCTAAGAGGGCCATGGCCCGGGGCGGCACTGCCAGAGGTGACGAATGCTTCCCGCTGCCGTTTTTTTCACGTTGGATACGCAATAGTATTTACTACTCTTCTAGCCACCCCGTAACTTCTTGTCTATCACAAGAATATCTTACCTATTCGAATCGTGTACCTAACATTTTAAAGGAGCAATAGTAAAAAATAGTATTAGTGTAATAGTGTTAGTGTGTGTGTGTGTGTGTTTGTTAGTGTGTGTGTGTGTTTGTTAGTGTGTGTGTGTGTGTGTGTTAGTGTTTTGTTTTTTTTTAGTAGGAGAATGATGATGAGTAAAAAATAGTATTCCTTTTTTTTGTTAACTATAGGGCGGCATAAATGTTTGACCTGGGGCGCCAAATCTTTCAATACACCACTGATTGATTGGCATAGAGCACAAGTAAAGGAAAAAGTCCGAAAACAGTTGTAAATAGTAGTAGATACATTTAAAAATAATTATACGCTAAAGGCACTCCCTAAAAAAAGCGGCCAAGAGCAAGTCGGACTCGCGCGCAAAGGGTTCCCAACAAATCATATTTTTTTCATCTATTTTCTTAAATAACTTAAAAACTATACATTTTGGAACTATGAAAAAAATATATACTTGAAATCCTTACAATAAGGCTTTTCATTTGATTACAGTTTTGATTACAGTTTATAAAACTTTTTTTTAAATTTAATATTCCAAATTCATTTACTTACGTTACACGTTCGTGTTTTGGTCAAAGATATTCATGTATGTAGGTACCAAATTTCAACTCAATCGGTCGAGTAGATTCGGAGTAAATTGGCTGTGACAGACGGCCGGACAGACAGACAGACAGACGCACGAGTGATCCTATAAGGGTTCCGTTTTTACATTCGGATGTTCGGAACCCTAAAATATGATTCGTTCGGAACGATTTTCACGCGAGGCCGTCTCACTCTTGGTCGGTTTTTTTTTTTTATAATTGCTCGCGTTTGACCACTATCTCACCTGATGCCTGATGGTAAGCGATGATGTGGTCGACGATGGAGCACGCTTGCTAGAAATAACCTATTGACTGTTAACCCTGCAAGTCGTTGTTATCAGGAAACACAGACTCCGGCAGGGAATTCCATTCCATATCTCTTACAAGCATAAATAACCAGTTTTACCTCTTTATTATTTAATTTAGTTTCTAACAATAAATATAACTACCAACGTACATCTATTTTAACCAGTATCTGCCAACAATAGTATTTTTTGTACACATTACTCGTGACCTTCGCATCAAAATAAAATACGGACGCAAATACTTGTTGTTAGAATTCGATCTGCGTAAAACATGGTCGCCGTGATTTGGCAAAATTGCACAATTCTGTGGAAATCACACCAAGTCTTGTGTTTCGTGAACTAGATAGTTTACAGACTAAGGGCCGATTTCACCATTCGCTCTTTAAACTAAGTTTTACTGAACTAAGCTTAGCGTAAAAAATAAAAAAAACCATAAAAAAGATTATAGTGAGTTAACCATAAAAGATAGACATATGCTATCGGGGACTTTTTTTTAGAAGTTTAAAAGGAGAACAATTCTGTCATACATAATTTTTGCGTAACTTTAACCGTTTACGCAGCGCAAGCAACTGAAGCTCTCAAAGGATTTCTTTTTTCTCGTTTTTGCCACATTTTACCCTGATGCTCTGCTCTTGTTGGTCGCAGCGCGATGTTATATAGCCTATAGCCTTCCTCGATAAATGGACTATTCAACTCAAAAATATTTTTTCAATTCGATCCAGTAGTTCCTGAGATTAGTAAACAAACTCTTCAGCTTTATGACAGCGGCTAAACGCGTTTAAGAGGGAACAGGGGCTGCGATTCTCCAAACAAATGTATTCCCCTTTTTTCTTCCTGAATTATGCCTCTAAAGCAATCATTTTTTTTTCATAAAGGTCTAGGTCTGCTGTTCACACATCCCTGTCATTTTCTTTTTTTCAGCAATTAATAAGTAAAGAAAATATGACCCTCAAAAAATGACAAAAAATGGCCCTATTTTTACCGCCGTTCTTAGAAGACTACCAGACAAATTCGAAAAGTTTTAACATAAAACCTTTAATAGGGACTTAGACATACTCTTTCTTAAAAATTTGGTGCCAAAAATAATTGAATTGGCTCAGTTTTCGAGGAGAAAAAAGGGGAATACGAGACATCAGTTTCGTCAAAAATTTTGTGATAAAATCGGTTTGAGTTGCAGCTGTCCCTATTGCACTCTACGGGCGCAAGCTTGAGGGAGCAAGATGACAATAGTTTCTTCAAATACCTATTTTGTAAATTCTTCGCAGGCCCTATTCTCTTTTAACTGGGCGTTTAGAATTGGTGAAATCGGCCCTAAGGCATCATGTCATCTATCATCATCTCACTCTCTCCAGCCTTCATATTAGTTTGTTTGAGGTCGCACCTTGTCTTTTTAACCGACTGCGAATGTCCCAGAAGGAGGGTAATGTTTTTATTTATTGTTATGCCAATCCATCAAACAGTTCACAGAAACATTTGCAGACAATTAATCATTTAAAATTAAATCATCAGGGTTTTTCGAGACTTTGCATGTAATTATGTATGTAAGCAGTCTGATGCAGTTGGTGTCATTAAATCTGAGATCGAACTAAACCAAAAACCATCAATGTGCAGTTGGCGGTATTTGTCCAGACTGCTTGATAACTTGTTTGGAACATTTGGTTGTTTTTGCAGTCGGGTTTTTTGAAAATGTCTTATCTTATCAGCCGTTCTCTCAGTCCTGTCGTGCATTTTAGCTGAATGAATTACGAAACTCATCAAACTCGTCATGAAAATATTTGTGGTGACCGCAGAAAGCTACTACAATTAAATCGATCACTTTAAAGTTATTTTCTAATTCCCACAACGATCAATGTCATTACGATAAGTATTCAATCAATTATGTTTACTTTAGAGCTGTTAGCTGTTCAAACCGACACAACCCTCAACCACTCAACTGATTACAGACATTACAGTTCAGAATATTATGTTAGCATACAACTGTGTAATAACTACGGCCTACCCATAAATAAGGAATAATGTGGTAGTATTCTAAAGAGGAGCTCGTGTCTAAAGAGGAGCTCGTGGCTAAAGAGGAGCTCGTGGCTAAAGAGGAGCTCGTGTCTAAAGAGGAGCTCGTGTCTAAAGAGGAGCTCGTGGCTAAAGAGGAGCTCGAGTCTAAAGAGGAGCTCGTGGCTAAAGAGGAGCTCGTGGCTAAAGAGGAGCTCGTGGCTATGTATACTTGAACAATCACTGAATCTTAACCAAACACATCGGGGTTCCCATAGGCGTACAAGCATGAGTAAGATTTGATAAGATTCTGCAAATTAATTCAACCGACTTTACTATTCTTCATTTTAGCCGAAAAAAGTAACTACTGGTCTGTTGGACATAGGCCTTTTTTTTTTTTTTTTTTTTTTGTTGCCGGGGTGGAAAATCCTCATGGATGGGCGAAGGGGTCTGTCAGACTCTTACTGACTAAAAACCACCCCGGTGTTCCGTCCCACACTTGGACCGGGGATCGTGAGAGCTAGTACGACTTCCATGATCCCCGGCTAGTGCCGGCCCGCCTATGCGGGCCACCTCTGGCTCGCGGGGAGAGTGAGGTGTCCTCTCCCCGCGACGTCTAATAGGGGCGCGCGTGGAACACTACGCGCCGCCGCCTCGGGTCCTGCTGGATGGGGGGCGGCGGACGACCCCGAGTCCGCCGGCCCTCTGGACCTATTTAGGGGGGCTGGAAGAGGGCGTTGTCCGCCCTCCGCCGACGCCCGGTACGTCTGCTGCTGCTCCCATGCGGCACACTCTGCCAGTGTGTGCTGCGCCGTGTCCTCCCGACAGTCGGTGCAGTGATGGCACCGAGCGTCCGGCTCCCTGTTTATGCGACACAGGTACTTCCCGAAGCAGCCATGCCCCGAGAGCACCTGCGTCGCTCGAAACGACAGGGAGCCGTGCTTCCTCCCGAGCCATTCGTCGAGCACTGGTCGGATCGCGTCGACGGTAGCAAGGCCGGCGGTAGGGCGCAAAAGCCTATCCCGCCATTCCGCCACCATGACCTCGCGGAGCTGTGACCGACGCAACTCGATCTCGCGCTGCATCGGTTCACCGCCCCGCGTCCACACCTCCTCGCGCCACCGGTACAGCGAGGCGAGGACTCTCGCCTCCAAGTCCCAGGGCGGAGATCCGGCCAGTGCACAACCCGCCTCGTAGGAGATCGTGCAATATCCCCTAATAGCCCTGACGGCCATCGCCCTCTGCGGTCTTCGCAATATCGCGATGCTGCCGGCCGTCAGGTCAGAAGCCCAAACCGGGTCCCCATACAAGGCCATGGATCGCACGATCCCCAAGTACAACCGCCTACAGGCGGTGCTCGGGCCCCCTAAATTAGGAAGCAGCGTTGCGAGCGCACCCGCGGCGCCCATCAACTTGGGCGTCAACCGTCGAAAGTGGGGGCCAAAATCCCACCGGCTGTCGAGTACCAATCCTAAGTACTTCATGGTGGACTCGACAGCGATTTGGACTCCCCCGACCACAATGTGTGACCCCGGCGGCGGCGCCCGTCGGGGGCTTTGAAAAACCATGGCCTCCGACTTGTTGAGGGCCACCTCCAGCCCCAGGTGTCGTATGCGACCCACCACCTGTGAGACCGCAGCCGTCGCCAGCAACGCTGCCTCCCTATACGAGCTCCCCCGGGCCGTGACCAGCGTGTCGTCCGCGTAACACGTCAGGTCCACTCCCGGTTGGAGCTCGCCCCTCAGCACCCAGTCGTAACCGATGTTCCACAGGGGTGGGCCTAGGACCGAGCCCTGCGGAACACCGCACGACATATCGCGACGGCCCTCACCGTCGCGTCCCCTGTAGGTGACACACCTTTCCGCCAAATAAGCCCCAACGATGCGGCGGAGGTAGCGGGGCACCCTGTGGTCCTTAGTGCCTCCCGAATACAACTCCAGGGCAGGGTGTTGAAGGCGTTGGATATGTCCAAAGACACCGCCAGCATCACCCCGCCCCGGGAAACCGCTTCCTCCGCCAGGACTCTAACCCGCATTATGGCGTCGATTGTGGAGCGCCCATGCCGAAAACCGAACTGACTGTCGTCCAGATTCGGCCCCTCTCTGTACAAGTGGCTGTCGAGGCGGGCAGCAATTATCCGCTCAAAAAGCTTACCCACCTTGTCTAGCAGCACTATGGGCCGGTATGCGGACGGCGAGTCTGCTGGGCGCCCCGCTTTCTTGAGCAGGACCAGACGACCTGTCTTCCACTGAGCGGGGAAGCGGCCCTGCTCAAGGCAAGCTGAGTAGAGTCCTCTCAGCTGGGGCTCTAGCTCCTTCAGAGCGAGGACGAGCGCGCGGCCCGGAACTCCATCGGGTCCCGGGGCCACGGTTTTGGCCCGGAGCCGCATCACGGCCGTCCTCAACTCTGGTTGTGTCACCTCAGGGACGCTCTCCTCGTCCTCCGACTCCGTGGCTGTGGGCAAAGCCATCGGCGGCGGCACGTGCTCTTCTCTATCAGGGAAGAGAGCAGCGACCACTCCCTCCAGCAACTGAGGCTCGAGGCTCTCAGTGAGTGGGGGCGCCCAGGCTCGAAGTTTCCCTCGGACTGTACGATAAGGGCGCCCCCACGGATTTCGATCTAGGGTCGCCAACATCTCTTCCCTGAATCGAGTCTTCGACTCGCCAATGGCCAGCCACAGAGCCTTCTTCGCCGCACGGTACACCTCATACCGCGCGGCTTCTTCTTCCGGAACCCGACGACGTCTCCTCCGGTATCGGGTGTACTGGCGCCTGACCTCCACGCAGGTCCTGCGCATCTGCGCGATTTCGGCGGTCCACCAGTACAACCGGCGCCTTGTGGGTTGAGTGCGGACACGGGGCATGGACGCATCGCAAATTTGCGTCATCGCCCCGCGGAACCACTGCGCCTCCTCTTCGACGTCGACGGGTTCATTCGTCACTGACTCCCGGACCCAGGCCTGGATGATTGCGGCTTCTTCGAGAAGATCCCTGTCGATCTGTTTAATCGACCAGCGAGGACCGTCCGTTCTCGGGGCCGATGGTCGGCCGCCGCCCGCGGTCTGGGTGGAGACGCTGAAACGGATGTATCGATGATCTGACAACGTCTCCACCTCAACGGCGACTCGCCAGTCGCGGACACGGCCCGCGACAGTGGAGCTAGCGAACGAGACGTCCACTACAGACCCGCCCCGCTGCCGCATGCACGTATACTCCGAGCCCCGATTCAGGACGGTCAGGCCGGTCGCAACGGCCCACTCCTCCAACACCTCACCCCTAAGATCGGTGACTGGAGATCCCCACGCCGCAGACTTGGCGTTGAGATCCCCGAGCAACAGCACCGGGCGAGGGTGGAACCGGCCTACGACTGCACCCAGCTCGACAAGGAACCTCTCGAAGTCGGCGAGACTCTTGTTGGGCGAGAAATATGCCCCAATGATGTTGATTCCCCCCGCGAGAGCGGCCACCCAGCCGCGTCCTCGGGAGGGACAGCCAAGAGTCTCGCCAATGATGGCCACCGAACCGTCCAGGTCCCCCGCCCAGTTATCGCGCGGAGGGACAAAATACGGCTGAGCGACCACAGCCACGTTTATCAACCACTCCGCCATGCTCTGGAGCAATAGATCCTGAGCTCTGGAAGAGTGGTTGATGTTCGCCTGGAGGAAATGGAATTGTGCCATCACTGATAGTCCATTTCCCCGGCATCTCCTCTTTCCCTGGGTCGGCAGTCAGCTGCTTGTCTGCCGAGCTGTGGGAGGGGCGCAGGTCCTCCGACAACCCTATTTTTTTGCCTTTCTTGGGGGCCTTGCAGGCTTTCCCACCAAGTCGGTGCTCCGCAGGCTTCCCTGCAGCTGCACAAAGGCTGCAGTTTGGTGCCGCGGAGCACTGGGCCGACTTGTGGCCGGGTTGGCTGCAGCGATAGCAGAGGTCGCTGCGGTCTGTGTCTGCAGTGCATTGTGCCCGGACATGCCCTTTGTCCAGGCAGCGGTAGCACTGCATTTCCCTGGGTGGCAGGAGTTTGACACTCGCTGACACCCAGCCTACCAGCAACCTTCTGCCATCCGCGACCTTATTTGCGGCCACCACTGGGCACCGCACCCAGACTGTGCCTAGCCCGGCAGCACCGCTGCGAATTTCGCCCGCCTGCACGCTTTCGGGCGGACACCCGCCGTATTGGGCAATGGCCGCCACTACCTCCTCCGGGGTCACCGAATCGTCTAGCCCACTCACGCGCAATTCAGCCGCTTTTGTGGGCCTGGACACCCGGACATCCTCCGGTTTGAGGACCTCCCTTAGTTTGGCGGCCAACTTGTCCGCCCTCTCATGCCTTGAAGCGCCCGACACTTCGAGAATTTTGGCCCCCGTGGCTGCTGTCCGAAAACCAAAGCCGGCCGGGGAGGAAAAGTCGCTGAGTTTCAGCTTTGTCTTCACCTCCGCCAGGACCGACTTGAAGGTAACACCCCTTCTTGAGGCCTCGGGCTGCAGCGTCAGTACCACAGCCTCGGAGCGTGGGGTCCTAGCCTTGGGAGCCCTGGTTCTCTTTTTTGGGGCCGGGCCGGCAGGTGCCGCCGAGTTAGCAGGTGCTGGCTGCGCTGCCTTTTTATTGCGGCGCCGTTTAACCACCGTCGTCCAGGGTACCTCGGCGGGAGATGTGGCCGCCGGCTGCGCGGTTAGTTGGGGAGGGGGTGCGGGAGCATCCGCCGCGGGCTTCTTGGGTCCCTCCGTGGGCTTTTTAGCCCCCTCTGCAGGCTTTTTGCCCACCTGCATGGACTTCGTCCTTGCGGACTCCTCTTTCCTCCGCCTATCTGCCGCAAGCGGCGGGCGGAGGGTTTCGGCCGGGAGGAGTCTCGACTCCAGAGCCTCTAATCGGGCAGACACCATGCCACCGCACTGCATCATACAGATGCGGGCCACTCTCTCGATGTCGAGATCCGACATCGCAAGTGCAGACGCAGGCGGCGACGCAGGTTCAGGGGCCGACGATGGTGCGTCAGGAGGGGAGGCAGTGGCCGCGGGAGCTTCCTGTCGCTGCCTCTGAGCGGCAAACTCCCGCTTCAGATCCTCCAGTTCGGATCGGAGACGGCTATTCTCCTCCCATAGTTTCGCCGTCTCCTCCGAGGTCGTGCGATCGAGGAGGATCTCCACAGCCTCCCTAATCCCATCTGCCGCCTCCTTAAGGGCACGGGTGAACGAGCCCTTGAGGTTGCCGGACTTGGTCGCAACCTTCAGGACCACATCCACGCCGTCCAGCACCTGTCGATTTAGGGCCTCTGCCGTAAGGCTCGAGCCTAAAGCCGCTTGAGCAGCCCGCCGCTCTCGAGCCTGACGGGCCATTTCGGCGACTTCGTCGGCCGCGACCGCTCTGCTCTGGCTACGCTTCGCGGCTTTGGCATCTGATTTTGTGCCCACAAGAGAGACGGTGGCTCCTCCCGGCTCGTCGATTGAGACCCCGGATGAGACCCCGGGGTCACTCTCCCCGCCGATTCCCGGCGTATCGGGCCGCTTAAAGCGACCCCGAACGTCGCGCCCGGGCAAAGGAGAACAAACTCCGCCCACCACCGTGCGACCACGGCCAACGACTGGACTCCCTCCAGCCATTCATCCCCTCGCCGCGCCTCGAAACTTAGGATTGGGTGGTTTTTTATCTTAGAGGTGTCCTTCCTCTGGGCCAGGCGGTTAAGCCAAGCCCCCGACGGCGGCATTATACATGCCTCCGTTCGCTGTCCGGCTAACCCGACTCAGCGAACCCGTCAAAAGTTCTCTCCTAGGGATTTCCCTGAAGGAGAGAAACGCCCGCCGCATTGGTGCGCCTGCACCGCTGCGGCATAGTCGCATCCACGCCAATCGACGACCGTCGATCGATCAGGAGCGACCCCTCCTGGTGTCCCTCTTAGTCTGGTCTCTCACTTTGGACCTTTCCGGCATGAGAAACTCTACCGGCGGAGCCCCAAAGATCATTGAGACACGCAAGCCCCACCACGACGACAACGTGGGGACACATTCGGGGGGGCCTCCCCCAACCCAAGCGTTGCCAGTTGCCAAATCGACCGATCCTGTGCTTCTCACATCCAACAGACGGTCGCGTCCCTCATCGGTCCTTCTTTACCTTTCCCTAGATCAGTGTTTTCCAAACTATGGGTCGCGACCCACTGCCGAGTCGAGAGCGAATATTGGATGGGCCCTAAACAACCGATGCGCGTGCGCGGTGTGTGTGCGTGTACTGTTGCTGAATAAATTTTATTCTATTCTTCTTCTATTCAAGTTATAATGACAAAAAATAGGAAACAAAAATATTCCTTTTCTTTAAAATAGCATATCTTGTATTTAATTAAATAGTAATGACAAGGAGTGGTTATAAAATAATCGCTGCACATACGAGTATTTCCATCCAAAATCCGGTCAAAAGTCGAATTTATGAAGTTAAATAAAAACCTATTAAAACCACACATTTTTACAGCTTAATAACCAGTCTATTGAAAAAGGGACACATTAGTGACTCAGGTAGTCGACCCTTCCCGCACAAGCATTCGGAACCTAGACGTTGTCTAAACCGCATGTCTTTGTTCTCGGCGCTTGTTTATTTTCACTGCATTGGAGTTTGAACTGTACGTTTGGTGTGATAAATTGTGGAAAAAAACATTGTGAATATGGATGTACAAGGTACGTGGATTATTTTTACATAACAATATAATACTTTTTGTTTCATTTATGTGTTTAAAAAAATTTAGAAAGGTGAACCGAAACTTTGAAATAAATTGTCAAAAATATTTTATTTATTCGTGTTTTTGTTTATGTGTCAAGGCTTGTCAAACCTTTATTTCACGATTAATATGTTGCTTAGAATATGTTTTAGTAAAAACAATAAAAATTTGCCGCGCCTGCGCGCGCCATTGTTTTTTCTTACTATTTGAATATGATAGTGTAAAATGTGGATATATTTGACTTTAAGTTGTTTTATTTTTTATTTTCAGATAATGTAGAATCAACTGTTAGTTTTACCAGAAGAGCTTTGTACGACATCATGCGTGACTGTAAAGGAAAGAAAATTGAAGAAAAGTTGGAGTTTTTGGGCACAAAATTAGTTGAAATAACCCAATGCCCTGATTATAAAAAAAAATTTTTGGATCGTACTCTGAGATTTTTTAAGACTGAATTCAAACGAAAATGGGTAGCAGCCAGTCGCAAAGAAGAGCGCTTTTTGCGTAATAACGACAAATGGCTCAAATCGTCTAAGTATACAGTTGCAGAAATTTAGTGCAGAGCTGTCATATAAGCCGGGTCGGCCAACAAAATCTTTTGAAAACTTAAGTGAACGTAGTAAGCGACGAAAAACTAGTGAGATACGGAAGCAAATACCTGCTGAAGAACTAACATATGCAGCTGGAGTCAGTCAACGCATTATTGGAAACACTGATGCTTCAGCTATGATAAAAGAAATAGTGGCGCCAAGGCATAACGCCAACAAGAGCGTCGAAAGTTCGGAAATCTTACACTTTATCCCAAAAGCAAATAAGTGTGAAAAAGCATACGCCACAAGAGGCACTGTCAATTTTCGTTGAAGGTGTCGGAGGAGGCGGCAGAGGCCCGAAATAAAAACTTTAGGCAGTACAGGCTTGACTTTTCTAGAGAAGACTGCAACAGGGACATTATTAATAGATTGTTATTAAGTTCCTATCCTTATTTAAGCTCAATTCGGCCAAAACCGCAATTGAAGAGAAAAAGTTTTTCGAAAGAGGCGCTTGATCTAATGGTCGCAATTGCGCCGCCATCTTTACCATCAACGTCAACAGAAGACAACGTCAGCTGCGAAAATATAGATGAAGACGATGAAGAGGAAGTGGACCATTAAGATAATTTTAAGAACTTATGTTAAAAAAAAACGTGTTTTTTGGTATGAATATACTTTTTTTTATCATTAAAGATTATATTAAATCGTATTATAATGTTATAGTATTAATTACGTCATTAAATAATTTTGACCGGATTTTACATGGCAATACTCCTATGTGCGCTGGTTACTTAATTTTTTTATTAAAACAGACCTTTATTCACAATAGTTACTCGTGCGCCCCTTTTTTCTTAATGACCGCCAAGGGGTAAGTAAGTCCCGTATGGTAGGTTTGTTAGGTGGGTCGCGGTCCAGTTAACTTTGGGAACCACTGCCCTAGATTATTGAGCGTTCTCATCATCTCCCTTCCCTTGTTTCTATGTTGCTTGAGGACAGCGTCACTTGTTTTCTTCTTCCAACCCGTCCTATCAGCCGTCACACAATAATGGCGCGTTCTATCAAGGTTCTCAAAACAGTACGGCAGTAGTAGCGTTGTTATGGTAATACCTCTCCATCGAGC
Source organism: Polia nebulosa (assembly GCA_951329385.1). NCBI lineage: Eukaryota > Metazoa > Arthropoda > Insecta > Lepidoptera > Noctuidae > Polia > Polia nebulosa. The sequence goes on along the minus strand of OX589603.1, from coordinate 31,453,915 downwards.
ATTAATTCAACAGTCAAGTAATCATCATTATTTTAGCCGTAACACGTCCACTGCTGGGCGTAGCCCCCGCCCAAAGTGTCGCCACAACGACCGGTCCTGTGCGTCTTGCATTCATCGACTACCTGCGACCCTCACCAGGTCATCGGTCCACCTTGTGAGAGGCCTTCCAACGCTGCATATTCCGGTACGCGTTCGCCACTCCAGAGCTTTTCTATCGACCATTTGTTCTGCGTGTAATGTATCCCTGCCCCCTTCTATTTGGTGATTCTTCGGGCTATGTCGGTAAACTTGGTTCTCTTGCGGATATCACCATTCCTGATTCGATCACGCAAGTAAACCCTGCGTATAAACTTCTCCATTATCTTTAGGGGCTTCAAGCCTTCAGAAGGTCTAAAAAGGCCGCTTTAGATGAAGCATAATATTTCTTGAGCACGATTCATATAGGTACCTAACATTTTTTTCATAAGTATTCATCTGTTTGTGTCCGAGTTTTGTATGGAGATTCGTAAAATGGTTTCACATTTTAGTTGAATCGTACTCATTTAAATTGATATCAAGTGTTCCTGCCAATATAAGAATTTTGCGGAAGAAAATATTATGATTCATCTAAATTGGCCGCTTTAGACCCCCAGGTCAAGTAATACCTACGAAATATCAATATTTACAGTTATTTTTACGCTTTAAGGAAAATCCGAATGTCTAGCCGTTGCCACAACTGAATACTAATTATTCAGTGCAAACTATAAACAAAGGGTAAGTGCCTAGTCTGTTCGTCACAGCATATTAAAATGGCCCTCAGTTCGACGGATCTCTTCATTACGGCAACAGTGGGGCTTCCCGGCTTCGCTACGACTACGTTTCATTATTGAAAATCAAAGAGAATGTCGGCTTGTTTCTGAGGCAAATTAACTTTTACGACAATATGTTTTTTTTTTAATCTGGTCCCCGGATTTGACCTGGTTTTAAAATGGCGCTAGTTTGATAAGACCTGTTTTGATGAAATATTAAAGACTTGAGCGTGACTTTCGGGGCGACGACCTAAGAACAAACAGCTTCCCAACCTCTAGACTACTCAACCTTGAATTTCCAAGGTTTGAGCATTACAATATGGTTTTTGGTAGGTTTTTTTTTTGTTTTAAGGCTTTTTTAGAAAGTTAGGTTCACGTTTCACTTGGACAAAGATGTCTGCCTAGCCTTTTCCCAACTATCTTGGGGTCGGCTTCCAGTCTAACCGGATGCAGCTGAATACCAGTATTTTACATGGAGCGACTGCCTATCTGACTTCTACAACCGAGTAACTGGGTAATACGATAACCCTTGGTAAGACTGGTTGTCACTTTCGGGCTTCTGACGACCCGTAACGACTGTCAAAGATCCAAGATTGACAGCCGGGACCAACAGCTTAACGTGCTTTCCGAGGCACGGACCAACAGCGCCAAGCGTAACTTAACCTGATGGATCGACCCGTGCGGCTGTTATTACTTTAGCTACGAGCTCTTAGACAAAGATGCTTATTAGAAATTGAACGCTAGTTCAACTGACTTAACCTGATTTTATTAAAGCAGTAGCGGCCCGCCCCAGCTTCGCACAGGTACAAATTACATACCTAAACCTACCTCATGAATCACTCTGTCTATTGGTGAAAACCGCATGAAAATCCGTTCAGTAGTTTTTGAGTTTATTGCGAATAGACAGACGGACGCGGCGGGACTTGTTTTATAATAATGAAGTAATAGTGACGATGAAGGGGGTACTTCGTACAAAAGTAAAAAAGTTAATTCATTCATTCATAGCATATACATATATATTATGTATATTGTTTACCCGCGAGCCCAGCGGTCAAAAGGTCAGCAAGGCACAGTAATACTCTATAGTACAAACTCAATGAAACTAATAGATATGTAGTTTTGATAACTTTTCACAGTATTTTGCAGTTCTGCTCAAAGAAACGAGGTAATAAGCGTAGAGGACGCTAATCAAGTCGCAAGTCCATTTATGAACAAGTGCGAGTCGAATCATAATTTTTTAACATATTTTTTTTAAACCATAGAGTTCCAGGTTTTCTTGTACTCTTTAGGTACAGAACTACTTTATGTATTTATTTCAATTTTTTTATTTAAATTATAAGGTAAGTTTTCATAAATAATATAAAAACTATTGATTTTAAAATAAAATAAAAAATACAAGTAAGACCCTTGTAAGCCCTTTCGTTTGATATGTTGCAGGTACAGTTTGAATATCTTTTTTTTTATTTCATAATTTAAAAATTTATATAATATTTCATGTATGTATCAAATTTCAACTGAATTGATATATTCGGAGCGAATTGGCTGTGACAGAAGGACAGACAGACGGCCAAGTGATCCTACAAGAGTTCCATTTGTTCATTCGGATGTTCGGAACCCTAAAAACATGAGGGTGCATTAATATTGGTGATGTGCATAATCGCAGATAAGCTACTAAGATTGTATGACTAGATTATGTTGCAGAATCCTAAAAATTTCCATGTCATGTGCAGTTTCATTTTCACGAGCACTCCACTGGTAGTTTATTATGACCACTGATAGTAACATTACAGGAAATGGAAAAGCATGAAAAATACATTATGTTTATCTAAGTATTTTGGGTCAGAATTGTAGTCACTTTACTTAATGACCGAGGTAAATACAACTCAAGGCTATGTTTGCTGGTAAACTGACGAAAATATGTTTTTTTTTATCATAGTTAGGTTCGCACTTGACCACTATCTCACCTGATGGTAAGCGATGATGTGGTCGACGATGGAACACGCTTACCTAGAAGTAACCTATCCACTCTTGACTTAAGGACCCCCAGGTTGTAGAACAACCAATGAATGATGAATTTGTATAGAAAATGGTAATATTTTAAGCCCAATCATTCAAAATTGGTGGGTGCAAGCCGATTTCTATGTTACTAAAGTTAAATCAATTATTTTGTAAAACATTATTATCTTTATGAGCGCTACCACAGTTGGGTAAAAAACAATAAACATGATTTTATAATACCTTACATTATTTTGGTTGATGGATGCATGCACTCTTTTTTGTAATCACAATTTAACTATCTTATTTGCTGTTTTCAAACTACTTTTGGACTTTCCTATCTAATATACCTAATCTAATATTATAAAGAGGTAAAGTTGGTAAGTTTGTGAGTTTGTTTGTAGGAAGTCAATCTCTGGCAATACAGCCCCCTTAGTCAAAATAAATTTCTGTAAACGTTAACGCTAACGCTTCGTGCAAAATGTATAATCTTCCGCATTTATAATAATATTAGGATTATCAGGAGATGATGAAACAGATGATAAAGATTTCAAGCATAACTTTTTCTTGTCTTTATAACATTGTTTCTTTAAATTAGTTCTATTTAAATAAGTCATCAAAGACAGAAACTTGGTAAAGATTTAATTTAAAATAACTATCTATATTAATTAATTAAGCAGATATACATGGAATTACTTTCTTTACAAGTTACTGTGCAAAAAATGGTCATGAAAGTGCTCTAAAAAACGAAACTTGAACTCACAACATTATAAATAATCCAAATATATCAAATCTTCACTCGAATAAATACGATTCGATTCACAAACACGTCTAGATGCATTTGTTTGTTTTCCCATTTAATATCACATTACAGTGAATCACATGCCTAGGCTGAAACGTAACAAGATAACAATGATTGGCGCAAACTGATAACTATAATCTATGCTTTAACAGGCATTGATGCCCATGAAATAGTGTGCAATGGTAAGTGGTTTTATAAAGCAATCAGGTAATAAATTAGAAGAGGAGGCTTTTGTATGTGTAGTGGAAAATAATAGGAATATTGAGCATGATCATGGATCATGGTTCAAGTTTTTTCTGATCGCCTTTTTGTGTACAATGGAAAAATTCTTATGGTCATGTTCTGAAATGATTTTCTTCGATACAGTTACTTTTACTATTATTAAAAAACTTATGGATTTACTTCTTATTCAAATGACTCATTCTTATTTAAACTTATTTTTTTTATAGCCAAATTATATTGGTGTATGCTTGTCACCCAGCAACCCGCCCCAGCTTTGCATCAGCGCAAGTTATATAAATACACAAATCTTCCTCGTTTATCGCTCTTTCTTCTACTTAAATACTGGAACTGGTATTTATTATTAAGTGGTTAGATTGCTTGTTCTGTACTAAGCTCACGCAAGTCGCAACGCGTCGTACGTCCACACAGTAATAGGACTCGCCCATCAAGGAGCGCTGTGCCAAATTAGACGCATTATTAATTTATTACACATAAAACTAAAGGTATTACTAAAACACGTATTTACTAAAAGATAAATAATTAAATCCTTTAAAATGGTGAAGGATTCATAAAAATACGCTTAATAGGTTTTTTGAGATTCTCAATTTTTTATCCACGTTAGACATAACTTTACAAATTAATTACACTATGATAAATATTTAATTTAAAATATTCAAATATCAACGTACAAAGAAAAATCTCTAGAATAACATTTTTTTTTTTTCAAAGAAATAAGGCTAGTTGTTTAGATGTGATGTTCAATTTAAAATCATTAGAAGTCCTATATCTGCGCCATAAGCTTGAACAAAGTACACTATTAGACCTCTGGGGCCTGTCCTAGCATGCCATTTATAGAAGAAGTAAGCAGGAGTAATAGACAGAGGCAGACAGCAACTTTGTACTATTTACTGATGTTTTTCCCACATCCTTTTTTTAGTATTCTGACAAATTTCTTATCTACTACCTACTTTTCAGGCAATCCCAATAAAGTAATATATCTCACAAGAATAATATTTTCACACTCACTGTTTTTCTTCTGCATCATATCAATAATTCCAAAAAATTAAAACTCAAAATTTGACCATGTGGATGGTGTGCTCCGGGGAGTGACAAGCCAGCACTTTTATGCCTTTGAAGGTTTCACAAGAAAACCATATGGACTGTACTGAAATGGACCTTTTTAGTGAAACCGTAAGGTACGCACTCACTTTGCCACATTATTTTTATAATTATTTTAGTATACTGTACTTGTTTTATGTATTTTATTCTTTCTTTTAGGTCTTTTCCAATTTTTGATGATCCTAACTCCTAGTTCTCAGCCTAATTTGCATAAATGGCTGTTGATCTAAAAGGTGTAATTGCCTGAAATGGAGTCACTGCAGCCCTGGCACAGGCAACTGAAGGAACACGGGTGGGTTTTAGTCAGTAAGAGTCTGACACACCTTTCCGCTCCACCCAGATCAGGAGAAGTTATTAGACGATTTCAGAACCATAAAAAAAAGCCACATGCGAGTCGGACACGAAAGGGTTTCGTACTTTAATAAACTGAAAACCCGAAAAACTGTTTTAACTGTTTTTTTTTTTGGGCTGATCTCATGATCCGTAAAAGGTATACAGTTGAAATTTTCACACAGCGTGTATTTCTATAGCCGCTCTAACAACAAATAATAAAAACATAAATAAATTGAAAATTATAGGAGGCCCCTTTAATTTTACCTGTACTAAAATCGTGTTTTTTGTTACAGACAGCGGTTTTTTTTTTTAGGCTGTATCTCATAATCTGTAATAGGTAGACAGTTGTAATTTTCACACAGCGTGTATTTATATAGCCGCTATAACAACACAAAATTAAGAAGGGCTCCCAACATAAATACACATTCTGTGAAAATTTCAACTGTCTAGCTATTACGGATTGTGAGATACAGCCTGCTGACTGACAGATGGACAGCGGAGTCTTAGTAATAGGGTCCCGTCTTAGGCATTATATAGAAAAGATTAACATTATATTTTCAATGAAGCAAAAGATGCAGGCACCTGTGAATGGAAAACAATGAGTCTCAGCAGGCAAGAAACTTACTTACCTACTTACTAGGCAAAGAAATAAAAGGAAAACTAAGATATTGTTTTGTTTACTGTTACAAAGGCAATCCTTGACTTGCCCTTCATTGGATGTGAATCATTATGTGGTAACATGATACATAAGTATACACATTTTGTAGCATGCTGTATACCTAGTGATATAACAAGCACTTGAACACTCAATTATAACAGTTAAGGCGCTAAACTAATATTCATAAGTATAGAACATAATCAAGTAGAAACTTAGTGTTTTTAATGATACTGATAAAGCATGAAATCGCTTCACTTTATGTGGTTAGTAATATTTATCACGATGGGTGGTTCGTCAATACATCCTTTCAATTAATTTCTCATATTTCGAACATTAAAGTGGAAGCAAGTTCGGCGCATTATCACCGACTCGATAATCTAATTAACACTTACAAATCATCATCAGAGCTGCCAGAGCTGTAGTTTATCGGGAAACCCATGCCCTTCTTCCAGTCCTTATCCGTAGAGTTATCCATTTTGAAAAAATCACGGAAACTTGATTTTGTCAGACAGATACGCGGTATCCGCTTCACCAAAACATAGTCACTTTCCCACTACACAAAACAACCTTAATCACCCACAGTATTTGCACAACACTGCCTAGATACGAACTTTACAGATAATGTCATGTTTATACATTAATTTCATTAAAAGTTTACCGGTACTTCAATAAAATTATCTCTACAAAAACTGAGCAGTTGAGCACCCACGTCGCGCGGCTGACCGAATAATAATGTGTCAAGTTGGCATTTGGCAACTGTCAAGTCAAAATCAAATAGTGTCACTTTCAATTGTGTCAAATTCCAAAATTGTCAAGTGGCATGGTATGTCAAATTCGATTTTTTTTTAAACAATTGTGGCCATGCCACCGGCCTGGTTACAAGACCTTTAAGCCAAGTCTTAATTTGATCACTATCACTTTTTATTTTTCTCCATTAGAATGCAGATGTAACACATCCTAATGTATTTGGCAACAAATGTGTCGAGTCAGCCTTCTCGGCAAACTTCGCTGAGGTAGTCTTTACTACAATAAAATTCTCAGCTCCATTTTATCGAGATCGCGCCTGTTTCAATGATTCCAGATATTGTCCAGTTGCGTAGACACTTGAGACACAAAACTACACTAATTTTACATCATAATAACCACTAGGAATCAATAAGCGAATAATTAAAACAGCTACTGGACTTCACTCTAGAAAATCCCGCCAAAAACTCTCTTCGAGCTGTTCCTGCCACAGATGATATCGCGGGCTTTATCTCACGATCCGTAATAGCTACACAGCTGAAATTTTCACAGAATGTGTATTTCTGTTGCTACTAATTGTGTACTACGCATGTGGCTTTTTTATGGTTCTGAAATCATCTAATAACTTCTTCTGATCTGGGTGGAGCGGGAGGGTGTGTCAGACTCTTATTGACAATCTTGTACGATAGTACGGAACCCTTCATGCGCGAGTCCGACTCGCGCTTGGCTTGTTTTATTCTATTATTGTTCTGAATAGGTATAATAATCGATTAATACGTTGGTTTCCTAAAAAAAATTATTTAGTCCGTCAGTTAGATAATTAGAATACTAAAAAATATTGGACACTTTTTCTTTTGTCACAAAAAAAAAGAGGACGATACAGTGCGTTAAAATTTCGGGTGACGTTAGGCGGTTATCACACTGCCACGCATCACGCTGCATGTTGCGTGTCAACGCACCTACGCGCGTACTTTCGGGAGTGTTTTCTATACAAACGGAGATTCTTACAATCAGTTAGAGTACGTATTGACGCGCTACGCTGCGTGGTGCGTGGCAGTGTGTTAATCGCCTTACGGTGTGCGACACTTTTTACCACAAAGTGACGTGAACTACTCCTGAACTTTGATGCGTTTTATCTTTGTAATATTTAGGGTTCCGTACCCGAAGGGTCTAAATGGATCCTTATTGTTGTCACTCACGTCTCCGTCTGTCTGTCTGTCCGTCCATCGTCTGTCACAAAATTTTGTAACGAAGAATTTTTTAACTTCCCATTGACATAAGAACTTAATTTAGTGGTAATATTTATTAATACGCAACATAAACTTTACTAAAAAAATACCAATATTTGGTACGGAACTCTTTAATGTGCGAAATCCGACACGCACTTGGCTAGTTATTTATTGGTTTGATAGAGCCAAAATATGTGTCCAAAAATTTTTATTATGTAATCTAACTCTTAAAGAAACAGAATTATTATTTTCATACCCAGGAAACTGCGCTATTATCGTAAATTAAGAATAGAATAGAACAGAATACTTTTTATTATGTACACCTTTTAGATTATAGAACACATAAATGAAGAAAACTTTACATGGGGTGACACAATGGGCGGCCTTATCGCTAAAAGCGAGCTTTTCAAGACAACCTTTGGATGGTTTTTATAGAGAAAAAGGAAAGACAGTACTGCAGGTAGTCTTGGGTGTACTATTACACCCAAGACGGACCACCGTACTGGAACCGTAACGGACCAGGGTGTGTTAGGATGCGGTTCTATCTGTGGGTTCTACCAACCACTGCTTTAGAAGAGTTTTATCATTCGGAAACTTAAATCCCCGTTTTTTTTTCAAACATTACATGACTGTGCAACATTGCGACATACTCGAAGTAACATGTAATCGCACTTTTTAATCGACTTCGAAAAAGAAGGATGTTTTGTTTTTTTTTTATGTATGTACCAATTTCTCTGTCAGTTGTGGACCGATTTTCAAAATTCTTTTTTTTTCGAAAGAGTTTATACTCCCGTGGTGGTTCCACATAAAATTTATCGAAATTGCTTCAGTGTTTTTTGAAAAACTGAACAAAAACGAAAAATACTTAAAGATAGATGACGTATTGGTTTTCTCCAATTACGAGTATGTTCAAATTCCACGTTCCATGTTATTGCGGTTTTTATTTCTGGGGTATAACAACTAAAAAGTGAAAAATAAAAAACGTTTTTACAAAAAAAAAAAAAAAACAACCAACTTCCAAAAAAGAAAATACCTACACGAAAAATTAAAAAATAACTTTAATTTCGGCAGTCGGTGTCAAATAACGAAGAAATAAAATGCAAACACCGACTACCGAAATTAAAGTTATTTTTAATTTTTAGTGTAGGTATTTTCTTTTTTGGAAGTCGGTTGTTTCTTTTTGTAAATAAGTTCTTTTACAGTACTAGAAATATTTTTAATCCAAACTTTACTTCCATGCGCGTACCTACTAACAATTTTAAAAGCTACACTATTGGCACCAACTGGTGAGCACAAAAACGCGTATCTGTATCGTGTAACTCGGAAGTTTACTGTGTGTGATGAAATCACAACAGAACGTCACGCCAATATCTTTTCCTCGAAGGATTGAGCAGAGGTGTACCTGGACCTATCTACAGGTACACCAACATTTTTGTGACATGCTTTGAGCTGGATCATGCCAGTGGCTACGTTCTTATTCTATTAGTAGGAAAATGCAAATTAGCCTAATTGTGATTGTGAAATGTTGTGATTGTTTTGATAGTGATCGTGATTTTTTTGTGTTTTGTGCATATTTATGTGAATAAGGGCACATTGTGAGGCATATAATTATGATGAAGTTATTTAGAAAAATAGACGAAAAATTACCTAACAATTACTAATTACTTATTATATTTCTTCTTACTACAAATTGCTCATAAGAAAGTAGAAGGCGTTGTGAGTAAAATTAAAATTCGGGTAATAGAAGGTAGGAAAGCTGCGGAAATCATCCAATGACTTCGCCCGCTCTGGGTGGAGCGGGAGGGCGTGTCAGACTCGTACTGACTAAAATCCACCCTTGTTCCTTCCCTGGCTGACTGCCCAGGGGTGCGGTAACTCATTTTCAGAATTTATCCGCTACCCCTAGGCATAAAGGCACCGGCCACGATGGGCCCCGTCAGTCGTGGCTGACACTCATCTCTTTGAGGTGCGCGTGGTGCTGATCGGACGGCGAGCTACCCACTGCTCGCCGTCCGCAGGGCCGGGTAAGGTAGGAAAGCTGCGTTTATAATAAAGACAATAATATGACACCCGTAACATTCCCAGTAGTATAGGTAGGTGTAGATGTATAGAAGTTACAGGTTCCCATGTCATGTCATAGGGGGCGCCAGGCGTCATTACAAGACAGCTCCTAAAATTGCTGAGGAAAGGTCATGAGTTCCTATAAATTAGTTTTTATTTCGATATTTGGCATATTGACATTAAAACTGTCACCACTGACACTGTTTGGCAATTCTTCGGGCTATGTCGGTAAAATTGGTTCTCCTGCGGATATCTTCAGTAGCTTGCTCTAACAAACTGTCTTCATCATTCTGCCCTTGGCCTATGTTACTTGAAGTCTGCTTGTTTCCGACAGAGCTCTAAAATCTAACGAATAATTAAACATATTTAAATGATGAGTGAAACTACAATACTCTCTCCCCTAATCAGCAACGACCTAAACACAAACCACGGCTCATATCCGCTGTCTCAGACACGTGCTCAAAGCCACCGACACGTGTCGAACGCAGCACGTTTGTGACACAGTGCAGCTGCCAGTTATGTCACAGATAGACAAACTAATCTACCGACATAATGGGCCCGTGTACGGTGTAGATAATGAATATTATATCGGCCCACTCCTCTCTCACAGATGTGGCCTAACTATCTGAGCCCTAGCAGATGGAATATCAGGTATAGATAGTTTACAATATGACGGTTTTCTAAATCTAAATGACTGATTGTTGCATCGAGCGCAAAGTGAGTTATTAATGCACGAGTGTTATGTTGATCGGGCAACAACATAACACGTATGCGAGGGCACTAAATTAACACGAGTGCATTAATTACTCACTTTAGCAAGGTGCGTATAACCTACCTACCAAATATCCTGAGCAGCAGAAAAAAGGGTACTTATACAACATACTATGAAAGTTTTTGATTCAAATATTCAAGAGACAAAGTTGAATTTCGAATTTTACATCCAAATTTTATATTTATTTGAATTTGGAAAAGTTCACACAATTGAATTTCGAGTTTTACATTTATTTGAAAGATATTTTATAAGTTTATATTCATGGACGTATAAAAATATTATTGAAAGTTTGAAGTTGATCAGACATTCAGACCCAACAAACATGGGCACGCCGCAATTGCGGTGGTAAGGTCCATCTTTGAGGAGTGGCTGGAGAGGCGCCACGGCGTCCTCACCTTCCACCTGACGCAGGTCCTCACCACCGGACATGGAAGCTTCGGGAGGTTCCTGTGTAGGATAAGGCGGAGGGAAACGCCCGGGTGTCCTAGCAGTTCACCACTGTGAGGATCGCCCAGAAGACACGGTGGAAAACATACGGTGGGGTTGTGCCCCGCTTGGGCGGAGCCCCGCCGTGTCCTCGTGGAGGCGATCGGCGGCAGCGACATCTCGCGCCCGGTTCTGGTCCAGGTCATGGTACGGAGCGAGAGGGAATGGGAAGCAGTCTCCTCCTTCTGCGAAGCAGTAATACTCGCGAAGGAGGAGGCGGAACGGGTGAGGGAGGCTCAATAGAGTCGCCCTCACGCCCCCAGCAGCAGCCGCCGCAGGAGACGCCCCGGGCGTCGGATGTCGCGAGACAATCTCCGGCCATCGTAGACCCGGGCCTGCGGACGGCGAGTAGTGGGTAGCTCGCCGTCCGATCAGCACCAGGCCCGAGAGTCAACGACGCGTAGTGTTCCACGCGCGCCTCAAAGTGTTGTCAGCAATACATGACGGGGCTGTCATGGCCGATGCCTACCCAGGGGTCGTGGATAAATTCGAAACTGTCGGGTTACTGCGCCCCTGGGCACTCAGGGCAGGGAAGGAACAGGGGTGGGTTTTAGTCAGTAAGAGTCTGACACGCCCTCCCGCTCCAACCAGAGCGGTAGAAGTCATAGGATGATTTCCCACCCCAAAAAAAAAGAAGACCCAACAAACACGTTTTCCCATAGAAACTTTGCCACCCCATTTCACCCTCTTAGGGGAGGAATTTTCAAAAATCCTATCTCATCGGAAAAATTGATTCATCTGACTGAAGATATACAGTTTGTTAATTTCTTAGAAATGTTCTAAAGGAATGAATCATCATCAAACACAATCATGATCATTCATTTAATTTCGTAGGTTCAGGCTTTGATTATACAGGATGTAACGGAAAGGTGTGGTCATATTTTAAGAACTGCATCTGCCCATCGATATCAACAACTTTATTCAAGAAAAAGTGAGAAAATTCTCAAAAAAAAATTTACCCCCCATACAAATATTGATCAGCTGATGATCACTTTGTACGCAAAGTCCAATTTTTTTTTGGGATCTTTTTATTTTTTCTTAGACAAAGTTGTTCATTTAGATGGGCAGAACCGGTTCTTAAAATATGACCACACACAATATGATCAGCTGATGATAACTTTTTTTTTTGGAAATTCTCTATTTTTAACCGACGAAAAAAAAGGAGGAGGTTCTCAATTCGATATTTTCTTTTCTTAGAGAAAGTTGTTCATTTCCATGGGCAGAACATGTTCTTAAAATATGACCAGACCTTTCCGTTACAGCTTGTATATCTACTATACCTGGTACCTAATAGGAATGTGAAGTCGTGGAGGTCTAGGGACTGGGTTGAAAGGGCTAAAATAAGATAACAACGCCCGGACTTCAGGCCGGGACTCCACCAAAGCGGAGATGTGTGCGGTGTGCTGTGTGCTGTGCGAGAAGAGATGTTTTTCAGCTCGGGTACGAGGCGTTGAGTGCTCAGTACGCATTCTGACACGAAAAGTAGACGATGTCACTGTTATTACAAAAAAATATCTTGTTTTACTTGAAGAAGAAGAACTACGGTCTGAAGAAGCAGAATTGATAGATGAAGAATATAGAATTGGTAAATGGCCAGCCGGCGCGCGCGCGGGGCTCTGCGGGTTGCTGGCGGGCGAGAGGGGACATCGCTCACTGCACGCCGCTCACATCCACTCCACTCCGCTTCCATCGCGCCATACAAATATTACACATCTCCGCGCAGCGATCTTCACTGAAGCTGAGCGGAGAGGAGATGTGTCAATAACACAATTCTATTGGTTGTTTTAAAAACATCTCCTCTCCGCTCGTCTCGTCTCCGCTTTGGTGGAGTCCCGGCCATGGACGATTCCTGCACGTCTCCGCTCCGCTCCGCCCAGCTCCGCTTCAGTGGAAACGCACCCTAACTGTTTTATTTTTAACCGACTTCAAAAAAGAGGAGGTTCTCAATTCGTCTGTATGTTTTTTTTGTATGTTTGTTACGCGATATATCCGCCATTTGTGAATAGATTTTGATGATTCTTTTTTTGTATGATAGGGACTTCAGAGGTGGTCCTATATAAATTTTATCGAAATTGATGCAGTACTTTTTGAAAAAATCAACATAAAATTAAAAATATGTATACACAGATGACGTTTTGGTTGTCTCCAAATGTTCAAATTCCATGATAATGGTGTTATCCATTAGGGCATAACTTGAATATTTCACTTCTGGTGTACAACAACAAAAAAAAAAAATTAAAAACTAAAAAGTGAAAAATAAAAAACTTTTTTCAAAAAATACAACCAACTTCTAAAAATTGCTTTAATTTCAGAAGTCGGTGTCAAATAACGAAGAAACAAAAAAATATGTACACCGACTTCCGAAATTAAAGTTATTTTGTAATTTTTAGAAGTCGGTTGTATCATTTGAAAAAAGGTTTTTTAATACGAGCGAATTTAAAAGTAAGAAAACGTACTACGAAAACAATCAATAGGTTCTTCTAAACTTATTGCAAACTCGAATGACTCGACAAGTCCGTCCAGATTTTTTTTTTCAGACAGCCTACTGTAAAGTGTCAGCAAGCAACCCTCTTTACAGTACAAAAAAGATGTAGAAAATATGCTGATACTAACTTCTGCCAGTGGCGTCGCCCGCATGGTAAAAAGTAGCCTATGTTTTAATCCAGGTTATAATCTATCTGTGTGCAAAATTTCATTCAGATCCCTTCAGCCGTTTTTGAGTGATTGAAACTCAAACATACAAACTTTCGCTTTCATAATATTAGTAGGATTTGTACAACACAAAACACTTATTCATACCTTAGACTATGAAAGGTTATAGACGCAACATCATTGGACATTAAATGAAGCAGGTTCGTTAAAATGTGTGAGTGACCTCGATGAATATAACGATGACGTTTCGGCTTCTCATTTTATATGTGTGAGCTTATTTCGCGTGTACAGATACAAGCCGGCTTCTCATTCTGGTACTTCAGATTGCTGGCTTTTGACACTTTATCTATAACATTTCATAGTCTAAGATTCATACCAAGCTGAAGTATGAAAATGATTTGTTTGCCGGAAAATTGAAGACCCTGAACGACATTATACAGGCTGTAACGGAAAGGTGTTGTCATATTTTAAGAACTGCATCTGCCCATCGATATCAACAACTTTATTCAAGAAAAAGTGAGAAAATTCTCAAAAAAAAAATTTACCCCCCATACAAATATTGATCAGCTGATGATCACTTTGTACGCAAAGTCCAATTTTTTTTTGGGATCTTTTTATTTTTTCTTAGACAAAGTTGTGAATGATCATGATTGTGTTTGATGATGATTCATTCCTTTAGAACATTTCTAAGAAATTAACAAACTGTATATCTTCAGTCAGATGAATCAATTTTTCCGATGAGGTAGGATTTTTGAAAATTCCTCCCCTAAGAGGGTTAAAAAGGAAAGGTGTGGTCATATTTTAAGAACTGCATCTGCCCATCGATATCAACAACTTTATTCAAGAAAAAGTGAGAAAATTCTCAAAAAAAAATTTACCCCCCATACAAATATTGATCAGCTGATGATCACTTTGTACGCAAAGTCCAATTTTTTTTTGGGATCTTTTTATTTTTTCTTAGACAAAGTTGTTCATTTAGATGGGCAGAACCGGTTCTTAAAATATGACCACACCTTTCCTTTTTAACCCTCTTAGGGGAGGAATTTTCAAAAATCCTACCTCATCGGAAAAATTGATTCATCTGACTGAAGATATACAGTTTGTTAATTTCTTAGAAATGTTCTAAAGGAATGAATCATCATCAAACACAATCATGATCATTCACAACTTTGTCTAAGAAAAAATAAAAAGATCCCAAAAAAAAATTGGACTTTGCGTACAAAGTGATCATCAGCTGATCAATATTTGTATGGGGGGTAAATTTTTTTTTTGAGAATTTTCTCACTTTTTCTTGAATAAAGTTGTTGATATCGATGGGCAGATGCAGTTCTTAAAATATGACAACACCTTTCCGTTACAGCCTGTATAATGTCGTTCAGGGTCTTCAATTTTCCGGCAAACAAATCATTTTCATACTTCAGCTTGGTATGAATCTTAGACTATGAAATGTTATAGATAAAGTGTCAAAAGCCAGCAATCTGAAGTACCAGAATGAGAAGCCGGCTTGTATCTGTACACGCGAAATAAGCTCACACATATAAAATGAGAAGCCGAAACGTCATCGTTATATTCATCGAGGTCACTCACACATTTTAACGAACCTGCTTCATTTAATGTCCAATGATGTTGCGTCTATAACCTTTCATAGTCTAAGGTATGAATAAGTGTTTTGTGTTGTACAAATCCTACTAATATTATGAAAGCGAAAGTTTGTATGTTTGAGTTTCAATCACTCAAAAACGGCTGAAGGGATCTGAATGAAATTTTGCACACAGATAGATTATAACCTGGATTAAAACATAGGCTACTTTTTACCATGCGGGCGACGCCACTGGCAGAAGTTAGTATCAGCATATTTTCTACATCTTTTTTGTACTGTAAAGAGGGTTGCTTGCTGACACTTTACAGTAGGCTGTCTGAAAAAAAAAATCTGGACGGACTTGTCGAGTCATTCGAGTTTGCAATAAGTTTAGAAGAACCTATTGATTGTTTTCGTAGTACGTTTTCTTACTTTTAAATTCGCTCGTATTAAAAAACCTTTTTTCAAATGATACAACCGACTTCTAAAAATTACAAAATAACTTTAATTTCGGAAGTCGGTGTACATATTTTTTTGTTTCTTCGTTATTTGACACCGACTTCTGAAATTAAAGCAATTTTTAGAAGTTGGTTGTATTTTTTGAAAAAAGTTTTTTATTTTTCACTTTTTAGTTTTTAATTTTTTTTTTTTGTTGTTGTACACCAGAAGTGAAATATTCAAGTTATGCCCTAATGGATAACACCATTATCATGGAATTTGAACATTTGGAGACAACCAAAACGTCATCTGTGTATACATATTTTTAATTTTATGTTGATTTTTTCAAAAAGTACTGCATCAATTTCGATAAAATTTATATAGGACCACCTCTGAAGTCCCTATCATACAAAAAAAGAATCATCAAAATCTATTCACAAATGGCGGATATATCGCGTAACAAACATACAAAAAAAACATACAGACGAATTGAGAACCTCCTCTTTTTTGAAGTCGGTTAAAAATAAAACAGTTAGGGTGCGTTTCCACTGAAGCGGAGCTGGGCGGAGCGGAGCGGAGACGTGCAGGAATCGTCCATGGCCGGGACTCCACCAAAGCGGAGACGAGACGAGCGGAGAGGAGATGTTTTTAAAACAACCAATAGAATTGTGTTATTGACACATCTCCTCTCCGCTCAGCTTCAGTGAAGATCGCTGCGCGGAGATGTGTAATATTTGTATGGCGCGATGGAAGCGGAGTGGAGTGGATGTGAGCGGCGTGCAGTGAGCGATGTCCCCTCTCGCCCGCCAGCAACCCGCAGAGCCCCGCGCGCGCGCCGGCTGGCCATTTACCAATTCTATATTCTTCATCTATCAATTCTGCTTCTTCAGACCGTAGTTCTTCTTCTTCAAGTAAAACAAGATATTTTTTTGTAATAACAGTGACATCGTCTACTTTTCGTGTCAGAATGCGTACTGAGCACTCAACGCCTCGTACCCGAGCTGAAAAACATCTCTTCTCGCACAGCACACAGCACACCGCACACATCTCCGCTTTGGTGGAGTCCCGGCCTGAAGTCCGGGCGTTGTTATCTTATTTTAGCCCTTTCAACCCAGTCCCTAGACCTCCACGACTTCACATTCCTATTAGGTACCAGGTATAGTAGATATACAAGCTGTAACGGAAAGGTCTGGTCATATTTTAAGAACATGTTCTGCCCATGGAAATGAACAACTTTCTCTAAGAAAAGAAAATATCGAATTGAGAACCTCCTCCTTTTTTTTCGTCGGTTAAAAATAGAGAATTTCCAAAAAAAAAAGTTATCATCAGCTGATCAATATTTTTATGGGGGGTAAAAAAAAAATTGAAAATTTTCTCAGGCTTTCTTGAAGAAAGTTGTTCTTACCGATGGGCATATGACTATGACCACACATTTCCGTTGCACCCTGTGTTACCTACCTGCTTCTTTTCTATAGAAATTCTTTGAGTTTGTTTCGGTGTTTAGGAAACAACGGCCTCATCTAGCTAAAACTGACAAAATAAAAATGTTGACGTGTTAAAGTGTTGTTAAAACCTATTTACAAAAATAAAATCATTTATCATTATCATTTGTTATATTTATATGTTCCTTAATTAAAATGTATTATTAATATGAAGGAGTTTTGGATTAAGGAGGATGCTCCAGGGTAGCCCGCGAAATTCAAATTTTCTTACGTTTTTTGCAAAAAACAAAAAAAAAGGTCAGTGTCAGGTTGTATCTTGGTCAAAATTTGATTCGCGGCCGTAGCAAGTATGTATTTATAGAATTATAATCATTAAAAGCTTCAATACAACTCTCTCAGTTAGAATTGATTCCAAATGTAAGTATTTCATGAAGTCATGACATTTGGCATCAATTCTATCTGAGAGAGATGTATTGATGATTTTAATTCTATAAATACATACTTGCTACGCCCGCGAATCAAATTTTGACTTAGATACAACCTGACACGTGCCTGCAAATTCCAAAAAACGTAAGAAAATTCGAATTTCGCAGGTGTAATGTAGAGAAGGATGTATGCATGCAAATGAGTATGCGCCTGTCAGTACCGCGTTACTAGCGACACGTCTGTTTTACTCAAACACCTCAGTATACTGGGTATGAGTATAGACAGGCAACTTTACCTTTTTTAATAATACGAAGTGGATAAATGCAGCGCCATCTATTTTTTCTCTATATAAAGTATAGATTGGTAGACAAATCGCTGTATACAGTACTATAATTATGTCAAGTGGCGTTTATGGGAAGAATTCGAATAGAATAAAAACAACTACATAATTGTATGCACTTAAAAACTATATTTTAACTTTCAGTTACAATATCACGAAAATAACACAGGCCACATGTATCCGCTTTGGTCGCTCTTGTAGCCCGGCAGCCAGGACCAGTATTGTTTTGGCTGCGTCGTGGTGACCTTATCAGAAATGCCACAGTTTTCACAGTTCTTGTACAGCCTGAGCGACGACATGATTATTGGTAGGATTAAGATTAATTTCAGCAACGCCTGCAAGAAAAATAAAACAATATTTTAGCTTTGAGGAGATTGTTGTTTGGTCTAAACGGAACCCTATTGCTGTCACTCACGTGTCCGTCTGCCTGTCTGTCCATCTGTCCGTCTGTCCGTCGTCTTTGTTCACACAGGTTATACAGCTAAACGGTTGGAGCTACAGTCTTCAAATTATCGCAGTATCTTGTTGATCCAAATCCATACAAATAGTCAAAAATACATTTGTTACGGAACCCTAAATGTGCTAAGTCTGACATGCACTTGGCCGGGTTTTTTTTTATTTTATCAAATAACTTCTCGCGCTTGGCGTTCCACCAGCGCGGGAGAAGTTTAGGGTGTGCAGATTTAGAGGGCGTGTCAGACTCTTACTGACTATAACCCACCCGTCAGTTGCCTGTGCCGGGCAGGGTGACTCTTTCGAAAACTCCCTCGACACTGGCAAAGTAGTAACCGCCTTACGGGTTGATCTTCAAGGTTAAGCAACGCTTGCCGAGGACGATCCGAGGATGGGTGATACGTCTGCATTTAGAAGTCAGCAGTTATACCAAGGGGTATCGTGTTACCCATTTACTGTTCTGGAAGTCAGATGGATAGTCGCTACATATAAAACTGAGTACCAGACTCAGATGCATCCGGTTAGTCTAAAATCAGACTCCAGCATAGCTTAGAAAAGGCTAAAAGATTTATTTAAGTCGTTTTGCGGGCCAACGCCTAGAAAAATAGTAGAGGCACCATTATCATGACCGTAATTTAGTGTCATTGCGCATTCGCTATTATTTAAGAGTAGTGAACAACTCACGGTTAGCTTAAGAAAGGAAACGCAAAGTGATGTCAAATAACGAAGATATAAAATACAAACACCATCATCTTCCTGCCCTTATCCCATGTTACTTGGGGTCGGCGTAACACGTTTTTTTCTTCCATTCTGTCCTCTCAGCTGACAACTCCCTTTTCTTTCATATCACTCCTCACACAATCCATCCATCCTTTCTTTGGCCTCCCTCTCCCTCTCCATCCATCCACATTTATATTCATGACTCTTTTAGTTACATGTATTTCATCCCTCCTCTTTACATGACCATACCAAGATAAGCGGTTCCCTTTCAACTTTTCTGTGACTGGCGCCACTTTTAAACTACCTCTAATGTACTCATTTCTCACTTTATCCATTCTCGTTACTCCACACATCCATCTCAACATTCTCATCTCCGCCACATGTAATCTTTTTTCATCCGTCTTTTTCACAGGCCAACATTCTGACCCATACAGTACGACAGGTCTAATCACGGACTTATAGGTTTTCCCCTTTAACTTAAGGGGCATCCGTCGGTCGCAAGTTGTTCCAGTGACCTGTCACCATTTCATCCATCCTGAGTTGATCCTGTGCGTTACGTCTTGGTCTATATCGCCCCCCTGAACAAGCGACCCGAGGTATCGAAAGTCGGAGCAGATCGGTATAGGCGTTCCGTTGAGAGCTACAGGCATAGGACTGGAGAGACCGCCGAAATCACAGAACAGATATTCCGTTTTGGTTCTGCTCAATTTCAGGCCCACACCCTTTAGTCTTTGCCACCAAGCCTCCAATCTGCTCTGAATCTCTAAGCCGCTTTTGGCAACCAGCACAATGTCATCAGCAAACAGCATACACCAGGGAGCCTCTTCCTGGATGTCCGACGTCAGAGCGTCCATTATCATCAGGAAGAGGTAAGGGCTGAGAGCCGGCCCCTGGTGCAAACCGATCGCTACACTGAAACTGTCAGTAGTGCCCACTGCAGACCGGACTTGGGTACTGCATCTACTGTACATCGCTCGGATTAACTGCACATACTTCCCAGGCACACCTTTCTCCTTAAGGGCCCACCACAAAACCTCTCGAGGCACCCGGTCATATGCCTTTTCGAGGTCAATGAACACCATGTGCAAGTTTTTATGAACAGCTCTGTATTTTTCGCTACATATAAAACTTTTTTATATAAAATACAAACACCTACTTCCGAAATTAAAGTTATTTTTGAATTTTTAGTGTATTTTCTTTTTTGGAAGTCGGTTGTTTTTTTTGTAAAAAAAGTTTTTTTTTCTTAGTTCAGTCCCCACGGTCCTGTGCTAACCTCGTCATGGTTCTACCTACGATGGCAACAAATACAACAATGTCGTCTGCCTATCTGAGATTTACTTATACTACTACTGTACTAACATTATAAAGAGGTAAAGTTTGTTAGTTTGATTGTAGGAAGTAATCTCTAGAACTGCTGAACCGATCTTGAAAATTCTTTCACCAGTAGAAAGCTACATTATTCCTGAGTGACAAAGACTAAATTTGTGATTAAGGACGCTAGATGGCGCTACGTGCCTTTCAAATCATTTTGCTCCCGAGCGAAGCCGGTCCGGGTCGCTAGAACTAGATTTATATTTATTACCAATTTATACTTACAGTTTATACCACTCATAAAAGTTATAGCCATAGACGTAAATATATACGATTACGTACCTACATAAAATTAGGACAAGATAACGAAACCAGTAAAACGAAAAAAAAAAATGGATGAACAAAATAAAGAAAAATGAAAACATAATTAAAAACAAACAACAACAAATGAATGAGAATAACATCAAGAATTACATATACATACAGAGTGTAACGGAAAGGTGTGGTCATATTTTAAGAACCGCATCTGCCCATCTATATGAAGAACTTTCTTCAAGAAAACCAGAGGAAATTCTCAAAAAAAAAATTACCACCCTAAAAAAAATTGGACTTTCCTTAAAAAATTATCATCAGCTGATCAATTATTTGAATTAATTGATCAGCTGATGATAATTTTTTAAGGAAAGTCCAATTTTTTTTTCTAAGAGAAAGTTATTCATATCTATGGGCAGAACCAATCCATAAAATATGAACACACCTTTCCGTTACACCCTGTATATTAATAATCACATTAAATTATTACTTACTGAAACTTTAATATTTCTCATTATTATCACTTCCGTGACAAAGTATGAAGCACTAATATGTCCACTTCGGCCGAAATTCGATACTGGTTTGAACATACTTCTATATTACATGGTTCTTTTAAAGTGTTGTTTTGCTTACTTTTAAATGCAGGTGTTAGAAGGCTTTCTGTTAGGTACAGAAGTACAGAACTAAACGTTTTAGGAAACGTAACGTGAGATTACGAACACTACTATTACCCGTTTTAAATGAAATTAGTGACAACTTCACAAAAGTATTTTTTTTCTAAGGTTTTTGTGTTTTGTACGAAATTTTCCAAGTAGGTACATTTTATAAGTTGTGCGACTTTATTCTTAAACTAACCCAACTCACGATTTCCTTCCTTCATTGTAATTATACTACCAACACGATTTTTTTTGAAAATGAATCATTGAATCGAAAAACAGTTGCCACAATTTTTTTTTATTGTTTCATTTTCTTGGCGTGGTTAGTAAAAATACCCATGCCAAATTACAGCTTTCTAGTACTAACACTCTCATAGCTATGCCTCGGACGGATAGACGGACAGACCACTAAAAGGGTTCCCTGTCCTTGTTAGGACTACGCAACCCTAAGAATAGTTGACAAACATTCTAGTTTTATTAGTAAAATTATTACTTTATTCATTTGCCAATACTTCCGTAATATTACGTTTTCGAACTTGTAGCAATTACATAAACTGTCTACTATTATTATTATAATACAATCGAAATTCATAATCGTGTTCGTAACTTGTCAGACATTAAATATTTTGCATTTAATTAAAATATATGTCCCAATGAGGGGTAGGGGCCTCCCCAAGGCTAAATGTAAATGGTTTCGTACTTGACATCAAACTCCTGGTAGAAGTGAAGGGCTCGCACCAGTTTTGATTTGATAAACAATAATAAACCAAACCAGACTTTAAACTCTGAGGAAGTTAAAAAAATAATAAACTGTTTACGACATTTTTATTATTTATCTTATGTACAGGTATAAACTTAACTTAAAATATCATTACTTAAAATATAGTACAAATATATAAAAACGGATCTGAGCGTTAATGGTCACGATCTCTGATCCTAATCTTTTCTTTGAACTCTTGGCTGTCATGACGGTCATCGTCACCCTTCGCCATCTCGAGCCAGTCTCTCGCTTTATCCTTCTTAATCTTCTTCTGGTACACAACATAGCCATCTTTTGTCACATACGAAACCACAGGAGTGAGGACCTCTCGCTTCTTGCTGTTCTTCGATGATGACCGTACTTTGTTTCTGGAGCGGCGATAGTCAACACTCTCCGAACACGAGCCTTCGCTAGATGAAGACTCCGTATTGATACGTTTGCGTTTTGGCTTGCGACTCTTCCTCCGAGTTCTGTCAGCCTTTTTCGAGTGATGGGGCATTACAACCATTGGTAATCTGCCCCCGTTCATTGGAAATGCCATTGGCATCTGCACTGGGCCTGGAGACATTCCAGGTAGACGTGGAATATGCGGCATCATGACAGGTCCGTGAGGCATCTGCATAGCTTGCCCCCCATTGGGCATCTGCATCATTTGTACAGCATTAGGAGGCTGCATCATGGACCCACCGTTGGACATCGGCATTATAGGTGGCCCGTTTGGCATATGCATCATTTGCGCGGGTGGTTGGCCCTGTTGGAATGGGTAAGGGAAGGATGCTGGAGGAATAAACTGCGAAGTCGTGGTCGCTATCAGAAGTAAGGCCAACGATTGAGTCACGATGTGAAGAGTCATCTGGAAGTTATCAAACTAGGTTAAAGATTAATTACAAAAAAAACTTTTTACAAAAAATAGACTTTTTTTTTCACTTTTTAGTTGTGGTTCCTCATTAAGTAAAAAAAAAAAATATGTCGTGTAAACAATACATAGACAAATTATCACAGTAATTGCGAGTCATTTGCTGTTAGTTATTGAAGAGTTCCACTGTCTATCTCCGAAGATCTTCATCAGATCCTAATGTTTTATATACGAAAACCTTCCTTGAAAAAAAAAATGCATTTGATAACGAAAACCTCATCCAAATCAGATCAGTAGTTTTCGAGAAAATCGCGGACAAACATACGTACATATACGGGTCGAAAACAGAACCAACTTTTTTGAAGTCGGTTAAAAACCGACAACATCTTTTAAATCCAAAACTTCCTTTTTTTTGTGGGGTGGGAAATCATCCAATGACATCTCCCGCTCTGGGTGGAGCGGGAGGGCGTGTCAGACTCTTACTGACTAAAACCCACCCCTGTTCCTTCCTTGCCCGAGTGCCCAGGGGAGCGGTAACTCTGTTACGAATTTATCCGCTACCCCTAGGCATGCAGGCACCGGCCATGATGGGCTCCGTCAGTGGTGGCTGACAATTCTCTTTGAGGCGCGCGTGGAACACTACGCGCCGTCGACTCACGGGCCTGGTGCTGATCGGACGGCGAGCCATTACTCACCGTCCGCAGGCCCGGGTCTACGGTGGCAGGAGATCGTCTCGCGGCGCCGGAAGCCCCAGGTGTCTCCTGCGGCAGCTGCTGCTGATGGCGTGAGGGCGACTCTGTTGTTGAGCCTCCCTCACCCGTTTTGCCTCCTTCTTCGCGACCATTACTGATTTGCAGAAGGAGAAGAATGCTTCCCATTCCCTCTCGCTCTGTACCATGGCCTGGCGCGAGAGTTCGTTGCCGCCGATCGCCTCCACGAGAACAAGGCGGGGCTCCGCCCAAGCGGGGCAGATCTCTACCGTATGCTCCACCGTGTCCTCTGGGCGATACTCACAGTGGGATACCCGGGCATTTCCCTCCGCCTTATCCTACAATCCTACAAAGGAACCTCCCGAAGTCCCAACTATCTTGGATTCGGCTTCCAATCTAACCGGATGCAGCTGTATACCAGTATTTTACATGGAGCGACTGCCTATCTGACCTCCACAACCCAGTTACTGTCGATCGTATTACTGGGTAATACGATACCCCTTGGTAAGACTGAATGTCAGACTTTCGGGCTTCTGACGACCCGTAACGACTATCAAAAATCCACGATTGACAGCCGGGACCAACTGCTTAACGTGCTTTCCGAAACACGGAGGGGTCTCGGTATGTAAAGATGGTCACCCATCCATGGACCAAACCCGGCAAGCGTATCTTAACCTGATGGATCGACCCGAGCGGCTGTTATTACTTTAACAACGAGTTTGAACTAGTACCTACTTTATATTAAAGCAGTAACAGGCTGCAGACCTGGAGGTAGATTGCAAGAAAAATCGTAATTTTTGGCTATAAATAGTACAGATTCCATATTACGGCACAATGCTTTTCTGAGAAACTAAACAACATTACATAAATAGTTGCATAGGTATACAAATTGCTACACCCTTTCTGATTCGAGTTCAATAGGTAGGTACTAAGACAAAATCAAATAATACGCAACGGACAGTTCGAAAAACAGTAATGGATACTGTCAAAATGTATCTTTTGTGAGATCGTCAGAAGAGGTAGCCCAGGGAGAGTGGGGTAATTGCGGACATTTATGGTGAAACCTCCGGGGTAGCCCGCGAAATTTAAATTTTCTTACGTTTTTTGCAATTTGCTGGTTGTATGTCGGTCAAAATATGATTCACGGCCGTAGCAAGTATGTATTTACAGAACTGTAGTCATTAAAATCATCAATACAACTCTCTTAGTTAGAATTCATACCAAATATCATGATTTCATGAAATACTTACATTTGACATTAATTCTAACTGAAAGAGTTGTATTGATGATATTAATGATTATAATTTTATAAAAACATACTTGCTACGGCCGCGAATCAAATTTTGACCAAGATATAACCTGACAGTGACCTGCAAATTGCAAATAACGTAAGAAAATTAGAATGTCGCCGGCTACCCTGGCGCTTCCACCTTAAGGAAAATTTTAAATTATGATATGCTCATGGCTTGAAGTCAAATTCTAATTAATTACTTACATAGTGCCATTAATTATTTGGCTATTATATGTATTAATAAAAGATTTTCTTTCAATAGCTTATCATATTGTCATAAACTTTCAAAAACTAAAATAGCAGGCGTGGGGTAATTACGAATTTGGATGGCTAATTACGAACATACTAGATTAACTAATTAAAGCTGCGCAGCTTTGGTGAGTATGTATTTATAACTTAACTAGGTATCTCAAATACATCCAAAATATTAAACAAATTATAATTTGAAATTCGTTTTATGTCTATTGTGGTGTCCGTAATTACTCCTTATTGATTTGAATGGAAAATGTTCGATTTGCTATTACCCTTTAATCTCATAAACAACACCATTTAGGAAAACATCAACCTCAATGATACCATTTCCAAATCAATTAGCCCATTTTGTCGAGGGATCTAATGTTTATAAAAAATCACTACAGATCCGATATTTTTCATTAAAATAGTAGCAGTAACAGACTGATGCTATAATTAATTTCTCGTATACACATTCTAACGATTTTTAAAATAATTTTAAGGTACCTAGTTACCCTAAAACTTTATCGTCCGTAATTAGCCGCTTTCCGTGTTTACCCCACTCTCCCCCACAGGAGTTAAATGTTTATGTAGTAGATATGCATTCAGCTGTAGCCAATCAAGTTGAACTGTTATCAGAACTGTGCTCTCCGTTGTCATTACATAACATAATTATCAACGCAAGATTATTCATTGTTTCAAGTTAAGGTATTATCGCAGATCCAGATCTTTCTAAAAAGAAAAAGTAAACCGAAACTGGAGATTGAATAATCCTGTTTTCTGTTAAAGAGTTGTAAATCAATGGCAGTGCATAAGAGGTATTGTGACGGCATTACGCGCATATCAGCTTTTTGTGCAATAGGTTCTCGGTTTCCATTGTTTTTATGGTAACACCTGCTCGCTACAGGTTTACAAAAGGCTCTACTCAGCTGGTAGGGATCCATTGGAGCCCATGAACTTGGCTCCGACGGTTACAACTGATGGACAAAAGTAAGTTATTCGAGTTATGAAAAACTTTCTGAGGCAGTTACTACAAAAAATCTTTGAAATCATACGGCATTCAATGAGTATTTTGTTTTTATAGATAAAAATGAAGATAATATTGCATCGCTGGTTGCTACTTCTTAGTCTATCGATTGCGTTGGCAAACGATTATCCGGACCTGCCATTATGTCCCACCAACCTTCAGTTTTTTCCACAAAAACTTCCGATGCACTGCAGGATGCCAAGAAGTGCAGACCCCGGTTCGTATCCAGATCTGCCACAGTTTCCAACCTTACCCCCACTGCCTGAATCATACTTCCAAAGCCCATCTCCAGATAAGCTGCCACCTCCAATCCCGATTCCCATTCCACCGTTTCCTGGAATGCCTCCCGGCATGCCAATGCCTGGCCAAATGGGAGGTCCAATGCCTGGAATGCCAGGAGCCATGCCCATGCCAATGCCGATGCCAATGGTGGGTGGACCTCCACACAAACTTCCAGTCATTGTAATGCCTTTTTACTCTCAAGACCACTCATTTAAAAAGCCACAAATAACAAAGCCTCCTCACAAACATCATGACAGGAAGGAAAAGAAGAAAAAACCGCATAAAAAGAAGAAAAAACATCATGAATCTGAGATCGAATCGATTTCCTACGAGGATGCTTCTGGATCCGACGACGACGATGCGAACAGCTCTAGTGAGCACGGCTTCTGGAAAGGGCGCAGGAAAGCACGGAGGAGGGTGTCCAGGAGATTTAATAGACATGAACACAGAACGAGAAAGACGGAATCAAAAAATAAGCAGAAAAATTTACTAACTCCCATTCTCCAGTACGTTACAAAGGATGGGTATGTAATTTTTGAGAGAAAAATATCTAAAAATGAAGCAAACGGCTGGTTAAAACCACAATCTGAAAACACTGAAATTGAAGAAAAAATACAGGAAAAGAAACCGGAAGAAAAACCTCAAGAAGATTTGTTATTTAATACAAAAAGTGCTGAAGAATTTTTTAAGTTAGATGAAGAAGAAAAACGCAGAAATTCGATGGAACTAGAAAAGGCAGCAGCGACGCAAGAACCAACGAAAAAAGCAAAAAAGCAACATCTTCCAATAAGATTTAATCCTTTAGTAAACAAGATCAATGAACATTAATCTTATCGTTAACGTTACAATATTGATTTTATATTTTTATATGTGTTTCCTGCACACACCTATACTATACGTATTTAAGTTATAGATTTGAAAAATTAAAAATAAACGTCCCATTATTTTTGTGTTTTTTATGTTTTTTCTTCATTGATACAAAAAAAAACTCTTTAAAACAGCGACTACCCGAAAGTAAAAAATCTAGATGAGAAACCCAATTATCTGTTTCTGAACAATGGAAAAATAAACTACATATCCTGAGGTTCTTAGAAGTCATGCTACTGACTATGAAAGTGCTCTTTTCGTAGCTAAACTTTCTTTCATCATCATCATTTCAGCCGAAAGACGTCCGCTGCTAGACATAGGCCTCCCCCAAGTGTCGCCACAACGACCGGTCCTGTGCGTCTCGCATCCATCGGGTACTCGCGACTCTCACCAAGTCATCGGTCCACCTTGTTGGAGGCCTTCCAACGCTGCGTCTTCCGGTACGCGGTCGCCACTCCAGAACTTTTCGGCCCCATCGACCGTATGTTCTGCGAGCAATGTGGCTGCCCACTGCCATTTCAGTTTGGCGATTCTTCGGGCTATGTCGGTAACCTTGGTTCTCTTGCGGATTTCATCATTCCTGATTCGATCACGCATGGAAACTCCGAGCATAGCCCTCCCCATTGCCCTTTGGGTGATTTTAAGCCTTCTGAAGAGGCCCTTTGTGAGCTAATTTTTGGGATGCTTTCAATACCTCCTTTAGGCAGACAACGTAGCTATGATGACTGGTTTATGATTTTGTTACGAGGGGAGCTATAGTTCGTTTGTGTCAGTTCAGTACGAGAGAGAAGCCATATGCTGATATCCTAGTACGAGAATCCTACTAATATCATAAATGCTAAAGTTTATATGTTTGTAAGTTTGTGTTTGATAGATTAAACATAGGCTACTTTTTACCATGTGGGCGAAGCCGGCTGTCAGATAAGCTAGTAATATTTATAAATGCGAACGTTTGGGCTGATGGATGGATGGATGTTTGGGTGGATGGATGGATGGATGGATGTTTGGGTGGATGGATGGATGTTTGTTACTCAGTTACGCCAGAACGGCTGAACGGATATGTATGAAATTTGGCACAAAGATAGATTAGATTATAGTCTGTTGTAGACTTATAGCACATTCCTAGGACACTTTTCATCCCAGGAGCATGTTCCTTTGGGATAATTTTCTGGCAGAAGCTAGTTAATTACACACATATATATTTAAATAAATATATCTATATATAGTATACAGACTAGCTTAGATAAATAATAATATTTATTTATTATATTCTTTATTGTACACCATGATAAATTAAATAAAGAAACTTAAAACTAAACAAATACAATGGGCGGCCTTATCGCAATCCGCGATCTCTTCCAGGCAACCTAGAATGATGACAACAGACATCACAGAACAAAACAACAGAAAATGGTATCCTAGTATTTTGTGAATCTATACCGCTTAAGATTAACCCTTAAGAGTAGGGGAAGGCCAAAGAAACGATGGTTGGACTGTGTGAAAGAGGATATGGGTAAAAAAGGGGTGACTACAGAGATGACGACTTATAGAGGAGTATGGAAGAAAAAGACATGTTGCGCCGACCCCAAATAAATTGGGATAAGGGCAGGAGAATGAATGATGATACCGCTTAAGATTCTAGCCCCAAAAATACTGATTCACGACTCTGGTCTCCTGGTAATTTTAGAATCTATACCTCTCATGATTCCAACCCCAAAATCACTTCTTCATAATTCTGGTCTCCTGGTAATTTATGAATCTCTACCGCTCATAATCCCAGCCTTTTGGTAACATATTTTGTAATTCTTTTATGTCTTGGTTGTTCGTGAATCTGTACTGCTCGGAAAACTTATTCATGATTCTGTTCTCCTGGTAATTTGTGAATCTGTACCTCTCATAATACCAGCCACAGAATATATTTTGTGATTCTGATCTCCTAGTAGGTCGTAGGAATCTATACCGCTTAGGATTTAAGCCCCAAAAATACTGGTTCATGACTATGGATTCCTGGTAGTTTTGGAATCTACACCTATCATGATTCCAGTTCCGGAACTACTTTTTCGTGAATCCTGATCTTTTCGTAGTTTTGTGAGTCTTTATCGCTCATAATTTCAGTCCTTGAAATACTTTTCATGTTTCTGGTCTCCTGGTAATTTGTGAATCTCTACATCTCATAATACCTGCCTCGGAATATACTTTGTGATTCTGATTTACTGATAGCTTGTGAATCTATACCGCTCAGGATTTAAGCCCCGGCAATACTTCTTCTTGATTCTTTTCTCCTGGTGGTTTGCGAAGCTATACCGCTAGAGTTGTAGCCCCGAAAATACCTCTTCATGATTCTGGTCCCCTGGTACTTTGCGAGACTTTACCGCTCATGATTCCAACCCCGGCAATACTTTTCATGTTTCTGGTCTCCTGGTACTTTGTGAGCGTAAACCACTCGTTCAGCCTGACTTTGGATTTCTACTTCCACCTCAGCCTTCGCTAAGTCTTGTCATTCACCGGGATAAAAAGTAGCCTATGTGTTAACCCAGGCTATGACCTACCTGTGTGCGAAATTTCATTCAAATCCCTTCAGCCGTTTTTGCGATACCTTCAGCCAAACATACAAACATACAAACAAACAAACATAAAACATACAAACATACAAACAAACAAACATACAAACTTTCGCATTTATAATAATATTAGTAGGATTAACTTTTTCACCACCTTTTACTTCCAATTTACCTTTGGCTTCATCCGCGTGCAGGTCTGAAATTTCTCTTCTTCATGATTCTGTTTTCCTGGTAGTTTAAGGATCTATACCGCTCAGGATTCCAGTCCCGAAAATACTTATTCAAGATGCTTTTTTTTTGGGTTTTTTTTTTTGTGATTCTGATCTCCTGGTAGTGAGTGAATCTATACCGCTCGGAAATTTTACTTCTTCACATTTCTGGTCTCCTGGTAATTTGTAAATCTCTATCTCTCCCAATACCAGCTTCGGAATATGTTCTGTACTTCTGATCTCCTGGTAGGTTATGAAACTATACCGCTCAGGATGCCAGCCCCCTCCCTGGTAGTTTGAGAATCTATTCCACTCAGGATTTCAGCCCCGGAACACTCTTTGTGTTTCTGGTATCCTAGTATTTTGTGAATCTATACCGCTTAAGATTCTAGCCCCAAAAATACTGATTCACGACTCTGGTCTCCTGGTAATTTTAGAATCTATACCTCTCATGATTCCAACCCCAAAATCACTTCTTCATAATTCTGGTCTCCTGGTAATTTATGAATCTCTACCGCTCATAATCCCAGCCTTTTGGTAACATATTTTGTAATTCTTTTATGTCTTGGTTGTTCGTGAATCTGTACTGCTCGGAAAACTTATTCATGATTCTGTTCTCCTGGTAATTTGTGAATCTGTACCTCTCATAATACCAGCCACAGAATATATTTTGTGATTCTGATCTCCTAGTAGGTCGTAGGAATCTATACCGCTTAGGATTTAAGCCCCAAAAATACTGGTTCATGACTATGGATTCCTGGTAGTTTTGGAATCTACACCTATCATGATTCCAGTTCCGGAACTACTTTTTCGTGAATCCTGATCTTTTCGTAGTTTTGTGAGTCTTTATCGCTCATAATTTCAGTCCTTGAAATACTTTTCATGTTTCTGGTCTCCTGGTAATTTGTGAATCTCTACATCTCATAATACCTGCCTCGGAATATACTTTGTGATTCTGATTTACTGATAGCTTGTGAATCTATACCGCTCAGGATTTAAGCCCCGGCAATACTTCTTCTTGATTCTTTTCTCCTGGTGGTTTGCGAAGCTATACCGCTAGAGTTGTAGCCCCGAAAATACCTCTTCATGATTCTGGTCCCCTGGTACTTTGCGAGACTTTACCGCTCATGATTCCAACCCCGGCAATACTTTTCATGTTTCTGGTCTCCTGGTACTTTGTGAGCGTAAACCACTCGTTCAGCCTGACTTTGGATTTCTACTTCCACCTCAGCCTTCGCTAAGTCTTGTCATTCACCGGGATAAAAAGTAGCCTATGTGTTAACCCAGGCTATGACCTACCTGTGTGCGAAATTTCATTCAAATCCCTTCAGCCGTATTTGCGAGACCTTCAGCCAAACATACAAACATACAAACATACAAACATACAAACAAACAAACATACAAACTTTCGCATTTATAATATTAGTAGGATAGTAGGATGTTATTATGAGTTTTGTATATTGATCTAGTCTAACATCATGGGCTTCTTCTTGTCATCTAAATCTGATACAATTCATAACTTACAACGTCTGTGATGCATCACATAGAATAATCGATTCCATTTGTAGATTATTCTATAGTTGTGAATGGCTCGAGGGCAGAAAAAAAAAAAAATATAGAATAAACTAAAAACATGCTTTATTTTTTATTATATAATTATTAGTATTCTTTTCAGCAAATCCTTTCATTTGATATCCATGTCATGAAAATGCATAAAAATAACTAGTCCGCCATCTTTGGGAGTCCGCCATATTTGATTTAGAATGACGTCACTTAGCTAACCATGCATTGTCATCGGTTCTTGATAAGTGTGCAAAGTTTCAATTCAATCCGACGTTTTGAAGTAGGTGACAATCACGTTCAAATATTCCGTTACCTATATACTCGTACATACATAGCTAATAAAAGCATGTTAAAAAAATACAACTTCTAACATTTTCCTCCAACTAGTACTAGATTAGAAGCATCTAATTAGGTTTGACGTACACAACATGGCGGACATCCCACCTACACGCACAAAATATTTTGGGAACACATTCATTGTACGTACAGCTGAGGAGTGGAATTCCCTGCCGGAGTCTATGTTTCCTGATAGCTACAACCTGGGGGTATTTAAGACAAGAATGAATAGGTTACTTCTAGGCAAGCGTGCTCCATCATCTACCACATCATCGCTTACCATCCGGTGAGATGGCGGTCAAGCGCAAGCCTATCAATGTAAAAAAAAAAACAAACATACAATCCGAATCTATTATACATTTAGGGGTCGCGGATTCCGCAGGGGGCGCTCCACGGTGGACGCCATCATGCGCGTGCGAGTCCTCAAGATGGGGGATGCAGTGGCCCGGGGTAGTGTCTCTGGACATTGCCAATGCCTTCAACACCCTGCCCTGGAGTTGCATAGTGGAGGCACTCTAGTGGTGCCACCCTACTTCCGTCGCGTGGTCGAGGCCTATCTGACGGACAGGGCGGTCATCTACTCCGGTTATCAGGGAGAGTAGAACCAGCGAGAGATGTCGTGCGGTGTTCCACAGGGATCGGTCCTGGGGCCGCCTTTGTGGAACATCGGTTACGACTGGGTGCTGCGCGCCGACCTCCCTAGCGGCGCGCCAGGACCAGCGTGTCGTCGCGGCGCGTTCATTGAGGCAGCGATCAACGCGCCAGATGAACGCGTCCCAGAGGGTAATGGCGATCCGCATCATCCGGGGATACCGCACGGTCTCCCGTGAGGCTGCGAGCCTCCTTGCCGGACTGTCACCGTGGGATCTGGAGGCAAAAATCCTCGCGCACCTCTATGAGTGGCGCGAGGAGGCAAAACGCCGGGGCAAAACTCCGCTGTCGCGACTCATGGCGTCATGGAGAGAGCGACTGTCGTAACCCAGCGCTGGGCACGCCACCATTGCGGCGGTAGACTCTTTGAGGAGTGGCTGAAGAGGCGGCACGGCATCCTCACCTTCCGCCTGACGCAGGTCCTCACCAGACACAGAAGTTTCAGGAGGTTCCTGTGTAGGATAAGGCGGAGGGAAACGCCCGGGTGTCCCCACTGTGAGGATCGCCCAGAGTACACGTTGGAGCATACGGTGGAGGTCTGCCCCGCTTGGGCGGAACACCGCCGTATCCTCGTGGATGCGATAGGTGGCAGCGACCTCTCGCGCCCTGCCCTGGTCCAGGCCATGGTACGGAGCGAGAGGGAATGGGAACCAGTCTCAAGGAAAGGAGGAGGCGGAACGGGTGAGGGAGACTCTACGGAGTGGCCGTCACGCCCCTAGCCGCAGCTGCCGCAGGAGACACCCTGGGCATCGGAGGTCACAGGACGAACTCCGGCCACCATAGACGCGGGCTTGCGGAGGGCGAATAATGGGTAGCTCGCCGTCCGATCAGCACCAGGCCCGAGAGTCGACGGCGCGTTGTGTTCCACGCGCGCTTCAAAGAGATGTCAGCTACCACTGACGTGGCCCATCATGGCCGATGCCTGCATGCCAAGGGGTCGCGGATAAATTTGTAACAGAGTTACCACGCCCCTGGGCACTCAGGCAAGGAAGGAACAGCGGTGGGTTTTAGTCAGTAAAAGACTGACACGCCCCACCGCGGCGAGCGGTAGAAGTCATTGGATAATTTACCACTCCATTTCTGTAAATGTTTCTGCTGCATCGTAAGTAACCACGTAACAACCATGTTTGACAGTGAGCAATGAGAGGTTGTAGTAGTCAGACGAATATCAACCACAATTGGATTCGGTATTTACTATGCTTATAATATTCCCAAAATGTTAAGGCTGTATCTGGCCACCCTACATACAAATGATCACTTTTCACTGACAGTTTTTATTGAACTGTTTCATCATTTCAGTTCCCAAAGTGATACTAGAAGAATAGTCGAAATCTATTAACTAGCCCAAAAAAATAGTTTTAAAATATAAAATTGAATTAATATGCCATTAGGACAATTTTTATTTAGGGTACGATACGATAACGATCACAGTAAGTTTTAACTGTTCGTGTTAAGTGAAAACTGATCATTATGTAGCCGCCATTACGAATTAAATTCTTTTTAGCAAGAAAAGAAAGCGGCAGAGCTCTTTCAGACGTTTTTGACATGAAATATATAATTATATAGAATACTAGCAGTGCTCGCGGTTTCACCCGCGTTTATGGTTACTATGTCGTAGCGTAATGTTATAAAGTCTATAACTTTCCTCAATAAGTAGGCTATACATTGCAAAATGGTACCTCGCAGAGCTACGGGCGGCGGCCGGCCAGCGCAAGCGCAGCTCCTCATTCCTTTTTTTTTGTGGGGTGGGAAATCATTCAATGACATCTCCCGCTCTAGGGTGGAGCGGAAGGGTAGCACACTACGCTGACGCCAATGGGGAGGTCGCAGCGCAACACCCAGTCGTATTCGATGTTCCACAAAGGCGACCCCAGGACCGATCCCTGTGGAACACCGCACGACATCATCATCGTCATGTTTACCGTAAATAAACGTATTTTCTTTCTTTCTTTCTTTCTTTCTTTCTTTCTTTCTTTCTTTCTTTCTTCTT
Source organism: Polia nebulosa (assembly GCA_951329385.1). Classification (NCBI taxonomy): domain Eukaryota; kingdom Metazoa; phylum Arthropoda; class Insecta; order Lepidoptera; family Noctuidae; genus Polia; species Polia nebulosa. Next base: position 31,419,043 of record OX589603.1, on the reverse strand, counting down.
TCACGTCTCTCGCTGGTTCCATTCTCCCTGATGACCGGGGTAGATGATGGCTCTGTCCGTCAAATACGCCTCGACTACGCGACGGAGGTAGGGCGGCACCCGGTGATACCGGAGTGCCTCCACTATGCAACTCCCGGGCAGGGTGTTGAAGGCATTGGCGATGTCCAGAGACACCGCCAAGACGACCCTACCCCGGGCCACTGCATCCCCCGTCGTGAGAGCTCGTACGCGCATGATGGCGTCCACCGTGGAGGGCCCCCTGCGGAAGCCATACTGGCTCTCCGCCAGATCCGGCCCCACCCGCACCATCTGCCCGACGAGGCGGTCTGCAATTACTCTTTCAAAGAGCTTGCCCACCTCGTCGAGCAGCACAATGGGCCGGTAAGCGGACGGAGAGTCCGCAGGGCGCCCCACCTTCTTGATCAGGACCAGCTTCCCCGTCTTCCACTGACGTGGAAACTGGCCCCTCTCCAAGCATGCGCTTAGAAGCCCTCTGAGTCGAGGCCCGAGAACCTCTTGCAAGGCCAGGACCTAAGCTTTCCCATGAAAGCCATCGGGTCCTGGGGCGGTGCTTTTGGCGTTCAGCCTACGCACCGCCGCTCTCAGCTCTACCTCGGTCACGCGTCGTCGTCGTCGTCTTGGTCAGCGTCAGGTACCGCAGGAGGCGGAGCCATAGGCGGAGGGGTATGTTCCCCTCGCGAGGGGAACAGAGCGCTCATCACGCCCTCCACGAGCTGCGGCCGGAGACTCTGCGTCAGTGGGGGGGGCCCATGGGCGGAGTTTCTCCCGCACCGCTTGGTACGGGTGCCCCGACGGATCTCTGTTCAGAGTCTCCAGCGACTCCTCTCGGGCCGATCTCTTGGCCCGCAAGATCTCCGCTCGGAGGCCGGTCCTCGCAGCTCTGTACCCCTCGTATAGCTCCGCCTCGACGGCTTCCGTTTCCGGCGTGCGGTTACGGAGCCGTCTGCGGTACCTGGTGTACCGGCGTCGCGCGGCAATATGGCGTAAAGCCGTAAGCGCCGCCGACCACCAGTACACCTGGCGCCGAGCACAAGGCCGGTCCCGGGGCATTGTCACGTCACAAATCTCGGACATGGCCTCCTGGAACCACTCTGCCTCGTCGTTTATGTCGGCAGGCCTGTCCGGTGATGTCACCCAGGCCTGCACGATCGAGGCTTCTAAGAGTAGCTCCCGGTCCAGCTGCTTCAGCGACCAACACGGACCACTCGGGGTCTGTCGGACCGGCATGCTCGAGGTCTGGGCGGAGACGTCAAACCGGATATACCGATGATCGGAATACGTCTCCACCTCCTCCATGACGTGCCAGTCAACTACACGTGATAACAGGGCGGGGCTGGCGAATGGCTTTTTTCCCCCCCGCGCTGACGTCGTATCGAACGGTCGTGTCTTTGTAAGCTCCGCATAAAAATAATATAAAAAAGTGTTTTTAGCAATATTTCTCCCATAATCATTGCTACGTAGTGAAGTAAAAAGAAACTCCTTTGAACTGTCGCAAAGTTACGCGCATAAAAACAGTGCAAGTGAACATTAATATTGCATATCATAATTCAAGGTGATCTTATGTGAGTGACAATTTTTATTCGTGAGACTGTAATACCCACTAATTTAAAATTATCATCAACGTTTCTACAACAAAAAAACGAAGTTCTACATAGTAGTTGATAATTCCGCAACTTTAGGCAGCACCGAGATAGCGTCTGTTCCAACAGGTCAGACTGCAGCGCAAGGAGTCTCGAGTTCGATTCCGCACTCCGAATACTTCTTTTTGTCTTTTTGGATATTCTTTTATTTTTCCTAATCATTATGTCTATTCAACGCTCGCCCCCAAGCTCAACATTACCAGTAAAATCAGCAACATCGATGCATTATGGGTCGGATTCTGCAATCAATAAAACATCGTGCGAAGTAACAAAACGATACAAGCGTACATTCAATGAGTTCTGTGATCATTCCACTCCGTCTGATGATGTCATTAAATCGATGTTCTCTGAGCTCAAAGAGCAAATTGAACTGAAATTCGAATCCTTAAGTAGCTCAATAAATACCCTTTCTAATAAAAACGATGACATGCATAAATCAGTTCAATTTATGTCTGACAAATATGACGAGCTAATGTCCAAAATCAATAGTCTGGTGCAAGAAAACACCGATTACAAAGCACGCATTAAGACTTTGGAAAATAAAGTGGAATATTTTGAAAATAATATGAGCTCTACTACTGTGGAAATTCGAAATATCCCCAAACAAGGCAGCGCAAATAAAAATGATATGATCAACATTATAAGGGATATAGGAACAGCTGTTGGATTGGAAACTCCTATTCAAGACCTGGAAATTAGAGACATTTACCGATCGAAGTCTGAGGCAATTGTTGTTGACTTTACTTCTGTAACCAGAAAGGAATCAATAGTATTTGCGACTAAAAAGTTTAATAAAGCCAAGCGCGAAGCAAAGGAGCCTCAACTAAACACGGCCTGTCTAAAAATCCTGGGACCAGCCAAGCCAGTCTTTATCTCCGAGTACTTAACCACTTAAGCGCAACGTTTGTACTACATGACAAGGGGATATGTTAAAAATAAAAGACTCGCAGCTACTTGGACATAATACGGCAAGGTTTATGTGAAGAAGGAGGAGGGCCAGGCTCCTATACGAGTTCAGGAAGAAGCTGAAATTCTCAAAATTATAATGTGACTATCTTTAGTATTTATAATTTTCTTGTGCTTAATCCATAATACAAACTTATTAATTGTGTTCTGTAGAATTATTATAAACTCAATTGTTAGTGTTTGCAAATTTAAAACTTCACACTATAAATATACATATCCATCTTGTATCGCAGCTGCAGTAGTGCTAGCTCTAAGATTGTTTAATTGTAATTCCGTTGTAATAAACAACGAATTCGTATTCAAAGCTGGGTTCAAGGAATTACTCTCTAAAAAAGTACTTGTATGCATGGTAATTCTCATATTCAATTTATTTCACTCTGGACATACACTCACCAAACATTTACATATTTCAATCACAACTGCTTCATCTACACTTACATGCGAGTATTATAACACTATTTACAATCACCATTACCGATTCACTTTGATCTGTTGTACACAGTACGATGTGTCTTTCGTGCATTTTGTATCCCTTAAGTCAGCCTTAATGATAATTTATTTTAAAATTCGATAACATTGGTCTTGAATCTATTCATCACAGTCTCGATTCCTTAGTGGTGGCCAATTCCATGACATGCAAGGTTGAAGATATAAAATCCATGATACCAATACCTAACAATAAACTAAAAATTCTGACTCAAAACATAAGAAGCATAAAATGTAACATGCCTAGTTTTAATACATTATTGACTCGCTCGGACGTTGATTGGGATATAATTATTCTAACGGAGTGTTGGCTTAAGTGTACCCAATTTATACCTGAGCTGGAGGGTTATACTTGTTCCTCTACGACTTTCCATAAAACTCAAAATGAAGGTGTTGTCATCTACCATAAAAAACAATTATAAAATTCTAACTGAGGAACCACCCATCATTGATGCTAATTGTCTTATGTTAAGACTGAGCTCTGACACATGCATCATCGGAATTTACCGCCCTCCAGGTCAGCGTAACATAAGCGGGTTCTGTACTACATTGGATGAGCTGCTAAGAAAATTATCCAACTATAAAAATATAATCATTTGTGGAGACATAAATATTGACATCGCTCCTAATACTAATGATAAGCGTTATTTCGAATACCTCAACGTCTTGGCTAGTCATTGTATACTTCCCGCTCATACCATACCCACTCATGGATTTACTTGTCTTGATCATATTATGATTAAAACTAAATTGGAAGCCACCTGTTTTACTGCTGAATCTTCAGTTACTGATCACGAAAGTGTTGGTATTGCTATTAACCTTCTCACAAAACTCTATGCACCCTCTTTAACGATGAGGAGTATCAATTATACCGAATTAGACAACACAATGAAGGATACTAACTTTGAACCGATACTTGACTGCAGTGATGCTAATGCTGCTACGGATCAACTGATTTCCTTATTAGACAAAGCCATTCAGGTTAACTCACATGTGGTTAAAGTGCCTAATAGGAAAAGAATAAACAAACCATGGATTACTACGGGTTTATTACGATGTATGCGTAATAGAGACAATCTGCACAGAAAGCATAAAGGGAATCCTAATGACGAAACAATTAATTTAACATACAAAAGATATCGAAACTTTTGCAACGCTCTCTTAAAGAAACAGAAGAGAATATATGAGAAACAAGAAATTGAAAAGTCAAAAAATAACAGTAAAAAGCTATGGGATGTGATAAAAGGCATATGTAGTACTAAGAAAAAGACAGACCATTCCTCGGCTCTGATCAATACTGATGATCCTAAAAACAGTGTCGATGCAGCTAATAAATATTTTACGGGTGTTGGACAGAGTCTGGCGGAGGAAATTATTGGTAACACCGACCTATCGAGTTACTGCCGAACTTCTATTCCTGTATCACCAAACTCACTTGTCCTGCTACCAACTGATTTATTTATTTATTTAACCAGAACGACAAAATGCCAATTACACTGATCATACACATTACAAATTAAAACCAGAATACAAATTGTATAAAACACATTAAGAATAAAATAAAAAATATTACAATTGCACAAAATTATGCATACTTATGAATATATATCATACATACTGATGAATATGAGGTGGAACTCCTCTTGATGGACTTGAAAGAGAGTACAGCTGCTGGAGTTGATCAGATATCGGGTAAAATTTTAAAGCGCTATGTTAAACAGCTTACACTTCCACTCACTCATATCTGCAACCTGGCCTTTACTACTGGTACCTTTCCACTGGCGTTGAAGATAGCACTTGTTAAACCTATTCTTAAAGGTGGAGACAGAGACTACATTGGCAACTACAGACCAATTTCGATTCTTCCAACCTTGTCCAAAATTTTAGAACGACTGATCAATAAGCGACTCGTGAACTTCCTTGAGACAAACTCCCTTCTTTCACCCGTGCAATTCGGCTTTCGTTCCGGCAGGTCAACTGATGACGCTGTTCATGAACTCACTAACCATATTGTGACTAATGTTGACAATGGTAGGAAGTGTGTAACGGTGTTCCTTGACTTAGCCAAGGCCTTTGATACGGTCCCTATTCCGTTGTTAATACAGAAACTTGAAAAAATAGGTGTCAGAGGTCTTCCATTACAACTGCTTAAAGACTACTTAAGTAATAGGAAGCAACGAGTGAAAATTGATAACTGGACTAGTGAAGAACTTTCTGTGCACTATGGAGTGCCGCAGGGCAGTGTCCTCGGTCCAAGCCTATTCCTAGTGTATATTAATGACTTGTGCCAACTCCAACTTAAACAAGGAAAATTGATTTCTTTTGCGGATGACACTGCACTATTTTTTAGTGGGAAAAGTTGGGAAGAGGTTTTTGAAAGTACCCAAAATGGCTTCAATGAGGTATGCCAATGGCTTAAATTCAATGTTTTGACGCTAAACGTAGCAAAAACCAAATATATTGCCTTTGCAACTAGGAGAAATCTTCTGCCACCCACAACTCTCAATATTTCTGCTCACAGTTGTACCAACTTGGCCCCTTCTTTGTGCCTTTGTACACCCCTTCAAAGAACGGATGTTATTAGATACCTTGGAGTGTATATTGATCAGACACTAACTTTTAAGCTTCACATTAACATTCTCGTCACTAGGATTCGTAAGTTGATATACATTTTTAAGACACTCAGACATGTGGCGGATCTTAGGACTATGAAAATGGTGTACTCAGCACTCTGCCAGTCGATAGTCAACTATTGCATAACCTCCTGGGGAGGCGCAGGAAAAGTGCACCTACTGGAAGTTGAAAGAGCACAGAGAGCCGTACTCAAAGTTGGAGCCAGGCTCCCTTTTCGTTATCCAACAGCTGAGCTATATAAACGTTGGGATGTCCTTACAGTAAGGCAGACCTTCATATTCGCTGTGATACATAAAAAACATACAGAAATGAAATATGACTCTAATCTCAACAAAGATAAAAGAAGGAAGGGTCACGTCTGTCCTACTAATTTCTTACGCACCATTCTCTCGCAAAGGTTTTACTGTTTTCTTGGAGGATATCTGTACAATAAAATCAATACAATACTCTCAATATACCCAATGCGTAGATCAGCTTGTAAACTATCCGTATGTAAATGGCTTAAAACTCACGATTATCAGTCCACTGAGAGTCTAATAATTCCTATCCGCTAGATTTCTCTCCTCCACATGTGTACAATATCTCACACACACATACACTCTCACACTACTCACACACACAACATAACATCACACACTCACACACACTTAGATCACATAATATGTCCAGTCTATATTATTTTTTATTTTTATTTGATTTTTTTTTCTGTATATTTTATTATATTTGTAACTGTACCTAGAATGTAAGTAAATTTCATCACACACTTTGTTTTTTGTACATTAATTTGAATAATTTGTACATATGTAAGTATTGGGGGGCCTGGTGACCTGTAACACAGGTATTTTATGCCTTTTTCGGGCACCAGTCTCTCACAAATGTTAAGCCTATTTTGTAGATTAAGCCACTTACTGCCCACATCAACATTTGTGATGAGAAAATAAATGTATACATTATTATTATTAATGAGATATCCACCACCGATTCGCCCCGCCACCGCACGCACGTGGGGACAGAACCCCGGTTCAGGACGACTAGGTCTGTCTCCAGAGCCCAGTCCTCCACCATCCTGCCCCGCGCATTCGTGTACCGGGAACCCCAAGCCAAGTTCTTGGCATTGAAGTCCCCGAGGACGAGCACGGGGAGGGAACGGTACCCGACGACGACGTCTCTCAACTCCACGAGGGAGTTTTGGAACTCGGCGAGAGATCGATTCGGGAAGAAGTACACCCCTACCACTACTATCTCCCCGAACCGTGCTGCTACGCAACCCCGACCTCTCTTGACATCCTCAAGGGTCGGGGTACCGGCGGCGGCCGACGAAATGATGGTCACTGAGCCGTCCAGGTCCTCCACCCAGCCATCCCTGGGCGGGACATAATACGGCTCAGCGAACACGGCGATGTTAATCGACCACTGCGCCATGCTCTGGAACAACAGGTCCTGAGCAGTGGCGCAGTGGTTGATATTCGTCTGGAGGAGGCGTAATGGGGCCGTTATTGGCATTCCATTACAACCTCCTCCTGAGCCCCCTGTGAGGGTCCCGCCGCCGCGGTGGTTGCGGCGGCGACGACAGCTATGGGGGCGGCAGCGGCGGAAGCGGTGGCGACGAGCGCGTTTGCCGCTGGCCCAAGGCTGGCTGGCTCGCCGCTAGCGGGGGGCGCAGCACAGTGCCCTTCAGCACGGAGAACCGCCTGTTGAAGGCAGCCAGCTCCTGCCGCACCAGGTCGAGAACTTGGTTCTCCGCGGCGGGCAGGGGCTGACTTGGCCCGTGCTGGAGCTCCTCCTGCGCCTCCCTCCGGTGACCTCCTCGGAGCTCGGCCAGGTCTGCCCGGACCTTCTGGTTCTCCTTAACCAGGAGCTCCGTAGTGGCGGTCAGGCGGGTCACCTCCGCCCGCAGTTTGGGCGTCTAGAAAAAGAAAGAAGAAAAGAAAGAAAATACGTTTATTTACGGAAAAAAACACGCCGCACGTCTCGTCCAATGCAGACGGAGGCCCGCCGAAACTCGCCTCTGCCGCCGCCACTATGCAGGCCGTGGCCGCAGATGTGGCCCTGCTTCTGGATGTGGGCAGCCTCTTCTGCACCACATCCTTGATGGCGGCCTCCACGACCCCCGCAAGCCTGGCCGCTCGCTCCGAGTTGGAGCTAATGGCGTCCGGCTCTCCACCCGAAGACCCGGAGACTGAGACACGAGACCCCACCGCAGCGGGGTGACGCGCCTCCAGGGCGAGTCTCGCGGCTCTCCTGCCGGCCTTGGTGGCCTTGTTGCGCCTCCTGGTCGCTCCTCCTCCCCTCCGACCGGTGGGGATCTTGGGAGGCGGGGCCATCACCTCTACATCAGAGGATGATTCCCCGCCATCCCCCGACTTGGAGCGCTTTTGGTTCCGGAAGAACCGCGAGCATCCACCCACGGCTCCTCCGGAAGCACTCACTACCTCACGCTCCGGACTCCCAGAGCCCAGAGCTGTAGAGAGTGGTGCTGCGTCGGTCGCCGACGCCGCACCACTCCCCACCTCCTTGCCGACTTGGGTTTGGCTTTCTTCGCCCGACCGCGGCTTGTCGGGCGTCTTAAAGCGGAAATTGATCATCTCCTCGAATGGAGGAGATGATCTGGAGCCTCCTCGGCTCTTGATGCCGTCGCCGGCATGCGGAAGACCAAAGTTGCTCCCCCAGTATACGAAAGGGGGCGAGACGCTCCGTGGAGCGCAGCGGGTTCGCCACCTTCGGGGTGGTTGCCGCCCTGGGTAATTTCATTCGCTATAGTCTTGTCCATTGTGATTGTTCCTTTGGAGGGTGTGGTCCCTAACTCCCCTACTCAACCTCCCTATCTTCTCCTCGCATATCGCATAGTACACATTCACTCTCTCTCATTCACTCACTCACTCACACACTCTGCCCTTATGGGCCCTCCCCAGTTTCGGCGCCACTCTCACGGTCGCATCTGATGAACAGATGCGTACCAGAGAGCAGCGACGAAGATTCCCCCAGGTTCCACGCCGTTAGGAGGCTCGAACAGCTTGCTCAAGTCTCCCAACGGTGCGGCCCTCTTGTGAGGCGCTAGCATCCGGACATCCCTCCGGTACGCATCCCATAGCCACGCCTCCAAGCTTAGGCTCCACCCATGGAGGTCGCATCCACTGGCAGTCGACGATGATCGACTGACAATGGACGCAACCCCCGGTGTGTTCCTCTTAGTCAGGTCACTCTCCTGGAGCCCTCCGGCACAAGTGAGTCACTCATGCCGGAAGTCCCCAGGATCATGGAGACCCATAAGCCCCACCACGACGGCAACGTGGAAACACTCGGTGGGGTACAAGAGTAGTGTTGACGAGCGATATTGATTTGACAGTTTTTAATAAACTTATATGACTTTAACTTTATTCACCCTTTTTCTCATAGTCCGTGGTTCACGGTTGGACTTATGTGACAGAACCAGTTAAGTTAATAATAATAAGACAGAGATTCCAACCAAACATACATCGCTGAAAAGATAATGAATACAGCTCTACTGTGAAAGAATATAGTAAACAGTGTACCAATTCTAAAAAGTGAATTAAACTTCAATATTTTATGCATTCTGATTACCTAACGTCATAAAGCAGAACCATAAAATAGTTACGAAAGAATTTCGGCCGTGCACTTGCATTCGTTCGCACAACAATGCACTGATATTATGAAACGAATTTTCTAAAAGTATAAAAGTAGCTAGCTGTCATGCATGCCGTTGAATCACTACTATTTTGATTCGGCGCAGTTATGACTTCAGTAAGTACAATTTTGTAAGTGATTACACTATTTGCTTTTCAATGGCTACACTTTGTATTGTTAAACCTGTCTATCTTCATTGTTACAGAATGCGTTCCCAAAATGGACTGTTGTGATTGTCATATTTTTGGCCGCCGTGAACCCGCAAATGCCTATGATACCGATGAGGTATGGTTACGGTGGGCCGATGATGATGCCACAACCTATGCCTATGCCTATGCCCATGCCCGTTCCAGTACCCGTGGGGATACCCATTCCGTACCCAGAGTCAACCTCAACGACCACCACCACCACCACCGAATCACAAAATAGGGATGATGACATCAGAATACCAATAGCTATCCCGATACCAATGCCCCATCTTGTGCAGATTGCAATCCCAGGTTTCATGCCCCCAAATTGTATGCCAGATGATAAAAATAATGGCAATGGAAATGGAAACAGAAATAAAAACTGTCCGCCATGCCCACCGTGCTCGTGTAATCCATGTACACCCTCATTCTTCGCCTTCTGTTCGCCTTGTCATCTAGAGTGCAGATGTAAAAACGGGAAAGAAAACCCAAGTCCACGGGAACCTAATGCTCCCAAACCTTACCCCGGGCCAGCGTTCCCGATGCCCATCCCTATGCCTGCACCGGGACCAGTCGTCATCGTCCCGTTCCCGTCACACTTCCGTAACCCGCAGAAACCTCGACATCATTCGTCTGACTCCGACTGCCAGTCTCACTCCGCCAGTGACCTGGAGAAGTGTTCTGAAGAATCAAAACCGCATGATTCTTGCGAGAGCGATCACAGACCGCGAAAGAAGAAACGCAAAAAGGACAAGAGTAAAAGTAGAAATAAAAAAAGGAAGCCAGCAGGCTATGATATATACAGACGAAATCTTGGTTTCATGAGAAATCGTAGTGATAAACGCGATGGATTTGCTGAACCAGTGCTTACTTACATGTCAAGAAATGGAGACATCAAGATGGAAAGACGTCTAAGTAACGACGAAGCGAGTGCTCTGCTCGGAGTGAGACGCTCGTATGGTGATAGCGAATCGTTTAACAGAGCTGAAGATAGGATTAATAATGTGCGCTTGACGGCAGGTGAAGATTCGAATAAAAGGTCGAGAATAGTAGTTAGATCTGAGCCGGGTATGAGAAGCAGTAACCGACGGAGGCAGGAGCTATTTGTCGACAATTCTGATCACCTTCTAGAGGAGGGCAGGAAGGAGCTGCTATTCAAAACACCAGATAATAAGAAGATAAGCAACCTCTCAGTGTCATTCCAAATAACCAAATAGATTGTAAAGTTCATTGTTTTTATATCTAAATTATTTATATTTTGTATAAATGCTGATTAAAACCTTGAAAAAGTTAACCGTTGATTGGTTTGATTTAGTCATGGTTTTTTTTTTTTTTTTGGGTGGTGGGAAATCATCCTATGACTTCTTCCGCTCTAGGGTGGAGCGGAAGGGCGTGTCAGACTCTTACTGACTAAAACCCACCCCTGTTCCTCCCTGCCTCGAGTGCCCGGGGGCGAGGTAACTCTTTCGAATTTATCCTCCACTCCCGGGCAGGCATCGGCCTTGGCAGGCCCCTTCACTTTGCTGACAACTCTTTGAGGCGCGCGTGGAACACTATGCGCCGTCGACTCTCGGGCCTGGTGCTGATCGGACGGCGAGTTACCCACTACTCACCGTCCGCAGGCCCGGGTCTACGGTGGCCGGAGATCGTCTCGCGGCGTCCGAACCCCCTGGCGTCTCAGGCGGCGGTTGCGGCTGGGGGCGCTAGGGCGACTCGGCTGTTCTCGAGTCTCCCTAGCGTATGCCGCCTCCCTCTTCGCGAGCATTACTGCTTCGCAGAAGGAGGAGACGGCCTCCCATTCCCTCTCGCTCCTTACCATGGCCTGAAACAGGGCACGGCGCGAGAGGTCGCTGCCGCCTATCGCATCCACGAGGACACGGCGGTGCTCTGCCCAAGCGGGGCAAACCTCCACCGTATGCTCCACCGTGTCCTCTGGGCGATCATCGCAATGGAAACACCCGGGGGTCACCTCCGCCTTGATCCGACACAGGTACTTACCGAAACAGCCGTGTCCGGTGAGCACCTGCGTCATTTAGTCATGGTTAGTTTTATTTTAAGTGCATTTGAAAATTGGTTTCAAATAATAAAATTAAAATTTCCACCTTTGTAATTTGAAATCTTTCGTTGCGTTAAATATATGTTATTATCGGTATCAGGCATCACAATTTTGTAAAGCTTATGTCTTTTGATGAAACTTTCACCCAGAAATACAATAATTAAAGCTATGTAGATTTGCTAAACTACTTCTATTACTAGAGGAATTTATAAACCATAGATAAATAAAAAAAATATTCAAACTATTTGGAGCTTCTTAGTTGTTATTAGCAGTCATGATTTCGTCATAATTATTATAGCCTATGTCACTTTGGGTGTCAAGACCAGCTACAGGGCGTGCTAGATACATAAAAATATAATTGTAGGTACGAGTATACACATTTGTACATACTTTTGAAAAACCTTACCCTACTTCTGAGGCAGTCAGAGAGAGACAAGCAAGTAACAAAAAGACGGATGGAAGAACGTAAACGCTACAAATGCCCAAATGCTAAAAATGAGGGCCTGGCTGGCAGGATTTCCACGTTGAATGTCAATGCAGATTCTTTGGCCGTATAAACGGCCAGCCCTCAGCATGTGTAGCATGACTAATTCTATCTCTATTCTACCAAGAATAGACAAAGTTCTTTTTATTTAATTCGACCTTTTTTCTGTCCGAGCGTCGTGTTTTACACTGTAGACTTTTGTCGACTGAAGAATAGCAACATTTCTTCTCTTCAGTTTTAACATCGCCATGCATATGACGGTAGAAATCTTTCTACAATCTGTCATTTTGTCTATTCTTCCGACGACAAAACCCGTTTCTATGGTGGTCAGGAAAATACGAATCTGCTTGCCGATAAAGTCAACTTAAGGGTTTACTACCGGCCAAGTGGCACCCTTATTGAATAAAAAATCGTAGCATAGCACAGAAAGTAAATATTAAAGAATCCAACGTCACGTTTGTTACAAAGAGGATAAAGTATTTTTCTAGGTCTCAGAATGTTTCGTAACCAAAGTAGTAGGCAAAAGTACCAAAAATGGCCGTTTCTGACACTTTTGCCTACTACTTTGGATACGAAACATTCTGAGACCTGTTTTAACAACGTAAAAATACTTTATCCTCTTTGTAACAAACGTGACGTTGGATTTTTTTATATGTATTTTCTATGTTATGCTACGATTTTTTATTCAATGAGGGCGACACTTGGCCGATAGTAGGGCCTTAACTCACGCCCTAAGGGAGAGTTTTTAACAGACTTCAACAAAGGAGGTTCTGTATTCGTCCCGTATGGCATGTATCTTGTTTGTCCGCGATTTTCTCGAAAACTACTGATTCGACTTCATGGTAATACATTAGGATCTGATGAAGATCATTGCAGATAGACAGTGGAACTCTTCAATAACTAACAGCAAATGACTCGCGATTGCTGCAATCGTATGTCTATGTATTGTTGACACAATTAAATGGGGAACCACAACTAAGGAGTGAAAAATAAAAAAATAAAAAAAACTTTTTACAAAAAAAAACATACGACTTCCAAAAAAGAAAATACACTAAAAATAAAAAAAATAACTCTAATTTCGGCAGTCGGTGTCAAATAACGAAGAAATAAAATACAAACACCGACTTCCGAAATTAAAGTTTAAATTTTTAATTTTTTGGATGTCGGTTGTTTTTTTTTTTGTTGTCAGGAGACTATCTCGGTTGAGGATAAATTCGAAACAGAGTTACCTCGCCCCTGGGCACTCAAAGGCAGGAAGGAACAGGGGTGGGTTTTAGTCAGTAAGAGTCTGACACGCCCTCCCGCTCCGCCCAGAGCGGGAGAAGTCATAGGATGATTTCCCACCCCACAAAAAAAAAAAAAAAAGGAGACTATCTCTCAACAAATCAGCAGGACATTATCTAACATAAAGATTATAGAAGCGTGTAAAACAGCGGGTGACGCGATTTTGACGCGGTAACCGATGCATATATAGCGGATGGTATTTTTCCTCGGAAATGGCGACAGGGCTATATACGCATAATTCCGAAGAATGGTGACAAGCCTCAGGAGTACCCTAAGTCGTACTGGCTTATAACACCACTTCCATCTTTGGGTATCCTCTTAGAGCGACTAATCGTTCCGCGCTTGCTACCGAACGGGCCTAAATTTCATTAAACAACCAATTCGATTTTACTTTTGGAAAATTTACCGTCGACGCAGCACTGTCTGTCCGTAAAATCGTTAACTTTCCGAACATAAATACGTGGTTGGGATTTGCCTGGATATTTATGCTCTTGTTCACTCGTACTTTTTAAATGGTTCCGCGAAACTCAAACTTGGACATCATTCTGTGACGAAATCTCTAACCATGGGACGTCCTCAGGGCTCAGTGATAGGCCCGTACGAATGGAAGTTGGGGTACTATGATTTTCTCGCGATTCCGCTTCCTTGCGGTTGCTCATTAACCGGGTATGCGGACGATGGGCTGCTGATCATTCAGTCAAGTACTCGGGCTGGCCTTGAGAGTTTGGCTGACAATTCCCTTCGTTTAATATCTCAGTGGGGTGATCGGAACCGTCTTACCTTCGCACCGCATAAAACCTATCAACTTATGTCTTGGCCTAGTATTAAGTTTAATAACGTTCCCGTAAAAAAAAAAACAGTCCGTGTGCTACCTCGGTATGGTATTAGAAAAGAACTTTCTTTTTAACGAACTTTTACTGAGCACGTAAAAACAGTAGGTGAAAAAGCTAAAAAGAACTTGTGCCCTGACGAGGATATCCAAGGGTACTTTGGGGCCTATCATTCCTAACGCTAAAAACGATCTATGGGGCTACTTACCTAGGTTGTATGTGCTACGGGGCACCTGTTTGGGCTGATAGGGCCAGCATTGGGGCGGTACGACGTAAATTGCTACAAAGCTAACGTTTGGCTATGATTTTCCTATGGCGCGTGGGTGGAGCGTATAGGACGGTTAGCACTGAAGCCTTACGGGTACTTGTAGGTGTACTTCCAGTCGATCTTGAGGTGCAGCGACGTACTGCTATGTACTATTCCGCACGAAAGACTACGGACCCAGACTTTTTACCTCAACGTGATCGTGCCAAGATCTCCAGATTACTTAAACCTCAAATTGACGTCTGGGAGGGCCTTTTATCCGAATGGCAATGAAGGTGGGAAGGTTCCATCAAAGGCAGACACCTCCACCAGTTCTTCCCATCGGTTCGCGAACTGCTGGATAGGACATGGCTAGACACCTCTAGCCATGTCAAAATTGGGCAACACAGAGATCCACCGATCACAAAATTGGGCAACACAGAGATCCACCGATCACTGTGTTGCCCAATTTCTCACAGGTCATGGCAACTTTAAGGGTAAATTATTTTCCGTCAAGCTTGTTGCCTCACCTTTATGTCAATGTTTTACACCTGATTGAGAATACGAACAATCCGCACATCATATTATCCTAAAGAAGTGTACCTACGCTTTGGCAAACTGAACACAATATTATGTTGAATAGTATTCAGCCTACGTCTGGAGTTGTACACGGACTTTGTGAAAACTAGAACGAACTTCCGTGCGTTCAAACGTTTTTGCCATACCTGTTATTGGAATCAAATTTTGATGTAACAGCTCACAATTTTAGGACCCATTAATATTAGTGTTTTTAACCAGTGGTGCTTGGCTTACCCCAGTTGTAAATTTATACCCCCTTTGTGCCGAATGGCATGGATTAGGAGGGAAGTGGAAATTATGTTTTTCTTACTCCTCCGCTGTCTTTTCTAATTAATTTCGTTGCGGGACCCCAGACAGTCTAATCATTTCTCTGGGACTCGTCGAGCTTCATTGCCTCGACATTTCTGGTGGTCGTCACTGTTGATTCTAGCTTACAGATGTTACAGTGGTTTTTTTTTTTTTTTTTTTTTTTTGGGGGGTGGGAAATCATCCTATGACTTCTTCCGCTCTAGGGTGGAGCGGAAGGGTGTGTCAGACTCTTACTGACTAAAACCCACCCCTGTTCCTCCCTGCCTCGAGTGCCCGGGGGCGAGGTAACTCTTTCGAATTTATCCTCCACCCCCGGGCAGGCACCGGCCGTGGCAGGCCCCTTCCCTTGGCTGACAACTCTTTGAGGCGCGCGTGGAACACTACGCGCCGTCGACTCTCGGGCCTGGTGCTGATCGGACGGCGAGTTACCCACTACTCGCCGTCCGCAGGCCCGGGTCTACGGTGGCCGGAGATCGTCTCGCGGCCCCTGGCGTCTCCTGCGGCGGTCGCGGCTGGGGGCGCTAGGGCGACGCGGCTGTTGCTGAGCCTCCCTAACGTATGCCGCCTCCCTCTTCGCGAGCATTACGGCTTCGCAAAAGGAGGAGACGGCCTCCCATTCCCTCTCGCTCCGTACCATGGCCTGAACCAGGGCACGGCGCGAGAGGTCGCTGTCGCCTATCGCATCCACGAGGACACGGCGGTGTTCTGCCCAAGCGGGGCAAACCTCCACCGTATGCTCCACCGTGTCCTCTGGATGTTACAGTGGTTTGGGAATAGTGTAGCGGGCTTGTCCCAAAAAAAATTCAGTAGTTTCGGAGATAAGTGGTTAATTTGCCTATTGTTTGTTCCACATTTTGAAATTTGCACCAAAAGTCTTCCCACTTCACCGTAAAACCGTAATTCTGACATGCGACGTCTTCATTACTTTCACTACTCTTTCGATTGGCTTCCAGTCAAAATCAAAGGTTATTTATTCAAATTAGGCTGAGAGCCAGCACATTTTGAACGTCAAAATTCTACATCTCGTAAAGACATGCAGTCCCCCAGAACGCCGACCTGTCACCACTTCCTAGTGTTCTATCTGGGAAGAAGAAGTGGCACAACAAACTCCCCAGCCAATTTATACAATTAGTCTGCGAAGTTATTTACATTACCTACTTACGTTTAGGTACGATAACATATATAACACAGAAAAGAATATATTAGTCCAAAATCTCTACACAGTCGCTTTCCGCGTCTGTCTATTTCTCCGCTGAATCCTCCTAAACCAAGCAACGGATTTTAATGCGGTTTTCAATAATATAATATAAAGAGCGATAAATGAGAAAAGTTTTTGTATAACTTTGCACCCGTGTAAAGCCGGGGGCGGGTCGCATTTATTAATTTAATTTTATGATTACACTAATCATAAAATTAAATATTTGCCACTTGTTACATAGTACACCCTATTATGTTATTAAAACAGACAGTCATTAACCGGTAGGTATACTTATGATACGGTGCGACTGCCAATCAGCCCTCTACAACCTGGTAATACAAAATATACCTACTAGAAAAAAACAGCCTAGTACGTGTCGGCCTTCGCACATCTAGGGTTCCGTACGTACGTTTGTTGGTACCTATAAAATATATGTATAATATTGCCACCAAATTTCAACATAAAAAAAAAAATGGGTCAATGGGAAGTTAAAAAATTCATCGGAACACAATTTTGTGACAGACGACGGACAGACAGACAGACAGACTAACAGACGAACAGACGGACAGACGGACACGTGAGTGACAGTAATAGGGCTCCGTTTGGACCCTTCGGGTACGGAACCCTAAAAATTACTTCTCCATATGAGAAGGTGCCTATCCGTTGCAATAAGGCAGTAACAATTTGGCATTCATATTCTTTTGTCAAGTGCAAATATACAAAGGACTGTCATGAATCCAAATCTGTCATGTTTCCAAGCGTCTTTTAAAATGCGCACAGCAAAGGAGTGGAACTCTCTGCTTGCGTCTGTTTTTCCGAACGCATACAAGCATAATCTCTTCAAAGTTAGAGTCAACAGGCTTCTTCTGGGTAAGCTCGCTCCATCGTCGACTTTGTCTCTGTCACCTCTGACCTAGACTAGAGTCAAGAGCAAACCCATCTCAAATAACAAAAAATCTCTCATGGAATGGCTATCTATATAGACTATGATGATGATGCTAGCACATGTAAAGATGGTTTCAAAGCATATTACGATGGTTTATGAGAACGTTAAGGAAAACGGATAGGCCGTTGCAATAAGGCAGTAACAATTTGGCATTCATATTCTTTTGTCAAGTGCAAATATACAAAGGACTGTCATGACTCCAAATCTGTCATGTTTCCAAGCGTCTTTTAAAATGCGCACAGCAAAGGAGTGGAACTATCTGCTTGCGTCTGTTTTTCCGAACGCATACAAGCATAATCTCTTCAAAGTTAGAGTCAACAGGCTTCTTCTGGGTAAGCTCGCTCCATCGTCGACTTTGTCTCTGTCACCTCTGACCTAGACTAGAGTCAAGAGCAAACCCATCTCAAATAACAAAAAATCTCTCATGGAATGGCTATCTATATAGACTATGATGATGATGCTAGCACATGTAAAGATGGTTTCAAAGCATATTACGATGGTTTATGAGAACGTTAAGGAAAACGCCCTCGTAATATTAGTTACGAGTGGCTTACGCAAACGAACAGCTACAATGGAACCATTATTTCTTTTAATGAATGAACAATAACATATACGTAATAGGACTTATTTCGTTCTTTATTGCGGGCAATTCGGCATTCAGTGTAAATTCTTGGGCGTAGCTTATGACTTGTGCTCATGGTAAGTTGCTACACATTATTAAGTTGCAATTATATGACTTCTAATGGTTTTTAATTGAACATCACGTCTAACTAAACGACCAGTCTCATTTCTTTGAAAAAAAATTAAGTTACTCTAGACAATTTCCGTCGTAATTTGAAGAATATTTGAAATGATATTTTTATCAATCATCAATCATCAATCATCAGCCTTTTTTATTGTCCCCACTGCTGCGGCACAGGCCTCCTCTCTGAGAGAGGGTGTGCGCCGTAATCCACCACGCGGGCCCAGTGCGGGTTGGTGGATGTCACATGTCTTCGAATTTTTGGTTCTAGGACATGCCGGTTTCCTCACGATGTTTTCCTTCACCGTTTTGAGAGCAGTGGTGATGAAATAATTTACACAAAGTAAAGCGCCTGCCTGGGTTTGAACTCACGACCTACAACTTGTAAGTCGCAGCTAATACCTCTGGGCCACCACTGCTCTCATATATATTTTGATAAAATACTGTAATTATTTTGTAAAGTTCTAATGCGGATAAAAAATTGAGAATCACGAAAAAACTATAAAGCGTATTTTTATGAAATCTTTACCATTTTAAAGATCATTTAATTATTTATGTTTTAGTATACGTGTTTTTAGTATAATACTTGTTGTTTTATGTATAATAAATTAATAATGCGTCTAATTTCGGACAGCGCTCCTTGGTGGACGAGTCCTATTACTGGGTGGACGTACGACGCGTTACGTGAGCTCAGTTCAGAACATGCAAGCTACTACCCACCCAAGGTCAGTGGCAGTTAATAGCGCCTTAACTTAGTAATCTGAAAGTAATCTGAAATTTGTCGTAGCATTACACTACTATACAATACTGAATTATGATTGTTTCTACCCAACTACCCCAGAAGAAGGGTAGTGTTTTTTTTTTAGAGTATGTTTGTATGTATGTATGTATGTATACAGAGTGTAACGAAAAGGTGTTGTCATATTATAAGAACTGCATCTGCCCATCGGTACGCTGTAGCCTAAACGGCTTGATGGATTTTACTAAATGAGGTTAATCCTCTGTATATAATAATAATAAATTATTTATTGTAGCATTTACATTTTACATGAAATTCCGTGGCTCCCGAGCTAGTTTCAAACTGTATTACAGGAGCCAGTGCATCATCACTACATAGTATAAAACAAAGTCGCCTTTTCTGTCCCTATATCCCTATGTGCGCTTAAATCTTTAAAACTACGCAACGGATTTTGATGCGGTTTTTTTCAATAGATAGAGTGATTCAAGAGGAAGGTTTATATGTATAATACATGCATCATATACTAAGGCAACATTGCTAATTTTAGAGGTTTCTAACGTGATGTCGTAAATTAACCTATTTTTTTGGGCTTATTTAGCAATTTAGCAAAAACGCTGCCTAAACCCTACGAGTTAGATCAAATTAATGTACTACAGTATTGTACACCATAAAAAGGTCTACAAAAAAGTCCGCGATGGTATATGTTTATATTTTAGGGATAACCCACATTAACCATTTTTATTGTTTACTTTTTACGTGAAAAAATGGCTTATTTACGAAGCTATTTTAAGCAATACGGCATTAATCCTTATCGAATTAAGTACCTTAAATACAGTGTGCAATTAATATAGATCAATATGGTTCCTTACAGCATGTAAATTAAACAAATATTTTCGGAGATATTACAAATTTAAAATTTGCGTTTGCGGCGGGCGGTACCGGTCGGACGGGGCAGTGCGGGGAGGCATGCCTATAAATAGCGCGTCGGAGGCCGCGGTTATATAATTTTTTTTTAATTTAGTATCAGCATTGCACCCGTGCGAAGCCGGGGCGGGTCGCTAGTTCCCCATAAATGAATACAATTTCAGAAAATTTTTACAACAAAAGAGAAATTTATAAATGAAAAAAAAACTACAATTAAACAAAATTACCACTAAAACAAAACATTGTGGAAAATCTAAATCAAAATCGTTACAAAAACTAACAAAAATTAAAATCATATAAAATCAAAATTAGAATTAAACAAACAATAATGTCTAAAGTTACAATCATTACCAATATATTAAAAAAATGTCAGAAATTAAAATTAGAATCAGAATTACAACTACACTACTTACATATATATGAGAAGTGCAGTGGGACATTAAAATTACCGTAGTTTCGTTTAAAATAAATATAGTAACTTAATGCTCTATATCATTGGTATTAATAAACATTACTGTTTTTCAGAACCATGGATGTAGTCTTTGTAACAGTGGTTCAACTAACAGTAACATTAAAAGTGATGGCTTTCAATTTCGATGGTTTCATGAAAAACTTACCAATACCTGCAGATTTAAAAGCTGAGATTCTGAATATGAATAAAAAACAACAAGAATCTGTCGTGCCGGGTACAGACGATGTTACTTCAATGAGTTTAGAAAATTGGAAGGATTTCAAAGCTATAAAAGGAGCCCCTCCTAATACTGCTAGGAAATCCAACGTAGTGATAATACCGACGAGTACGGTAATGGCAAAAGTTGTGACCGAAATGAACAAGCCTGTGATCAAAATGCATAAGCTTATGAACAAAATGAGTAAGCCTGTGACGAAAATAAACAACCCTGTGACCAAAATGAACAAGCCCGTGATGCAAATGAACAGACTGTTGAGATCAACAGTCACATTCAAACCAGCACCTTGTATTTTGAAAACAACAGAGAAATCTCCAGAGAAGTCAACTTTGTCACAGCCACCACTCCTGCCAATCCCAATGGGAATGCCCATCTACGCAAGAGTGCCAATCATGTTGCCGATGAGGACTTACTATGAAGTGGTAGAACATGACCATCCGCCGCTCTACAAGATAAAACAAATAATAGAAGAAGACAACAAGAAATGGAAAGAAGAGAATAAAGAAAGTGACAGTGATATTTCAGTAGTAATAGATGACAGTTGTATTAGTTCAGATCAAAGTAAAGATACAGACACGGATACAGATAGTGATAGTAGCAATTCCAAAAATAGTTACGAGGCCCCCGAATATTACGATGATGTGATTAGAATAAATGTAGGTGATAGAGACCGGTAAAATATTTTTTGTAGTGTAGCACCGATAACGATTTATTTTTATTTTTGTAGAGTTTCTAACTTTTTGAATACTTATATTATATCTAATGATTTCAATGATATTTGTAGTTTTCTTTTTGGGTTCCCTCTATCTGGCAGAATCTTGATGTTTCGAGATTTATTTGGCATAACACACTTGGCATAATCTTCTTTAAACGAATATGTTTATGGCATAAAAATTATTAAATATAATTATTGTTTGCCCGAATGTTTATATGTCCGAATGTTTATATGTCCAAATTTAAAATGGCATACTTTTAGATGGCAGAATTTTATTTGGCATAATTACCTTTGGCAAAATTAAATTTCCGCATAATTTCGTTTAGCATAACGTTTATTCAGATGGTTCAATTTCACTTGGCATACTATGAAGATGGCAGATTTTTTTTGAAAAATTTTATCAGGCATATTGCCATTTCTATAAAAAAGTTAGTGACAGAAACAAATCGCTGCAGAACCGACTCCAGGGGGCTTAGACAAAGTAACAATGTAAAAATGATAACGAAGTTAGAAAAGACTAAAATGTATGAGATTGCCATAAACCGCGCTAAGTCACGTGGTCAGTCGACATCGTTATCGCAGTTGGTAGACAATGTTATAATTCGTAACGAAACCATAAAGAAACGAATTGCTATCGTGTTTATCCCATACAAATGCGTTGACAAGCAGCGCTTTCAGAGTTCGCCTTCGCCTCGATCGTGATCGCCAAAAAAGATAACAAAGGAACGCTAACGCTAGGAAATGTTTATCGATATCTCAGAGACGATGACGAATTTAGATATCGTTTCGCTACGAAGCGATGTTACTTTGTCTACAGGCCCAGGTAGTCTGATCTGCCCTACCCCAGAGTGTAATTTAAGCCCGCGTAGGCACGGAGGGGCGAGGCGGGCCCGCGAGCTGAAGAGCAGGTGGTTTTAACAGTACACGCGGTGGTGAGCGTTAAAACCATCTGCGACGATTAGCTTGCGTGGGAAAGCCACGCCGGAGCCCCACAGCGCCGGAGCCGTGACAGAAACCATACCTGATGCATGTTGCATGGTCTCTTGCATGCTGCATGCTTGCATGAAGACATGAAGTTTATGCTATCCGCTGATATGCAAAATAATATTATGACATAAAAAGTTCTGCAATAAAGGTAGACCCTTTCTTTTTACTTGCGGTACTACAAGCTTCTTCTCGCGGCTTCTCGTCCTTGGCCCATCCCACAGAAACAGTTTCTGTGAAGTAGCTTGTAGTACCGCAAGTGAAAAGAAAGGGTCTACCTTTATTGCAGAACTTTTTATGTCATAATATTATTTTGCATATCAGCGGATAGCATAAACTTCATGTCGCAGAAAATCGTAAAAAAAATCATAGGTCTCTTGTACACGTAAAGTGGGAATTTTCTTTCTTGTCTATCCCATGGTGTGGGGTATCGTTGGATAGGCCATTAAAAATATTACGGGTCTGTGAAGACCATTTTTCTATTCAGGAATCCGTTTGCGTAAAATTAAGCTTTAAATTGATAATTTTTGTTAGAGTCAAGTGTCCCCCAGGCCCTTGCCAGCTAAATGGTTGCTTATGGATATGTGAAAAAATTCACGGCAGTAGAATTTATAACGAAATTAAAAGAAAAACTATCACGGCTAAGTAGTTAGATCTGTTAGTTTTGGATTAATAGTCGCCCAACTAATAAAATGTTTCTCGTTGTTAAATTTTGTACGAAATACAAAAAAAAACGCATACGGTCTACGGAACCCTACCTTGCGCGTGGCCCGACACGCACTTGGCCGGTTTTTTCTATACTATTTGAAAAAGGCAAACGTTTAAACACGTTTGAGTGCGATA
The DNA here is from genome assembly GCA_951329385.1 of Polia nebulosa. Lineage (NCBI taxonomy): Eukaryota > Metazoa > Arthropoda > Insecta > Lepidoptera > Noctuidae > Polia > Polia nebulosa. The sequence goes on along the minus strand of OX589603.1, from coordinate 31,395,897 downwards.
AAAAATTCACACTAGGCCCACTGTAATTGTTTCGGGGAACACGTCTCGAACGAACGCTTGCTGATGCGCCCTACCCTAACAGCATTTATTGTTGGCCCAACGGGTTGTCGTCGGGATTCAATTTAACAACCCGGATTTTGCCGCTGGGCCTGCAGGGTTAACTAACTATACACTAAAACAAAAAAAAAAAACTTGAGAGGTGTCAAGGGACACCCGGATGGAACGAAGTAGCTTGCACCTACCCACCAAAAATACAAGAAGTTTTTATTAGATTTTTTTCCAACACAATCTTTTTGGATGGACAGCCTCATTAGTGTCCTGACAACTTTTCGTAAGTTTTTTTTTTATTAGATTGTTTTTCCTACACAATCTTTTTGGATGGACAGCCTCTTTGATGTCGTGACAACTTTTCGTAAGAATTTTTTCCGTCTAGCCCCCTTTCACAACGCGCGATAAGGAACTTCGTTCCAAAAACCTTACATAACTACGTACATATATACAAAATCAAAATACGTTCAGGCGTCGAAGTACTCCTCCACATCGCTGTCATCTGGAAACGTGCCCAGAAGACTGGCAGCATTGCCACGTTGAATGGCAATGCTAATTCTTTGAGCAAAGAACGAGCCAGCCCTCTGGTCACGTAAAGTGTCGATCAGTTGGCGAGAAATATCCCTAGAAAGGAGACGTGCACTCGGACCCCATGACCCGAGCGTTTCGACCCCAAACGGCTCAAAACTGTAATTCCCAATAAGGTATTTGCGCCGCTTGAGGGCCTCAGCAGCTGCAGCGGCAGCACCGGCACAGCCCGCCGTACTTGGAACATGAGATCTCTCATCGTTACGTACCAAGCCACTTGGTTCTAATACTTTTTAGTTGCTTTTTACAGTCGGGTTTTTTGAAAAAATATTTTTTTTACCCTTTATTTTGATACCCCACTTATAGTTCGTCGACTGTCATTTTTTTCTTTTTCACAATATGGCATCTGGTTGTCGCCATATTGGATTTTGATTACTGTCATGTCTTTAGTAGCACTCGCAAGATTAGAATTAAGAATTATTAAAATCGGCTCTCGCGTTTAGTCTCTATAGTGCTACAAAGGAACAAAAATACATACATACATAGGCTGATAAACACATACCCTCCCTTGCGTCGCGCAGTCGGGTCAAAAAAGAGTTCGTTTCCATTGGCTGAAGCAGTATTTAAAATACGACCACACATTTCCGTTACACACAGATGTTTGAAAGCTTATTCATAAATCGTGCATCAATGACTTTCCGTTACACACAGATGTTTGAATGCTTATTCTAGAATCGTGCATCAATGGCTTTCCGTTACACACAGACGTTTGAATGCCTATTCATGATTCGTGCATCAATGGCTTTCCGTTACACACAGATGTTTGAATGCTTATTCTAGAATCGTGCATCAATGGCTTTCCGTTACGTTTGAATGCCTATTCATGATTCGTGCATCAATGGCTTTTCGTTACACACAGATGTTTGAAAGCATATTCATAAATCGTGCATCAATGGCTGTCCGTTACACACAGATGTTTGAATGCTTATTCTAGAATCGTGCATCAATGGCTTTCCGTTACGTTTGAATGCCTATTCATGATTCGTGCATCAATGGCTTTTCGTTACACACAGATGTTTGAAAGCATATTCATAAATCGTGCATCAATGGCTTTCCGTTACACACAGATGTTTAAATGCTTATTCTAGAATTGTGCATCAATGACTTTCCGTTACACACAGATGTTTGAAAGCATATTCATAAATCGTGCATCAACGGCTGAACTGATCTATATTATATTGGATACTTCCAATCCCGGTAGCTCATTTCTGTGTAATAATTCCAGACTATCATACGGTCGAAGCTGTTGACCGAGGCTAATTACTTAATAATAAGTGGGTACTTTCTTTCTTGATTGCCTACTCATTTCGAAATCTGTACAAGGCTAACGGCATTGTAAATAGGTAATAAACTTTGTAGTATAGTTGAATTAATCCTGCTCTTGGTTCAATAATTATAGGAATGGTTGTATAAAATTACTCAACGTAGCTGGTGACCTCGATCTTGTGCCTTATATTTGACACCGATAATACCTACTGGTTACTGACTGAAAAGTTGTGTGGAAATCGGTTGTCGTGGTATGGGCATGTGATGCGGAGGAATGAAGAAAATGTCGTGAGGAAAGTCTTGTGTATGGATGTGGATGGCTATAAGAGTAGGGGAAGGCCAAAGAAACGATGGTTGGACTGTGTGAAAGAGGATATGGGTAAAAAAGGGGTGACTACAGAGATGACGACTAATAGAGGAGTATGGAAGAAAAAGACATGTTGCGCCGACCCCAAATAAATTGGGATAAGGGCAGGAGAATGATGATGATGATGAATACCTACTGGTTAACAAAAATGTTTTTTTTATGCCACAAGAACTTGATTGGCATTTTTGACTTTATTTTGCCTCCTCCAGGAAGGAAACATGTATACAACATTTCATGGCCTTAGATTTGTAGCGACATCTATGATGCCGACACGAACTAAAATAACAAAATCCTACATCGCGCAAGCGGAGTTCTCCGCGCGATTTGAACATATTATTATTATTTTGTATTATTGATAGGCACGCGTTTGACCACCATCTCACCTGATGGTAAGCGATGATGTGGTCGAAGATGGAGCACGCTTGTCTAGAAGTAACCTATTCACTCTTTAACATATACAACAGTCCGAAATCAACCATCGGGCCAGACCAGACACAACACCCGTCAGGTCGGAGGATCCTCCCTTTTCAATGGAGGTTCACTCTGTTTGGAGGGGATATACCTATCGAGAGTTTACACTTCCGGTGACTAATACATGGGATAGAGAAACTAAGTAGGTACAATATTCAAAGCTTTATTATTAGAATAATATTACTATTTACACTAAACAATTGCCCCACCTTTGGATTTCACGTTTTAATTAACCTTTTAATTTCTAGTTTTGTTTTACGTTTGAAGATCTTGATGCCTTATAAGGGGCCGTTCAACAGTTATCAATTTCTTATCTGCCATGGTTTGGAAGACCATTCCCCTCGTTTTGGAAATCCAGTTCAAGTGCATCAAGCGCAGTGCATGTCCCAGGAAAATTAGGCCGATGAGCACAGATACTGTTTCAATGCTTAGCACTATGTATGGGGCTATAGTGTACACCAGCACGAATTTGCTCATTGTCCCTTCCGTCATCTTTGGTTGGTCCTGTAAGAAATAATGTTCTGTAGTTTAAAAAGACTAAAAAACACGCTTTATATTTTGTTTTTTTTTTGTGTTTTTCTCAGCATACCCTTATCAGAAAGAAAGAAGAAATAAAGAAAGAAACAATATTTATTTGTGGTTCACCCTTGTTTGATAGAACAACGTTTGATATAATATTACTAAATCGAACAACGTTTAAGAAAATCATCACTTTGTATACTTCGTTTGACAGAATTTTCAGTTCATCGAATATTTATTTGCTATAACAACATTTGCACTAATGATCAAAAGGTATAATGTTCATTTGATGTAATGTTCAGGTGGTTTAGCATGTATTTTATCGAATATTCAATTTTTTTATTTTATTATAATGTTTTAGGTTTGCATGTCGATGGAGCCACGTGTCGACGGAGCCCCGCCTGGCGGGGCTCCTACTTCTGAGTGGTTTATAAAAAAATAACCACGAAGGGGATGGCGGGGTCTGTTCGCTCGCTTCGACTAAATCATTATTAGTGTAGTGAAACATTAGTTTAAATAAAATTAGTGCATTTGAAAATTCGGCGAAATGAAATTAGTTCAAATAAATAATTACGCTAAATAAAAATATACCAATGAATAATAATAATAATATAATGTGAAGGACGGCACGGTTGACATATGTCGGGCATGTCATCGTCCGGGAGAATCAATCCGTCACATAATCTCTGGTTGTTCTCGTCTAGCTAACGGTGAGTACTTGCATAGGCACAACCTCGTAGCCAGGATTATCCATCAGCAACTTGCTCTGAAATACTCTCTTGTGGAATCGGAAGTGCCGTACTACAGATATGCGCCCGACCCAGTTCTCGATAATGGTCATATCTCATTGTACTGGGATCGGTCCATCATCACTGACAGGACTATTATAGCCAATAAGCCTGATATAGTGGTGGTGGACCGAATCGAGAGGCGTGCAATGATTGTTGACATTACCGTCCCACATGACGAGAACCTCGTGAAAGCCGAGAAAGATAAACAAATCAAGTATATTGACTTGGCTCGCGAGGTTGTCGACATGTGGGATGTGGACTCAGCGATCATTGTACCGATAGTCGTATCAGCCAATGGCTTAATAGCCACGAGCCTCGACCAACACCTCAGGAGGCTCTCGTTAGGCGGCTGGATCAAGGGCTTGATTCAGAAAGCAGTACTTCTGGACACGGCTCGCATTGTCAGGCGGTTCCTCTCTCTGGAGCCCTGACCGCCGGTAGCTTGGACCCTGTTCCCGATACCGGTGGGATACTATTTTTTATATTTTTAAATGTTTTTTTTTTTTTCATTGAAATATTTAAAAATATAATTTATATGTATTTACAAATGAATATACGAAATAATAATAATATTCCACAACTATCACACAACGCCATCTAGTCCCAAGCTAAGCAGAGCTTGTGTTATGGGTACTAGACAACTGATAAACATACTTATATATTTCTAAATACATACATATTATAGATAAATTACACCCAGACACAGAACAAATGATCGTGCTCATTACACAAATATTTGTCCTGGGTGGGAATCGAACCCACGACCTCCGGCATAGCAGTCAGGGTCACTAACCACTAGACCAACAGGCCAGTCGATTTAATGAAATTATTCGGAATGAATTATTCGGTCAAATGAATAATTCTTCGAAATGACTTTATTGCAACTAAAATTCGATTTAGTAATATTATATCAAACGTTGTTCGATCAAACAAGGGTGAACCTTTATTTGTACCTCACAACAAGAACATGTTAACTGTACATACAAACAAAAAAATAAAAAACTGTGCGAGGCCAAAAAGACTCAGCGTTATGCTGCGATATTTATGCAATAAAGCAATAAATAACGCAGCGCTGGTATTCTGTTAGGGCCCGTTGTGATGCCACAGACATACTCACGGGACACGGTACAAAATTACTAAAACAAAAAAATAAATAAATAAAATCATGGGAATGCATGCAAAATAATTAGTCCGCCATCTTTGGGACTCCGCCATATTAAATGATAAATGATAAATGATGTTTATTCAGTAAATAGGTTACAAGGAACACTTTTACACGTCAATGTTTTTTGTCAGTTTAAGCTAGATGAGGCCGGTGTTTCCTAGCTGACTACCCTGAGAAGAAACACCGAAACAAACTCAGAGGTCAAAGTCTCTTTTAGTGTTCAAATCCATACAATGTGGACTGGTTAGATCATATGAGAACCATGTACGTTTATGTCTGGGATGAGCTTTATGAAGAAAGCAACACACGAATTCGAGTGGACCTGTCCAGACAGTGCAAGCATTTGTCAGTCATCGCGAAGCTCAACTCAGAACTCTGAGGTGCTCAACGAACCGACGAACAATACCAAAGTAAGGACATTTGAGTAGGCCGCAAAAAATACTCAAACTGCCAGACAATCATAAAATCTACATGAATATAACGACATACATAGTTCTCGCATTCACATTATTCTATATGAGGACCATGCAGCTTAGTGTCTGTAGTGGTCTTTTGAAGAAAGAACCAAACATATTTGAGTGGACCTGTCCAGTCAGTGCAAGCATTTGTCAATAGTCGAATAGCTCAACTTAAAAACCACTAAGGAGCTCAATGACATGACGAACAATACCAAAGAAAAGACATTTGGGTAGGCCGCAAAAGTACTCAAACTGTCAGACAACGTTGAAAATTACTGTAAAAAGGAGGAGAAAATAATAATAATAACCCACATAGTCCTCACATTTACAATAATTAAGTAATCAAAAAAAAAAAAAAAATATAACACTTTACAAAGTAAATATTTGTGTCAAACAAAATAGTAATCATAATATGTCAATCAAAAAATAAAAATAAATATAATACTTAACAAAGTATTCAAGTCAAAAAAAAAAAATAATAATAATAATAAAATGTCAATAAAAAAATAAAATAAAAAATATAATACAATACTATACAAGTATTCATGTCAAAAACGAATAATAAAAAAAACATATATATAAAAAATTTTTCATCAGTAAGTAGTACATATGAAAACAATGGCTCATGTATATCATTGAAGCAGCTCAATCCCACGCCTTTTTGTCCTCAAGAAAGTCATTAATTGTGTAAAAAGCTTTCTGGCATAGCTTACGTTTAATAAATGATTTAAATTTATTTATGCTTAGTTCTTGAATTTAGAATGTTGAAACGAATATTGAATGTAGAATGACGTCACTTAACTAACCATGGAGTGTCATCTCAACTAAACATGTAGGTTCGCAAAATTTTAGCTTAATCGGAAACCAGGAAGTGGATCTGTTTTAAATTAGAAACAAAATAATTGGATTGTTATAAGTTAGTCTGTTACGAGTTATCGAGACCAAAGGATAGATTTTTAATAGACTAGCACTTCGCCCGCGACTATGTCCGCGTGAATTTCGAAAATAAATATAATGTGTAGCCTATAGCACTCAGGAATAATGTAGCTATCTACTGGTGAAAAATGTTCAAAATCGGTTCAATAGTTCCATAGAGATTACTGCCTACAAACAAATTAACAAACTTACAAACTTTACCTCTTTATAATATTAGTGTAGATGAAGTATATCAAGTACAGCGGACCAGTGTTTCCTTTCTTACACATCAGAGCCCAACACCACACGTTTTGAGTAGCCACCACTGAGCTACTGACACACCCCCCAGTATCTCAGTATTGGTGTCAATTATCACAGCGTGTCACGATAAAAAAAGATAATCGTCATGGTGAATTCCCAAAAATAGTATAAAGCTCATTATCAGCTGATCATCATCAGCTGATCAAAATTAGTATTAAATTTTTTTCGGCATTTACTATGACTTTCTTGAAAACTTGGTGTAGTTTTGTGTCTCAAGTGTCTACATAAGTGGACAATAAATGTGGAATTATTATTATTCAAAAAAAAGAAAGTGACAACTGACAGTCGTGTTATTTTTCCTCAGATTTTAAAATATGTTTTAAAACTATTTAATCATCGCACAATTATGCTATTTAGTGTTATTATTTGCACTGAAACCTGATTAACCGATATGTATGTTTCTTTTTTTTCATGTATGTCCGCGCATTTCTCCGTCAGTTGTGCACCGATTTTCAAAATTCTTTTTTTATCTGAAACAATATACTCCCGAAGTTCCATATAAATTTTATCGAAATTGCTTTAGCGCTTTTTGAGAAACTGAACAAAAACGAAAAATACGCATATCTCGATGACGTTTTGGTGTACTCCAAATGTTTAAATTCCACGTTCCATGTTATTGGGGTTTTTAGTTCTAGGGTATAACAACTAAAAAGCGAAAAATAAAAAACTTTTTTACAAAAAAAAACCACCGACTTCCAAAAACAAATACACTAAAAATTTAAAAATAACTTTAATTTTGGAAGTCGGTGTCAAATATCGAAGAAATAAAATGCAAACGTTAAAAGTTATTTTTAAATTTTTAGTGTATTTTTTTTTGGAAGTCGGTTGTTTTTTTTGTTTTATCTAATTAATCTGCCAACTTGAAGAGCACAAGGACTTTCATAAAATACAAGGGGAAGCGAAACATCATCGTCCGAAAATCCTGCCTCAAACCCAGAAAGGGCAGAATACTCAGGCAGAAGCTACGTTGAGTTTATGCACTGGTACTGTTAGGTACCAAGCGTATACAGAAGACTTATGACGCGAGCTGCCTCTAATCAGCTGATAAAGAGGTATTTTTACCAGTTACTTGATTGCTGCGGCAAACCCAACTGCAACAATTTGTGCTGTGCATCAAGCGGAGAGTCCACAATGAATTATACTCCTCCCTTTTTATGCCGCAAATTTAAACTTAACGACTATTTAAACTTCGCGCGTATGACAGTTCATAGCTAAGACAGGACCACGTCTGTCGGGTCAGTTAGTATCAATAATTATAACGACTATTTACGATGACATTCAATTTTTCATATCATTGCTCATTGCAACTCACTCGTTACCCAAAAAAATGTACGGGCACCAATACCTTTCAAGCCGGAACACAACTAAATTACTTGAGTGCGGATAAAAGTAGCAAAGAATTGTTCTGTGGAAATTCCAATTATATTTGCCATTTCCTTACGAGGTCCGGTCATGAAACTGCTTGCTCGTGGCAAGAACCGCAATATCAATATTTATTTTTTGTAAGTAGGTTTTTCCAAAAACTTATAGGTACTTACTTAACATTAAATTATAAGTAGGTAATCACATACACAAGACACTGAGTCGGAACCATGTAGGCCAGACAATTTGTTCCGTGCGGGAATCGAACCCGCGACACGCAGCACAGCAGCCAATCGCTCAATCACTGCGAAAACTTGTCTTAAAATTTTCATAGCATCTTGTTGTCCCAAAGCCATAAAAATAGTCAAAAACACATTTAGTACGGAACACAAAATATGCGAAGTCCGACACGCACTTAACCGGTTTTTAATTAATAATTTAATTACAATAACGTCAGCTCATGGAGCATTGACACATAACCATGTGTAACTGTGGAGAGACTTCCTCTCCACGTGTCAAAGTGGTTCGCAGGTCAAAAGAAGTCAACCATGATGTTAATTTGCAATTAAGTACCTACACCGTAATAACTTAATTGTTTACGTTTTATAATAATTTCCGTGCAGTTTTATTGCGAAACAGTCATGTGAGCAAACGGGTTTTAGCATTGTATCACTTGATTTATAATTTATTAATTTACTTAGTTCACTCAATTGATTGTCTTCAATATTTAACGTAAATTACTTTTTATTTGCGCCGTAGGTACTTATTTCACACCGAGAAGGACAACATCGTGACAAAACCTGCACTATAATAGGAAAGTTAGATAGGTAGGTTATAGGTAAGGTAGGTTGGTTAGGGTACTTTATTAGTTATATTATCAAAAAATATGGGACACGTATTTTTTGGGATATTTTCGCACATTTAGGGTTCCGCACCACACGGTGGAGCATACGGTGGAGATCTGCCCCGCTTGGGCGGAGCCCCATCGTGTCCTCGCGGAGGGGATCAGCGGCAGCGACCTCTCGCGCCCGGTCCTGGTTCATGTACGGTCTGGCCATGGTACGGAGCGAGAGGGAATGGGAAACAGTCTCCTCCTTCTGCGACGTAGTAATGCTCGCGAAAGAGGAGGCGGAACGGGTGAGGGAGGCTCAACAACAGAGTCGCCCTCACGCCCTCAGCAGCACACGCCGCAGGAGACGCCGTGGGCGTAGGACGTCGCGTGACGATCTCCGGCCACCGTAGACCCGGGCCCGCGGACGGCGAGTAGTGGGTAGCTCGCCGTCCGATCAGCACCAGGCCCGAGAGTCAACGGCGCGTAGTGTTCCACGCTTGCCTCAAAGAGTTTTCAGCAATCATGATGGGGCCCGTCATGGCCGATGCCTGCTCAGGGGTTGTGGATAAATTCTAAACAGAATTACCTCGCCCCTGGGCACTCAGCGCAGGGAAGGAACAGTGGTGGGTTTTAATAAGTAAGAGTCTGACACGCCCTCCCGCTCCACCCAGAGCGGAAGATGTCACATGATTTCCCACCCTCCAAAAAAAAAAAGGGTTCCGCACCAAATGCGAGAATTATCAATGAAAAAATCTGATTTATCAATATATTGGTACCTATTTGTTAGTAAAATATACTTAATAACAAATATTAGGTTTCACCTTTCAAGTTCATAGGTAAATGGGAAGTCATAAAATTATTCGGAACAAAATATTGTGACAGACGACGGACACATGAGTGACAGCAATAGGGCTCCGTTAGAACTCTTCGGGTACGGAACCCTAAAAATGACATAGATAAAACGCATCAAAGATTAGGAGTGGGGGCTTGTTACATCACTAAACGGTACAAAGTGTATCGAGGTGTGACTTCACGCGAAATTTCAACGCACTATTACCTACTTCTTCATTTTTGTTTTTCTGACAAAAGAAAAAATACGTGTCCAATATTTTTTGATAATCTAACGGACGGAAGGACAAATTGCATTTTTGGATAATCTAACGGACGGACGGACTAATTGCATTTTTTGATAATCTAACGCACGGACGGACTAATTGCATTTTTTGATAATCTAACGGACGGACGGACTAATTGCATTTTTTGATAATCTAACGGACGGACGGACTAATTGCATTTTTTGATAATCTAAAGGACGGACGGACTAATTGCATTTTTTGATAATCTAACGGACGGACGGACTAATTGCTTTTTTTGATAATCTAACGGACGGACGGACTAATTGCATGTTTTGATAATCTAACGGACGGACGGACTAATTGCATTTTTGATAATCTAACGGACGGACGGACTAATTGCATTTTTTTTATCAAACTAGCCTATTAAGTAACTATGTAATACACTAATTATCACAATTTATTTATTTATTAAAACTTCATGCAACACAAATGTACAATTCGAAGGATATTGAAAGAATTTCCAAATTTTGGCATTGCTATTGACAGTGTGTAACTTGACTAACTCACTGAATTTGACAGAAAATTGTGTCTGTAATTTCCAATTCGCATCGGGAAAGCGTGGTGATAAAATTCCTGCCTTCTGCTCTGTCAAAGCATAAGCATAGCATTGTCAGCCTGTAATGTTTCCACTGTTGGGACGCGGACCCAATACGGGTTGATGGATGTCACATGTTATCGATGTTTTGGTTCTAGGACATGCCGGTTTCCTCACGATGTTTTCCTTCACCGTTTTGAAAGCAGTGGTGATGCGATGGTGATGTGTGATCTTTTCTCAAATAGGTGTTGGACAGAGCAGGAGCCTGTTCTCTTAATTAATGACAGCCACTGCTTGCTTAGACTGTTTCTTTATAGCCAACTTAAAAAATGAGGAGGTTCTGAATTCGACTGTATGTTTGTTATGCGAATGCCGCTAATTAACAACAAAAACAAAAAATATATTTACAGATGACGTCTTGGTTGTTTCTGATCATGTAAATTTTTTTCTTAGTTTTACTTGGATATTAAAAAGCCTACGTAACTCACCAGTTTGATATGTACAACGGGAATGACGGAGTTGGACATCATCCTGGTGCCTCTGTTGAAGCTGAGGTCATCCAGCATCATGCTTAGTTGCATGGCCAGCTTCGTGTTGAACGTTATGCTAGCTTTCTGAAAGAGAGATCATTGTATTTTAATAGGAGCAAAACATGCGTTATAGAGACTAGAGAGAGAGAGAGAGAGGTGGATGGGATGATAAATGAATAATATGTTTGTTTTATATTACATAACGTTGATAACTGACAGATTTTTTTTAAAGGGTGGGAAATCATCTAATAACTTCTCCTAGTCTGGTTGAAGCTGGAGGGAGTGTCAGACTACTGTATAAAATCCTGCCGTATTCCTTAAGCTGTCTGTGCACAGAGTGCACGGGGCGCGGTCTCTTCCGATGACTGCCGCGAACCTGCTAGGCATCAGCTCCGGCAGGCCCGACGTATTCTTGCTGACATCGCTTTCAGGCGCACGTGGAACATTACGCGCCGTTGACCCGGGTCTGGTCCTTATCGCACGGCGAGCTACCCAGTGCTCACAGTGCGCAAACCCGCGCCTACGGTGACCGGGAATCGGCTTACGACTTCCGAAGTGAGGGCGCGAGGATTGCCCCTCCCTCACGCGTTTCACCTCCTCCTTCGCATTACTGCTTCGCAGAAGGAGGTGACAGCGTCTCATACTGGTACACCATGGCCTGGACCAGGGCCGGACACGAGAGGTCGCCACCGCCGTTCGCCTCCACGAGGATACAAGACAAGACGCGAGACTAGGTACCTATACTTACTCGATCTATAACAATTTCATTGACGTGCTCCTTTCTGTCTTGTTTTGCTCCATCGATTCGGTCTAATAACTTGGGGTCGGCGTCCAGAAAACGTGTTTTGGATATCACAAAAGGTAGACCTGTGAACAGAAGCCTAGTGAATACTTCTTATTTTTTGTTTCTTTTATTTGCACTTTAAAAAAAAATCGCTAAGCTTAAGTGGGATTAGGCCGGACATGTCTGCCGCGTGTTAAACGAGAAATGGGCAAAAAGAAGTATCGAATGGGTTCCATTAAATGCCAGACCACATCGCGTCAGACCAATGCGAAGATGGCGGGACGAGCTCGACTCCTATCGAAGGGACTGGCCCGTGCTAGCAGAGGACAGACTTGTGTGGAAGAGGGAGAGGAATCATTCATCTGCAGTATTTTCCAAATTATGTTTTACTTATTAATGTTACTCTATTTATAGGTAATAATCAACGGCCTTATGCTATTAGATTTAGTTCTGAAATTACTTAAAATAGCCTCACCATAATAACATTCAGCAATATCCATAAGTCCATCTGGATAGGTCTTTGAAGTGATGGGATTGACATTGTTGATAAAAGTCTTGTTACTGATGGTATACACTAAGGCCTCTCCTCCATACTCTTCCATGATCCTGCTTCCGATGTACTCCATGTGCCAGGTCCTACAGATACCCAGCCGGTATAGGTTGAGTGGGACTTCTGGAGTCAGCATGGGTGGGTAGGCGCCTCCTTCATAGGTGTCCTCTTCGAAGGTTAGCTCTCTGAAATCATGATCAGGTATTAGTGGAACTGGTATTAGTGGATGATTTTCATTATGGATGGCTGTGGAAACGGTTCAAGTTCTATCTACATATTCTGGCAAAACACGTCTTAGGCTAACAAATAATAATAACAAAGTAGAATTAGAGTTGTGGCCGACATGGACGGGTATACATAATTATGATGAAAAACTTTTTACGACAAAAATCGTAAGGGATTCCGTTGACGACTTTGAGTTCACAGAACTTTGTAAGCTCTAGTTTTTGACGTCTCACACTCAACAAACTCTCAACTCAACTCAACACACTCGCCCACACTGAACTCACCCAACTCAGAGAGAGTTGGGTGGCTCTAAACTTAATGAATGAATATACCTTTCATCAACATCATTGATGGCATCCGCATGTATGAGCGTGACCTTCTTCACCGACTTGATCCTAAACCGATCCTGGTTAGTGGCTCCTACTACTATTCTATAATCGGACTCGTTCTCATAAAGCTGAAAATAAATGGTCTATTACAAGTACATACAAATATTATGAAGGGCCCTACTATACAAGAGGATTTAGAAAGTCGAAGAAATACCTAATTTTTTCTGGATAAACAGTTGTTAAAAAGATACAACCTACTTCTAAAAATTGCAAAATAACTTTATTTTCGGAAGTCGGTGTTTGTATTCTGTTTCTTCGTTACTTGACACCGACATAATAGGGCCCACTATGCAAGAGGCTTTTGAAGTTCGAAGAAACATCTAATTATTTCTGGATAAACAGTTGGTAAAAAAATACAACCGACTTCTAAAAATTGCAAAATAACTTTAATTTCGGAAGCTTTTTATTTTTCACTTTTTAGTTGTTGGTACCCTAGAACTAACACTAAATAATAAAGTTATGCCCGAATGGGTAACCCCAATAACATGGAACTTAAACATAATTGGAGACAACCAAAACGTCATCAGTGTATACATATTTTTTGTTTATGTTGATTTTAAAAAAAGTTCTGTATCAATTTCAATAAAATGATATGGGACCACCTCTGAAGTATGGCCTACCAAACAAAAACAAGAATCATCAAAATCTATTCACAAGTGGAGGAGAAATCGCATAACAAACAAACAAAAAAAAACATACACTTTTAGAATTGAGAACTGCCTCCTTTTGGAAGCCGGTTATAAAGATTTAGCAATTTAGTAGATATCTATTAACTTTTGTTTCATAGGATTGAATGATGAGTTATCAGATGGCAAGGAATATTGCAGGCAATTGTCCACCAGGGTAGGCAGAAATATTTTGTCGCAAATAATATTAACAGATATTTATCCTTATATCACTATTAATATATCTAAAATTATATTAAAATTGTAAAGTGATGGCCTGAAACATAGGTTTGAATTGACCTAGTTCGGGCGGGTCGCTATCTTACATTGTAATTCCGAACCACCATAACTTGCACCAGTAATGTAACATTTTACAGTTTTAGTTTATTTTTAGGCACTATAATTGTATGGGAAATCTTACTACTATAGACTAAATGTACACTTTTTAAAAATCTTTAATTCAAAAAACAATATTCTAAACTAATAATATTATATTAATAATATAGTTTACTTAAGAGTGTGTTATTAAAATAAATATATACAAACTAATAAAATACTTAGCTAACTGTAATAAAAACAAAAACTCCTAACTAAATAAAACTTACAATCTGGCGTCAAAAAATTCCTCCGCATCGCTGTCTACTGGAAGTGTGCCCAAAAGACTGGCGGCATTGCCACGTTGTATCACTATGCTTAACCTCTGGCCGAGGAAAAAGCCAGCCCTTGGGTCACGCGAAGTGTCAACAAGGCGTTTAGAAAGATCTTTAAATACTAAATGTGCACTTGGACCCTACGACCCAAGGGTTTCAATCCCAAACGGTTCGAAAATGTAGCTACCGACGAGGTTGTTATATTTCCGCCGCTTGAGTTTCTTCGCAGCTGCAGCGGCAGCACCAGCACAGCACGATATTATTATTAATTATTATTATATTCTATTAAGACAAAGCAAATTCGGCTTACCCTATCAAGAAGTCCAAAATTATCAAAATACACGATCCCAGGAGCGAGGCTGTTGCACAGTATCACCAGGGGGTTCTTGTAGCCCCACAGGTAGCTGTGGACGTCCATGTTCATGAAGACGTTCGCTCCTATCTGGGCTGCCATTATGTTGAACGCGTACTGGATGAAGCTTGGATAGTTGGAGAGGACAGCTACTGCACTCTGGAACAATGAAGGAGTAATCAGATAAAAGGGACCTACAAGAATAGATGACGTAACTGTGTTCGCATTTGTTATGAGTTGGAGTTTGAGGCAGTTCCACTGCACGCAGTGTCCGTATAGGCACCGAGTTAATTAAAAGTGGCGCGTTATTAATTAGTTGGTTTACCCTAGTTGTAAACGTCGCTTTGTTTCTAATGACCTAGCTTGGTTCGGTCCCTTAACATGATAAGGAGAGAAATTTAAATTGTGTTTTTTTCTTACTCCTCCGCTGTTATTTTCTTATTAATTTTGTTGCGGGATCCAACACAGTTTATTCATTTCTCTGGAACTTGTCGTGTTTCATTGACTATAAGTTTATTTCTACTATTAATAATAATATTTATTTATTTCGAACACACGTGATTCATAGATTTGTTAGTAACACTTATAAAACTAGGTTAGTAACATTTCTTATCAATAAACAAATTAAAAAAAAAAAAACTAATTCATATACCTGTACCAATGTCCGGTTCCCGCTGCACCAGACCTGCAGCTGTGCATACGGGTCCAGTGCCCCAGGAACGGGCAATCAGGCTTATTCACTATCACCTTCAAAATGCTGTTGGTGCTGCCCCGAATCCTTCGCATCAGGGATGCCGTTCTTTTCCGCATAATAGCTTGAAAGCTGTCTGTATTTGCTTCAGCAAACATGCCCGATGCACTACAGAAACGCGGCAGCCCCAACAGCACCCTAAAAGCGTTATTATACTGAACGCGAAGAACGTTGTAGGCCCTCTGCGTATGTCTAACCCATAAGCTGCACGTGTAGAAAGACTGGCAAAACGCCTTAAACAGAGTGAGTTTCACTTCTCTAGTACATCGTGCAAACCTACGGGCCAGCATATTGCATCGGATCGACAACGCTCTTCGCTCCCTTTCTATATCACTGTCATCATTCAAGTCCTCATTAACTATGTGGCCAAGGTACCTAAAACTATTGTACATTTCTGGTGGTCACCACAGATTCTGGCTTTGAGGAGTTAAATTGGATTTGAATAGTGCGGCGGGCTAGTATAAAAAAAAAATAGGTAGGTATTATTTATAAAACAGAGAGAGTGGCACTCCGGGAGTGCCGAAAAAAGTGTAAACTTGAACAAAAATGCCCAACGCGCCTAAAGAAGTTTTCACTTCAATCAACCACGCGATCCGTTACGAGTGCTACGACGCTACGCGTCGTAGCGGGGTCGCGTAGCGGTGTTGGCGTCGGTGTCGGTGGCGAGTTCAATTGTTTTTTCTCATCTCAAAAATGCCCAACGCGCCTAAATAAGTTTTAACTTCAATCCGCTACGCGATGCGCTAGTGTTACGACGCTAAGCGTTGTAGCACTCGTAGCGACTCGGTGTCGCGCGAGTTCAATACTTTTTTCCCATCTCAAAAATGCCCAACGCGCCTAAAGAAATTTTCACTTCAAAAAACCTTATTAACAAGTCAAATTTATAAATCCGAATCACGATTTGCTGTTCTACTCTACTATTGTTTAAGATATACTCGTACATTTTGCCGACAACTAAAACAGCTCTGACCCATTAAATGATAGTCATATTGTTTTGCGCGCATTGACTCGTGATTTAACCAAATTAATGTAAACAAAACTTACAAGAAAAGGTAAATTAGGCAAAGTGAGGTTGATGTCCTTAGGGTGCCCTATTGAGGCTTCTGGGATGAACTCGGATCTGACCCTCGGGGTCATCCCCATGCTCTTGCCATCCTCACTCATTTCTAGATCCACATACCAGCGATATTCTCTGAAAACAAAAACAGATTTGGAATTGATTAAAGTGGCATACTAATGGAATCTATTGAAATAAAACGTACAAAAACGTTTGGAAACACATTCATTGCTGGTGGAGTGGCTAAGGAGTGGAGCTCCCTGCCGAATTCTGTGTTTCCTGATAGATACAACATTTTTTTTTTGAGGGTGGGAAATCACTTCTCCCTCTCTGGGTGGAGCGGGAGGGCGTGTCAGACTCTTACTAATAATAATAATAATAATATTTTATTTTCTCACTACAATATACAGTTATAATCAAACATTTGAATGAGTATAGGAAAACAAATTAATTACAATATACTGTAGGAGACTGGTACCTAAGCTAGGCTCTAGGCCTGTGTTTCAGGACACCAGGTTCCCACCCCTTAACTTTTACATAACTTACGATTGTATATTAGCGCGCTGACAATGTAGTAAAAATAATAATTATTATTTAATTAATTTTTAGGACAACATTTTGGTCCACAATATTTGTTAGTAATTCTTATACCTACGTTACTGACTAAAACCCACCCCTATTCCTTCCTTGCCTGAGTGCCCAGGGGAGCGGTAACTCTGTTACGAATTTATTCCCCTTGGCATGCAAGCATCGGCCATGATAGGCCCCGTCAGTGGTGGCTGGCATATTCTCTTTTAAGGTGCGCGTGGAACACTACGCGCCGTTGACTCTCGGGCCTGGTGTTGATCGGACGGCGAGCTACCCATTACTCGCCGTCCGCAGGCCCTCGTCTTCGTCTACGGTAGGCAGAAAAGTATTTAATTTCACAAATATTACAAAAGAAAAGACTTAGAGGCATGCATGCCAAATACTGGAGATTGATTTGTAAAGCCTGGTGTCTTGAGTATTTCGATAAACTTTAAATAGTTACCCAAACTAAGTTTTTAGAAAAAAAAAATGTGATACCAATCTAGTCACTACGATAGAAAATTTGTAAAAATTGATAAACTCAAAACCGTTGTGAACGAAACAGCTGAATAGTTCTACAAGCGTAATCTTAGCTAGAACTTTTAAGGACTTACTGAAACACGAAAGGTCCGACTTCTTCAACTTTCAACTTATAGTCTTCTCCAGAGATGAACTTGTCAGCATTAGTAATGTTGAAGACGTAGACTGACAGGCGGGCTGCTGGGATCTCATGCTGGAGAATGTTGTACAAGATCGTGCCTTTGGCGAGGCGAAGTTTCTGAAAAGATGCCGTGCAGTATTATATGAACAAAGAAGATAAGAAATTAAAGGCAAGAAAGGAAGAAAGAAAAACATTTAAGACAACAGTTCGTCAGGTTCACACAAATAAAATAAAAGGTGTCAAGCTATTAAAAATAGAGTGTGTCTCACAGCAACGTCAATAAAACGGCCAAGTGCGTGTCGGGCCACGCGCAGTGTAGGGTTCCGTAGTAGCCCGTTATAACATGCGGACTTAGAAGGGGGCTTTATGTTTATTATTATGAACGTATTAATTAAGTTCACGGTTTTATGGACGATAACGTTTAAATTAAAAAAAAAACCCAAATTATAAATTTTCATTACCCGTTCATATACTCGTATAAGAAAAAACTTCACATATATATTTTGTTTATGAGGATTTTTTGTTTTGGACGAAATTTTCCAAGTAGATACATTTTATAAGTTGGGCGGCTATTACTATTAAACTAAACAAGCTAACTTAGCCGTGCCAGTTTTCCTTTAAAGTTCGTTATATATATACAGGGTGTAAGGGGAACGCTTCCGAAGCCAGAACGTTGATTATATATAACCTAAATGCTAACGGATTCCAGTAACCTTTCGCTTTACATCGGCGTCGCATGGACGTGGGGTCGTTGGCCACGAGGCCGTCGACGAGCGCGTGCTCACTTTAAACTCGTGTTAATGCGCGAACGTCAGCTGATATTTTTTTAACACATTGTATGCCAAAGTTGTAAAGATAGAAAGTGTCTATAATCGCAAATAACGGTTTAATTTAACTGTTCTCACAGCATAGTAAACGCAAAATGCTAAAAAATTGTTTACAAAAAACTAATTTTTATAAACAATTTTTTATATCGAGAATCACTAGCCGTATCTCCTGTTTCCGTTTTCGAAAGCGTTTTCTTTACACCCTTTCTACTACTATTACGATTTTTTTTCAAATTTTGCCCGAGATTGGACCAAAGTGGCTGTGACTGTGGAGCAGGACCGGCATTAAGCCAAGCATTTTTATCAAGGATATAATCCTCCAATTTATAATATGGTTGTTTACAGAGTGTGCGTTTTATGCATGTTTTAAAGTTTGTCCCATCTAGTTTGAGAATGTCTAGTATTTTGTCATAAAATTTTACACAGTACCCCATAAAAGAATTGTGTACTTTAGCCAACCTGAATCGTATATGTATTGACAAGGTACCGTCATGATGTTTAGATCCTTAAACAGCTCCCTAAGAGAATCGCGCCTGCAAACATTATATATGGCTCTGATAGCTCTTTTCCGCAGAATAAAAATAGACTCAATGTCTGCAGCCCGTCCCTATAGAAAAATAACGTAAGACATGATACTATGAAAGTAATTCAAATAGACCAGCCTTGCGGTATCTACATGAGTAAATTGATTGTTTTTCTGACAGCATATGCTGCTGAACTTAACCGTCCAGCAAGAGATGTTAAATGAAGATCCCGTTGTAGCCTTGAGTCGAGAGTGATTCCCAGGAAAACGTGTTATCGACGAATTCTAGTTTCTCTTTGTTCAATACTATGTCACAACTATTACTTTTAACATTAGGTAAAGCCAATCTTATGCACTTAGTTTTTTGAAACTAAATTATTAGCAGTGAACTCTGCTATAAGGCGTTATTTACGTCGTCAAGATTTATGGAACGTCTGTTAATCTTAAAAATTAGGGAAGTATCGTCAGCAAACAATACTATTTGTGGTTGTTTTTTTAATAGATAGGGAAGATCATTTATATACACTAAAAAGACAAAAGGACCCAATATTGAGCCTTGTGGTACCCCATTTTGACTTTTAACCCACGTAATACTTATTTCATGTCAGTGCACCAACCTCGTTTTTAGGGTTCTATATCCGAAGGTGTGTTTAAAGAAATTTCTCATAAAAGAAGATTAAGAAGGTTCTAAACGAAACCCTATTGCTGTCACTCACGTGTCTGTCTGTCCATCTGTTTGTCGTCTGCCTGCCCGTATAGTCTGTCACAAAATATTTGTTCCAAAGAATTTTTTTCGACGGTACTGTTGGCGCAGTGGTTGAGCGTTCGGCTGCTGCGCTGCGTGTCGCGGGATCGATTCCCGCACGGAATAAATATTTGTATGGCTTATACATAGATAGTTGTTCCGGGTCTGGGTGTCTTGTGTATGTGAGTTTACATGTTTGTGAACGCACTGACGATACAGGAATAATTCCTAGTGTGGGGCAACGTTTATAAAAAAAAAAATCTACCCATTGACCTATGCACTTGAAATTTTGTGAAAATGTTTATTATTTCGTATATTTTACCAACAAATACCAATATTTGGTACGGAGCCCTAAATGTGGTGAAATCCAACACACACTTTCAATATTACCAATTGTAGCAATTTTACTTTTTAACCGATTTCGAAAAAGGAGGAGGTTCTATGTTCGACTGTATGTATGTTTTTTTTAATTTTTTTTTTATGTATGTCCGCGCATTTCTCCGTCAGTTGTGGACCGATTTTCAAAATTCTTTTTTTATCCGAAAGAATATACTCCCGGGGTGGTCTCATATAAATTTTATCGAAATTGCTTTAGCGCTTTTTGAGAACCTGAACAAAAACGAAAAATACGCATATCTTGATGACGTTTTTGTGTTCTCCAAATGTTTAAATTCCACGTTCCATGTTATTGGGGTTTTTAGTTCTGGGGTATAACAACTAAAAAGCGAAAAATAAAAAACTTTTTTACAAAAAAAAAACAACCGACTTCCAAAAAAAATACACTAAAAATTTAAAAATAACTTTAATTTCGGAAGTCGGTGTCAAATATCGAAGAAATAAAATACAAACACCGACTTCCGAAATTAAAGTTATTTTTAAATTTTTAGTGTATTTTTTTTTTGAAGTCGGTTGTTTTTTTTTGTAAAAAAGTTTTTTTAATATTTAAAATAAATGAACACTAATTTATAAGTTATTTTTCTTGCACCTAGTATTTTTCTCACTGAAGTGAGGTGAAAAATTATGTGTTGCGCTCGGCAGCAAAGTTATTCTGCGTCTCGTACCTTTGAAACCCTCACTACGCTCAGGATGCAATACAGTACAGTTTTTTGGCGCGAGTAATAAGTATTACTCGCGCCAAAAAACAACTTTGCAGGCTTGCTTAAAAAATAACTATTTCCGATAAGGTCTTTGCATGGTACGCGACAGTTTTGGTCGGTGATGGAACGGCCTCGTGCGCATAGTAGTCCGTGTGTGTTTCTTTCGGTTATACGTTACTAGAATGGGAATGATATGGTTTAGTGAGCAGACATCTTTAATGCAGTAATTGGTGCACTTTTTTTTTTTGGGGTTGGGAAATCGTCCAATGACATCGGCTCTGGGTGGAGCGGGAGGGCGCCGAGCGTGTCAGACTCACTTACTGACTAAAAGCCACCCCTGTTCCTTCCCTGCACTGAGTGCCCAGGGGCGAGGTAACTCTGTTTCCAAATCCAATTTTTTTTTTTGGGTGGGAAATCATCCAATGACATCACCCGCTCTGGGTGGAGCGGGAGGGCATGTACAACCCTATTCCTTCCCTGCCTGAGTGCCCAGAAGAGCAGGGCAGGCGTCGGCCATGACGGGCCCCGTCATGTTTTGCTGAAAACTCTTTGAAGCGCGTGTGGAACACTACGCGTCGTCGACTCTCGGGCCTGGTGCTGATCGGACGGCGAGCTACCCATTACTCGCCGTCCGCAGGCCCGGGTTGCTACCAGGGCATTGGTGCTCTAGGAAGCATTAACGTTTAATTGTATGACAATATTCACTAATTAATGGAGCAACTGTTTTTTTGCATTATCTCTGCTAATAGATTTCTTTCTTTCTGTAAACCTGGAAGTTTTGTAATTTTGTTTTTGGCTTTATTATAAACTAACTTCTGCCAGCGGCTTCGCTCTCGTTGTATAAGTACTTCCCCCCATTATAAATTTAAGCCTATGTGTTATGCTGATGTATAAGCAATATTACTGCAAAGTTTCATCAAAATAGTTTTGCGTGAAAGAGTATCAAACAACCTCACAAACTTTCACATTTATAATATTAGTAGGATTGCCACGAAGCACTAGCAGGCCACGCCAAATTATGAACTCAGTTGTGGATAAATTCGAAACAGAGTTACCGCGCCCCTGGGCACTCAGGGCAGGGAAGGAACAGGGGTGGGTTTTAGGCAGTAAGAGTCTGACACACCCTCCCGCTCCACCCAGAGCGGGAGAAGTCATTGGATGACTTCCCACCACCAACGTTGCCCCACACTAGGAATTACTCCTGTATCGTGTTTGCGTTCACAAACATGTATACTCACAAACACAAGACACCCAGACCCGGAACAACTATCTGCAGGTCATAGGCAGCAGGCAGGCAGGTCTTTCCAAGTAAATGTGAAATAATGTGTAAGCTGCGTATGTAAATAAATAAATAAAAAACGTAACTCACGTAATTGACGATCATGTGTATGGGGTCTAAGATTATGAACAGTATCGGTACTAACAGGCAAATAATGCCAGATAGTAGTGTGGCCAGGATTGTGTCTGTAACAAACATCAGCATAAACGAATTGGACTTTGTAATCAAACTTAACAAAGAACTGATAACACTGGTCTGCAAGAAAATCCTCCTTTAAACGAAAATATGATAAATATGATGACTTTAATATGCTGAATCTAGATCTGCTGCCCATTTTTTGTTATCACGTCAAAAAACAACATGATTACAATATCTTTATAATAATAATAATAAATTTACTGATCTATTGTTACAATTATTACCTTAAAATTATCTTAGCTTAGTGTCGGTCTGTACCTTTTATTAATGACATTAATTAGTCTTAGCATTTCTAGGGTTCCATATCCTCTATTACTATGCCTCCGCTGTCCGTCTGTCTGTCAGCGAGCTGTATCTCACGATCCGTAATAGCTACACGGTTAACATTTTGATAGAATGTGTATTTCTTTTGTTACTATAAAAAAATAATTATCTCCTACTAGAAACGTGTTTTTTTTGGCTTTTTTTGTTCGATCTTAATAATGACAACAAATAGACGGTTAAGCTTTTTGTAGGTATGAAATGCAATTACTTTTCAGACTTGTTTTGCTTACTACATTTGTTGTTGATAGTGCCATAAAAAATTACCTGGTACATAAATATTATTAATACCATATATCTATTCTGAGGTATGAAATTATGATGATATTATTTATGGAGTATAAGGAGAGAATAATCTTTTTTTTTGTAGCCCAGTGTATGTATCCTTTAGAGGGACACCTTAGTAGAATAAGAAGGTACTCCCTTCGGTGGTTAATGAAACTAATGGAAAACTCCGTAAGGGTTTTACCCTACCCAGGATAAGAACCCAGAACTGTCACGTTAAATACAAATGAAATTTCTAGATAAACAAGGTATTAAAAACTATTTTTTGTACCTACTTCGACTTGTTATCCGGCTGCTGATGGCATCTCTTCTAGCCAGGACCACCATGGTGAATGTTCTCTTCAAATATACTGCACAATTTTAATGTTACTTATCTAGGTCTGGAAAGAAGTTTCTCCTTTATTTTTGAAAAACCTAGACATTAGACACTAGCAATAAAGCTTGAGGAAAAAAAAGTTATTCAGTAGATAATTTCTGAAACTAGCAAATCCTATTATGAAAGAGAACGTTAAATGTCAAGACTAAGAAATGAAACAATATACCTTAATTCAAATCCATTATTTCAAAGGTCACTTAAAACATAACACTATAATATACACAGTTACTTAAAAATGAAGCCTTTTTGCTAAAAACCGGTTGATATACTGACCCTTTGCTATGAACTAAATTAATTATAGCAAGTATCCTGTATATATAGAATTTTTCAACTTATAAAACTAGAATTACAGTTGTCGATTAACACGGTAACTGCAATGTAAGGTCTGACTTAACTGCCTGATTCAAAAACAAACCACAAATGTGTTGGGAAGTTACATGTTTACTATTATCATTGTTCCTTGTAAAATAATGATTTAAATCAGACATTTTGGGAAAACATCTTGGCAAGTATCTTTCGAGAGAAAAAGAACAATGAATAATTTTAATTGTTTGTGTTCTGAAAACCATGTTCACATGTCTTATCAAAATAATTTATTATGGATGATGAATGATCTGCTAAAACCCGGTACCTTTGGGTATGCAGACGACAGCACTGTTGCCGAGAGATACGTGCCAGACGCACGAGTTAGTGAGAACTTGTCCTTGCAGGCTGTCTCAGAATGGGGCGATGCCAATCTGGTTAAGTTCAATGCTGCTAAGACCCAGGCGTGTCTTTTTTCTGCTAAAAGGAGCCTTTTTCACCCGGCTCCATCTTTCCGAGGTGTAACCGTGCCGATAACCGACCAACTTGATCTTCTTGGTGTTTTTTTTTGTTTTTTTTTTTTTTTTTTTTTTTGTGTTACTTTAACATCTACTCTCAATTTTGGTCCCTTCATAGAGGCTAAGGCTCAAGTGGCTGCCAAAAAGTTGGGGGTCCTCGCAAAGGTGAGACGATACTTCACGCCGGAACAGCTGCTCCAACTCTACCAAGCGCAAGTCCGATCGTGTATGGAGTACTGCTCTCATCTTTGGGACGGATCTGCAAGATACGAGCTTGATGCCCTAGAGTCAATTGAGAAACGAGCCAAGAGGATCATCGGCAATGATAGACTCGTTGAGTCAAAACTCCAAAGTCTTGAACATAGACGCCGAGTTGCTAGCCTGTCGGTTTTCTATCGATTACATTTTGGGGAGTGTGCGACGGAATTGCATGATTTGATTCCGCCAAGCCCGTTTCATCTAAGGACCACAAGACGTACGGCGAAGTGCCACCGGTTCATGGTGGACATCCCATCCATACGCACAAAGCGTTTTGAGAAAACATTCATTGCACGTACAGCTAGAGAGTGGAATTCTCTACCGGAGTCTGTGTTTCCTGTAAGATACAACCTGGGAGTCTTTAAGTCAAGAGTGAATAGGTTACTTCTAGGCAAGCGTGCTCCATCTTCGACCACATCACCGCTTACCATCAGGTGAGATAGTGGTCAAACGCGAGCCTATCAAACATAAAAAAAAAAGAATGTAGTTGCTAGGTTCCACTAAGTCAGGTTCTTATTTACTGTGAACTTTCATAAGCTATTTGTGCCAATGATACAAGGTCTCTAGTACAAAGTGCGGATAATGGACTATGAAACTGGAGATATTAAGAGAGATACGACATATATATTTATGTACAGTAAACTAGTGGGTATTTCAAACTCAAAGCATTTATTTCAAATGAACCATTTATATAGGCACTTTTGAATTGTCAAAGAAGTCGGTCAGTCAGAAAGATAGTTAATTGCAAATTCCAAAGTATAGGATCTCCATGGAGAAAAACGTGCAAGAAACTCCTTGGGCAAGTATAACCATGTATTACAAAATTATGTATTACAAAAATTGTGAGATAAGTTTTTTTGATTTTATCTACGAGTTTGTATGGAGGGATGTTTGTACCTCAACCACACCATAACGGTGTTACCACTGCGTGGATCGCCCAGAGGACACTGTGGAGCATACGGTGGAGGTCTGCCCCGCTTGGGCGGAGCACCGCCGTGTCCTCGTGCATGCGATAGGTGGCGGCGACCGCTCACGCCCGGCCCTGGTTCAGGCCATGGTACGGAGCGAGAAGGAATGGGAAGCAGTGTCCTCCTTCTGCGAAGCAGTAATGCTCGCGAAGGCGGAGGCGGGACGCGTGAGGGAAGCTCAACGGAGTGGCCCTCGCGGCCCCGGCCGCTACCACCGCAGGAGAGGTACTGGGCGTAGGACGTGGCGAGACGATCTCCGGCCACCGTAGACCCGGGCCTGCGGACGGCGAGCAGTGGGTAGCTCGCCGTCTGATCAGCACCAGGCCCGTGAGTCGACGGCGCGTAGTGTTCCACGCGCGCCTCAAAGAGATTATTGTCAGCCACCACTGACGGGGCCCATCGTGGCCGGTGCCTGCATACATAGGGATAGCGGATAAATTCTGAAAATGAGTTACCGCACCCCTGGGCACTCAGGCAGGGAAGGAACAAGGGTGGGTTTTAGCCAGTAAAAGTCTGACACCCCCTCCCGCTCCCTCAGAGCGGGAGATGTCATTGGATGATTTCACACCCCACAAAAAAAAACCACACCAGAACGCCTTAACGGATCTGGACGTAATTTGGCACAGAGATAGATTATAGTCTCGAATAGTATAATAATTTATAGTAGGGGAAGTAACTAATAAAGTATTTACTTATTCCACGAAGAATAAGCTGCTGGCTAGTTTCGCAATAATTAGGAATAGCGCGTTAAATATAGGTCTTAATTACTGAGTAACTTACAAAGTAATACAGAGAGACTGTCTAGCAGAGATCTCTTTATGGGATAGCTTGATTGTTTCCTAAAATATTTGATTCATATAAAGATAAGGAATTATATAATATACCTACAGGGTGTAACAGAAATGGGTGGTCATATTTTTAGGGTTCCGTAGTCTTAACAACGACAAGGAGCCCTTACTGTTTCAGTATATCCGTCTGTCCGTCCGAGGCATAGCTAAGAGATTTAGTACTAGAAAGCTGCAATTTTGCAAGGGTATAAATGTTTAATTAAATACGCCACAAAAAACAATGAAATTACCTATGTACCATTATTGTACATGAAGTTTAAATAAATAAATTTTGAAAAAGTTTTTATTTTAACGTAAGTAACGCCCGTACATGTAAAGGGGGGATGATTATTGTTTTCTTGCCTGTTCTATTATAGTGTGGGGTATCGTTGGATAGGTCTTTCAAAATCATTGAGAGGTGGTGAAGAATATATTGCATTCAGTGATTCGTTTGCGAAATATTAAAATTGAAATTGAATTTTTTTTTCGAGTTAAGCGTCCCCTCCCCCTCTAAAAGCTAACCTGTTGGCTTGAAATATCTAAAAAAAATCAAGGTGGTAGTATATTATATATAACGATCTTTGAAGAAAAACTATCACAGCTTAGTTTGCTCTGTTAGTTTGAGCATTAAGGCCGCATATATATATGAAGTTTAAATAAATAAATAAATAAAATGTACCTACTTTGAAAATTTAAAAATATGACCACACTGTTCTAAACTAAGACCACCCTGTTCTAAAATATGACCACCCAGTTCTAAAATATGGCCACCCAGTTCTAAAATATGACCACCCGGTTCTAAAATATGACCATCCAGTTCTAAAATATGAGCACCCAGTTCTAAAATATGTGCACCCAGTTCTAAAATATGACCACCCAGTTCTAAAATATGACCACCCTGTTCTAAAATATGACCACCCAATTCTAAAATATAATAATAATAATCTTTATTTTGGAACAGTTACAGATTATACAGTTTAGTTGTGTACGTTAATAGCCACATTAGTTAGGAACTGTGTCGTAGCTATTAGCGCCCACCTCCAGGAGGAAGAAGACGTCAGCGTTCCAGATAAGGTAAAACCAAAAGAAAAATCAAAAGAAAAATCACTTAACTAAAGTAGTTGCGTGTATTCATATTTGTAAATTGAGTAGGGAAGTGTGTGTATGTAAGTATGTCTGTGTGAGGAAGGGGGGAGAGGTGTGTGTGGGTATGTGTGTGTGTGATAGTGTGTGTGTGATGGAGTGTGGAACGAGGCCATTACGGTTTTACTAAATTTTCAAGTTCGTCATATGTAAGCGAAGACAACCATCCACCTGTGAGCTTTTTGCAGTCTCGAGAGGAATGAGGACATATATTTAGTACCTTATTAATTGCATTATAAAGGGAGGGGGCAAAGAAAGTGTAATGACGTCGGACTATCTGACTGGAAGCTATCTGTATCAGGCAGACTCTGTCCGTCCTACGTTTGCCCTTACACAAGTTTGGATCGTAGGTCAGTTCAGAGTGCTTACGCAGAATAGTGTGGAGTACGAAGGAGTGCCTAACCGAGGGTAGAGAGCACCCAGTTCTAAAATATGTGCACCCAGTTCTAAAATGTGAGCACCCAGTTCTAAAATATGGCCACCTAGTTCTAAAATATGACCACCCAGTCCTAAAATATGACCACCCAGTTCTAAAATATGACCACCCAGTTCTAAAATATGACCACACAGTTCTAAAATATGACCACCCAGTTCTAAAATACGACCACCCAGTTCTAAAATATTACCACCCAGTTCTAAAATATGACCACCCAGTTTTGGAAATGCGCATATTGGGTATACTGAACTACCCAAAGAAATGAACAACTTTCTACAAAAAAGTAATAGTCATTATATAAAAAAAATTGGCCTCCCATACTAATCTTGATTAGCTGAAGAAAATTTTGCACGGTAAGTCCATTTTAGTTTTGGAAATTGATTATGGGTTCCTTGATAAATGATTTTATTTATGTAAGTAGGTTTTATCAACACTTACACGTAAAACCCTGAGAAGAAGCAAAAAAACAAACTCAGAGGTCACAGCCTCATTCAAAGTGTTGAAATCCATACAATATGTAGAAAGTTGAAAAAAAAAAGGAAAGGAAAAGCGGGGGGGGGGGAAAGATTTCAAAGAAAATAATACAGTTGAAGAAAGTTGTTCATATCCATGGGCAGAAGTTATATCTAAAGTATGACCACGCATTTTTATTACACCCTATATGTAAAGACTAGCTTCTGCCGGCGGCTTCGCCCGCGTGGAATGACGAAGTTTCATACAAAAAGAAATACCCCCTTTTCACCCCTTTAAAGGTCGAATTTCCAAAAACCCCTTCTTAGTGCTCCCCTACATTACAAAAGGAAGCCGTGTGCAAAATGTTACGTGCCTAGTCTCAGTAGTTTAGGCTGTGCGTTGATATGTCAGTCAGTCAGTCAGTTTCCCTTTTTATAAATCCTGTATATTTAACGAAAAGGTTTTTTATTTTTTATGGGGGGCGGGGGGTGGGAAATCATCCAATGACTTCTCCCGGTCTGAGTGGAGCGGGAGGGCGTGTCAGACTCTTACTGACTAAAACCCACCCCTGTTCCCCCTGTTCATATTTTAAGAACCGGTTCTGCCCATGCAAATTAATAACTATCTCTAAAAAAAAATAGGGAATTCCCAAAAAAAAAAATTGGTAATTGGTTTCTTTCTTTTTTTGGAGGTAAAAAAAATTTTTGAGTACTTCCTCAGGTTTTCTTAAAGAAAGCTGTTCATTACGATGGGCAGATGCAGTTTTTTAAAATATGACCACACCTTTCCGTTACATCCTGTAGATATAGTAAGTCTTAGAGTGGTGAATGTTACAAAAACTTTAATTGGTTGCCTGAATGACGTACATTAAGAGATTGAATAAGGCGTAAATGAAATATATGTCATTGTAGACATTATTTTCCGCAAACATACGCATTTTATATGCGTCATAAGAAGATTTAGCTAAACAAAATCCTAGGTAGGTACCTATATTGTTTTCGCCAACATGCCGTGGGACACACAGAATAAATCTACAATTAAATCAGGCCCATTATGAATATATTTTTTAGATATCCAATACTATTAAGATTTTAAAACAATCCACTTTTATAGCAATATTTGATGTCTTTCTTAGGCCTAGGACACTATGGAGGGTAGGCATTCCCCTTTTGTGTCTCTGCTGTTGAACGTTATCAGGAGGTAAAACTGGATGTCAATTCAGGACATGCTTACCATAAAAATGCATTGTCATTGGAACTGAACCAACGTGTAATAATTCAACTCCGTAGGAGACAGTGATTCTAATAAAGTTTGTAATATTTGATCTAAACAAACATTTCAAGATAAAAAGCTTGTAAATAAAAAACTTTTTAACCGACGAAAAAAAAGGAGGAGGTTCTCAATTCGACCGTATATATATTTTTTTTTTACAAAAAATACAATCGACTTACTTATTTATAGAAAATTACCTTTAATTTCGGAAATCAAATTGAAAATAGCTTTAATTTCGGAAGTCGTTGTCAATTTTTATTTTGATTAGAACTTATTGTAAATAATGAGGACTATATGGGTTGTTACTTTTTTTTTAATTTTTCCAGTATTTGTTTAACGATGTCTGACAGTTTGAGTACCTTTACGGCCTAACCAAATGTCCTTACTTTGGTATTGTTCGTCAGTCCGTTGAGCTCCTTAAAGTTCTGAGTTGAGCTACACGATAAGTGACAAATGCTTGCACTGTCTGGACAGGTCCACTCAAATCTGCGTGGTGCTTTCCTCAAAAGCTCATGTCAGACATTAACGTACATGGTTTTCATATGATTTGACCAGTACAGATTGTATGGACATTAAAAGAATTGTAATTATATTAAGTGACTTAAATTTAAATAGTGCTTCTGTAAATGTGAACAACTACTACTGTTATTTTCTTTCATTTTGTGGTTTGACTGAAAAGAATGTAGTAAAGAATTCGCATGGTGGTATGTTAGATGTTGTCTTAGTCCAGGAGAGTACTAGTGTTTATGTTACTGCGTCAGCAGGTACGGTATCACCTGGACTTTATCATCCCCCACTGGAAATTAATATATATATTGACACAGCTTCTCATAAAAACTCAATGCAACCCAGTAACAATGAAGGGTCTACAGATTGGAACTTTAAGAAGTGTGATTATGAACTTCTTGATACCTTATTATTTGAGGAACAATGGACATCTGTAGCTCAGGCGTCTGATATAGTCACCGGTATGAATTGTTTTTATAAAGTAGTCTATAAAATATTTGACCAATGTATGCCCAAAAAGCAGAGAAGTAAAATCAGCAAGAAGTCTTATCTGGTCTGGTTCACTCGTGACATAATTAAAGACTTACTCTATATATCTAAACAACATGAGGCTTGGAAACAATCTAATTGTCCTACCGATTACAATGTTTACTCTGCATTTAGACGAACCCTTAAACAGCGCATTTCAATTGCCCACAAGTCCCATTTACATCGCATAGAAAACAACATTAAAATAAACCCAAAACAATTTTGGCAGTACATTACCAGTTTGCGATGTAAGGGTGGCTTCCAGTCTTCTATCATCCACCTAGGTCAAACATTATCTGGTGTTGATGCTGCCAATGCGTTTGCAGAATACTTTTCCAGCGTCTTTTTTCCCGATTTTCCTGAGTTAAACGCAAATAAAATAAGTGCTTGTGATACAACTTCCAGTAGCAATTACATCAACATAGTTAAAATTTCCCCTGACGATGTGGATCGTAGCATCAATAAGCTAAGGCTCAGTAGTTCAACAGGCCCAGATAATATTCCGTTTTCTATACTAAAACTTTTAAAGAAATACTTCATAGGACCTTTATGCTGCATTTATAATTTCGCTCTGAATACAGGTAAATATCCTACCCAGTGGAAAGTATCGAGAGTAACACCAATACCTAAAAAAGGGGCTAAGGCGTCCGTCGAAGACTTTAGACCTATTGCCATCCTCTGTTCACCTGCAAGTGTTTGAACATATTTTACACAAAGAAATTTACAGACAAGTCAATAGATACCTGTCTAATGAACAACACGGTTTTCGCTTCAAAACATCAGTTAACACTAATCTCGTAACTCTAGCCGACTACGTCACAACCAGTATGGACCAAGACCAGCAGGTGGATGTCTTATATTTTGACTTTCAAAAAGCCTTCGACAGAATTAATAATGACATTCTTTTAGATAAATTAAGTGCCATTGGTTTTGCTCCCAAACTTCTTTTACTGATCGCTGACTATCTTCGAGATCGTAAACAGTATGTGCGACTGGGCCTGGACAATTCTCAGCCGTATGGCACACGTTCAGGAGTCAGCCAGGGTTCAATATTAGGACCTCTACTGTTTCTAATAATGATAAACGACATTCCACAAGTTTTGAGTCACTCCAAATGTTTATTATACGCTGACGATTTAAAGCTATATTCTGAGGTTCAAACTCCAGCTGATTTCGTAGCCCTTCAAAAAGATATTGACGCTATAAGTGAGAGGTCAATGATTAACAAAATGCATTTCAATCCATCTAAATGTTGCGTTATGAGTTTTAGTCGTTCACGAAATCCAATTCAATACGATTACAGTTTAAATAACGAAGAAATAGCAAGAGTCATGACGGTCAAAGATCTTGGTGTTATTTTCGATACAAAGTTTACCTTCCACATTATTCCCTTCTACATTATTGCTCTATCCAAAGAGTCGTTTCGGAGGTTAAGGTTTGTCCTGAGAAATTGTCGTGAGTTTACAAACCATCAAGTGATCCGACTTCTTTATAACACACTTGTTAGAAGTAAACTTGATTCTAGCTCTTGTGTTTGGAACCCTTACGAGAAATCTCATACCCTTATGGTGGAAAAAGTTCATAAAGCATTCTTAAGGTATTTCTACAGACGTAGGTTTGGGTACTACCCATATATGTATCCAACCAAATTTTTGCTGGGTTGCTTGGGCTTTACCTCACTCCAGGTGAGACGAGCTTTTGACCAGCTTGTAACTGCTTGCAAAATAATAAACGGAAGCATCGACTCTCCTTGTCTACATGCGGCGCTGTGTAACATTTTTGTTCCTGACAACTATTGCCGAGCGAGACGGCATAAATTATTTATGGTGCCACGTTGCCGCACGGATGCACGAAGTATACACACACGAGTAACATTCATTGCGCGTACAGCTAGAGAGTGGAATTCTCTACCGGAGTCTGTGTTTCCTGTGAGCTACAACCTGGGAGTCTTTAAGTCAAGAGTGAATAGGTTACTTCTAGGCAAGCGTGTTCATCTTCGACCACATCATCGCTTACCATCAGGTGAGATAGTGCTCAAACGCGAGCCTATCAAACATAAAAAAAAGTATGTCACCCATTCCGCGAATGCTAAATGCACTCAATGCTCTCCTAGAGTCCAGTCCTGGATTAGATCTGTTCGCTGATGAATGGAAAAAGATATTGTCTGAATGTCTGACGATTTGCGAGAAGACTGAGTGAAAAGCACTGCATTAAGTATGCATAATTTTGTGCATTTGTAATATTTTTATTTTATTCTTAATGTGTTTTATACAATTTGTATTTTGGTTTTAATTTGTAATGTGTATGATCAGTGTAATTGGCATTTTGTCGTTCTGGTTAAATAAATAAATAAAAAAGAGACTTTTACCTCTGAGTTTGTTTCGGTGTTTCTTCTCGGGGTAGTCAGCTAGAAAACACCGGCCTCATCTAGCTAAAAAAAAAATATTGACGTGTAAAAGTGTTATTTATAACCTAATTACAAAATAAAAATCATTTATCATTTTTTTTTTTAAATTGACATTGTTTATCATCTAAATAACGAAGAAACAAAATACAAACACCGACTTTCGAAATTAAAGTTATTTTTAAATTTTCAGTATATTTTCTTTATGGAAGTCGGTTGTATTTCTTTTTTTTTTCAAAGATTTTTTATTTACTTAATATGCATTATAAATAAATTAAATGAAAAAAAAAACATTACACACACTACAATGCCTTTCAGACGACAGTCATGTGATGTCAGATTTATGGGTAGATTTTTTTTTTTAAATTGACATTGTTTATCATCTAAATAACGAAGAAACAAAATACAAACACCGACTTTCGAAATTAAAATTAATTTTAAATTTTCAGTATATTTTCTTTATGGAAGTCGGTTGTATTTCTTTTTTTTTATAAAGATTTTTTTATTTAATATGCATTATAAATAAATTAAATGAAAAAAAAACATTACACACACACACACATTCATTCAATCTGCCTAGCTTTTTCCCGACAAGTTGGCTCAGCTTCCAGCTTTAAGCTGAATACCAGTATTTTCCAATGAGCTAATGGTTTCAGCCAGTCAGGCGATTTTCTTTGTGTAAATTATTTCATCACCACTACTCTCAAAACATCGTGAGGAAACCGGCATGTCTTAGAATCAAAAAAATCAAAGACATGTGACAGCCAGCAACCTGCATTGGGCCCGCGTGGTGAATTACGGCCCACACCCTCTAACAGAGAGGAAGCCTGTGTCCCAGCAGTGGGGACAGTAAAAGGCTGATAATGAATGGTTATCTGACCCCTGCAAT
Organism: Polia nebulosa; assembly: GCA_951329385.1. NCBI lineage: Eukaryota > Metazoa > Arthropoda > Insecta > Lepidoptera > Noctuidae > Polia > Polia nebulosa. Next base: position 31,361,785 of record OX589603.1, on the reverse strand, counting down.
CCAGTTACTGGTTAACAAGATAGCCTTTTTGGCACGACGAATATTTTCAGTATTACGAAAATAAGTGTTAAAGATGACACGGCGATGCGCCACCGGTAGATGGTGAACATCCCATTGTGCGTACAGCTAGGGAGTGGAATTCCCTGCCGGAATCTGTGTTTCCTGATAGCTACAACCTGGGAGTCTTAAAGTCAAGAGTGAATAGATTACTTCTAGGCAAGCGTGCTCCCTCGTCTACGACCCCATCATCGCTTACCATCAGGTGAGATAGTGGTCAAACGTGTGCCTATGAACAATAAAAAAATAAATAACAAAAGGTATTTTAGTAAAATACTTCAGCGAAAGGGAAAAGAAGAAGTAAAAATCAGATGACAATAATTTATTAACAACAACTCAATTTCATTTTTTTTTTTGTTTATTTAGTAGTAATTTTTCACAGGTTACTCATGGTTCACTTATAACCTATCACAAACAATTTTCACCATGCTACTTAAATCTAATAACAAAAACAGTCTCACTCTGGTAAGAATCAGGCAACTAAATACTATAGGTACAGTCAACAGCACGATCTTGATAACAATTTGAAACACAGCCTAGTCGTCACCTACCCAGGCGTCGCGGATAGATTCGAAACAGAATTACCGCGCCCCTGGACACTCAGGCAAGCGAAGGAACAGGTGTGGGTTTTAGTCAGTGAAAGTCTGACACGCTCTCCCGCTCCACCCAGAGAAGGGAGAAGTCATTGTATGATTTCCTAACCTCACAAAAAAAAAGCTTTATCACAGAATGGTTTGCGTAATCCAAGTCGACGTGTTGTTGACTGTTCTGCCAGTATACGCCATTGCATGCCTTAGGTAGGTATTTTATGAGTAGCTAACACCATCGAAAAAAGTTTAAGGTATGTAACACTGCTCAATTTTTTTCTCACTTGTCATTACAACAGGCAAAAATTGAATTCCATCACAGACAAATCCAAAAAGTTTTAAAAAACTTCAACAAACGCCGCTGATCTATCTCTTCATAAGTGGTTCAATGGTCAAAGTTTCTTTCACGTTAATCTTCTCACCATCAAAAACCATGTCTTTTCTTCTGGCGCAGATCCAGTGGCAATACAGAATTCTGGCTGAATGCGCCAGAAGGAGGAGACCAGCAACCACTAGAACTACTTGCACACTTAATAGGATGTAAGGAGTGATGACGTGGATCAATCTTAAGTTTGCTATTTGATCGTCTTGCATGTTTGGTTGTACCTGGAAAAAGAGAAACGATATTCACATTAATGTCACTACTAATATAGTAGAAATGATTTTTAGTTGTTGCATCTATTTGCGCCTGCTGTGAAGTGCATAGTAATGTAGATAATAAATAAATTGCTTAAATGTTTGACTCTCAGATCAATCTTTTTTATTTAATTTTTTTTTTCTTATTTATTTCTCTGAAAGCCAAGATTAAAGAAATGACGGTTAAAATACAGCCATGTTAACTGTTACTGATGATGATAATACCAATGCTGCAATGTTAATAAACCTAAAAGCAGCAAGAGAAGTACTGAACAAATAGTCATGGATTGTGTGAGAAGTGATATGAAGCAAAAGGGAGTCAGTGATAGCATGACTGTTGACACTGACAGGACAGAATTATAGAAGAAAACGTTGCGCCAACCCCGAGTAATATGGGGCAAGGACAGGCAGATGACGAAATGTATGCAGCATATGTAAAACAGATTATACATTTTATTTATAATCTGTTACATAAATTCAATTTCATTAAACTTAACAGACAGATGTGATGACACTGAAGAAGTGGTTATGAGTGGGCGTTTATGGGGGACTATCTTATGTAGAACTTTGACGTTCAAAAAGTGCTGGCTCTCAGCCTAATTTGAATGAATGACTTTTGATTTTGAAAGTAAAAACATGAACACTCACAATCTTAAAGTATCCGACAGGCACGAACATGTCAGAGAACTTGCTGATCTTGGAGTTGAAGCCCACATCGCGTACCATCACGTTCACTTGCACCGAGAACTTCGTCTCCATCACCATGCCGATTATCTGGAGGAAAGAAAATACATAACAGGAAACGATTCTAAAGACTATAAATTACAACGAATACATTTAATATAACACACTGTCTATAATTTACATATTGCAACAAGTAAAAAAAAAAACGGCCAAGAGCAAGCCGGACTCGCGCGCAAAGGGTTCCGAACAAATCATATTTTTTTCAGGTTTTTTTTAAACTGCCTCGACCTTGTAGGTTTTCCCGTAATCTATAAGTAAAGAACTCCTTTCTATATTTTTTTCAAAGTTTTAGGCCCAGTAGTTTCGGAGATAAGGACCCTTATCTCCGAAACCACTGGGCCTTAAAATAAATTTTCATTTTTTTTCTTAAATAACTTCAAAATTATATATTTTAAAATTATGAAAAAAAAATTCGAGACCTTCATAATGTGCCCTTTCATTTGATATGCCGCACGACACAGTTTGAAAAACTTAGATTTTTAATTTTTCGATTTTCACCTCAAAAGTGACCCCTATATTCAAAGGAGATTGTTCGGCATCCATACATCTTTCGCCCCAGATCCAACAGCGAAGGAAATTTACTTTGCGTGTTCTAAATTACGAGTATATGCCCATGAAGACAAAGTTTAATGACGGACACCTCGTAGAAAGCATTTATTTAAAAAGAAAAAGAAAACAAAAATTTTGAGGTTATTTTTAGTAAGAATTAATCCCTTCAATACAAGAAATATGCTAATAATTGCCTGTCACTAAAGTTATTTATTATCACAGCCAGATAACACCTTAATAAAAGCAATCAGAGTCCGTAAAAAATAGCAAGGTCGTCGAATGTATTCCAAAAATAACAAAATGAAATCACTACACAATGCAGTCAGACAGGTGACAGTTGAGATGATTGACATTTGACATGACAAGGATTAGGGATGCCCTATAAAATCCGTATCGATATATTTTAAACAAAATCGATACCGTTCAGTATCCAGCGTGCTATTCTATTTGAAATATTACAATGCATCTCACCATAAAGCGTGTGTGCCGTACTTCGTATTCGGTTCGTATTCGTGAAAATACGATTCGAAATATCCTTCATAATAAATGTGTGGTTGTTTGTGCACTGCTTCGTTTTCGTGTTTTTATATTCGTGAATCTCTCACATCGAGTCAGTTTTTACGGATCGAAGTGGCCGTCATGCTTATTATAGGGCGTTTTGTGGACTCATATTCGATTAGATTCGAGTGTTTATTTTTTAGTGAATACTCGGATTGGTGCACGTGGACTTCGTATTCGATTCGTATTTGTATTTTTAAAAACGGACCATGAAAAATTCTCTAAAACGAATCACGAATACGAATCCACTATGAGTAAGTGCACAGCGCCCATTCGTGAATTCGGATCCGTTTTAATGCTGTTCGAAAAAAAACACGAATTGAATCGAATACGAGGTAGTGCACAAACGTATAAGGACGTTTGTGCACTACCTCGTGTAGTAATTGTATAGAAAAAGACAAGTAATTCTATAGGATGCATGTTATCTTATCTTGTCGATGTGTGTGAAATAAAAGATTGGGCATCACTAATTGTCATGTCAAATCTCATATCTAACTGTCAAAGATGGCAACATTTTTTGCTCTTTTAATTGTTCAATACAGAACGCAGAGTGTCCGTTTCATACAGATATTCGCAATAAGTATAATAAAATATACTTATAATTACTATGTATGTCAGAGGTTTGTTGGTCCTGGGGCCATTTCCGACAATGTCCTTTATTTATTTGGGGTACACGTTCGTGTTTGGGTCACAAATATTTATGTGGGTACCAAATTTCAACTCTATCGGTCCAGCAGATTCTGAGCAAATTGGCTGTGACAAACGGACAGACGGACAGACAGACAGACAGACACACGAGTGATCCTATAATGGTTCCGTTTTTTCATTCGGACTTTCGGAACCCTAAAAATCAATGATAGGCTGATACATTTATTTCTGAGGGTGAGTTAATAATCATCAGATCATGACTTTTCCCGCTCTGGGTGGAGCGGGAGGGCGTGTCAAACTCTTATTGACTAAAACTCAACCGTGATCCTTTAATTGCCCTTTGTGTTTCTGGGCTGCGGTGACTCCTTCAATCACTCCCGTGACCCTGGATAGGCTGATACATGGTGAACACTTTTTTTTTTGTGGGGTGGGAAATCATCCAAAAACATCTCCCGCTGTTCGTGTTAGACTCTTACTGACTAAAACCCACTCCTGTTCCTTCCCTGCCCTTTGTGCCCAGGGGCGCGGTAGCTCTGTTTCGAATTTATCTACAACCCCTGGGCAGCCATGGTGAACACTTGAACATACGGTTATTTAAGTTACTGCAGGAACTGGACTGCAAAGAAACTGACTCAACGTAGTTGATTCTATGTAACTCTAATTTCTTAAACCATACACAACTTCTACACTGCGATTGATCTGCTGAATTAAATCTACTTCCAACATTATAAAGCTTAGCATTACTTACAGATTCTATGGTGAAGTAACTGCCATGCTGCTCCTCATTAGGAGTCATACCCTCGACGCGCTCATACAACAACGGGTTCGTATCCCAAAAGTGAGCGTTTGACAAGACCACTGGCAGACCTGAAACAGAAATTGTATAATTATTAGAAAAAAATCAGGAGCCTGTTGGTGAAACGAAAGATACTTAAAAAAAGAAGGCAGAACTAATGATGCCGACTGAAGGGCGGTAACATATTACAAATATCATAACAACACGTCTAAGTTACTCCAAGGGTCAGGCACAATTGTACATTGCAGAACTTCAGTAAATATTTGCAAGGACGGAAATTCCAATTGCGAAATGACCATGCTGCATTGAAGTGGTTATTGCAGTTCAAGAATCCAGAGGGACAAGTGGCAAGATGGATTGAACTACTTCAAGAGTTTGACTTCGTAACTGAACATCGCAGTGGGAGAACTCACGGTAACGCAGATGCACTGTTTAGAAGACCTTGTCCTGAAGACTGTAAGCACTGTACTAAACAAGAGACTAAGGAAGTAGTGCCCGTGAGGATGCTAAGAATGGATCTTAGTAATGAATGGAAAGAAACCCTACAGCTTGCTCAGTAAAATGACACGGACCTCAAACCGATCTTCGACTGGATTAAAGCTGGTGCTCCTAAACCCAAGTGGAGTGATGTTGCGGCGTTGAGTTTCATCACGAAGAGTTATTGGGCACAATGGAACAGCTTGGTTATCCAGGATGAAATCTTGTGCCGTAAATGGGAAAACGCTCGAGGAGACAACTGTCATCTACAAAGCGTTGTCCCCAAAGCCAAAGTACCGGATGTTTTATGGCTCTACCATGATGAATGTTCACGAGGACATCATCATCATCTGCCTAGCCTTTTCCCAACTATCTTGGGGTCGGCTTCCAGTCTAACCGGATGCAGCTGAATACCAGTATTTTACATGGACAGGAGGACGTCATATGGGAGTAAAAAGAACTCTATTACTGAAGATACGAGAGTGATTTTACTGGATTCACTGTCGAGAGGCTGTTGAAGACTGGTGTCGCAAATGTACGAGTTGTGCGGTTGTGAAAGGACCCCAGACACGCAACAGAGGTGCTTTAAAAGTATACAACGTGGGAGCCCCCTGGGAACGGATAGCGCTAGACGTTGCAGGACCATTTCCAGAAAGTGAGTACCCTTGGAAATTCACAGCGACCAAGGGAGGATATTTGAATCGCAAGTATTCCAGGAGACTTGTCACATGATGGGTACTTACAAGACCAGAACTACTTCTTATCATCCACAATCTGATGGAATGGTAGAACGCTTCAACCAAACGTTGGAGAGATATCTGGCAAAAGTTGTGGAAAGCATGCAAAGGGATTGGGACAAGCACATACAGCCATTTCTTCTGTCCTATCGTAGTGCAGTTCATGAAAGTACGACTGTGACTCCAGACTTTGTGAACTTTGGAAGGGAATTACGGTTGCCTGCAGATTTAATCACTGGAACCCCCCTGATGCGCCACGCAGTGTATCCGATTATACGAATGACTTGCGTAACAAGTTGAATGATGTGTATGAGCATATCAGACAATCCGGTCAACAAATGTCCGATAAGATGAAGACGCGATACGACCGGAAGGCAAACAATAGAGGTTTTGACGAGGGTTCACTGGCATAACCCAGTGCGCAGCAAAGAGAAGACTCCTAAATTGCAAGCAAAATGGGATGGACCATACCAAATCGTGACCAGGATCAACGATGTTACCTACCGAATACAGAAGGGTCCACTAGGTGCGCCTAACATCGTCCATGTAGACCTATTGGCGCGATACTACGGGTCTAATGATGCTCGGGACGAGCATGTCTAAGGAGGGGGCAGTGTTACGTCGACCGTATTACACTAGAACGTTCGAAAATATGGTCGAAGTTTCCAGAAGTTTCCACTACGTTCCATTGTGGTACTGTGTAGAACATTCCATTGTGGTACTGTGTAGAAGTTCATAGATGTTTCTAGAATATTTCACTATAGGATAGTTCGACAATGTTCTGGAAACTTTCATGACTATAAATAGGCCGGACAGGCGGCGAGTGGGTCAGTCTGTTTTCGACTACGGATGCGAACGGAAGCGAATAAGTGATTTAGTGTTTGTGTAAATAAGTTGTTGAGTTAATGAAGGATATTTAGTTAATTAATTGGTGTAAAATAATTTATCCCATACCCAGCTCGTAACAATATTAAGAATTATTTAAGTTTAGTTTTAAAAACATTCAGTTTTTCAATGTTTTTTATACAAATTGGTAGTCTGTTATAAATTTTTATCCCTATTTAAAATATACTCGTTTTAAATTTAACTGTCCCACATTTAATAACACTCAATTCGTTTTTATGTCGTGCACTTCTTAATGTTTTATAGTTACTAATATAATATATAATATACTTTACTTTTATTGTACAAATGGAAACACACACTCAAGTTAGTCATACACATAATATATATAACATATCACGTTATATCATCATCATCAGTTAAATTACAATACTCACCATAAAAACAAGGTGACAGATCTGAAACCCCATCATGGCATACCCCTTTATTGCACATACAGTCATTCTCAGGAATCTTGCTGAAGCTCCTATTAGTGAACTTGTAGGTCATGCCCTCGACGCCGAAGTCCATGGTCTTCTGACCGACGTACTCCAGCTCCATGAACCGGCAGAGTACGTTGCGGTAGATCTTCAGCGGCCGGTCGGGGGACATCACCGGGGGGTAAACTATGCCTTCGAAAGTGCTGTTGAAGCTGTTGCAGAAGGAGCTGAGGAGAAAGAAGTTTTGGAGATGAGAAGCTGATGAGGAATAAGACCAATAATGCAGACTTTATAAGTAAGCTGCGCCATACTAGTTCCTGGAGTGGATAAGATAAGCCAACATTTTCTCCGAAACTGACATATAGGATGCGGAGCTAAGCGATAATCTAACAGCGATAGTGGTTGCCTAAAAGTCTAACATGTATGAGATTGAGATGCGCTATAAAAGATCATGTGGTTGATCCCTTACATTTCGTCATTTTGACAATCGATTTCGCCTTCGTCTTGAGTGACTTGTATCATTTGCTTAACTATCATTAGGAATAGACAGCGTCTGTGATAATCAGGCTCCTTTCTTGAACCAATACTATCCTCAAGGTTTTAGCTGACAAGATCGACAGCCCTTTTATAGAATACTGGGCAAGTGTGCACCTGCATGGGCATAAGGACTGTGTTAATAAAACTGATGACTTGATGGAAATTATGACGAGTTATTTCTCTATGTACCTTTTTTCCGGGTATCCCCAACTTGGAAGACCCCCAAGTCCGTTGACGGTCTTGATCATGAACTTATCCTCATCATTGGCACTCACTTCTATCCTGAACGGTGCGTTTTCATCGTACAACTGGAAAAATAAACATATACTGGGTTTTTTTTTTGGGGGGTTGGGAAATCATCCAATGACTTCTCCCGCTCTGGGTGGAGCGGGAGGGCGTGTCAGACTCTTACTGACTAAAACCCACCCCTGTTCCTTCCCTGCCTGAGTGCCCAGGGGTGCGGTAACTCATTTTCAGAATTTATCCGCTACCCCTGGGCATGCAGGCACCGGCCACGATGGGCCCTGTCAGTGGTGGCTGACACTAATATCTTTCAGGCGCGCGTGAAACGCTACGCGCCGTCGACTTACTGATTGGACGGCGAGCTACCCACTGCTCGCCGTCCGCAGGGCCGGGTCTACGGTGGCCGGAGATCGTCTCGCGACGTCCACGCCCAGTACGACCAGTACCTCTCCTGCGGTGGTAGCGGCCGGGGCCGTGAGGGGCACTCCGTTGAGCTTCCCTCACGCGTCCCGCCTCCGCCTTCGCGAGCATTACTGCTTCGCAGAAGGCGGAGACTGCTTCCCATTCCCTCTCGCTCCGTACCATGGCCTGAACCAGGGCCGGGCGCGAGAGGTCGCCGCCACCTATCGCATCCACGAGGACACGGCGGTTGGAGGTCTGCCTCTACCGTAGCTCCACTGTATCCTCTGGGTGATCCGCACAGTGGTAACACCCGGGCGTTTCCTCCCGCCTGATTTGATGCAGCAACCTCCCGAAACAACCGTGTTCGGTGAGGACCTGCGTCAGGTGGAAGGTGAGGACGCCGTGACGCCTCTCCAGCCACTTCTCAAAGAGAGGCACTACCGCCGCAATGGTGGCGTGCCCAGCGCTGGGTTGCGACAGTCGCTGTCTCCATGTCGCCATGAGATCCTGCCGGTGCTCCGTCCGCCGAGCCGCGAGGTGTCGCGGCAGCAGAGTTTCGCCCCGGCGGTTAGCCTCCTCGGACCACTTCCAGAGCAGCGCGAGGACCTTGGCCTCCAGATCCCATGGCGACAGTCCGGCAAAGAGGCTCGCCGCCTCACAGGAGACCTCGGATGAGCCGAATGGCCATGACCCTTTGGGACGCGTTCAACCGGCGAGCTGGTCACCGCCTCATTGAACACGCCCACACCGGTGCCCCGTAAAGGGCCATAGACCGCACGATCCCCGCGTAGAGCCTCCGGCAGGAGGTGTTTGGACCCCCCAGATTAGGCAGGAGCCGCTTCGGAGCAGCACTGGCCCGCTCCAATCTGGGAGCCAAACGGCGGAAATGTTCGATGAAGTTCCACCACTGTCGAGGACGAGACCCAGGTACCTCATTGTCCTCTCGACGCCGATGTGAACCCCTTCAACCGTTACCTGGGAACCCGACGCTGGCGCATTCCGAGGACCATGAAAACACATGGCCTCGGACTTGTGCAATGCCACCTCGAGTCCCAGTTGCCGGATCCTCTCAACGACTGTCACAACCCCGCGTGACATCAAGTCGGCCGCCGCCTGGTACAACCTCCTCTGCGCCAGGACCAGCGTGTCGTCAGCGTAGCAAACTACGCTGACGCCGCTAGGGAGGTCAACGCGCAGCATCCAGTCGTACCCGATGTTCCACAGAGGCGGCCCCAGGACCGATCCCTGCGGAACACCGCACGACATCTCTCGCCGGTTCCATTCTCCCTGGCGACCGGGATAGATGACGGCTCTGTCCGTCAAGTAAGCCTCGACCACGCGACGGAGGTAGGGCGGCACCCGGTGATACCGGAAAACGTATACTGGGTGAAGTACGGTTGCTGTCTTTATGGAAAAAACGAAAAATAATTCTGTCATTCGTTCTGTAATAATATTTATTATTATTTATTTAGTCTTGTGTATGTATGTGGATGGCTATAAGAGTAGGGGAAGGCCAAAGAAACGATGGTTGGACTGTGTGAAAGAGGATATGGGTAAAAAGTCGTCATCTCTGTAGTCACCCCGACTACAGAGATGACGACTAATAGAGGAGTATGGAAGAAAAAGACATGTTGCGCCGACCCCAAATAAATTGGGATAAGGGCAGGAGAATGATGATGTTCTGTAATAATTAAATGCATAAAGACCTCATGTACGGAATAAGAATAAGTATTGATCACCGCACACTGGTCTATATTTTATCTATATTATATTATTCGGGCGCACTCTGTGATGTACTAGTGCCGCCCTAATCGCATCCCAAGGCAGGGAGTTAAAAGCGTTGACGATATTCAAACTTATCGCCAAAACCACACCAGGACACTGCCTGTTCCGACAGCGAGTGGACGCGCAGGATCGCATCCACTGTAGAACGCTACTGTCGGAAGCCATACTGGCAATCAGCGAGGTCGGGACCAACTAGCGACAGGAGCTTCTCGAGTCTTTCTTTCAGTGTTATTCTTTCAAATAGTTTGGAAACCTCGTTGCACAGGCAAATGGGACCCTACGCAGAGGCAGACCCTCATCAAGAATACTAATCCAGCCTCCTACCAGGAAGGAGTAAGGGAACACACCCACATGATAACTTGAAGCCTACAGTGCAAAATTAACGCTTTGTAAGTTCTTAAATTATATTTACCAAACTATAACATTGTAAAGAGAAACTTACTCTATCCAACAGCCCCAGCGTATCGAAGCTGATCCAGCCCGGCAGGAATGTGTTGCCAACACTTATGAGGGGCTCACTGTAACCCCACAGGTAGTCGTAGGCAGTCATCTGAACCGTAGCGTTGCTGCCCAGGCTCGAGGCCAGCATGTTGAAGCCCATCTTCGCGAAATAGCCGTAGCTGGACACGGCGGAACCCATGCTCTGAAAATAACCAAGGAATTAATGAATGAATTTACCAAAGTCAGTTCCGGGATGCGTGACCATCCATTGCATACCAAAACTCATCCATGCCTTGCATATCACGTTAGCAGTTGTTCCTGGCTCATTTGAACATATTTAAGAGGGAACAGAAGCTGCGATTCTCCATACAAATGTATTCCGCTTTTATATCTTCCTGAATAATGTCTCTAGAGCAATAGTTTTTTAATAAAGTCGAGGTCTGCTGTAGACACATCCCCGTCATTTCTTTTTTTTTCAGAAACTAATAAGTATATAAAGAATATATAACCCTCCAAAAATTATTAAAAATGGTCCATTTTTAGCGCCGTGAAAAGAGGACTAACAAACAAATTGAAAGAGTTTTTAACATAAAACATTTAATAGTAACCTAGACATACTCTTTCTTAAAATTTTTGTGCCAAAAATAATTGAATCGGCTCAGTTTTCGAGGAGAAAAAAGGGGAATACGAAACGTCGATCTCGTCAAAAAATTTTGTGATAAAATGGGTCTGAGCTGCAGCTGTCTCTGTCGCACTTTACGAGGGCAGGCTTGAGGAAACCCGACGGCAATTGATTCTTCAAAAACCTATTTTTCAAATTCCTCGCAGGCCCTAACACGCAGGACTTAACAGTCGTTACTGGTAGTCAGAACTCCAGAATATTTGGCGCCAGTCAGAGGTATCGTATAGCTCAGTTACTGGTTTGTGGTGGTCAGATAGGCAATTGAGAAAAGTTGGGAAAAGGCAGGCAGATGGAGACTATGCACCTTCCACGTGTTATTTCTTCTCCCTTACTTGACTGGAGAGAACGCTGAAGGTAGTAAGTCCGTCTTGTAGTACCTACCTTTGTGCTGCATGAAGTTTCAATAGGTCAGTAGACAAAAGCTGTATGTTCAAGTTTAAAATGTTAAGCAGAATTATAATTATGCCATTTTTTCACCGACTTCAAAAACGGGGAGGTTCTCAATTCGAATGTGTTTTTGTTATGATTGTTACGTGATGTTTCTCCTATTCAGAATTGATTTTGATGATTATTTTCTTTTGGTATAACTTCTCCCGCTCTGGTGGGAGACCGTGTCAGACTTTTACTGACTAAAACCCACCAGAGGTCCTTCAGTTACCTGTGCCAGGACCTCGGTGACTCTTTCAAATACACCCGTGACCCTTTTTTTCTTTGTTTTCGAGGGGAAACCTTCAAAAGGCGCCTGGACTTTTGGGGAAAAAGACCAGGGAGTGTGGGATTCTTACCTCACTAAAACTACCCCGGTGATCACCATCAGCACATGGAAGGGTCCCGTTACCTTTTAAAAGACCACTCCGGGACCCCCTCTGTGCAACACCTGTTAGGGCACATCCCTGAGGAGACCGTAAAGGGATCTCCCCTGAGAGCCTCGCTGTGCACGGCAACACGTGATCACAGTGCTGGCGTATTCCCTGGAATCTTTTGGTGGGCAATCAGAATCCCCAATCTGACCCCCGAGATTCCAAAGTCCCGCCTGCATTAAGTGTTGCAGATGGGGTTTCGGCGTGTTAGGCGTCGTACACCCGACGCGTTGTCTCACGATCCCGCTCAGCGGCCTCCTTCTGGACCACACCCGTAACCCTAGCTGAACTTGCTATCTTGCTTTCCGAACCACGGAGTATGTATGTAATGAATATTCACCCATGCAAGGATCGAGCTCTGGAAGCGTTGCTTTGACCAGTGCCTCTGTTTATTTATTTAAAATAGTCACACAAACGATTTGTTTAAAAATTAATTCTAGGTATGTAATATATTTACAAAAGAATCCTGTGTAAACAGTAGTACTATTATGTAAAATTTCACCGTGAAAACTTAGGTGAAGTGAACGTGAAGTGGGCTGTCAATCCATACAATTAAGGTGGAATGACAGTTCACTTCACGCTCACTCCACCTAAGTTTTCACGGTGAGCTGTTAACAGAATCGTCCGGCAGGTCACTTATAGGCGTGCACATCAACCATAGTGTAGTAAGATAATTAAAATTTCAAAGACAATACAAAACGGACTTTAAAATATCAAGAAAAACCGGCCAAGTGCGTGTCGGACTTCGCACGTTTAGGGTTCCGTACTAAATATAGGACTATTTGTATGGCTTTGGGTCAACATGATGCTCATACTGTGATTTGAAGACTGTAGCTCCAACCGTTTGGCTGAAAAACCTGTATGATAGATGATGGACAGACAAACGGACAGACGGACATGTGAGTGACAGCAATAGGGCTCTGTTTGGACCCTTCGGGAACGGAACCCTAAAAATTAAAGTAAAATAGACGAAAATAAAAAGGAATGTTCTAACTTTAAATAAATTATCAATTTTAGTCTCGAGCTTTTCATAAAATAGTCTGAAACATGGCCCATTAATTGAGCAAGCTCTATCAATGATTTATATTTCCTGAAAATTTTTGTTTTTCAATAACCAACTCACCAACATGGCAATATTCGGCATAGTAAGTATCATGTCTTCCGGCCTGCCGACTGACTCCTCAGGTATGAAAGTTACCCTATGCCGAGGAGTGTACCTCATCACGCCAGCCTCCTTGTCTATCTCCAGGTCGTCATTTGTTCTGTTCTCTCTGGAAACAAATATAACTTGTTATAGTACATAAATATGTGATGAGCTCGTGTCTAAAGTAATAACAGCCACACGGGTCAAACCATCAGGTTAAGCTACGCTTGCTGGGATTGATCCATGGATGGGTAACCATCTTTACATACCTAGACTCCTCCGTGCCTCGGGAAACAATAAGTTAAACCGTTGATCCCGGCTGTCAATCGTGGATGTTTGACTGTCGTTACGGGTCGTGAGAAGCCCAAAAGTTTGACAACCAGTCTTACCTAGGGGTATCGTATTACCCAGTAACTGGGTTGTAGAGATCAGATAGGCAGTCGCTCCCTGTAAAATACTGGTATTTAGCTGCATTCGGTTAGACTGGAAGCCGACCCCGAGATAGTTGGGAAAAGGTTAGGCAGATTAAACGGTATGTGAGGGAGAGATTTTTCTTGTTAGATGCCTGTCTGGCTGTTTATTTGATTAGCATTTTCCGAACAACCTCGTCCCTATCATGTGAGAATTGTAAAAAATCCGGGACATCGGTTTTGCAAACGGATTCCGGTGAAAAATTTCAGTTTATCTATCGTATCTCATTATGTATGTTCAAATTATGAAATCAAAAGATATACCGTATTGAGACTGTAGCCACAGAAAACTCTAATAAAATTAAAAAGTTATTTTATAATTACAACACACCTTCGCTAGCAAAATTAGGGAGCGTGCAGGAACTATAGAAGGCGGCACATAAATGTCAATGTTAAGTATTTAAACAGTAAAAGTTGCGGATTCACTAGATGGCTAGTCTAAGTTATGCGTGCTGCATGTGTGCATGATTTGACGGCACGGTTGACGTAGTGGTTGAGCGTTCGGCTGCTGCGCTGCGTGTCGTGGGTTCGATTCCCGCACGGAACAAATATTTGTATGGCCTACAGTTAGTTGTTCCGGGTCTGGTTGTTTTGTGTAAGTGAGTTTAAATGTTTGTGAACGCACCCACGATACAGGAGTAATTCTTAGTGTGAGGCAACGTTTTTTTTTTAAATACAAAAAAAAAACAATGATGCGTATGCACATACATCATGACACGGAAATGATGACAAATTTTTAAAAGGTAAATGTTTCGAATTTACTTCACTAGATGTCACAGATTACGCCGTGCACGTTCTCCACAAAATATTTATATAAATCATAAGATGCAATTGACGTTGACGAAAAAAAAATAGCCTTATTTTAATTGAAAATTTAAATTTAATAAATATGTATCAATACACATTTTTTTCGGTTATGGTCAAATTCGAAATTAATGAATAATATGCTCAATAGTTTCGGACTGGTTCTGTTTCTAATAAGTATGTAATTATTATAATGATGATGTTGCCATATACTTAGAAAAGTCAAAACTAATTAAGACATATTTATTACATGTGACAATGGTGCCGATTCTGTTGTGCACAAACTAAAATTAATTAAGGCTATTGCCATCTTTTTCTCTCCAATAAAACAAGAAAGAGATGGACGTAAATTAGAGCTGTAAAATTTAGTTGAACTAATATTTCCATACAAATTATGGGTACACGTAAAAACATGTCGACTAAAAACACGGTAAAACGCAAGGCGTAAACTAGTTTGACATCTCTAATTTAGTTCATAGCTGTCGCCGTCCTTTTTCGCACTGCCTTTTAGTTAATGATAACGATTCTCTAATTTTAGTTTAGTTATTGAACAAGAGAATTGGCACCAATGCCTACCCAGTTCAACTTACTAACAAATTACGTCAGATTACTACAAGGTATGTTGCCTACGTGCGTAATTACAATGTAGGCGACTTATTTAGGTAGGTACAGGCGACTTAATTAGGTATACTGTCCAGTTAGTAATTGGATTAGGTAATCTAGTGCTTAGGTACCAAACTATACTAATTTGTAGACTAATTGCTTCAATTTTATTTAATCGATCAACTAAGGTCACTCAATTATTTAATCTAGGTTTATTTACGTATAAATTAATTCAATATGTCTTAATGATGATTCTAAATTTGCCTAGCGACATTTAATTACAAGTTATGTAAATTAGGTATAACTAATAATTCTTTATTATTCTTATTTATTTATACATCTAAATCATCTCAAATGTGTCTCAACAGATATCTTATGTAAAAACTTAGGCACCTCTTATCGGTTGGCCGTACTTTGTTTAAAATACCTGTTTTGTGTAAACTTCGAGAAAACAGACGTGTTGCTATATCATAATTAATTATTATATTAGTAGAAACCTTACTGACCATATTATTTGAAACTGAAAAAGATATCTCAAATACGAATCAGGCCTTTAAACCTGTGTAACCTTTTAAAGTGTTTAAAAACTAATATTGTAAAGCGGTAAAATTGTTTGGAAAAGGAATTCTTTGTAAGTGGATACCGATCCGACTACGAAAATTCAGTCACTGATAGCAAAATAAGCTTTTGAAATAAGCAGTACCTTTGTGCTCTTCTATCTGTATTTGTTCTTTTCTCTTTTTGTGTGTACATAAATAAAGATTTGTGCAGTACTGCCGTCCTTAATTTAAAATGCCGTTATGTGACATTGGCGGGTTTTCGTTTTTTGATGTCACGGTTATCAGCCGAGAATTCTCTATCGATCTATCTAAGCACTATTTTTCTATTTTCAATAGATTCCGACATAAATAAATAAAATCTCGGTGAAGTTCTTCCACCTTTTTTTATAGAGTGCGAAATCATCAAATAACTCATCCCGTTCTGGGTGGAGCAGGAGGGTGTGTCAGACTCTTACTGACTAAAACCCACTCGTGTTCCATCAGTTGCATGTGTTAGGCAAGGTGACTGTTTCGATCACAATCGTGACCCTGACAGAAGTTCTCCTTAAATTGCTTTTTTAGGATTCCAAAAGTCCGAATGAAAAAATGGAACCAGGATCACTTGTGTGCCTGTCTGTCTGTCACAGCCAATTTGCTCCGAATCTGCTGGACCGATAAAGTTGAAATTTGGTACACGATAGTGAGAATATCTGTGACCCAGACGCGGACGTATACCCTAAATAAATTAATATTTAATTTAAGGGTCACTTTTGGGGTGAAAATCGGAAAATTAAAAATCAAAGTTTTTCAAACTGTATCGTGCGACATATCAAATGATAGGGCACATTTTAACCCAGGCCTGCGGACGGCGAGCAGTGGGTAGCTCTCCATCCGATCAGCACCAGGCCCGTGAGTCGACGGCGCGTAGTGTTCCACGCGCGCCTCAAAGAGATGTTGTCAGCCACCACTGACGGGGCCCATCGTGGCCGGTGCCTGCATGCCTAGGGGTAGCGGATAAATTCTCAACATGAGTTACCGCACCCCTGGGCACTCAGGCAGGGAAGGAACAGGGGTGAGTTTTAGTCAGTAAGAGTCTGACACGCCCTTTCGCTCCACCCAGAGCGGGAGAAGTGATTGGATGATTTCCCAACCCACAAAAAAAAGGGCACATTGTTTTTTAGACCCAGTGGTTTCTGAAATAAGGGGGGGCCCTTATCTCCGAAACCACTGGGTTTAAAATTATCATACTACTGCTACTACTTATAGATTACAGCTGGAAAACCTATAAGGTGGAGGCAGTTTAAAAAAACCAAAAAAAATATGATTTGTTCGGAACCCTTTGCGCGGGAATCCGACTCGCTCTTGGCCGGTTTTTTTTGTGAGACACCGAAAAACTTCGTTTGTCATACTTTCTACTTACTGGTAGGTAAACGGACCGACCTCCTCCACCTTGAGTTTGTCATCCTCTCCGCTGATGAACCGCTCAGCATTAGTGATGTTGAAGAGGTAGGCAGACAAGTGGATACTGTCCACCTCCTTGCTGATCGCCTCGTGGACGTATGTGCCGTAGTCCACGCGAGCGCACTGGGGAATAGACAGGAATAGACCATCAATAAACATAAAGCATGTGCAGGGAGTGAAATTCCCTGCAGGAGGCTGTGATTTCTGATAGCTATAGTATGGGTGTATTCAAGTAGGGGTGATTAGGTTACTTCTAGGCAAGCGTGCTCAGTCGTCGACCACTAACCGCTTACCATTTAGATAAAATCGCTATCTTATCTAAATGGTAACGCTTTAAGTGAGCATATAAAAAAATAATCACTGTGTAGACGTGTGTCTAATTTGTGTTTTTTCTCATTGTATGGAGTTGAACTTCAGTACGTTTATCTATAGGGAACGTGCATGACGAAGACTCTGCCACCTGGTAGCGCAAATCCGGATCATTTATTGAAACAATTAGAAAATAATCAAATTATAGAAGTGAAAAATAACATATAGCTAAGTGAAAATGTATTGTTGCATTTCGGCATGCTTGAACACTTCAAAGAAAAATAAAAGTAAGTCAAGTGGTGTAAACTTCTATCACTTTCCATGGTTATGTGATACTTAAACGACAAAAGTGGATAAATGCAATAAAAACATGTAAATATGAGTTTCAAATACATCTACAAATTAGGTACTAATAATGTTGTTTGTAAAAATAGCTAAGTTTTGTATGTAGCGGTACTATTCAATACAAATAAATCTGTAAGTAAACATAACCTTCTACTTCTAAGACATGCTTGGATTCGAACACTTTTTGGCCTTTTGACATATTCTGACCACGCGGACGATCATTATTAATCGGCCGGTACCCATGTTTTATCATTTAATCATAATAAAAACGATTTAAAGCGTATATAGCCGAAAAAAGACGTCCTCATTGAATAAAAAATCGTAGCAAAACGTAGAAAATAAAGATTAAAAAAACCTAGGTTGCTTTTGTTACAAAGAGCTTAAGGTATTTTTACGTTGTTGAAACAAGACTAAAAGTGTTTCGTATCCAAAGTAGTAAGCAAAAGTACCAAAAACGGCCATTTTTGACACTTTTGCTTACGACTATTGAACAAAGACGTACCCCTGGACCAGGAGCTAAGCTAAGTTAATTGAGCCCAGCACACACAGCTGAGTTAGTTTTTCGTACTTACTAAACGGCTCAGCTTACAAAGTTTGTCAACTGTAAACAAGTATGATGGAAAAAAATCCCCGAGCAAGATTCTTCTTCGCGTGACTTTGCTATTTCCACGGCGTCATCTGTGGCAGCACAGAAGTTACTTTTGCTGCATATTTTGGGGCACAGAGGGCAAGAAAGTGCAAATGCAGCATAATTCGCAACTCGGCTCCACATCCACGCCATACAGGCGTTCAGTCAAGGTAGCCCTACTTTGCGAGATTAGAGTTACGACTTCCTACTTGGGTTCTAAGTCAGTTCAGGGACTTCCAAGAGGATCACGGAAGGTTAGACTCCGGGAAGATGCTGCTGCCCGAGCGAGCTAAGCTTAAACTAAATTAGCTTAGCTCTAGAAGTCTTTATACCTTTCAGAACTACAGTAAGCCATTAGATTACCATGATATTTTTCAAATTGGTCGAGAGCTTAAATTTTATTTATCAATTCATCATCTTCCTGCCCTTATCGCGTGTTACTTGGGGTCGGCGCAACACGTTTTGTTCTTCCATTATGTCCAGTCAGCCGTCACGCTATCACTAACTCCCTTTTCTTTCATATCACTCCTCACACAATCCATCCATCTTTTCTTTGGCCTCCCTCTCCCTCTCCATTCACCCAATATAAATGATATTCATAACTCTTTTAGTTACATGTGTTTCATCCCTCCTCTTCACATGACCATACCAAGACAAGCGGTTCCTTTTCAACTTTTAAATTTTTATTTATCAATTTATGACAAAAAATAATGTAGATAATAAAATAATCATTGTAATAAAAATGGTCATGGTCAATTAGTATTTTTTTTCCGGGACTCAAAGATCTTGACCTATCAGTTCAGGGAAAAAAAACTCACACATCAAGAAGTTCTGATAACAAAACTAAAGACGTCAGATCTGCTGTATAATAAATAGATATATACTTACATATACAGCGATAAGCCGGATTGGGTCTACAATCACGGTCAGCATGGCTGCGATCAGGCAGGTCGCTCCTACCACTAAACTCACGAGGAACTTAACTGAAAAAGAGAAGAAGATTTTTTAGGATGAGTAAAAATATATATATATATATATACGGTCGAATTGAGAACCTCCTTTTTTTTCGTCGGTTTAAATAATAATAATTTTTTATTTCCAAACACAATAAATAATCACAACGTTGTTAAACAAAACATAAATGTTGAAAATTGTAAAGTTGTACATAATTATACACCTCTGACACCCAAGCTAAGATTAAACTTGTAATATGGGTGTCAGGGCTCTCTAGGTTGACAAAAACATGTGTATGTGGTGTTTCAGTATACTTATACAGACAACAAAGACTTATGGGCAAAAATTAAATAAAGAAAACAATTGATAAAAAAAAAACAACATAATTATTAATACAAAGATAAACCAACTATGGGTGTTGTGTTAATGTTTTATGATTGAATGTGTGTATGTGTGTGTGTTTAGGGATATGTGGGACAGGGGAAAGTTTGGGATAGGGGGAGGGGTAAGTAGCTACGTAACGAAAGGTGATGATCCATTTACTGACTTGAGCTTTGCAGTCAAATTTGTTCATTTTGTAAATGTTACATTGTTTGTTGACAAAGTTGTAAATACGACTACCTATAATTTTAAAATGACTTTTTGCAAGTTTACTTCTGTGCCTCTCTATAGGACACACGTTCGTGGTCCTTTTTTTTTGTGGGGTGGGAAATCATCCAATGACTTCTCCCGCTCTGGATGGAGCGGGAGCGCACGTCAGACTCTTACTGACTAAAACCCACCCCTGTTCCTTCCTGCCCTTAGTGCCCGGGGGCGAGGTAACTCTGTTTCGAATTTATCCTCAACCCCCGGGCAGACGTTCGTGGTCCTACGTTTAGCAAAGTGATCGAGATCGAGAGTGAGTTTAGCATAAAGAGCTGTCTCACTGTCAGAACTTGATATTCTTTATACAATCGTGCGGTGGTATAACTAAAAAAATAGTAAGTACATAATGTCCTACATATATTCTCTAATTAGTTGTCTGTTTTGCCGGTTTATTCTTCTAAAGCACGCAAGGGAGTGTGATACGGTATTCACTAACTAATAGAAAGATCGTTTATTGCGAACGAAGAAGGTTTGTGTATATAATTTGCACGCGTGCGGGGCCGGGGCGGGTCGTAATAATCTATACTAATATTATAAAGAAGTAAAGTTTGTGAGGTTATAGGAGGTAATCTCTGGATCTACTGAACCGATTTTGAAAATTCTTGTACCAATAGAAAGCCACGTATCACGTACGATCAATATCATCATTCCTGATTCGATCACGCATGGAAACTCCGAGCATAGCCCTCTCCATTGCCCTTTGGGTGACTTTAAGCCTTCTGATGAGGCCCATTGTGAGCGATCACGTTTCTGTTCCATATGTCATCACTGGCAACACGCACAGGGCATAGACTTTCCTCTTGAGACACTGTGGTATGTGAGACGAGAAGATACCGCGCAGCCTCCCGAACGCCGCCCACCCGAGTCGGATTCGACGATTGACCTCTTTCTTGAAGTTAGCCCTACCTAACTGAACCTTTTGTTCCAGGTAGACGTACTCGTCTACAACTTCTAGTGTAGAGTCTCCGATCTTGATAGAGTGGGTGCTACATGGGTATTTGCCATGATCTTGGTTTTGTCCATGTTCATTTTAAGATCCACTCTTTCGGAAGCTCTACTGAGGTCATTGAGCATTGTACTGAGGAATTCCATAGTCCCAGCCATGCCGTCGGCAAATCGAAGGTGAGTGATGTACTCGCCATTGATATTAATGCCTAGCCCTCTCCAGTCCAGAACCTTGAAGACATCCTTCGTGGCAGCTGTAAACAGTTTCGAAGAAATGACGTCTCCCTGCCTCACACCCCGCTGCAGGAGGATAGGTTTCGAGGTCTGGTCCTGAAGTCGGACTGACATGGTGGCGTTTTCGTACAAACACTTCAGCACCTCAATTTACCGATAGTCAATCTGGCACCGTTGGAGAGAAGCCGTTGCAGCACAGCCCAAGTCTCGATCGAATCGAAGGCTTTCTCGTAGTCTACAAACGCTAAGCAAAGATGCAGATTATACTCTTCGGTCTTCTGTATAACCTGCCGCAGCGTATGGTGTGGTCTACGGTGCTGAAGCCTTTTCGGTATCCGGCTTGCTCGGGAGGCTGAAAGTCGTCAAACCTGCGCGCGAGACGGATGACTCTGGAAAAGATATGGGTATTTGCACGCATCGTCTGAAGACTGCAGAATCATCTCCCACCTCTCCTTCATGAGCTTGAGAGTAGGATCAGAGAGCCTCTTGTTTTTATCTATACGAAGAGTCTTAAAGAACCCAACCGTATCGACAGTTTCCACGAACCCATCGTTGTATTCGACCACGGAGCTCCCTTGGCACTCGAAACGATTTTGCAGTTCGAGTTGAAAACTTTCGGGGTTTTGGATCTGAATCTGTGCTGGACGGAGCGTAGACTTCATTATTCGAGACCTTTCCAGCTTGATATTTAGATTCACTGTGCCTTTTACGATGCGGTGATCACTTCCGGTTTTCACCGCATTGATCACAGAGACATCATTGAATATTTGCTTCTTCGTCGACATGATGAAGTCAATCTCATTTTTAGTTACACCGTCGGGGCTCTGCCAGGTCCACTTCCTATGCTCACGCTTTCTAAAGAAGGAGTTCATTATATAGAGGCCTTCCTTCTTCATTAAACTGGCAAGTAGGTGTCCCCGGTGGTCCAAATCCAAATTGCCTACTCGCAGCTCGTCACCGTCTCGATTGCCTAATTTCGCGTTGAAGTGCCCTATGACCACGGTGAAGTGACTTTTATGACCATGAATGGCTCTGGATATATCCTCATACAAGGCCTCTACTTCATCGTTGGGGTCTGTCGAGGTTGGGGCGATGAAACCTGTACGACCGTCAATGAATATCTTCTCGATATTCTGAGTATAAGGTACGCCACCCTGGTCGACACACTCTCGATCCTCATCACATTGTTCACCGACACCTCCCTGGGACTGCTGGTCACAATCCCGGAAATAGAGTAGGTTATCGGATCTGATACTTATCGTGTCCAGGACCTTTCTTCGGACTTCCGATAATCCCATAATGCTCTATCGCCACCATTATAAGCTATAAATTTTTGAAATCCACGCGGGCGAAATGCTAGTATGTGAGTTTGTGAGCTTTTGGGGGGTAATCTCTGGATCTACTGAACTGATTTTGAAAATTCTTTTACCAATAGAAAGCCACGTTGTTTGTTAGTGTCATAGGCTATAATAGGTATATAATCTAAGTAAGTAGTTTCTGCCACAAAACAGTGCAACTGTGCTAGAGTTTGCTTATGTGACAAGAATTATTTTGGCTATCACACTTTGTCAAGAGCCCCATAGCTATTGGCAGAGTTACACCAGACTATAAGCAACTTAGGCTATTTAGTGGGGAAGATTTTAGTGAGCCATAAAGTTGCGTATTTATGGAACAAAATTGTCCAAGTCAAAGCCATCATCCATCATCGGACCACTAGATGTAAGGCGATGCACCACCGGTACTTGGTGGACTTCCCACCCATACGCATAAAACGTTTTGGGAACATTTTCATTGTGCGTACAGAATAGAATACTCTTTATTATGTGCCTACACCACATAAAAAACACACACACACACAACACAGCACAGTACAGCTTAGAAGTGGAATTCCCTGCTGGTGTCTGTGTTTCCTCTTGATAACTACAACCTGGGGGTCTTTAAGTCAAGAGTGAACATGTTACTTCTAGGCAAGCGTGCTCCATCGTCGACCACATCATCGCTTACCATCAGGTGATATGCTGGTCAAGCGCGAGACTATGAAAGGTTAAAAAAAAAACTTACTTTTCATCAGTCTATTCCGCACCGGACTTCCTTGTGTGATGTACCCCATTTTGAGTGACTCTTTCATCAGCTCGGAAAATGTTTGAAAACTGCGTTAAATAAATATCCCTCTCAGTTCTGAAACAAAATACATATTTCATTATCTTCATCTTTCTACAGATCGACTCCTTGAGTCTTTTTTTTTTTTTTTTTTTATTTTTTTTTTATTTTTTTTTTTTATTTTTTTATTACTTAATTATTGTAAATGTGAGGACTATGTGGGTTATTATTATTATTTTCTCCTCCTTTTTACAGTAATTTTCAACATTGTCTGACAGTTTGAGTACTTTTGCGGCCTACCCAAATGTCTTTTCTTTGGTATTGTTCGTCATGTCATTGAGCTCCTTAGTGGTTTTTAAGTTGAGCTATTCGACTATTGACAAATGCTTGCACTGACTGGACAGGTCCACTCAAATATGTTTGGTTCTTTCTTCAAAAGACCACTACAGACACTAAGCTGCATGGTCCTCATATAGAATAATGTGAATGCGAGAACTATGTATGTCGTTATATTCATGTAGATTTTATGATTGTCTGGCAGTTTGAGTATTTTTTGCGGCCTACTCAAATGTCCTTACTTTGGTATTGTTCGTCGGTTCGTTGAGCACCTCAGAGTTCTGAGTTGAGCTTCGCGATGACTGACAAATGCTTGCACTGTCTGGACAGGTCCACTCGAATTCGTGTGTTGCTTTCTTCATAAAGCTCATCCCAGACATAAACGTACATGGTTCTCATAGGATCTATCCAGTCCACATTGTATGGATTTGAACACTAAAAGAGACTTTGACCTCTGAGTTTGTTTCGGTGTTTCTTCTCAGGGTAGTCAGCTAGGAAACACCGGCCTCATCTAGCTTAAACTGACAAAAAAACATTGACGTGTAAAAGTGTTCCTTGTAACCTATTTACTGAATAAACATCATTTATCATTTATTTATCATTTATCCTTGGGAGATCAAAAGTGCATGTAATTGGTTTACCTATCTATATGGCGTGACCAAGGGAACTAGGGATTAATTTTTAGGGTTCCATACCGGAAGGGTCCAAACGGAGCCCTTTTGTTGTCACTCACGTGTCCGTCTGTCTGTACGTTCGTCGTCTGTCACAAAATGTTGTTACGAAGAATTTCATAACTTTCCATGATCACCAAATTTCAAGTTCATACTTGAAATTTGGTGATAATGTTTATTATTACGTATACCTACTTTACTAACAAATACCAATATTATGGAACCCTTATATAATAAATAAGTAAAATAGTAATAACAAAGCCTTCTATTTCCATATCCCTTAAATTACACAATAACTATTTGTTATGATCTATTACTATCGCAATGTAATTTAAGGTAAGGTAAGGTAAGGTAAGGTAAGGTACCTACTTGGTTGTTACTCGTAGTAGATTTACTTATTATTAAGGTGTTAGTATAGCCTATAGTTCTTCGGGTGAAGGCCTTCTCTAACTTTTATCATGCATCTCTATCTTTGCCAATAGTTTGCCAGCTGCTTCCTGCTGTGTCCACAATCTTTTCAGCCTGCCTACTCGTCTTTTTCCTGTTGGTCCTTTCAACCGCACCGTGTTATTCTCAGCATCCACCTGCTGTCTGTATAACGTGTTATATGACCAGCCAAAATTTAGAAGGTCAAAAGTGAAGAAATCAGACTGATGCCCTTACGCAAGCTCTAAAACTGAAATGGTAATTCTATTATATGTATATCTTCCTATAATTTTTAACTGATAATGTGAAATGAACAATTAAATGAATGAAGTTGTTGATTATAAGATAATAGAAACGACTGCGAGAAAATAGATCTGGACAGTCATTCAGTATCGGTCTCTCGACTGACGTAGACCAGCAACGGTACCCAACAGCGAAGCTCATTTTTCTGGGGGACTTCAACACCCACTATAAAGAGTGGTTGTTCCGGTACCAGGAAACTGATGATGGTTAGAGGCGCGCAAGTTTGCTGTAACGCTAGATCTAACCCAGCTGGCGAATGTGGCAACGCGGATACCAGATCTCCGGCCTCATCTAGCTATAACTGACCATAAAAAATTTTGACGTGTAAAAGTGTTGTTAAAACCCAACTTACAAAAATAAAATCATCTAACATAATTTTTCATTAATCAGATGTTGACGGCCATACACACAATTGCTTAGACCCTCTGCTGACAACTGATCCGGACAGTCATTCAGTATCGGTCTCAGCCCCGCTGGGACCGATACTGAATGACTGTCCGGATCACTGCCTGGTATCGACCTGCTCTCCTCCAGATGAAAGCCCTATAGGCACCAGACGAGTGTGGCGATACGAGTCAGCGGATCGGGATGAGATGCTGCACTTTTTTGCGTCTTATCCACGGCGCCCAGTGTGCTTCTCCTCGGGTGACCCCTCGTGCTGTGCTGACGTAATTCGGCAGGGAATGGAGTATTATATTCCATTCTCCGACATCCCGCTCGGTCACAACTCCCGGCCTTGGTATAATGTAGAATGCGCCCACGCTGAGTCCCGAAAAGAGTCTGCCTACCGAGCCTGGATCAAGGCCCGCGACAACAAAGTTGGCCACGAAGGGTTCGCACGAGGAAAAGAGCCTTTAATTCTGCTGCCAAGTTCTGCATGCGGGTTCTGCGTGGAGCACGTTTTGACCATGTTGGACGTATCGAGGCCAAGTTGGATCGTACCCTCCAGGTTTTTTTTTTTTTTTTTGGGGGGTGGGAAATCATCTTATGACTTCTTCCGCTCTAGGGTGGAGCGGAAGGGCGTGTCAGACTCTTACTGACTAAAACCCACCCCTGTTCCTCCCTGCCCTAAGCGCCCGGGGGCGAGGTAACTCTTTCGAATTTATCCTCAACCACCGCGCAGACCCTCCAGGTAGTAAACAGTTCTGTTCCCTGTTGAAAGCGGTTGAAACGAATTTCTGTCGTCCCACTTTATCTCCAATGTTGAAACCTGATGGGTCGCTGGCTCACTCTGCAAGTGAGAAAGCAAACTTAACCGCCGCCGCCGCCGCTTACTTTATATACTTTTGTAATTATTTTCGTCTTAGAATTATTTTATTTTTTCAGTTTATGCACCTGCCATGTTATCTCTCCACCACCCTTGGTTGACTGGTGGAGAATGCCTAAGGCATTAAGTCCGCCTTTGTACATTTGTGTTGCATGAAGTTTTAATAAATAAATAAACTTATTTTCATCTCTCTTAGCAAACAATTCACGTTTACGCTGGCTCGAAGTAACCACCAACTGTACCACGATGTGACTCTTCGATGCCAGAGACCGCAGTCCACATAAAAGAGGTCCGAAAAGTAGTGCGGTCTTGACGTCAACAAGGCCAGCGGGCCTGACGGCATTCCAGCGAGAGTGTTGAGGCAGTGTGCACCTGAACTGTCTCCTGTTTTGACACGCTTGTTCCGCCTCTCTCTTGATAAAAAGACAGTGACAAAATGCTGGCATGTACAACCAGTGCCCAAATAGGGCAACCGTGCAGACCCTGTTCATTCCCATCTTCTCCATTCTGTGCAAGGTTATGGAGAGAGTACTTAACAAATAGCTGCTGATATACCTTGAAGACAATTATCTCCTCAGTGACTGTCAATATGGCTTTCGTCGGGGACGGTCGACTGGCGATCTTCTTGTGTATGTCACGCATTGCTGGGGCGAAGCCATTGAGAAACACGGCGAGGCATCAGCTGTATCGCTTGATATTTTGGAAAGCCTTTGACAGGGTCAGGCACGCAAGTTTTTTCAGCACCGACCCCAAATAGATTGGGATAAGGGCAGGAGAATGATGATATCAGACTTTCTTAGTGAACGGTCGATCCGAGTAGTCGTTGACGGCTGCTCCTCTAACCACATGTTTATTTATGCTGAAGTTCTTCTTGAGGGGTCTGTTCTCTCTGCAACTCTTTTCCTGCTGCACATCAATGACCTATTTCAGCCTGGTATTGTTGGGTACGCAGATAACAGAACGGAATTAGAGAGATACTTGTCCAGCGCGAAAACCGGCGGGGATCAAGTTTGTTCCTTTAGAGAGGCCATGGTAGAGCGAACCAATTTGACCTTAAGCCTTGTCTCCCAGTGGGGTCATGACAATCTGGTGTCTTTTAACGCTACCAAAACACAGGCGTGTCATTTTACCGCAAAAAGGAGTCGTTTCGACCAAACTCCTATTTTTCGGAGTGCATCTGTTCCTGTTATTGATCGGCTCGAGCTCCTAGGCATGGAGTTGACATCTAGTCTCAACTTCGGCGCCATCATTGAGTACAAAACCCAAAACTGCGGCAAAAAAGCTTGGCATCCTAAACAGAGTGAAGCGATACTTCACGCCTGGACATGGCTTTTAACGTCTTCATTTTAAATTCTTCATAAGCACGTCTTTATATACAAAGTTTGTATATCCAATAATGAAAACATTTTGGATCTGACGCAGAATGTCTCATTCGCAAAATGTCACCGTGAAAGCGAATATCGTATTCGCGAAACTTCTTATAAAGGATGTAAGGAAAACGCTTCCGAAAATGGAGACAGGTGATAAGACTAGTGATTCTCGATACGATACATTCGTAAAATATCAGCTGACGCTCGCGCATTCCTCGACTTCAAAGTGCGCGCGCGCAAGACCCCGCGTCCACGTGACGCCGAAGTAACGCGAAAGATTACTTGTATCTGTTTGTATTAAGGTTGTAAATAATCTACATTGTGGCTTCGGAAGCGTTCCCCTTACACCCTGTATAACGTCGTAATCGCTAAATGTCCCATTCTCAAAAGCTCCCATTCGCATAAACTCGTATATTGTGCGTCAAATCCCAATGTCCGATACAAACCTGATGTCCGATGACGACCGATACATTTACCGAACAAAATATAGTTATATAATAATTCTTTAGAATATATTTTGTTATTATTCTTGCATTATTTTGGTGTCGGAGTCCATAGGCGTGCTGGGGTAAACGTGAGAAGGGGTATCAGTGTCCATATTCAACCATTTTGGAAATATAGAGCATTTTGTAAAAGATAATATAAAATTTGGAGGCCCATAATTCGGAAACGGTGCGTCGTGGGCCATGCTTCTCAGAACCTAAAAGGTTTTTATGGTCAAGTTCAACCCGATACTGCAATAAAATTGGGCAATTTCGGAAAAATAATAAAACGATTTTTTTGATGTACTCGCGCCATAGCGCCCAAGGCTACAGTCCAAGCCCTTTTTTTTTGGGGTTGGTAATCATCCAATGACAGCTCCCGCTCTGGGTGGAGCGGAAGGGCGTGTCAGCCTCTGACTAAAACACACCCCTGTTCTTTCCCTGCCTGAGTGCCCAGGGGAGCGCTAATTCTGTTACGAATTTATCCGCTACCTCTAGGCATCACACTCCAACCCCTGCGAGTTGCAACTTTAATGTCATAATTCTAGTTTATGTACCCGTTACAAAATGATTTCAATATGTACGCCACTAATTTTAACATTTTCTTTATGATAATAACTTTTGTATTCTTTACCATCTGAACTGATTATCTTGACTGTTGAACCGAGTCCTTCTGTATTATGAAAGATTCTACCGTTATAAGCAGAGGTTGGAATTAGGTACAGTTATTTATGTACCTACACTGATTTCATACAGCGAAAGAATAAAGTGGATATGCCTCAAATCCCGAGATTAATTTTAAAGAGCAGAAAAATCCCGTGATTTTTAAATAAAAAAGAGATTTACTCTTACACAATTTGAACCACTGTACGCGCAACGTTACCAGAGCTCCACTGTGTAGCATACGGTGGAGGTCTGCACCGCCGTGTCCTCGTGGATGCGATAGGTGGCGGCGACCTCTGGGGCCGGCCCTGGTTCAGGCCATGGTACGGAGCGAGAAGGAATGGGAAGCAGTCTTCGCCTTCTGCGAAGCAGTAATGCTCGTGAAGGCGGAGGCAGGACGCGTGAGGGAAGCTCAACGGAGTGGCCGTCACGGCCCCGGCCGCTACCACCACAGGAGAGGTACTGGGCGTACTGGGCGTAGGACGTCGCGAGACGATTTCCGGCCACCGTAGACCCGGGTCGGCAAGCAGTGGGTAGCTCGCCGTCCGATCAGCACCAGGCCCGTGAGTCGACGGCGCGTAGTGTTCCATGCGCGCGATCGTGGCCGGTACCTGCATGCCTAGGGGTAGTGGATAAATTCTCAACATGAGTTACCGCACCCCTGGGCCCTCAGGCAGGGATGGAACAGGGGTGGGTTTTAGTCAGTAAGAGTCTGACACGCCCTCCTGCTTCACCCAGAGCGGGAGAAGTCATTGGATGATTTCCCACCCCTAAAAAAAAAACGCGCGACATTGACAAATTTACATCAACCGACATCGAATGTCCGTTGGCAAATTCCAATGCGCACACGCGCGATGTTGCCACATTTGTAGATCACACAACATGGCTTGTGAGAACAAAAGAAAACAATAGAGGTTTTTATTATTATTTATTTGTAACTAGCTGTGCCCGCGACTTCGTTCGCGTGGTTGTCGAGAACAAAACAACGTCGTTTAGATAAGAGTATATCACCTTTTTGATGATTTAGATAAGAGTCCTGACTTTGGTATAGTTGATTACGTTAATGCTTCTCTATATACTATGTTAGCGGTGGAATTACCCGGAGCATATACAAAAAGGTTGTTTGGGTTGCTAACACGTGATAGAGAAACATAGAGTTGGCCGTGTGAAAAACAATCAAAAGTAAGGTCTACACCCGCAACGGATAACGTCTGGCCTTGGGCTTTATTAATAGTCATAGCGTAACAGAGGCTTACAGGAAATTGCACACGTTTGAAAGTAAACGGAAAATTATTGGGGATAATGGGTATCCTGGGAATGAAAACAACATCACCGGAGCCGCAACCTGTTAAGATTTCGGCTTCGATGACATTTCGTTGGAGATTTGTTACTCTCAACCGAGTTCCATTGCATAGTTTTGGTGGGCTTAAATTTCTGAGTAGAATGATTGGTACTCCGACTTTTAAATAAATTTTGTGTGCTGGAAGACCTGGTGTATTTAGAGAGTCTAAAAACTCTACTGGATAGTGGGTGGCATCTCCTTCTTCTAAAACCGTGTTAATAGATAAATATTCCCTACTTTCTCCAGAAACATGTACCAATATTTGAGAATTTATTGCTGCTGCTTGGTCGTTGCGAGGTGCCAAAATAGCTCGTTGGCATAGCCAAGCAGCGTCATGGTTCGAGATCTCTGATGGATCTCCGTATACAGAGGAAATGAGTTCCTGCTGTGAGGCAACAGAAGAACACAGGCTTTCGACTAAAGTTACTTTACCTCCTTCTTGAGTCGGGTATGTGCCGTTACCAATTTGAAGTAGTAAATTTGAGAAAACCTGCGCGTTTGCGTCACCTCCCAAATATGCTCGCATATTAAAGCTCAAATTAGTTAATATGACACTACGCCATAAAATAGAGCTCTTTAAACAGGCACCTATTTCATCGGCCCTCGTTCCTCTGGGTATTATAGGGAGTGTCTGCCTGAAGTCTCCACAGAATAGCACCGTTAAGCCTCCCATCGGTCGGTCATTTTGTCTTATATCTCGCAACGTTCTATCTACAGCTTCCACAGCTTTACGATTTGCCATCGTACACTCGTCCCAAACGATAAGGGCGCAATCGCGTAAAACCCTTGCTTTATCACTATTGCGAGACACGTTGCAAACAGGGTTTTCTGTGCGGTCCAAGTCGATTGGTATTTTAAATGTTGTATGTGCAGTTTTTCCTCCTGGTAATAAAGTGGCAGCTATTCCTGAGGAAGCGACGGCAAGGGCAATTTTGTTTTGGCTCCTTATTTGAGCCAAGATAACTTTAGTGAGGAAAGTTTTACCTGTTCCACCAGGTGCATCTAAAAACAGCATTTCTCCTAATGAATGTTCTACACTACAGCATACTCTATCAAAGATTTGACGTTGTTCTGTCGTCAAATTTGAACAGCCATTTCGCAATATTTCTGCTAACTCTTCGGGGTTGTAATTTATTTCAGATGTATACTCCCTATTAATTCGTTCCCCACCAACTGTCGGTGTCGGCAAGCCGTATTGACTGAGGGGGTTCCCTCCTATACTTGTAACTATATCTTGTATAGCCAGCAAAGCCCTATTATGGCAGCTTTCACGTACTTGGTCAGAAGTTTCACTATTTATATTTTGCTGTCTCAAAAAATCTTCGGCAAACGCGTCTTTATATTTTTGCCACAACTGCCCAGCGTCCGATAGGCCACAAAATGTCAACAAAATGGCAAATAAATGGCGCAAACGATGTGGACTATCACTGACGCATGCTTCGGCTAAAGCATCATCCCAATGCTGATCGCCATCTAATAAATGCCGTGCGCGGCAAGCAGCTTGAAATGTGGGATATTCTATATCGTCCACTTTGCGGAGCTCAGCAAAAGAAGTAGGTCCTCGCACTGTGTGAAGAAGAAGGCGTAAATAATAACACTACATTATTTGGGTGCACCGTGTATACTCTTCCAATCACGTGTTCTTTAAAAATGCCGGACTCGCCTTCTACAGCAGTTCCACGTCTCCTGCGATTAAAAACACCTTGCTGCTTGTTATAAGTATAATAATGTGGCACTTCATTGTACAACAGAGACTTAGCGAAATTGTCTCTTTCGCAAAGGCGAAAGAATGCGAGCAAGGTGGTTTGTCTTGGGTTGTTCATTCTTTCTGCCACATTTTCTGGCTGAAAGTAAACTCGCTGCCCGCCTTCCAGGTGCACGTCAAGATGGATGACTGGCGGATACCTTTCATGAATAGGGAAACTCAAAATGCGCCAAACTGCCTCCGAAGAGCTTATGTATCGGCCAGATTGATACCTTGTCACTTCATCAAATTGGTTGTTATTTCTTAGTGCTATCATGGCTTGATCACTACCTTTATTAACATATTTACATATATATTTTATAGATTCGACGCTATTACAAATTTCAACATTAATGTGTGCTTGAAAAGCGTTTGACAAAACTGGAGAATACGGTACCACCCAACTATTATTTAGAATTATTTCTTGTCCACGGAATCTGACAGTAGCTGTGAAACCACCTTGTGACGGTGATCTTCGCCGGTATTGCGGATACCCATTTTCCCCAGCCATAGTTAGTTCTTTCAGTGCTCTGGGGTATTTTTTTGAGCATTGACCATCTTTCATGCACGGTGATTCCCTGTTTAAGAGGCCACATGGCCCGTGAACCATATGTGTTTTTACTATGTCATGCAAAATCGGATCTGCATTATAGTCCGGAAATTCTGCACTTATGACACTGTCTATAGCATCGGGACGAATTTTTTCTTCCAGCCACAGAAGAATGTGCGCGTGGGGTAAACCACGCTTTTGCCACTCGACGCTATACATAAAACAAAGAGTTGAACCGAAAACTTTCTCCTTTGTAAGTAGATTAATCAAGACTTTGAGTTTTAAATGAAAAATCCTAGCAATAATGTCATGTCTGTCGTATGACGCCTGTCCTGTGAGAAGTGCCTGGCAAATCTCCGTCCACTTTGGATTTGTTGTAAATGTTATAAAAAGGTCCGGCCGGCCGTATTTACGGACGTAACAAAAAGCATCTTGCGTTCGTTCGTGCATATACCGCGGACCGCCTGTGAAACTGGATGGCAAAATAACCAATCGACCCAAGTTTTCGACGTTATTATCTGATTGCATGGCGTCCCGCAAGTGCACGTATTCTTCAGCGCGTAACCGTCGCTGGTTAGTGCGAATATACACTAAACGTTCAGTTTCTATTTTTGCGTACATGTCCACAATAAATTGGCTGAACAAACCACGAAATCGTTGCAAATATACGAAACTGTTTTGCCTTATTTGTAAAAGGTAGGAATAGTATTGTTGAGCAGATATTTTTTTTTGATAATTAGTGACTCTCGTAGTAGGGTTCACTTGGTACAGCCCAAAATTGTACCCATCTTCACCATGACAATAAATTAGTGGATATTGCAGGGCGTCGTAAGCTCGGTGGGTTTCCAAAATGCGTTGAAGGCGATCGTCGCGTGTACGCAACACGATATCACGTCTCTCACACTCCTGGTCGACTAAAACAACTGCAACTTCATCTGCGACGGGTGCATTGTGTCTTCCACGGTGTTCACCCACAGGACGTCTATCGGCACTTATAACAATTTTGAAATCATTGCTGCCTTGTGGAATTGACTCCAATGCAGCTTTGAATTCACGAAAGTACTGGTTAACGTGATGCAGCAATTCTTGAAGTTGACCCAAAAGCTCAGCATTGAGCTGGGGAAAATTGTGATTTCTAACATTGAGCTGTTGCGTGTAATCGGATACAAAATAAATTTGGAGAAATTTGGGTTCATTTTCTGGCAGCAAAGATCCAATAAGGTGATAAACTTGACCTTGTACTTTGAAGGTTGGCATGAACGGTCCTTCCGTTATTTGTTTTGCCCCAAAGGAAGTCATTTGGAAAGCACTGTTATATAAACGAATATTATCCAAAAAACGGTTCGACTGGGGATGATCGCCATTCAGGAGACTTTTAAGTAAGTGTGGTGGATCTTGGAAATTTGGAAGAACAATTTTTCCATTTGAGCAGCACATTCCATCTGTCTCTTTCCTCCATTTCAAAGCATGACAAAAATTACAAATTTCTCTCATGTCACCCACGAAAGTAAAGCCAGCATAATTAATTCTAGACGAATATGTGAACCCTGATTTTTCCCTATTGTCCCAAGGTAATAAAATATTTGCATCGTCATTTTCCATGGACTCATCAGCTCCGCTATTTGTTTCTCTATTCATATGGTATCGAGCTCGTTCTATTTCTAGGCGAGATTGACGTTGTTCTGCTGTTTCTGCTCGTCTTAGTTCATCTATTCTTTCCCTTTCAGATGCAAGATAACTTTCATTGTTTCTTTGTACACCTACATAGTTATGTCTAGCTATTTGTAATCGTTCTTCTCTTTGGGAGAGAGATTCAGACTCGCGCGAGAGAGCGTGTCGCTCTCGGTCAGATGACAGACGTGCTTGGCGTTCCTCGATACTCTCTTGAGAACGCAAAGTCGCGGTCCGAGTTCTTTGCGAACTTAAGCGCGACTCCCTTTCTGTGAAAGTCTCTGACTCGCGTGAGAGAGACTGGCGCTCCCGATCAGCAGACAGCCGAACTTCGCGTTCCTGGATATTCTCTTGAGAACGCAAAGTCGCGGTCCGAGTTCTTTGCGAACTTAAGCGCGACTCCCTTTCTGTGAAAGTCTCTGACTCGCGTGAGAGAGACTGGCGCTCCCGATCAGCAGACAGCCGAACTTCGCGTTCCTGGATATTCTCTTGAGAACGCAAAGTCGCGGTCCGAGTTCTTTGCGAACTTAAGCGCGACTCCCTTTCTGTGAATGTCTCTGACTCACGTGAGAGAGAGTGGCGCTCCCGATCAGCAGACAGCCGGTCTTCGCGTTCCTGGATACTCTCTTGAGACCGCAAAGTCGCGGTCCGTGTTCTTTGTGAACTTAAACGTGACTCCCTTTCGGTGAACGTTTCCATTCACGTGAAAGAGCGATGTGCTCTCGGTTAGCAGATAACCGTGCTTCACGATCTTCTTCCGATTCCTGAGACCTACAAAGTCTCATCCTTTTCGCATTTCGGCTACGCAGCGAAAGGTTAGTTTTTTTTCTTTGAGGCATTTTCAAGGAAAATTAAAGCAATAAACAAAACTAACAACACTTATGACTGAATAGCCTACAAACTTAAAAGATCGGTGCGTCGAACAGTCTAGTGTGACAACGTATCGTCTGTTCGTGGTCGTGACTCAACGAATTGGCAACACTAACTTACTGTATAACGATTGGCACTATTGGATTCAAACTACGAAGTAAATCAAATACAATCTTTACTTCGTACTTCAAACCAATGACCAAAGTTGACCAAACGAAACCAATAAGATAAGCAAATACTTTTTTTTCGACCAATTTAGAAAATCGATAAACCAAGCAACCAAAGAACTTTTACGACACACGCAAGAACTTTTAAGACACCTAACGAAACCCAATTTGCCTAGTAAACACGGTGGACGTCATCCTCGCGCGGAAAATCTTAACACCGCGATTCAGAAAATGACGTCATTTGCACAACGCCATCTATCGGATTTAGATTTCAACTATCAACATTAGTTCTATTTTTAGTCTTAAGATGTCGTTGCAACGATTCAGAAAATGACGTCATTTGCACAACGCCATCTATCGGATTTAGATTTCAACTATCAACATTAGTTCTATTTTTAGTCTTAAGATGTCGTTGCAAGTACTATACTTAATTGCGTAACGTAATATTTTACTTCTTGAACTCACTAAATTAATCATATCTTTTGATAGAGTGAACCGATTTCGATGAAACAAAAACTAAGTTAATCCTCAAGTTGCGTATAATTTTTGTATATAAACATTGTCAGCATTGAATTCGTAGATTTTACGTGATGTGCGCACAAACAAACAGACAAACAGACAAACAGACAAACAGACAAAAATTTCAAAAATGATGGAAATGGGTTCTGTTACTTATCTTTTCACACGCTGGCTATTTTTTGTTTCAATTTCTTCAATGTACAAAAATGACTTTTCTACAGATTTATTATATGTATAGATATTGTTGACCACACGGGATTGTCCATTAGGAATCCCGGGAAGATCCATAATAATATCAACATTTCGATGCAAGGACTTCTGACCTCTGGTTATAAGTCATAACCGGTTTTTGCGAATTGTTTCTGAGGTCTGATTTGTTCTCTTTTGTAGCGCTACAATGACCTCAAACATAAATGGCATTTCGAAGTCGGTAATATGATAAAATTGGCT
Source organism: Polia nebulosa (assembly GCA_951329385.1). Taxonomy (NCBI): domain Eukaryota; kingdom Metazoa; phylum Arthropoda; class Insecta; order Lepidoptera; family Noctuidae; genus Polia; species Polia nebulosa. The sequence continues at coordinate 31,325,712 of OX589603.1, read as the reverse complement.
GGTGAAATGAATAAATTTCAAACGTGCAGAACACGTGAGCTGTTATTTAATAAGATTACGACAAAAAATATGAGGATAAACAGCTCGTACCGACACTGCGCGATTTAATAGGTGTTGATGCGGATTTGTAATCAGTAATATCACTTTCAATTGTTAAATCACTAGTTAAAATAATTCCACAAACGATATTGTTAAGGAACTAAAATTATTATTCGTAGTCTCCTACACACAGTGCCGCCGACACTGCGGTCTTGCCACCGGGCAAGCCGAGGTGCGTCCGGCGGCTGTATACTGACGAGCCGCTCGCCAAAAGCCGGCAGCACTGTGTGTAGGAGCCTTTTCGAATAATAATTTTATTTCAATACAACTAAGTACAGTTACACCTTTTTACATGATGCCACGAACAGTAATGGCCGTTTGCTTAAAAATCCACCGAATTTATTATAGTCATCTTTTAACAAAAGTACTACGAGGGTAAAATAAAAATCAAAAGCTCGAAACCAATTTATGTAACGTCATATAAACTTTAGCAGAGCAGTGGTGGCCCAGCGGTATTAGCCGCGACTTAAAAGTTATAAGGTCGTGAGTTCAAACCCAGGCAGGCGCTTTACTTTGTGTAAATTATTTCATCACCACTGCTCTCAAAACGGTGAAGGAAAACATCGTGAGGAAACCGGCATGTCCCCGGACCAAAAATTCGAAGACATGTGACATCCACCAATCCGCATAGGGCCCGCGTGGTGGATTACGGCTTACACCCTCTCACAGAGAGGAGGCCGGGGGTTGAGGATAAATTCGAAAGAGTTACCTCGCCCCTGGGCATTCAGGGCAGGGAGGAACAAGGGTGGGTTTTAGTCAGTAAGAGTCTGACTCGCCCTCCCGCTCCACCCAGAGTGGGAGAAGTCATTGGATGATTTCAGACGCCCCAAAAAAAAAAATAGGCCTGTGCCCCAGCAGTGGGGACATTAAAAGGCTAATGATGATGATGATGATTTATACTTTTCCGTTCTTTCAAAAATTCTCAATTCACTTAAATTTTTAACCGACTTCGAAAAAGGAGGAGGTTATCAATTTGGATGTTTGTATTTTTTTTTTTTTTGTTTTGTTTTTTTTTTTTTTATGTATGTTCGGGCATAACTCCGTCATATGTTGACGGATTTGCAAAATTCTTTTTTTGTTCGAAAGGGGTCTATTCCGGAATGGTCCCTTTTAAATTTCAAAAAGATCTGATGATGTGTTTCGGAGACAGACAACGGAACTCTTCAAAAATTGACAGCATATCAACCGCGATTGCTGCTATCGTATGTCTATGAATTGTTAACACAGTTTAATGGGGAACCACAACTAAAAAGTGAAAAATAGAAAACTTTTTTACAAAAAAATAGAACCGACTTCCAAAAAAAGTGCAAAATAACTTTAATTTCGGAAGTCGGTGTCAGAAAACAAAGACACAAAACAGGAACACCGACTTCCGACAGAACTGACGAACTATTTATCGACAGTCCGGCTCCACATCTTTGTCACCAATACTTCAAGTTTTGCAAAGACATTTACGATTACCTACCTAAACATATCCTTGGGCATTAAATAGTTTTTTTTTTTACTTTGTTAGGTTGGCGCTTGAGTCGCGGATAAAGAGAGTCACCGCGATCTTGGCACAGGCAATTGAAGGAACAAGGGTGGGTTTTAGTCAGTAAAGACCTACGTAAACCGGGACGGAATGGCAGAGAATTTTACCACCGGTCAGCACACTAGCCGATTAGATACTGTAGTATTCCGGCGGCCTATCAAGACATCCCGCGACGCAAATTTGGTGTGCATGTACTCTCCCGCGTGCACTGCCTCACGCACACCGCGGCATGCCACGGCATCCTTCGGCGTGCCGTTGCATACCGCAGTGCACTGTGGCATCCCACCGCAGTATCCCTTTGCGCGCTCTCCAATGACTCCAATGCCGCGTCAAGAAATCCTTTTCGATGCCACGGAATAAATTTAAAACATTGGCATCTACGTCGTATTCCTACTAGATAAGTTTGAATGGCCTTTGGAAAAAAATTAAATCCTCTGCCATTCCGTCCCCGTGTGCGTAGGCCTTAAGAGTCTGACACGCCCACCCGCTCCACACAGAGCGGGAGAAGTCACTTGATGACCACAAAAAAAAGCTCGCGCTTAACCACTATCTCACCTTATGGTATAAGCGATGATGTGGTCGACGATGGAGCACGCTTGTCTAGAAGTAACCTAGTCACTCTTGACTTAAAGACCCCAAGTTTTACGTATCAGGAAACACTGCGAATTTCACTACCAACGAATCTCCTATACGGTAAGTTTTTTTTTAAGTGAAAACTTCTTTAGGCGCGTTGGGCAGTTTTGAAATGGGAATAAACCATTGAACTTGATTCGCTACGAGAGTGCTAGCGAGTGTGTGTAGCGTCGTAGCACTCGTAGCGGATCACGAGGCGCGTTGGGAATTTTTTTTCAAGTTTTTTGTTTTCACTTCTGACGGCACTCCCGGAGTGCCAGGATTTTCTTTTTGTAATAGCCTTGTTGGTCGTGCAACCACTAGATACATTATACTCTATAGCACAGTCACTGAGCTCGATTTTTGTCCTGGGTTCAATGCCCGGGTGTTATTGAGATTTTCTAACAGGATTTTTTTTAGTATCAGGACGTAGTAGGCATACCAAATGTAAAAGATTCACCCCCTGTCACATGGAACTTAAGGCGATATTCAATGCCAACGACATTGAGTGGCTAGCTTGCGTGTTCTGTTCTGAGCTTACGGAACGCGTCGTACGTCCACCCAGTAATAGGACTCGCCCATCAAGGAGCGCTGTCCGAAATTAGACGCATTATTATGTTATTATACATAAAACAACAGGTATTAAACTAAACGTATACTAAAGTATAAATATTTAAATTATCTTTAAAATGGGTTTCATAAAAATATGCTTATTAGTATGACGTGATTCCCTTTTTTTTATCCGCGTTAGACATACCTTTACAAATTAATTACACTATGTTATAAAAATATAATTTTAAATATTCACATATCAAATTACGAAGAAAATTGTCTATAGTAGCATATTTTTTTTTAAAGATTAGACTAGTCGCTTAGACGTGATGTTCAATTAAAAACCATTAGAAGTCGTATAACTGCGCCTTATACGAAACGGAGAATGCTATGTTATAATTATGTTGCACGTGCACGGCAAAACCACTTGAGGAAAACGCCAGAATATCAAACATGCATATTTTATAACTCGCGTGTCCCAAAACATGGTGGGTTATGATTATTTATTTTTCGACTTGTTGCCAAATCCATTTCTACTATTTCGTTAGTACAATGATTAGCATCATAAGTAGTACTTATTTTATCATGCATCAACTTGCTAATTGATAATATCTTGTAAGAAATTATTCAAACCTATTTACCTACACTCAATGTATCTGTCGCATTCATCTGGTTGAATTAGCTATTCAATCAAATGGCTAGGCCGATAGTCAATTGAACTAAAATCATTCAACTTTTAACAACTTGGCTTATTGAAAGTCAGCCCTTTGAAGATGACAGACCAAGACTCAGCCAAGTGATTAAAATTTACTTAAAGTAAAATGAAAAATGATTATTTGTTAGTGATTCAATTTATTTAAAATACGTCTTTTAAATAAATTAAGTCGGAGGTTGTTCGTATGGTTTAAGGGTCTACTACCGGTCAAGTGGAGCTCTCATTTAATAAAATATCGTAGCATAGCATAGAAAATAAATATTAACGAATCCAACGTCACGTTTATTACAAAGAGGATAAAGTATTTTTATGTTGTTTGAACAGGTCTCAAAATATTTCGTATCCAAAGTAGTAAGCAAAAGTGTCAAAAACGGCCGTTTTTGGTACTTTTGCCTACTACTCGCCACTTGGCCGGTAGTACGCTCGCTCTTGCATCCTAACATTACCTTTATACACACATAATCATGATCAGTGGTACGAGTATCACAAATTCATCATTTATCCAATTTAACTAAATGACTAGACAACATCCAGCCTGCGAAACAGAGTTACCTCGCCCCTGGGCACTCGAGGCAGGAAGGAACAGGGGTGGGTTTTAGTCAGTAAGAGTCTGACACGCCCTCCCGCTCCACCCAGAGCGGGAGAAGTCATAGGATGATTTCCCACCCCACAAAAAAAAAAAAATTATAAACTTGCAATATTGTCTATTTGTAATTGATATTCCTGGAGGTTCCTAAAAAGCCTTTGTTTTAGGAGCCAATGTTCATTGGCTCCTGAAGCACAGGCTTATTGCCTAGTTTAGGAGACAGCAGTTCGAGTTTTGATTGTCAACATTGTACAACATGATGTTTTGTAACTGTGTTCTAAATATTCAACTGTAAATGTACAAATAAAATATTACTATGAACGGCCTAGTCATTCATTTGACTGGCTAATTCAACCAGATGGCTACAACATATCGACCAGACGGCGAGAAATTGCCTTGAAAATGAAACACGCACTCGGAGCCCATGACCGAAGTGTTCGACCCCAAACGTCTTAAAACTGTAATTACCAATAATGTTACGTATTTAAACCGTTTGAGGCCCTCAGCAGCACCAGCTCGCCGTACTTGGAACAAGAGAAAGCACAACGGAGTCGACACAGGTTGCGTTCCACACCAGAAGCCTTATTTGGATTAATTTTCTTTTTAGGTTGACAGTACTTTAATAATATGCGTGTGAGTTTTGAGTTGAGTGTAGGGAAGAGCAGGTACAAAAGTAACATTTTGTACTTTACTCAGGTTTCTGGCTAGTTATCATATTTTTGATAGAAAGAATATAGTCACATCTAAATTTCGATTAGAAGATTTATTTTGTTGCGTTTGTCTATGCATGAATGCCTACGTAAATAAACTTTTTTACAAAAAGCAACCGACTTACAAAAAAGAAAATACACTAAAAATATAACTTTAATTTCGGAAGTCGGTGTTTGTATTTTATTTTTTCGTTATTTGACACCGACTGTCGAAATTAAAGTTATTTTTTAATTTTTAGTGTATTTTCTTTTTTGGAAGTCGGTTGTTTTTTTTTGTAAAAAAGTTTTTTATTTTTCACTTTTTAATTGTTACACCCCAGAACTAAAAAAACCCCAATAACATGGAACGTAGAATTTAAACATACTCGTAATTGGAGAAAACAAAAACGTCATCTGTTACTTTCGTAAATGGGACTAGCTTGGTATATTCTTTCGGATAAAAAAAGAATTTTGAAAATCGGTCCACAACTGACGGAGAAATCGGCGGACATATATATAAAAAAAAAAACCTCCTTCGTTTTCAAATTCGGTGTAAAATGAAAAGTGCTACACATAAATGTAATCTAGTCAAGAATTACTTCTCGAATAGCCACATCAATATCATCATATTAGTTTTTAGTGTTGTTACGCATTTAGTTGAAATAGCGTGACGGGCATTTCTGTCGGTGTCGTATACGTAAAAACTAATTAAAGAAATGCCAAATAAGTTATTTTTGGTTAGTAAAATCATTTTTCGTCTTTTCTAACATCTTTACCGCAGTTTGCGCACGCGCCTACCGAATACAAGGGGGGGAGCATCATGAGCTATCTCCTAACGGTTGCGGAGCAGCGTTTCGGCTATTGAATAGAATATAATACTATTTCTCTCTTTTCTCTTTCTTTTTCTTTTTCTCTTTTTCCTTTTCTTTTTTTTCTCTTTCTTTTTCCTTTTTTTTCTTCTTTTTGTTGTTTGTTTGTATTGTTACTTTCGACCCGCCGCGCCGTTACTTTTGTACCCAGTCTTCCCTACTATCGCCAACCGAAATGCTGATAGATATGCAACCCGAAATAAATGAATTATTACAATTTTTTTTTCGCGTTTTATGGAAATTAAATGCAGAACAAAAATAATTTAGGGAAATAATGAATCTAAAAAAAAAATTAAAAAAGAAACTAAATTTAGGCTATTGCTATCTTTATCTCTATATTAAAACGAAAAAAAAGACGGACATAAATGAGAGCTGTCAAATTAAGTTGAACTAATATTTCCATACAAATGAAAAGTAAGTACACGTAAAAGCCTGTCGACTAAAACACGGTGAAGCGCAAGGTGTAAACTAGTTTGACATCTCTAACATATTTCATAGCTTTAGCCGTCCTTTTCTCGCACTGCCACTTTAGTTTGTGCACAACAAAATCGGCACCAATTACTACCTATTATTAAAAAAAAATATAGTGCAGAGTGGATTTCAGAAATGGGGTATACTTGGGAATCTTTACCTCCCAGCTCAAATTATCGAAATCTAGGTCCCCTGTGCCCTCAGGAGACATACACTTCGATAACCCTTAAGGCTCAATTACATAATCCAATTTCAAGGAAGCCAATTTAGGAACAATCTAACTGAAGTTGGAAGCTAGCGATTACACTACTTTAAATTGGAGTCTTATCTGCTATTACACCATCCGATTTCCTAAATTGGCTCCCTTGAAATTGGATAGTGTAATTGAGCTTTTAGACCATACCTATTCTAACATACCATCTCAATATGTGTGATTTGAAATTAAACTGCTTAACACTTTGATTTCATATTCAGTTTTGAAGTTAACTCATGAATGGAATTTTTCTTTTGTGAAATATTATCGTAACCGCCATTCCAAAAACAGAGTCTCATTCTTTGTTGATGGTCACTGACTCTATCTAAAACAAATGGTTTTTATCATAAAAATATTCTAGCGAATCTCATCCAAAGGTTATGCCAAGGTCAAGTTCTGCGATAAATTAACAATTGTACATTATTAATTTATCTATTATGATTTTATTAATTATCGCTCTGCGGTCTGCCTTGCATATATCAGCATAGAAATATTGTAAATAATAATAATAAAAAAAAAAAATTGAAATATTGTAAATATTGCAACTTGACCGCAAAAAAACAGTAAAAAGTTCCAAACAAAAATAAATCACTTTTTAAACAAACAAATAATGATGGTGGCAGTTATTTGAGTCCATAATACCTAGGTATATTTAGCGATTGTTTTTTTTTTCGAGGTAACTTGAGCAGTGGTGGCCCAGTGGTAACGGCCGCGACTTACAAGTTGTAGGTCGTGAGTTTAAACCCAGTCGCCTTTACTTTGTGAAAAATGTTTCTACACCACCGCTCTCAAAACAGTGAAGAAAAACATCGTGAGGAAACTTAAAATCAAAAATTCTAAGACATGTGACATCCACCAAACCAATTTGGGTCCGCGTGGTGGGATTAAAGACCACACTATTTTACGGAGAGGAGGCCGGTGCCCCAGCAGTGGGGATGATGAATACAAACATACTCTCCAAAACTCTCCACCAGAGACAGTCGCGTGAAAGTAGCCTATGACGCTTAGAGATAGAGTATCTTTTTTAAATTGGATCAATTATTAACCGACTTCCAAAAAAGGAGGAGGTTCTCAATTCAACTGTATTTTTTTTTTATGTGTGTTACCTCATAACTTCTTACTACGTGAACCGATTTTGAAGAATTTTTTTTTTGTTTGAAAGCTGTTGCTTCACATGTGGTCCCATTTTATTTTGGAGATACACAATGGAACTCTTCAATAAATGATAGCAAACCTTCCAGAATTGCTGCAATCGCATGTCTGTATATTGTTTTCACCACTTCACAACATTACATCACGCTGATACGCTCTGAAGGGGTATACAGATTTGTACAGTTCACCCTGATATGTTCAAATTCCCTATTATTGGGGCTATCAATTCGGGCATAACTTTACTATTAATTTAGTTTTAGAATGGGGTACAACAACTAAAAAGTGTAAAAATAAAAAACTTTTTACAAAAAAAATACAACCGACTTCCATAAATAATACTAAAAAATGCAAAATAACTTTAATCTCGGAAGTCGGTATCAAATAACGAAGAAACCAAACTAGAAACACCGACTTCCGAAATTAAAGTTATTTTGCATTTTTTAGTATTATTTATGGAAGTCGGTTGTATTTTTTTTGTAAAAAGTTTTTTATTCCAGGTGTTATCATTAAATTGGATCAATTATTCCAGGTGTTATCATTAAAAAACAATTTATCCGTACTCCATCCATTATTTTATCAGTTTAAATACGCATTAAAAAAAAATCCAATGCTGGGCAAAGGCATCAAAGGTTAATTAACCGACTTCAAAAAAAAGGAAGAGGTTCTCAATTCGACTGTATATTTCTTTTTTTTTTATGTGTGTTACCTCATAACTTTTTACTACGTGAACCGATTTTGTTTATTTTTATTTGAAAGCTGTTGCTTCACATCTGGTCCCATTTTAATTTGGTGAAGATCTGATGAAGAACTTCGGAGATACACAATGGAACTCTACAATAAATGATAGCAAACCTTCCAGAATTGCTGCAATCGCATGTCTGTATATTGTTTTCACCATTTCACAACATTACATCGCGCTGATACGCTCTGAAGGGGTATACAGATTTGTACAGTTCACCCTGATACACCCTAATTTCACCAAGTATGTTCAAATTCCCTATTTTTGGGGCTATCAATTCGGGCATAACTTTACTATTAATTTAGTTTTAGAATGGGGTACAACAACTAAAAAGTGAAAAATAAAAAACTTTTTACAAAAAAAATACAACCGACTTCCACAAATAATACTAAAAAATGCAAAATAACTTTAATTTCTGAAGTAAAAAATAACGAAGAAACCAAACTAGAAACACCGACTTCCGAAATTAAAGTTATTTTGCATTTTTTAGTATTATTTATGGAAGTCGGTTGTATTTTTTTTTTAAAAGTTTTTTTTAATTTCCTTAATATTACATAAGGTACGTAAATTAATATTCTAAAACCTACCCCAAAAACACCTTAATTTAATACAAAAGCCGCACACTTCACCAAAAACTGTACAGTTCGATTGTGCAACCAACTAAGACGCGAGGCTTTGGGCAGCCTTGCACAGCATCGCTCCTCTATCACTCACAGTTGCCAAACACTACTGATCCGAGGCGAGAGCTGCACCGATATATAATGCCTGTTATATCGCGGCAAGATGGGCAGAAGTCTCAAAAACTCGAAACTCAAAGCATTTATTTCAAATAAACCATTTACAGGCACTTTGGAACTGTCAAGTCGGTCAGTCAGAAAGGTGAAGTTAATTGCACATTCCAAAGCGTAGCTATCTCTATGTACAAGAACGAGCAAGAAACTACATGGACACTCTTTTTAATTATATTACAAATCTTGGTTACATAGGTATATCATTTTGCTTCTATTATTTGAGAACGATGTTAGTAAAAAATGAACAATTAAAAAAATGAAGTTTAAAATAAGCCAGTGGCAGTTAAGAGATGACCAGTCTCAACTGACGGCGTCCATTCACGAACATGAAGCGTGGATCAGCACCACTCAGCTCAACCATTTTGAAGGAAACCGAATGACCCAACACATGCGGCACCATCAGAGCATCACCATCACCATCATTTGAGTGAGCATGACAAACTCTCAACTGTCTTGCTCGTTCATGTAAAAAAAACTGGTCAAGTGCGAGTCGGACTCGCACACGAAGGGTTCCGTACCATAAACCTAAAAAAAAAAAACAACAAAAAAACACGTTTCTAAACTCGTTTTTTCAGAAATACACATTTTGTGAAAATTTAAATTGTGTACTCGTAGCTATTACGGATCGTGAGATATAGCCCGCTTACAGACAGACGGACAGCGGAGTCTTAGTAATAGGGTCCGTTGGTTAATCTTTGGGTCCGGAACCCTAAAAAGCAGTTACATAATAATATACATGGTGTAACGGAAAGGTGTGGTCATATTTTAAGAACTGCATCTGCCCATCGATAAGAACAACTTTCTTCAAGAAAATCTGAGAATATTCTCAAAAAAATTTTTTACCTCCCGTACAAATATTGATCAGCTGATTTAGACTTTGTATGGAAACTTAATTATTTTTTTTGGGAATTTTCAGTTTTTTCTTAGAGAATATTGTTCATATCCATGGGCAGAACCGGTTCCTAAAATATGACCACACCTTTCCGTTACACCTTGTATAATGCCCCATGATACTCACATTTACAAAATTAGTCAAGTCATGTTCCACGCGCGCCTTAAAGAGATGTCAGCAACAATTGACGGGGCCCGTCATGGGCGATATATGCATGCCAAGGGGTCGCGGATAAATTCGAAACAGAGTTACCGTACCCCTGGCCACGCAGGCAAGGAAGGAACAGGGGTGGGTTTTAGTCAGTAAAAGTCTAACACGCCCTCAGCTCCACCCAGAGCGGAAGAAGTATATATGCATATGTGTATATGTGTGTGTGTATGTATGTATATGTGTATTGCATATTGTTGTGTATGTCGTTCATTTTTGGCAAATAAATACTTTTTCTTTCTTTCTTTTTTTTCTTTCTTTCTATGATTTTCCACCCCACAAAAAAAAAGAAAAAAAAAATCTGATAGGTTGAAGAGTTCCCTGAAGAGCAATCTGCCCGCGCCTTTTCTCAACTATCTTGGGGTCAGCTTCCAGTCTAACCGGATGCAGCTGAATACCAGTATTTTACACGGAGCGACTGCCTATCTGACCTCCAACGCAGTTACTGGGTAATACGATACACCTTGGTAAGACTGGTTGTCAGACTTTCGGGCTTCTGACGATCCGTAACGACTGTCAAAGATCCACGAATGGCAGCCGGGACCAACGGCTTAACGTGCTATCCGAGGCACGGAGCAACGGAGGAGTCTCGTTTGCCCCAATAGGGGCAAATGCGTCTAAAATGCCCTTTTTTAACAAAACAACAAATACTCTTTCACTTGTAGCTCATGGAAAAAACAAATCGGTCAAGCTTAAAAACAACTAGTTTTATAGTACATTTTTATTAAAACATTTAAGAATAACTGTATATCTTAAATGTCTGAATCGTTATAATGTGTAAGATAAAAATGCAACGCATTTGCCCCGGTTGACCTTAGTTAAGTAACTAAGGTTAAGGATAAGGATTTTGGTCGCAGTTTGAGTGTGTTTTTTACGACAGCAAGATAAGTCGAGTATGGTTCCTGTAGGAGTTAGTCGAGAAGGCTAGGCAAGTATTTCTATTATATCCTCATTACGCCAGTTAAATCAATTGGCTAATTTTTTTAATCTTTTTTACTGAAACATTTAAAAAAATAATTTATGTGTACCTACATAATTAAGGAATAAATGGAAATAATAATAATAATAATTTGTTTCCTCATTTTATAAAAAGCGTCTAAAGGGGCCTTTACGAGTTGGCTTCGGCTCCTCGTACGCCTTCCAAATGTCCGGGACCTCAGGGTCCCGAGAAATCCAAAAATAATAATTTATTTATTTCCCAGACAGCAAAAGGTCCACAGTGACAACAAAAACAATAATACTTGTACTTATACTTGTACTTGTGTACCTGTTAGTAACAACTAGCTTCTGCCAGCGGCTTTGCCCGCGTGGTATTTGTACTTTTTCACCCCGTTAAGGGTTGAATTTCGAAAAACCCTTTCTTAGTGGATACTGTAGGACCCCAAGGCACCAGTATGGCCTGCAGGGATCCTGGGATGTTCTTCAGAGCTCGGGTTATGACGCACTCGCTGGCAACGCGAGAGTGTGGTGTAGAAGAGTGACTGATTACGGTGTACAGGGTTATAAAGAAGGAGGGATGTGTGCCCACTTCGGCCGGGGCAGCTGAATTTCTATCTCACAAAATTAACACCTACTCTTCTAAAATAATCCAACGACTCTCCAACATTCCTACCTGCCAGTTAAAGGCCGGTACAGACCCGCTAAGATTAGGCTATGACTACAATCGTCACAATACCTACTCTTCACAAAGAACACACCTTCCAAATTTCATGTCTCGAAGACCAGCGTTTTAGGCTGTGCGTTGATGTATCAGTCAGTCAGTCAGGACTTTGAGCTTTATAATATACAGATATATCTTATAACCTATATTAGTAATTACTTACTGGGATAAACATTATAGTGTAGACTTCTAAAAAATTTACCTTGAAAATATCATAGCTGATGACGTGCAGGGCTGACGCCTGCGGTCGTGGTCACTCGTGGTTATCGAACTTAAAATGCTATGACTCATCCTTGAAACTGATTATAACTTCCTTAAATAAAGTTGTTCATTTCCATGAACAAAAGCAGTATCTAAAAACCGGCCAAGTGCGTGTCAGACTTTGCACATTGATGGTTCCGTACCAAATGAAGGAATTGTCAAAGAAAAAATTTGATTTATCAATATATTGGTATTTGTTAGTAAAATATATACGTAAGGTCAATGGGAAGTTAAGAAAATTTTTTAGGGCAAAATTTTGTGACAGACACGGACAGACGATCAGATGGACAGACGGGCAGACGGACTTACAACAGACGGACAGACGGACAAACGGACCGACGGACAGATGAACAGACAGACAGACGGACAGACGGACCGAAGGACAGGCAGACAGACAGACGGACAGACGGACAGACGGACAGGCAGACAGACGGACAGACGGACAGATGGACAGACGGACAGACGTACAGACGGACAGACGGACAGACGGTCAGACGGACAGACGGACAGACGGTCAGATGGACAGACGGACGGGTACGGAACCCTAAAAGGATAGAGAAAAGTGACTTGTTTGGAACTTTTTAGTTGTTTATTGACAGTCGTAATTTTTTAAAATTTTCAATTTTTTTTGCTACAATTTAGTGAGTTGTATTTTATCGCTCATGTCACTTCGGGGTCAAGACCAATCTAATGATAAATGTACTTCAATTGTTAAAATCCATCTAGCAATTTAGGCTACAGGGTGTGCCAAAGAAATAGACATTTAACGGTTGTAAAAAGACAGTTTCCGAAGTCGAAAGCCACTTATTATTCTACCCATTAGTTGGATAATTTTTTTCCACTAGACCATACCTGGGAATCCACTGGTTCTGGAAATATTGAAGGTCAAAGTGTCAACGTTTTTTTTTACTTTTTTTCAAACAAACATCATCATTCTCCTGCCCTTATCCCAATTTACTTGGGGTCGGCGCAACATGTCTTCTTCTTCCATACTCCTCTATTAGTCGTCATCTCTGTAGTCACCCCTTTTTTACCCATATCCTCTTTCACATAGTCCAACCATCGTTTCTTTGGCCTTCCCCTACTCTTATAGCCATCCACATCCATACACAAGACTTTCCTCACGACATTTTCTTCATTCCTCCGCATCACATGCCCATACCACGACAACCGATTTCCACACAACTTTTCAGTCAGCGGTGCCACTTTCAGACTTCCTCTTATATACTCATTCCTAATTCTATCCATGCGCGTAACACCACACATCGCTCTTAGCATTCTCATCTCAGCTACATGCAATTGCTTTTCATTCATCCCTTTTGTGGCCCAACATTCTGAACCATACAAGACAGCAGGTCTGACCATTGTTTTATAAATCTTCCCCTTAAGTTTTAGGGGAATGCGGGAGTCACAGATAGTCCCGGTGACCTGCCGCCATTTCATCCATCCAGTGTTAATTCTGTGCTTAAGCACAGAATTATATAAATCGGACTGTTAACAGACTGTTAACAGATTAAATAGATCGGACTGTTAACAGTCCGATCTATTTCGCCATCGCTTTGCACGAGTGAACCGAGATACCGAAAATCGGAGCAGACTGGAAGAAGCGCGCCATCTAGCACTACAGCTTCAGAACTGGAGAGACCGCCGAAATCGCAGAACATATATTCAGTTTTGGTTCTGCTGATTTTCAAGCCAACTTTCTCCAGCTTCTGTTGCCATTTCTCCAATCTGCTCTGGATCTCAGGTCCATCTTCACCGACCAGAACAATGTCGTCGGCAAACAGCATGCACCAGGGTGCCTCTTCCTGTATTTCCGACGTAAGAGCGTCCATAATCAACAGGAAGAGGTAAGGACTTAAAGCCGACCCTTGATGCAAGCCTACAGCCACACTGAACTTATCGGTGTTGCCAGCAGCCGACCGGACGTAGGTACTAGATTGTCTGTACATAGCACGAATCAACTCAACATACTTCCCAGGCAAACCTTTCTCTTTCAAGGCCCACCACAACACATCCCGAACAAACATCAACTAAAAAAATATTCGACAATTCTGTCGAATATTTTTTTTCGAAGTTTCGATATTACGCATTTGCAGTTACGACAACGCAATGAATATCAAACGTATCCGACAAGTACCTACGTGGCTTAGAGTGAAGGGGCAGGGTATAACTCCACTTGCCTGGGTTCGCGTTACATTGCGCGCAACAAAAAATAGTTGTTTTTTTCATACCTGAAAATAAAAGTCGTTTCCTAGCAATAATTTTTGCGCAAAGCTACTTTGTTAGACACACAGAATACGATATGAGAATACGATATGTGATGTGTCTTTTTACACCCTGTATACTGCACCACTTCCTCCTGGGGCAGTCGAATAAGTAAAATGAGTTATTGTGGCGCCTGGCAAGCTCAGTGCCGATCATGTCATGAGCTTGATTCCTAGCTTAGAAGTGTTAATCATTGCATTTTTTACATCAGGAATTTCTTAGCCAAGTCCTTAATATATATCCGTTCGATACCCTGCTCCAGGATTAAGAGACATGTTGCGGGATTGTTAGAAAGAGTTCCCGCAACTCTGGAACGCAAATATTAAAGGAAGATGGGTCAGTAAGAGTCTGACACTCCCTTCCTAAGACTCATACACTCTTTTCCTTATTGTCATTAAATGATTTGCCATAACCAAAATTTTTTTCAAAAAAATAGAACCGCCTTCCAAAAAAAGTGCAATTTAACTTTAATTTCGAAAGTCGGTGTTCCTGGTTATGTGTCTTCGTTATTTGACATCGTTAAACTTTGTTAACAGTTCATAGAAATACGATTGCAGCAATTGTGGTTGATTTGCTGTTTTTATTTTATGAACGAGAGTTCTAAATAGCCAAAATAAAAAGCAATTCTTTGCCTATTTTCTATAAAATTTGATTAAATTGAATAGTTTTTTACTCAAAATTTTAATATAAAGTTGTAAAAAGTGATTCATACATTACATAGACGACTTTTGCAACAATACATTCTAATTGTTTCATACCGTTTAGACATCAATACAATTCGTAATTATGTGATATTCTAAACCCTTACAGCAAAAATTCACAAAACCGTCGTCGGTTTGTGGTCAATTAATCGTAATTATAATAAAAATTAAAAAACTAGCTCATACATTAGATCATAACTGAATTGATCTTTGATGCAAACCAAAAAGTGAGAAATAAAAAACTTTTTACAAAAAAAAAATACAACCGACTTCCATAAATAATACTAAAAAATGCAAAATAACTTTAATTTCGTAAGTCGGTGTCAAACAACGAAGAAACCAAACCAGAAACACAACTTTGAATATTAGTGTGAAAAAGTGTAATCAATTATTTAGTTTTGAGCACGTAAAACCACGTGACGTAATTAACTTATTCATCTCTTTAAAATCTAAAAACACACGTGATTACTGGGGCATCTGCATCAAACTTTTGAGTAATATAATAGACATCGTAGCGCCCTATCTTGCAGTTACTTTTAATAAATGCGTGGACTCAGGAACTTTTCCTGATATAACGCAGAGTAGTAAAGTTATACCTCTATTTAAATCTGGTAATAAAAATGACATTGGCAGCTTCAGGCCTATTTACATTCTACCTGCATTTAGCAAAATACTTGAAAAGTCAATACTCAAGAAGTTGATAAGACATTTTAATGTTATTAGCCTCCTTCATAATGAACAATATGGCTTTACAAAAGGTCGATCGACTACAGATGCGGGTGTTGCTCTTCTAAAACACATTATTTAACGCAAGGGAGAACTCGCACAATGCAATTGGGGTTTTCTGTCATCTCTCCAGAGCTTTTATTTGCGTACACCATGACACGCTTTTGCGTAAGCTATGTCATTATGATCTCCAAAACGAAGCTCTCAGCATAATTGATTCATATTTATATATTAGGTTCCAATGTGTGGATGTAAATGGTGTAAAGTCTTCCGGGCTACCAGTTCATTTAGTTGTGCTTCAAGCCTCGATATTGGGGCCATTCTTGTTTTTGGTATACACCGTGTAAGCCCATTTTTTTTCTGCAGTTTTTTACTATAGACTGTTCAACATAGTTATTCGTATCCAACCCAATAAGAGTTTTAGTTAAAAAATAATTAAATCGCTAATTACACTAAAAACAGCAATGTAAATAAAATACGAAAGTTTTACGCACAGCTGTTTCGCTAGAGTTCATTCGTAAGGTCACCTCACCGGCGTAATACCTACATACCTACGGCGCGCGGCGCGCTTGGTGGCGCGTGTATAGGCAGTGCGGCAGGCGAGCTTTCTACCATCAGATGGCAGAGTGGAACGTTGAGATAGCATTGTTTGAAATACATTGCGCTTCAATATGCTATTGACATAATGTAGTAGAGCAGACTACCAATTATTACAATAGTCTTATTATGGCGTTTCAGTGGCAAGTCAATGACCATAAATAATTTATAGAATACCAAATGTCAATGACTATTCTATTGAGACACCACTGACACACTACCGACACACAATTGGCCCCAGGTTGAATTCGCCATTCAATTGGACGCCTAGGCCGTTCATTGAACGCCGGCATTCAGTTAAATGGCTAGGCCGATAGTTAATTCAACTAGGATCACTCAACGTTTAACAACATGGCGTGTTGAAAGTCAGCCCTTTGAAGATGACTGACCAAGACTCAGCCAAGTGATTTAAAACTTCAAGTTAAATGAAAAATGATGAAAGATGGGGGTTAGAAAGGTTATAAAGATATAAAATCATAGATATCTCGAAAATGGTAAGTCCAATCGCAAAAATAACCAAAATTTGGGCTCCCTTATAAAGCCCCGTAGAAAGATCCTTCAGATCTAAATTCATATAAAAAAAACCACTACGAGTGCTACGACGGTCGGTGACGGTGACACGCGAGTTCAGTAGTTTCCGTAGAAAGATCCATAAGATGTAAATTCATAAAAAAACAATCTGGTACGAGTGCTACGACGGTCGGTGACGGTGACGCGCGAGTTTAATAGTTTTTTCCCACCTTAAAAATACCCAACGCGCCTAAAGAAGTTTTCACTTCAAAAATATTATTTATCAGTGATTCAATTTTTTTAAAAGCGTGGTCGGAGCCCCACTTCGCGGGGCTCAATAGTTTAATACAGAAATCCACGAAAGGGATGGCAGGGTCTGAGTAGACCCCGCCATCCCCTTCGAACCTAACCTATCCGAGTCGGGGTGCCCCATGTCCCGAGTTCGCTGCGCTCGCTCTTGCGTCCTAACATTGCCTTTTGTACACACATAATCATGACAAACACACATATTTATGGCAGTAAATGCCATAAAACATTCTATATTTCCTCATCTTACCTCTACGACTTCTGTTTAACGAATGACTAGGCTGGTTTTTTTTTTTTTTTTTGTGGTCCTCTCGCAGGCCAACCTCTGAGGTTGTCGGCTAATTAACCGGACTTGCCTGTGTAGGCTTTAATTTATGAAAGCCTCCAGCCAGGACTTATTATAATAATTACAAAACTAAGCGACAACGCTAAGGGCACTCCCTGCAGGGTACGGGCCTCGGCTTAGGGCGTCGCTGGGGGGAGGGGAGGCAGCAAAGGAAGGCTGCATCGAGCTTCAATTAATTGGGAAATTTAAAGTTACAGGCTCAGTGGCGCGTGCTGGCTCGAGCAAGAGATGGGGGGGACGTTGACGTGAACTTCACGACGGGCCTCGACCGCGAGAGAGGGAGAAGGGAGAGAGAGGGCGTAAGGACGGTGGTCTGTGTCTGTGTATTGTACTAGTTTCCCTACGGCTCTCTTGGAGCAGGGTAGTAGTATCATCGGGATCTTGGATATTTGGGAGGGCACGTATCGGGCAGCCGATGCGATTAGGGGGTTATGGTGTTTGGCAGCAGTGTCAATGAAGCGCTTGGTGGAGCGTTTCATGAACTGCTGCATACTGGGGAGTTTGAGGTCAACATGCAGATCCTCATTCCGCACAAAGTAGGGGGCTCCTACTTTGCGGAGAAAGCGGTTCTGAAGGACCTGCATCTTATAGAGGTGAAGGAGACTAGGGTGACTAGTGGTGGTGCTTGCAACTTTGTTCACGCGTCACAGCGCCATGAGACGTCGTAGAGTAAGGATATGTCATATGAAAGCTTGTGAAACTTACTTTAAGAAAATAAGAGGCGCGCCAGCTCAGGGCTTTTATATGTAATTATTATGTGGAAAAATGCCATCAGGGGTGAGGAAAGAGGTTTTTCTAACTATAAGAATGATAATCCTACTAGAGTCCGCTTTTTTGTATATCAATGGTCCACGCACGATAAGTGTGCTCGCGGCTTGGGGCACTGTTTCAAATTGCCAGCCTAACTAAATCTATTTTCCTTCATTTAATTAAATAATTAAAAACGATATGTAACTCAAACAAAATTGTAATTGAAAGAATTAACTTATCAAAATCAAAAGTTACTCAAACTGGGCTGAGAGAGAGAGAGAGAGAGAGATAAATACAGTCCCACAAAAACGATCCCCCGAGTGGCCAACAAGCTCCCCAGCAACACATCTGTGTGTTAAGTTTGGTGCATACAATTTATATATAATTGTATGCAACAGTCTTAACATAAATGTATGTTAAGATTGTTGCACATGTCGCAGCCATCTGGTTGAATTCGCCATTCAATTGGACGCCTTGGCCGTTCATTAAACGCCGGCATTAAATTAAATGACTGAAGGACAACCAGCTAAGTCGTTGAACGCAACGTTTAAGCCAATGGCTGGATGTCGTCTAGTCATTTAGTTAAATTGGATATTGATGACTTTGTGATACCACTGATCATGATTATGTGTGTACAAAAGGCAATGTTAGGACGCAAGAGCGAGCGCAGCGAACTCGGGACATGGGGCACCCCGACTCGGATAGGTTAGGTTCGAAGGGGATGGCGGGGTCTACTCAGACCCTGCCATCCCTTTCGTGGATTTCTGTATTAAACTATTGAGCCCCGCGAAGTGGGGCTCCGACCACGCTTTAATAAAAATTTAATCACTGATAAATAATATTTTTGAAGTGAAAACTTCTTTAGGCGCGTTGGGTATTTTTAAGATGGGAAAAAACTATTAAACTCGCGCGTCACCGTCACCGACCGTCGTAGCACTCGTAGCAGATTGTTTTTTTATGAATTTACATCTTATGGATCTTTCTACGGAAACTACTGAACTCGCGTGTCACCGTCACCGACCTTCGTAGCACTCGTAGTGGTTTTTTTATATGAATTTAGATCTTAAGGATCTTTCTACGGGGCTTTATAAGGGAGCCCAAATTTTGGTTATTTTTGCGATTAGACTTACCATTTTCGAGATATCTATGATTTTATATCTTTATAACCTTTCTAACCCCCATCTTTCATCATTTTTCATTTAACTTGAAGTTTTAAATCACTTGGCTGAGTCTTGGTCAGTCATCTTCAAAGGGCTGACTTTCAACACGCCATGTTGTTAAACGTTGAGTGATCCTAGTTGAATTAACTATCGGCCTAGCCATTTAACTGAATGCCGGCGTTCAATGAACGGCCTAGGCGTCCAATTGAATGGCGAATTCAACCTGGGGCCAATTGTGTGTCGGTAGTGTGTCAGTGGTGTCTCAATAGGATAGTCATTGACATTTGGTATTCTATAAATTATTTATGGTCATTGACTTGCCACTGAAACGCCATAATAAGACTATTGTAATAATTGGTAGTCTGCTCTACTACATTATGTCAATAGCATATTGAAGTTTTTGCAGAATACCAAATTTGCAACAGTGGCAAAATAATGTCTGTGTTGTGTGTCGATAGAGTGTCGATGGCGTGTTGCTTAACTCAAAGTTACAGAATTGGGCCCCAGATGGCTGCGACATATACATCATCAGCAAAAAGTACTACGTCACAGATCCATTTGAAAAGTATGGTAAACCATTTGTATACAGGCTGTAAGGGATAAGATGCCACAAACTTCGCGAAAAGGTTGTACACCTAATGCCACTAACAAAATTATGATAGTAATTAATATCGGTAATGATCAATTACAGAGTAATTTTTGAGCGCGCAATGTATTTCAAATAATGCGATCTCAATGTTCCACTCTGCCTTCTGGTGGTAGAAAGCTCGCCTGCCGCACTGCCTATACACGCGCCACCAAGCGCGCCGCGCGCCGTAGGTATGTAGGTATTACGCCGGTGAGGTGACCTTACGAATGAACTCTAGCGAAACAGCTGTGCGTAAAACTTTCGTATTTTATTTACATTGCTGTTTTTAGTGTAATTAGCGATTTAATTATTTTTTAACTAAAACTCTTATTGGGTTGGATACGAATAACTATGTTGAACAGTCTATAGTAAAAAACTGCAGAAAAAAAATGGGCTTACACGGTGTATACCAAAAACAAGAATGGCCCCAATATCGAGGCTTGAAGCACAACTAAATGAACTGGTAGCCCGGAAGACTTTACACCATTTACATCCACACATTGGAACCTAATATATAAAAATCATATATATGAATCAATTATGTTGAGAGCTTCGTTTTGGAGATCATAATGACGTAGCTTACGCAAAAGCGTGTCATGCTGTACGCAAATAAAAGCTCTGGAGAGATGACAGAAAACTCCGATTGCATAGTGCGAGTTCTCCCATGCGTTAAATAATGTGTTTTAGAAGAGCAACACCCGCATCTGTAGTCGATCGACCTTTTGTAAAGCCATATTGTTCATTTTGAAGGAGGCTAATAACATTAAAATGTCTTATCAACTTCTTGAGTATTGAATTTTCAAGTATTTTGCTAAATGCAGGTAGAATGTAAATAGGCCTGAAGGTGCCAATGTCATTTTTATTACCAGATTTAAATAGAGGTATAACTTTACTACTCTGCGTTATATCAGGAAAAGTTCCTGAGTCCACGCATTTATTAAAAGTTACTGCAAGATAGGGCGCTACGATGTCTATTATATTACTCAAAAGTTTGATGCAGATGCCCCAGTAATTACGTGTGTTTTAGATTTTAAAGAGATGAATAAGTTAATTACGTCACGTGGTTTTACGTGCTCAAAACTAAATAATTGATTACACTTTTTCACACTAATATTCAAAGTTGTAGTTATAGGTATGTTGGCAAAAAAATAATTTAATGCCTGAGCTACCTCAGCTGGTTTACTATCTAATTTGTTGTCGACTATAATCTCTAGGTGATTTACTTTTTTAACGGACTTGCCCGTTTTATTGTTGATTATTTTCCAGGTGCTTATTACTTTATTATTAGAATTTTTAATCGTCTCGCTTAAAACTTTAGATTTAGCAGCGCATACATCTTTTTATACAATTTAGAATATTTTTCAACATACTCTGGAAAAGGAGTCATCATTCTCCTGCCCTTATCCCAATTTATTTGGGGTCGGCGCAACATGTCTTTTTCTTCCATACTCCTCTATTAGTCGTCATCTCTGTAGTCACCCCCTTTTTACCCCATATCCTCTTTCACACAGGCCAACCATCGTTTCTTTGGCCTTCCCCTACTCTTATAGCCATCCACATCCATACACAAGACTTTCCTCACGACATTTTCTTAATTACTCCGCATCACATGCCCATACCACGACAACCGATTTCCACACAACTTTTCAGTCAGCGGTACCACTTTCAGATTTCCTCTTATATACTCACTCCTAATTCTATCCATGCGCGTAACACCACACATCGCTCTTAGCATTCTCATCTCAGCTGCATGCAATTGCTTTTCATTCATCCCTTTTGTGGCCCAACATTCTGAACCATACAAGACAGCAGGACTGACCATTGTTTTATAAATCTTCCCCTTAAGTTTTAGGGAAATTCGGGAGTCACAGATAGTCCCGGTGACCTGCCGCCATTTCATCCATCCAGTGTTAATTCTGTGCTTAACAGTCCGATCTAATTCGCCATCGCTTTGCACGAGAGAACCGAGATACCGAAAATCGGAGCAGACTGGGAGAAGCGCGCCATCTAGCACTTCAGCTTCAGAACTGGAGAGACCGCCGAAATCGCAGAACATGTATTCAGTTTTGGTTCTGCTGATTTTCAAGCCAACTTTCTCCAGCTTCTGTTGCCATTTCTCCAATCTGCTCTGGATCTCAGGTCCATCTTCACCGACCAGAACAATGTCGTCGGCAAACAGCATGCACCAGGGTGCCTCTTCCTGTATTTCCGACGTAAGAGCGTCCATAATCAACAGAAAGAGGTAAGGACTTAAAGCCGACCCTTGATGTAAGCCTACAGCCACACTGAACTCATCGGTGTTGCCAGCAGCCGACCGGACGTAGGTACTAGATTGTCTGTACATAGCACGAATCAACTCAACATACTTCCCAGGCAAACCTTTCTCTTTCAAGGCCCACCACAACACATCCCGAGGTACCCTATCGTACGCTTTATCAAGATCAATGAACACCATGTGCAAGTTCTTATGCACACGTCTGTACTTCTCGCACAATTGACGGAGAGCGAAGGTGGCATCCATTGTCCCTCGACCTGGCATAAACCCAAACTGGTTCGGGGTAATCTCACTCTCCTCTCGCAATCTTTTCTCTATCACTTTCTCCCATACTTTCATAGTATGTGACATGAGCTTTATCCCTCGATAGTTGTTGCAGTCCTGTACATCCCCTTTATTCTTGAAGATGGGCACCAGCGAACTATTGCACCATTCTTGTGGGATCACTTCTTCATCATCATCATTCTCCTGCCCTTATCCCAATTTATTTGGGGTCGGCGCAACATGTCTTTTTCTTCCATACTCCTCTATTAGTCGTCATCTCTGTAGTCACCCCCTTTTTACCCATATCTTCTTTCACACAGTCCAACCATCGTTTCTTTGGCCTTCCCCTACTCTTATAGCCATCCACATCCATACACAAGACTTTCCTCACGACATTTTCTTAATTACTCCGCATCACATGCCCATACCACGACAACCGATTTCCACACAACTTTTCAGTCAGCGGTACCACTTTCAGATTTCCTCTTATATACTCACTCCTAATTCTATCCATGCGCGTAACACCACACATCGCTCTTAGCATTCTCATCTCAGCTGCATGCAATTGCTTTTCATTCATCCCTTTTGTGGCCCAACATTCTGAACCATACAAGACAGCAGGACTGACCATTGTTTTATAAATCTTCCCCTTAAGTTTTAGGGAAATTCGGGAGTCACAGATAGTCCCGGTGACCTGCCGCCATTTCATCCATCCAGTGTTAATTCTGTGCTTAACAGTCCGATCTAATTCGCCATCGCTTTGCACGAGAGAACCGAGATACCGAAAATCGGAGCAGACTGGGAGAAGCGCGCCATCTAGCACTTCAGCTTCAGAACTGGAGAGACCGCCGAAATCGCAGAACATGTATTCAGTTTTGGTTCTGCTGATTTTCAAGCCAACTTTCTCCAGCTTCTGTTGCCATTTCTCCAATCTGCTCTGGATCTCAGGTCCATCTTCACCGACCAGAACAATGTCGTCGGCAAACAGCATGCACCAGGGTGCCTCTTCCTGTATTTCCGACGTAAGAGCGTCCATAATCAACAGAAAGAGGTAAGGACTTAAAGCCGACCCTTGATGTAAGCCTACAGCCACACTGAACTCATCGGTGTTGCCAGCAGCCGACCGGACGTAGGTACTAGATTGTCTGTACATAGCACGAATCAACTCAACATACTTCCCAGGCAAACCTTTCTCTTTCAAGGCCCACCACAACACATCCCGAGGTACCCTATCGTACGCTTTATCAAGATCAATGAACACCATGTGCAAGTTCTTGTGCACACGTCTGTACTTCTCGCACAATTGACGGAGAGCGAAGGTGGCATCCATTGTCCCTCGACCTGGCATAAACCCAAACTGGTTCGGGGTAATCTCACTCTCCTCTCGCAATCTTTTCTCTATCACTTTCTCCCATACTTTCATAGTATGTGACATGAGCTTTATCCCTCGATAGTTGTTGCAGTCCTGTACATCCCCTTTATTCTTGAAGATGGGCACCAGCGAACTATTGCACCATTCTTGTGGGATCACTTCTTCATCATCATCATTCTCCTGCCCTTATCCCAATTTATTTGGGGTCGGCGCAACATGTCTTTTTCTTCCATACTCCTCTATTAGTCGTCATCTCTGTAGTCACCCCCTTTTTACCCATATCTTCTTTCACACAGTCCAACCATCGTTTCTTTGGCCTTCCCCTACTCTTATAGCCATCCACATCCATACACAAGACTTTCCTCACGACATTTTCTTCATTCCTCCGCATCACATGCCCATACCACGACAACCGATTTCCACACAATTTTTCAGTCAGCGGTGCCACTTTCAGACTTCCTCTTATATACTCATTCCTAATTCTATCCATGCGCGTAACACCACACATCGCTCTTAGCATTCTCATCTCAGCTACATGCAATTACTTTTCATTCATCCCTTTTGTGGCCCAACATTCTGAACCATACAAGACAGCAGGTCTGACCATTGTTTTATAAATCTTCCCCTTAAGTTTTAGGGGAATGCGGGAGTCACAGATAGTCCCGGTGACCTGCCGCCATTTCATCCATCCAGTGTTAATTCTGTGCTTAACAGTCCGATCTATTTCGCGATCGCTTTGCACGAGTGAACCGAGATACCGAAAATCGGAGCAGACTAGGAGGAGCGCGCCATCTAGCACTACAGCTTCAGAACTGGAGAGACCGCCGAAATCGCAGAACATGTATTCAGCTTTGGTTCTGCTGATTTTCAAGCCAACTTTCTCCAGCTTCTGTTGCCACTTCTCCAATCTGCTCTGGATCTCAGGTCCATCTTCACCGACCAGAACAATGTCGTCGGCAAACAGCATGCACCAGGGTGCCTCTTCCTGTATTTCCGACGTAAGAGCGTCCATAATCAACAGGAAGAGGTAAGGACTTAAAGCCGACCCTTGATGCAGGCCTACAGCCACACTCAACTCATCGGTGTTGGAAGCACCCGACCGGACGTAGGTACTAGATTGTCTGTACATAGCACGAATCAACTCAACATACTTCCCAGGCAAACCTTTCTCTTTCAAGGCCCACCACAACACATCCCGAGGTACCCTATCGTACGCTTTATCAAGATCAATGAACACCATGTGCAAGTTCTTGTGCACACGTCTGTACTTCTCGCACAATTGACGGAGAGCGAAGGTGGCGTCCATTGTCCCTCGACCTGGCATAAACCCAAACTGGTTCGGGGTAATCTCACTCTCCTCTCGCAATCTTTTCTCTATCACTTTCTCCCATACTTTCATAGTATGTGACATGAGCTTTATCCCTCGATAGTTGTTGCAGTCCTGTACATCCCCTTTATTCTTGAAGATGGGCACTAGCGAACTATTGCACCATTCTTGTGGGATCACTTCTTCATTCAACAACTTATTGAAGAATAAAGTCAGCCACATACATCCATCCTCCATACTTCTACTGGTATGTCATCAGGGCCCATGGCCTTTCCATTTTTCATACATTGAACTGCCTTTCTTACTTCATCCATGCTAATTTCTCTCACCAAACCCATATTTACTTGTACCTCTTTGAGCACACCATTTCATTCATTCTCTTCGTTCATCATCTTTTCAAAATAAACCTTCCATCGCTCTTT
Organism: Polia nebulosa; assembly: GCA_951329385.1. Taxonomy (NCBI): domain Eukaryota; kingdom Metazoa; phylum Arthropoda; class Insecta; order Lepidoptera; family Noctuidae; genus Polia; species Polia nebulosa. The sequence continues at coordinate 31,299,981 of OX589603.1, read as the reverse complement.
TATTTCGTCATCTTTCGACAAGACTTTACCGAGTTCATCTTTCATACATTTTATGTGCATTATATCCCTCGTTCTCCTTTCTCTTAATTTTGTAATCCGGTAGAGCTCCTTCTGGCCTCTAGGGCTGTCCAGTAAATCATATAAATTTTCCTGCGCCTTAGCCCTGGAAACAGCAACCGCCTTTTTTGCCTTCCTCTTCCATTCTTTATAAATTTTCTTTTTCTCTTCTTTCAAATTATCATTTTCGGTTTCTACATTCTGCCATACTTTAAACGAAATTTTCTTTTCTTTTAGCATCTTTTGCACATCTTCATTCCACCACCATGTATCCTTTTCTATCATGCCTTTACCTTGCGATTCTCCAAACACATCTTTTGCTACTCGCCTTATACAATCCGCCATCTCTTTCCAACATTCATCCACAGATTTTCCTTCCATATCCTTCATGTCTATCATTTTATCTACCACTTGACTCTTAAACATACTTGCACACTCCTCATTTTCTATCATACGCCATCTGATTTTGGGATCACTTCTTCATACAACAACTTATTGAAGAATAAAGTCAGCCACATACATCCATCCTCTTTTAATCACTTCCATACTTCTACTGGTATGTCATCAGGGCCTTGGCCTTTCCATTTTTCATACATTGAACATTGAACTCTGGAAAAGGAGTATCAAACCAATATCTTTTTAAACCATATAACTCGTATAGTCCCACTCTACTTTTATAAATAACAGGAGTGGCCCATTGGTGGAAGCCAATTGACCCATGACGGTTATAGTTTTAGTCTTAAAAGTTGCTTGGTACTCTTTTTGCACAACATCAAAAAGAGCTCCATAGATTTGATTTGGATTTTCATTTTCTACTAAAGCTAGTGTAATTTTACTAGCCATATTATTTTTAAATTTATTGCAGCGGCTAACTGTATAAGGTCTGTTTGTAGTGTATTCTATTTTGTGCGGCTTTTTATCTTGCGGCATAGGAAAGTTAACTAACAGTCCACAGTGGTCAGACGTTAAGTCACTTAACAGTCCTTTTTTTCGGAATAACAATTACTAAAGATATTATCAAGACAAGTTGATGAGGATGCGCCGTGATTTTAGTAGGTTCATCAAAAAGTCTTTGTTGTCTCTGGCTTGGGAAGCGTCGAAATGTTGCCATTTAATTAATTATTTTGTCTTGATATTTTATTTAGTTGATCGTGGATCTCTATTTTAAACGTGTGTTTTTTTTTTGTTTTTTTTTTTTATAAATTTAATTATTTATGCTACCGGTTTTTATAAGCTGCTCTTTTTAATTTTTTTAATGTATTGTTTTTATTTTTACAAGCTTTTATTTAACTTTGTATTTGTGAGCGCCGCCGAAACAGCGTATTTTGTGTCCAATTGATAGTTTATTGATCCGTGCCTCGGAACAATGAATAATACGTCTGTGTTATTTATTGTTCTGAGACAGCGACACGCCGACTCACGCTGAAAACTAGCGCCGTGGATTCGTGCCTGGGGCCGCTGCAAAAAGCTGAGCGTTAGCCGTATTGCGTGGTAGTGGCGCATATATCCGTCTAGGATATATTATGTATTAATTGTTTATGTAACACAATGTATGTGCGTCGCTTTCACGTGAATAAACAGTTTTTTTCATGTGAAAGCTGCTTTTCTTTCTTTCTTCTTTCAAAATAAGTTTATCAATGGCATTGACTTGATACTTAATGGAGTGACATCTAAAATATTAACATTAAATATCACTATACTTTTATTACTTGATTTTATCTGTGTTAGTGTGTAGTTTGGTCTTTTCGAATCGGTAATGGAGGATTCACCCTTACCGATTCGAAAAGACCAAACTCACCAGAAGGCGGTCGATAAATGCAAATAACGTAATGCTCAAGTTCAACCCAAGACAACTCAACATTGTGCTCGATGGAAAGATTAATTAAATCTAAACGTTGTTTACATTTTAACTTATTTGAAACAAGGACTAATGATCCATCGCGAATAGAATTTATAATAATATAATTTAATGTATTAGGCTATTCGCAGTAGTATTTATAAAATTAAAACGTTTAGTTCTGATTTCGACAGCGTGCAGATCGTGCGCGCGTTCTAATATTATAAATGCGAAAGTTTGGACCGATCGATGGATGAAAGAAAGAAGAAAGAAAGAAAAAGAACCACTGGCAGAAGCTAGTTTTTTAAATGTGGATGAATGGAGAGGGAGAGGGAGAGGTAGGCTAATGACAAAGCGGATGGAGGAATGATATGAAAGAAACGTGAGTGAATAAGTGATGATAGCGTGACTAGGCAGAAAGATTAAAAAAAATCATAACACAAAAAGAGGGTATTGAGATAAAAATGCAGTTAAATTCGGATTTTGATACTCTACCGATCAATAAAAGCACCATAACTATAGAGTGAATAGTTGTCAAATAATGGCGCAACATTATTAAGTTAACGCAACCCAACCAAAATCTAAAGGTCGCTTGGAAACATTTAAAACTAAACTCTCAAATAAAATCCCACTTTTGTCAACTAATGATGACCCTAATCAACATTATAATGATTTTTTCAAAATGTATTGCACGCAATTTGATACTACTTTTATTCCTAAGACGATTTCGGTAAATGGCAATACTTCCTTCAGTGACTGGGCCACCATTGGTATTAATAAAAGTAGAAAACGGCTGTATGAGCTGTATGAAGAACGGACTTATATTAACACTGTAGAATTTAATTTATATGTTAAGAATTATTCTAAATTATTTAAAAAAGTATGTTATTTGGCGAAATCTCGCTACTTAAGTTCAAAAATTAAAAATAGTAGTAATGTAATTAAAATGACTTGGGATATTATTAATAGCGAAACGGGAAGGTCTTGCAACCGAAGTAGTGATTACAGCCTTGCTATTGATGACAGTATCATTAAATCAGATTCGCAAGTCGCCGCGGCATTTGAAAATTTCTTTGCAGAGATTCCCGTATCGACTACAAAATCTCTAAATTCATCACCAACTGCTGCAGAAATTTTACTTAAAGAAAACGTTCCAGTTTGTGAATCCCAATTTTATTTCCAATATGTCACTTGTAATGATGTAATCAAAACTTTTAATACTTTAAATGTTAAAAAGACTGCAGATCTATGGGGTAATTCTGTTGACGTTGCTAGGTCTATTATAGACATTGTAGCACCTACTTTAGCAGTAATCTTTAATAATTGTATAGATTGTGGTGAGTTTCCTGATCTAATGAAATATAGTAAAATTATACCATTGTTTAAATCGGGTAGTACATCAGACCCTACTAATTATAGACCTATATCAGTGCTACCTACTTTTAGTAAAATTTTTGAGAAAATTATTTTAGATCAAATTCAAAGATATTTTAATAAACACAAATTATTACACAACAAACAGTTTGGTTTCACAAAGGGTCGTTCAACAACTGATGCTGGTGTTGAACTTTTGGGACACATTTATAATGCATGGGAAGATAAATGCGATGCGTTGGGCATTTTTTGCGATTTGTCTAAGGCTTTCGATTGCGTTCTCCATGATACATTGATCAGGAAGCTGCACTACTACGGAGTCCGGGGCGCCTCTCTGGATCTTCTTACTTCATACTTGGGTAATAGGATTCAGAGAGTTGATGTGAACGGCAAAAGGTCTTCCGGGTCTGTAGTCAGAATGGGGGTTCCTCAAGGCTCAATTCTGGGTCCTTTTTTGTTTCTAATCTATATCAACGACTTGCCTTACCTCATAAAGGATAAACATGATATAGTGCTGTTTGCAGATGACACTTCACTTTTATTTAAACTCAAACGTCAGCAGGTGGTTGTTGATAATGTAAATAATGCTCTTTCAACTGTAGTTAACTGGTTTAATGTCAATAATCTTCTCCTTAACGAGAAAAAAACAAAATGCATAAAGTTCACATTACCCAATGTAATACAAGTGAACACTAGTGTGTCAATAAAGGGTGAAGAGTTGAAACCCGAGGATTCCACAGTGTTCTTAGGTTTAACTTTGGATGCGCAGCTTCAGTGGAGCCCCCATATAGATAAACTGTCCAAAAAACTTAGCTCTGCAGCATACGCCGTAAGGAAAATTCGTGGTTTAACTGATTTAGAGACAGCTCGTTTAGTATACTTTAGTTATTTTCATAGTGTGATGTCGTACGGCATTCTGTTGTGGGGAAATGCCGCCGATATTCAGACAATTTTTGTTTTACAGAAAAGGGCTATTCGTGCAATTTATAAATTAAGTCCCAGACACTCCCTCAGAGACAAATTTAAAGAGATTAATATTATGACTGTTCCCTCTCAATATATTTATGAGAATCTCATGTATGCACATTAAAATATTAATCTGTTTAAAAGATACAGTGATATCCATAGCATAAATACTAGGAACAAACACAAATTTATTGTACCAAAAACCAGGCTCAAGAAAAAAATAGGTGGTTCGTTTAGATGTCAATGTATACGTTTCTATAATAAACTTCCTAGCCAAATTCAAGAACTAAGCATAAATAAATTTAAATCATTTATTAAACGTAAGCTATGCCAGAAAGCTTTTTACACAATTAATGACTTTCTTGAGGACAAAAAGGCGTGGGATTGAGCTGCTTCAATGATATACATGAGCCATTGTTTTCATATGTACTACTTACTGATGAAAAATTTTTTATATATATATTTTTTTTAATATTCGTTTTTGACATGAATACTTGTATAGTATTGCATTATATTTTTTATTTTATTTTTTTATTGACATTTTATTATTATTATTATTTTTTTTGACTTGAATACTTTGTTAAGTATTATATTTATTTTTATTTTTTGATTGACATATTATGATTACTATTTTGTTTGACACAAATATTTACTTTGTAAAGTATTATATTTTTATTTTTTTTTGATTACTTAATTATTGTAAATGTGAGGACTATGTGGGTTATTATTATTATTTTCTCCTCCTTTTTACAGTAATTTTCAACGTTGTCTGACAGTTTGAGTACTTTTGCGGCCTACCCAAATGTCTTTTCTTTGGTATTGTTCGTCATGTCATTGAGCTCCTTAGTGGTTTTTAAGTTGAGCTATTCGACTATTGACAAATGCTTGCACTGACTGGACAGGTCCACTCAAATATGTTTGGTTCTTTCTTCAAAAGACCACTACAGACACTAAGCTGCATGGTCCTCATATAGAATAATGTGAATGCGAGAACTATGTATGTCGTTATATTCATGTAGATTTTATGATTGTCTGGCAGTTTGAGTATTTTTTGCGGCCTACTCAAATGTCCTTACTTTGGTATTGTTCGTCGGTTCGTTGAGCACCTCAGAGTTCTGAGTTGAGCTTCGCGATGACTGACAAATGCTTGCACTGTCTGGACAGGTCCACTCGAATTCGTGTGTTGCTTTCTTCATAAAGCTCATCCCAGACATAAACGTACATGGTTCTCATAGGATCTAACCAGTCCACATTGTATGGATTTGAACACTAAAAGAGACTTTGACCTCTGAGTTTGTTTCGGTGTTTCTTCTCAGGGTAGTCAGCTAGGAAACACCGGCCTCATCTAGCTTAAACTGACAAAAAAACATTGACGTGTAAAAGTGTTCCTTGTAACCTATTTACTGAATAAACATCATTTATCAACAAAAAAACAAGCAAAAAAAATTTCGTGATACACGTCAAGGTGTAACAAAAAAGTCATATTTTAAAAAGTTGGGCTTTCCATACAGCCATCATCAGCTTATCAATTGGGAGATAATTCCTGTGGTCTCTTTCCGTTGCACTCTGTATATGAAAGTTTTTAAGAGGATACGTATGCGACATTTTAAAACAAGGATATCAATAAGAACGACAAGGGTACGAGCAAAGTGAGATTTCACATCAGGAATTCAAGTCTGTCAAATATTTAAATAAAATACTATACCGACAGGCGAAGAACACGATATTCAGACGATGAAGTGTCGTCGTTGAGATCATAAGTCCAATAAATATGTTTGACACCAAAAAGTACCAGAACAAGTCGGTCAATATCTGGTTGGACTTTCCCATGCATATGCTCTGGATTATGCACGACCTGATGAATGTTACTAACGCTGCAATTAATGTGGCCAGCTTCTGGGCTCAAAGACTTTAAAAAGTTAGGATCGATTCGAAAGAAGATGAAGAATTTATTACTATTAACTAGTTGTGACAATCAGCGGGCAAATCTGTATTTACCTATTTATTCTTTTTTCACGTAATTATCTTTATATCAAAGCGAAGTAGACAAACAAAAAGTTTGGGAAAAATTGTCGTGCGTCATACATACTCCGGCTATCTTATAGTTATTTAAATTATGTGGATTTAGTGTAATTATTTAATGAATAAAATTTAGAAGATGTACCTACAAAATAGATAATTAACTATACTTATATAGATATGCACTTAACACAAACACAGGTAATTTTGTTATAATGAATATATTTATTGAAAGTGGTCTAGCAAAAACTACACATTAAAACTCGAACTTTTTACAATACCTAGATGTTCTTAGAATACAGAGCGATGACTGCCGTATTTTATTAATAACTCGTAGCTGACCCGGCGAACTTCGTAGCGCCTTTTTTATTTTCTTTTTGACTTGGAGATGCAGAAACAATTGTTTCAGCGATTGTTATGTCCCAATGTTTTTAAGTCATTGACTGCTATGGGGAACACACGGTGACCCCCAAACAATAGATTTTCAATTGTGTCTGTTGTCTGGCAGTAAATGTGGCAGCACATCTGGATGATCACGAAACGCATCGCCTTACTTCCGACGTTGAAATATCATCGATGAAACGTTCCAAATGTAATAATGTGGCATCTCAGAGTAGAGCAACGTTCGTGCGCTAGGATTGCTTTGGCAAATCGAAAAATGCTTTGACCATTCTCCACAAGCACCGCCAAACGTACAACAGTGAGAGGACGGTCATGAATGGGGAATGAGAATATATACGCCAAATCGCCTCATTGCAGCTCACATATCGACCAATTTGATAGTGCCTGATTTGATTTCATCGTTTGTATTAGAAGTCTGAACGCCAAAAACCGCCATTACCTTTCGTGACATATTTGCAAATGCATTTGATGGATTTCACTGAATTGCAATATTCCACTTTGCAATGTGCTTTGAATGATTTGGAAAGAAGTGGCGAATACGGAACAATTCAAGCGTTGTCGACCACGAAATCGTTTCCTTTCACCCTCTTTGAAATAACTTTTCGTTATATACATAAAAAAAAAAATTGATGAAAATTCACATACATTTTGTATGTGAATTTTCATCATATTTTTTTTTTAATTTTTGCGAGTTTTTAATAGTTATTCTGCTATTCGGAGCGGAGACAAATCCAACAAAACAAAGATCATTAAAATCGATCCAGCTGTTCTTGAGATAGAAATGGTGTTACTAACCCGACTTTGATTTATATATGTATAAGGACTGCAGTAGCTAAGAATTAAAATTCGAAGAATCAATCATGCCAATGCGGGGAATACCGCACCAAACTACTTATACTTAGAAAGGATATCCTGAATGACGTAGGTACACATAGCTTTGGAAATTAATTTAAAAGTTCAACTAAATTATCTTCTTGTATTGTTGTCTTGTTTGCTGTTTTTCTTTCTTGTTGTCTTGTTTTTAATGAATAAATCGTCAATAAATGTGTATTTTTTATGAGTAAATCAAAAATGCTTTTAGGTTTGCAATTTGGTTTATTTCGCACTAGCTACCCACCCACCCGGCTTCGCGCGGGAACATAATGATTTGAAAGGCACATAGCACCATCTAGCGTCTTTAATCACAATCAAATATAGTTTATGGTCACTCAGGAATAATGTAGCTTTCCAATGGTGAAAGAATTTTCAAAATCGGTTCAGCAGTTCCAAAGATTACTTCCTACAAACTTTACCTTTTCATAATACTAGCACTTCGCCTGCGACTTCATCCGCGTGAATTTCATAGCCTCACAAATAACGTGGCTTTCTATCGGTTAAAGAATTTTCAAAATCGGTTCACTAAATCCAGAGATGATCCTCTACAACCTCACAAACTCAGAAACTTTACCTGTTTATGATATTAGTATTGATTACTGCAGAAAAGTGCGCCGGCCAGCAGTCGCCACAATTTATGATTATATTTATCGTATCAGGCTGTTCGCCGGTCAGTCTCCACTGATCGCGCAGCAGCCCTAGTTTCACTTATTATTTTTGAGAGTGATAATGGCCGCGACTTACACGTTGTAAGTCGTGAGTTCAAACCCAGGCAGGTGCTTTACTTTGTGTAAATTATTTCATCACCACTGCCCTCAAAACGGTGAAGGAAAACATCGTGAGGAAACCGGTAGAACCAAAAACGCGAAGACATGTGACATCCATCTACACGCATTGGGCCCGCGTGGTGGACCACACCCTCTCACAGAGAGGAGGCCTGTGCCCCAGCAGTTAAAAGGCTGATGATGTGTTGAAAAGGTCGTTTGCTATACGTGGCCAAATGTCATTACTGTGTCTCCGCCTCGGCTGCAGCGACAAAGTAGTTATTCGGGCACTTGCATTAAAATGTACTATCTCTTCCCATCTCTGTCACTTCGCTCTTGGCAGAGCGGTCCTGGTCACGTCGAGGCGTCCACGTCGGTTGTAGATGCGGACACAGCTCTCCGCACGATCTCCCGCCATCTCTCCCTGTTGGCGGACTGTTTGGCGCAGTCAGATCTGCGGCCCTCTACTGCGGATTTCACTTGGTCAGTCCAGCGCATAGGTGACCTGCCGCGTGATCTGGTTCCCTCTACTCTTCCGTGTATGACTAGCCGCTCTGCATGATGGCGAGCTCCTGGAGTATGGACACGTTGGTGCGGAATTCCGTCTACGATATCCCGAGCATCTTCCTCCAGTACCACATCTCTAGAGCATTTATCTTCCTGCTTTACAACTCACGCACTGTCCACGTCTCAGCTGCATAACGAAAAATGGGGAACACAAGTGTCCGTATGAACCTGATTTTGGTGGCTTTGATAATGTAGTAAAACGTACCATATCTAGCAAAAATAGTATGTACTAGTATATCTTCCTTTTCCATACAATTCTGTCTTTTGCCTATAATGTCTTTTTTAGCTTCTTCCTCTTTGGTACTGCTAGATAGTTTCTTTTTCGGGTTGGGCAGTCTAGCTAGAGTCTAATTTGTGATCAGTTAATGGCATAAGTGAGTGAAATAGACCTTTTCAGACCTATTATCTTTCACTTAATCCATCCACTGTTTTAATTTGTAATAATAATGATAACCCAGCTTTTTTGAACTCGTCCAAGTAAGGTATTTTTTGTTAAAAATTGTTTAACTTTTTGAGTGTGGAACTTTTGCAACTTTTTTTGTATGCCATCGAGTATCAAGCAAGCAGCCGTCCAATCGGATGGTACGTGGTTGCCGCCAAGTATGTACATCTGCAATTTTTGAAAAGGATTACTTTTAATTGGCGACCCGCACGGGTACAAATCATCCATACATTGGTATGGTTATGTGAAGAGGAGGGATGAAACACATGTAACTAAAAGAGTTATAAATATAAATGTAGATGGATGAAGAGGGAGAGGGAGGCCAAAGAAAAGATGAATGGATTGTGTGAGGAGTGAAACTATCTTTCTTTTCCTTTTTTTTTGCAGATAGTTCAGATTGACGTTTGACGTCTGTATCGGTGTAGACTTGTCTGTCATTTTTGAAATCGGAAATAATTCTAAACACAACTACCAGTGGAAATTTATTATTGTAAACTTAGTGCAACATAGCGTGACATATATTGAAGTGATAAATAGAGTGCATAAGGGACACAAATCAACAAAAGAATAACAGTGACTTGGCGTAATTATCTGCTTACCCTCTATGCACAACAAGTGGTTGCAAGTTCTGACGTGCTGACAGTGCCATCTGTCTTTCTCGTGGCTATCTGACTAACGATCCGTATCGAGTCATCTTTTGGGCCATCTAGCCTGCCAACTTGGAACCACTTACAAATTCGTCTGTCACCATTATGCCGGGTGTTAAGTGTGGAGGTTGCGGTCGTTTCATCTCGACGGTGGAAGGCGCTAGGTGTGGTAAATGTCAGGCCCAATATCACCGAGTGTGTGTAGGCGTTGCTACGAAAGCAATTATTACTGCAAGCTGACATTGCAACGAATGTAAAAAGCCCTAGCGTAAAAGATTTCGGTTTGCATCTTGACTCGACGCTTGGCTGACAAAGTCAGGTTTCAAGTGTCAGTCAGAGTCAACGGAACTTTGCGGTGTCTGTACCGTCTGAGAGACTTTTTGCTCGCGAAGACGAAGACTATGCTTGTGCAGACTTTAATCTTCCCTATAATCGACTATGGTGACGTGCGCTACTTTGACCAGAACGCGGTGTTACTGGATAAGCTTGATAGGTTCCTCAACAACTGCATCCGGTTCGTATTTAATTTGAGGAAATATGACCATGTCTCGAGCCACAGATCTGAGCTCAAATGGATGCCCGTTCGCCAGAGAAGAAGTTTGCGGGTTCTGACTACACTTTTCTCTCTGCTGAACTCTCCCACTCCTTCTTATCTTATATTTCACTTTCAATTTCTATGTTCTTCACACGCCAGGAATCTGCGTTCTTCTAATAATCTTCTACTGCTTTGCCCTGCTCATACTTCTGATTTTGTTCAATCTTCCTTTCATATTCAGTCCATCTTCTGTGGAATGCGCTTCCTCTCGATATCACGACGGCCACCAGTCAGTATGCATTTAAGCGGAAGTTGCGGAATTATTTTCTACACAAGGAGTAGAGTCGTCTCAAAAACCTTTTCTATTACTTTATATATATGTAAATATATTTATTGGTAGTTATTGTAAATATATATGTATGTTTATTATTAATATATATATTTTCGTTCCCGTTTTTTTTATTATTTCTACTTGTTATTGCTTTGTTCGTTTTTTTTTTTATGCACCTGCCATATATCTCTCCAACACCCATGGTTGAATGGTAGATAATGCCTAAGGCATTAAGTCCGCCTTTATACTTTTGTTACATGAAGTGTAAATAAATAAATAAATAAAAAGGACCTCGTTAGGGACAACAGGGCTGAGACCCCAGTCAGAGGCCCTGCGGAGGGTTCTCAAGCTGGAAACACCCCTGTAGAACAAGCCTGCATGGAAACTGTTAGTACGCCTAATATGTCTGAAAACTGTTCCAAACCTGCACCTACGCGGTCTGCTTGCCCATCTCACGTTGCTACTCCGCCTCTTACAATGCCTCTATAGTCGATGTCATGGCCCGGGAAATATCGCTCATCGCCGGCTCCAACATGAAATTAATTATGGAGGAACTGAGGGCGGTACGTGCGGAGATCCAAGTCTTTCGCAAGGAAATGGAGGTGGAGATGATGGAGGTCAAAACCTCTATGAATACATGCAGCACTCGCGTCGATGGCCTCGAGGCCAGAGTGGACGCTTTGGAGTGGCGGGCTTCTTCGGGCCCGATGAATGCCGGGGCAGTGGACGGGATCGTGGAGGAGTTGAGGCGCGAGCTCAACGACAGGGATCAGGATCTTTTGGTGAATGACATCGAAATAACAAATATCCCCGAGGCCAAGGTTGAAAACCCGATCCACATCACCAAGGTCATGGGCCTTAAGCTAGGGGTCAAGTTTGAGGAGCGCGCCATTGTCAGCGCGGAACGAGTCGGCGGGAGGCAGCTCAATGCGACGAGCCCCGCTGGTGCGGCAGAAACTCGCCCGCGCGCCATTGTCGTGCGACTGGCGCGTCGTGATTTGCGCGACGAGCTGCTGGCGAGCGCACGAGTGCGGCGCGGTGCGAAAATAGCCGACCTTGACATGCCCGGCCCGGCACGGCGCTTCTTCCTCAACGAGCGTCTTACAACAACCAACCGCCAGTTGTTTCGGGGGGCACGGGACGCTGTGGCCTCTTCGACTGGAGATTTGTATGGACGAAGCGCGGCCGCATACTTGTCAGGAAGAAGCCGGGGGACCCTACACAAAGAATCCGCACTGATGAAGACATATCTCGGTTTTTTGGAACTGTCAATGAAAATGCATGACTACTCTCTGGTTTTATTTTTCTTTGTGTTATTTTTTAAGTTCTTGTTAATTATTTATAGTTGGGAAAATATGCGTGACGGCTGACAGGACAGAATGGAAGAAAAAAACGTGTTGCGCCGACACCGAGTAACATGGGATAAGGACAGGAAGATGATGAGTGTTATTTATTTCATTCTTGTCACTAATTGCCATTTACCTAATATGCACTAACCACTCAAACTGTAAAAAATCACAAGGACACGACACGTGTATGTTAAAGGCCGTCACACACGATGAAGATATTATAATATTTCTAATATCTTAGAACATATATATCGCCAGCCATACATTGGAATGAATCAAAATACGACGAAGCTGATAAAAAAATTACTAGCTTCCCACGTAAAGTACTTCCCCCACAAAAAATATAGCCTTTGTGTAATAACACGTATGGAATACCAAATTATTATCTTTCTCTGTGCAGAATTTAATCCAGATCTGTTCAGCCATTCTGGCGTGGTTAAGGGCCGATTTCACAAATTCTAAACGCCCAGTTTTTGTTATACTAAGCGGCTAAACGCGTTTAGCCGCTGTCATGAAGCTGAAGAGTTTGTTTGGTTGAACGCGCTAATCTCAGGAACTACTGGATTGAATTAAAAAAATATTTTTGTGTTGAATAGTCCATTCATCGAGGAAGGCTATATGCTATATGCTATGCATCACGCTGCGACCAACAGGTGCGAAGCATCAATGAAAAATGTAGCAAAAACGGGGGAAAAAATCCTTTTGAGAAATTCAGTTGCGTGCGCTGCGTAAACGGTTAAAGTTACGCAAAAATTATGTGTGACGGAATTGTTCTCCTTTTAAAGCTCTAAAAAAAGTCCTCGTCAGCATATGTCTATCTTTTAAGGTTAACTCACTTGTAATCTTTTTTATGGTTTTCATTTTTTACGCTAAGCATAGTTCAGTAAAACTTATTTATTATATATTTATAGAGCTAATGGTGAAATCGGCCCTGAGTAACAAAATATCTAACCATCCAACCAAACTTTCGCATTTATTATATTAATAGCATGTGCTCCCAACTTAAGATAGTCAGCATTATTATTACTATCTTCATCTATGCAAATATGGTTTCTTTTAATAAAATTATGTAAGGAATGACAATTTTTTATGTTAAGATACGACAATAGAAAAAATCATGTTCTTAATCTACTGATTAAGTTAATAATTATAATATTTTATCTGAATATGAAATATCGTATCTTCATCGTTAGTGAGAAAGACATCTAAGACTACGGGAAAAAACTCAAATTTCCTCAATTCTTCTCGAATTATAAACCAATAAACCTTCGCTTCGCTCATTATCTAAGTAACGGGCACATACAACATAATTATTATCTTCGTCGTGTGTGTTACTTCGTTCAAATATATGGCTGGCGATATTGTGAAAAATACTATGAGATACAATATATTGTATTATTATAGCATCTTCACCGTGTGTGACGGCCTAGGAACACAATCATCATTCATCATCATTCTCCTGCCTTTATCCCAATATATTTGGGGTCGGCGCAACATGTCTTTTTCTTCCATACTTCTCTATTAGTCGTCATCTCTGTAGTCACCCCCTTTTTACCCATATCCTCTTTCACACAGTCCAACCATCGTTTCTTTAGGAACACAATCGTGAGCTTAATTTTAAAGCCAGTTGCAAACTTAGAGCTAAGCGAAGTTAAATACAAAGTCCCTTTTAAAATATTACTTAACATTTATAATGCACTTGTAGAGTCAATAATTTCATAATGGAATTACTAGCTATGGCAGACTATTTAAAACTTACCTAGACAAAATATATAACCTACAACTTCGTTTATTATAAATAATAATACCGAATAAAATAAAAAAACCCTTAATGATGATGACGACGTAACAGGTTTCTTTAAATATTATAAAATCTTGGAAATACACACTAAAATACGAAAGTGGTTATTATTATAACAGTTTACCAGCAAAGAACTAGAAATTAACGTCAATCATAGCATAGCAACAAGAATGGCAGCCCAATCTAAACTAATAGTACCGTTAGCCACGGCATCTCTATGATAAAACAACATAACCCCACCAAGTTTGCGCTCGATTGATTCGTCTTGAGGAGTACTTTACACCTAGATGATATCCAGGATCTGTTGATAAAGCTAGAAGGTGGCCAGGGCATCTCTGTGATAAAACAACAGAACCACATCGAGTTTGCGCTCGGTTGATTCGTCTTGAGGAGCACTTTACAACTAGACGATATCCAGAGTCTAATGATGAAGCTGGAAAGTGGCCACGGTATCTCTGTGATAAAACAATATAACCCCACCCAGTTTGGGCTTGACTGATTCCTCTTGAGGAACACTTTACATCACATCATAATATCCGTAGAATATTTGAAAACATCACGCCTACTCTAAAATACTTACTTACTAAAAAGTTAAAAATAAATTAGTGGTAAAAAAATGTTTTTAAAAACTGGTGTAGCGACATCTATGACGCCGCACGCGAACTAAAATAACAAAATCCTACATCACGTCGGGGTCACCAGTGTGGAGGTATGCGGAACAGAGTAAAGTCCCACAACCTTCATTGAAAAGGGAGGTTCCTCCGACCAGACGGGTGTCGTGTCTGGTCCGGGCAACTGCCCGATAGTTGATTTCGGACTGTTGTATATGTTCAAATCGCGCGGAGAACTCTGCTTGCGTGATGTAGGATTTTGTTATTTTAGTTCGTGTGCGGCGTCATAGATGTCGCTACACTAGCTTTTATCAGAGACAATGAACTAAAAAGTTGGAAATAAATTCTAGTAATTATTTGGCGTGTAGGTACTTAAAGCTTGAGGCACAGAATTATAGTAAGTACCTAACCTGTTACGGGTAAGTGCCTCAAGCTTTGAAGACTATAGGTAAGTACTGTAGGACCTCAAGGCACCTGTACGGCCTGCAGGGATCCTGGGACGTTCTTCGAAGCCCCGAGGGTTGTCACGTAGCTTAGCGACTCGTTGGCTTGGCGCGAGAGGACTGTATGAAAAGGGATACTGGCTACGGGCGACTAAGGGCTGCCCGGGGGTGGAGGATAAATTCGAAAGAGTTACCTCGCCCCCGGGCGCGTAGGGCAGGGAGGAACAGGGGTGGGTTTTAGTCAGTAAGAGTCTGACACGCCCTGCCGCTCCACCCCAGAGCGGAAAGAGTCATTAGATGATTTCGCACCCCCCAAAAAAAAAAAAAAAAAAAAAAAACGGGCGACTAAGGGAAAGGGCTGAGGGCGATTTCAATTATATATGTATATTAATTAGGCAAAATCATCACATCGGTACCCACTTTATGGGGTTAAACTTCTATCTATCTAACTCCAATCTCTCTCGAACATTCTCATCAATCAGTTAAGGTCGGTACACACCCGCTAATATTAGGCTGTGTCTACAATCGTCTCAGTACCTACACGCCAAATACTAGAATTTTATTTCCAACTTTTTAGTTCATTGTCGCTGATAAAGCTTGTTTATTTTACCATTAATTAATTTATATTGATTTAGGTAATTATGATGCTTAGGTACATTTTATCAGCAAGTGGAGTGCAATCGGTTTTTTTACATGCACTTACCTCAACCTAGCTGAGGTAGGCCTCGACTAAGGGTTCTGGGTTCAATTCTAAGGCCGGATAGTGTGAGTTAGGTATTCCTACTGAAAATTTCTTTAGAAAAAGTCATTTGTTTGATTTCCCTCCGGTCATGTCGAGTTGCGGTCCCACATTCCGACTATGATAGTTAGATAACAGAAACTAGTGGACTTTTGTCCCGTAACAAACACTTGCGCAGTGTGCACAATGATATCTCCCATGTCGATAGCTAATCTCCGCTAGGATTAGGTACTAAGTTCGTAAATAAAACCAATTTTCATAAAATCAATAAGTAGGTAACCAGAGATAACCTTAAACTTTGTGAAATGATTTTCTAATCTAATATAATCATTTTCGGTTGCCGGCTGTTTTATGATTTGCACGTCAGCTATTATTGTGCTTTAGAAATAAACAATGCCATTATCACTTTCTCGTTTATAAAGAACTAGCACTTCGAAAATAAATATAATGTATACTCGTAGCTTATAGCACTCAGGAATAATGTAGCTTTCTACTGGTGAAAGAATTTTCAGTAGTTTCAGAGAGTACTTCCTACAAACAAATCTACAAACTTTACCTCTTCATAATATTGTATATGTATACGAGTATATTAGTGTAGATAATGAAGCGTAAATAATAAATGATAAAAATAAAACAAATACTTTGATCTTCATATTAGTTATATTATTAATTTAAACTAGTAATAAAAGTAATTTATCGATTATTGAATGCTATCAAGAGGGTATTGAACTGTCAGAAGGTAAGAAGAGAGCTGCTGCGGCGCCACCTGAAAAGTATAAAAAGACTTGTTATGACTGGAAACAAAATACCTATTTTTATTAAGAGTTTAAGACGCTATTAACTGTCACGTAACGCGTCGTACATCCACCCAGTAATAGGACTCGCCCACCAAGGAGCGCTGTCCGAAATTAGACGCATTATTAATTTATTATACAGGGTGTAACGAAAAGGTGTGGTCATATTTTAAGAACCGGTTCTGCCCATGGAAATGAATAACTTTCTCTTAAAAAAAAATCCAAAAAAATTTTGTACTTTCTATACAAAGTTATCATCAGCTGACCAATATTTGTATGGAGGGTAAATTTTTTTTTTTTGGGAATTTCTTCATCTTTTCTAGAATAAATTTGTTCACATCGATGGGCAGATGCAGTTCTTGAAATATGACCACACCTTTCCGTTACACCCTGTCCATAAAACAACAGGTATTACAAAGGAAAGAGGATATGGGTTAAAAGGGGGTGACTACAGAGATGACGACTAATAGAGGAGTATGGAAGAAAAAGACATGTTGCGCCGACCCCAAATAAATTGGGATAAGGGCAAGAGAATGATGAAAACAACAGGTATTATACTAAAACACGTATACTAAAATATAAATAATTAAATGATCTTTGAAATGATGAAGGTTTCATAAAAATACGCTTAATAGTTTTAGCGTGATTCTCAATTTTTTAGACAACTTTACAAATTAATTACACTATGTTATAAAAATATAATTTCAAATATATTATATTCACATATCAAATTACGAAAGAAATTGTCTAAAATACGGCCAACGAGAAGCGATACCAAATGTAAACAAAACCCATGCGAAAATGGGCGATAAAATGGCCGCCCGAATGTTGGCGAACCCGTCTTAACGTTGTCATGTTTTTGCCGGGAGAACGAGACATTACGACAAAGGCGCAAGATGGAAAGAGATAAATATTAGATTGTCAACGCCACAGTTGTTCTTTAGGTTAATGACCTTTCGTATCGCTGCTAGTTGGCCTTACTTTAGTAGTAGTAACATAATATATTTTTTTCAAAGAAATAAAACTAGTTTAGACGTGATCTTCAATTAAAAATTATTAAAACTCATATAACCGCGCCTTAAGCCACGACTAATTTTTTGGTACATATATGATCTTCTAAAGAATAATATTATAATATTTAATAATTATAATAGTTAATAGTTTTTTCCCATCTCAAAAATGCCCCTCGCGCCTAAAGAAGTTTTCACTTCAAAAAAATCACTGTATCTACAAAAAAAAGGGTATAAGGGAAATGCAAAGTCATATTTTAAACACTGTTTCTGCCCATGGATTCAAGGTAATAAATAGAAAATTCTCAAAAAATAAATTGGGTTTTCCGTACAAAGTTATCGTCAGCTGATCAAAATTAGTATGGATAGTTCTATAATTTATAAGAATTAATTATGACTACTTGAGTAAAAATAATAATAATTTGCTTTTTTTTCTAATAAATTTTTTCCCTACCGCCGTATCTCTACGTTGACGTCGTGGTGGGTCTTGCGCGCCCCTATGACCCTAGGTCTGTGTCGGTAGACTTAATTTTGCCGCAACATACTTGGGGTTAGGGGCCTGACTAAGAGAGATACAATCCGCCGGGCAGTTTTGTGGCAAACTGTTGGGTAATAGCGACCCCATGGACCCGATCTCCAAGGAGTATTTTTGTTCCTTATCTCCGGCTTGCCTTTATTGGCCGGCCGTAGTGAACACTGACGAGGAACAGAGCTCTCACCTCTCTCTTGCCTTTATTGGCTGGCTTGAGTGGAGATTCGCGAGAGCAATCGTGCTCGGGAGAAGGATGTGTAATCCAGTAAGGTGCTGCTAAGGATCTTGATCGTGCATTCGAGATTGTCCTGATAGCCGTGGCATACCTCTCCACTCCTTTAGCATCTCAGAGTATGTTGCCTCCTTGTTGCTACGTCACACTACGTGCTAGGGGCCGTTTTTGGGGTCCCATTTATTGAGTGTGCAAGGCACCCCCTGCCTTTTTTACCGATGTTTTATAATAACATTGTACAGACAGGGGCCATAGTCTACATAGTTCTTGGTAACCAGTCCACTTTAGCCTTCTCGTAAAACCATAGCCCGATATCTTTGTTTTCCTTATCTTGCAATAGTTTCACACCAACCGGGTGTGGTCCTAGGGTGCACTTATATAGCGCGTACGGGGATAATCGCTGGTTGGTGTCTCATTTTATAAAAAGCGTCCAAAGGGGCCTCTGCGAGTTGGTTTCGGCTCCTCGTACGTCTTCCAAAGGTCCGGGATCTCAGGGTTCCGAGAAATCTAAACGAATAATTATTTATTTATTTTTCAGACAGCAAAAGGTCCATCCACACAGACAAAAAAAAATACTTAAAGAATGTTAGTAACAATATATCTTATAACCTATGTTAGTACTTACGAGTACATAGAAGGGTGTTAGTGACAATGCATCTTATGACCTTCGTTCTGATTATGTTTGCGGGGAAAACTTGGTCAGAAATCGCCCAACACAAAGAGGTTTGGGAGGAGAAAGGGGAGGCCATTCAGTTACACCCTATATTAATAAAAACGTGTGAACGATGGGATATCCTATCGACCAAAATGACGGACTTCCTCCGCATCTATAAACTTTCATTTCCTCTTCAACCCCTTTTAAACCAGGAAATGATTTTTTGAAAATTTTTCCTTAATGTTTACTTTCATTCGATAAGGTATTCTTTCACAAACATTCTTCTAGCTAGAATCTGTGCATCTTCTTGTGAATCAGTGAATTAATTAATTTAAGTTTTAAACGATAAATTATACCAGTTAACTAAATATATAACATCAATATTTGCCGTTAAGATAAGGTGCCGTTATTTGACATTTGGCGGGTTCTCGTTTTTAACTGATTTCTAAAAGGAGTAGGTTCTAAATTCGTCTGTATGTTTTTTTTGTATGTTGTTACGCGATTTCTCCGCCACTTGTGAATAGATTTTGATGATTCATTTTTGTTTGGGGGTTCAGAAGTAGTCTCATATAAATTTTATCGAAAACGATTTAGCACTTTTAGAAAAAATCAACATAAAAAATACACAGATGAAGTTTTGGTTGTCTCCAATTATGTCAAATTCGAAGTTCTTGGGGTTATCCATTCGGACATAACTTTAATATTTAGTTGTCATTCTGGGGTACAACAACTGAAAAGTGAAAAAGAAAAAACTTTTTAAAAAAAAATACAGCAGACTTCTAAAAATTGCAAAATAACGTTAATTTCGGAAGTCGGTTTCAAATACCGAAGAAACAAAATACAAACACGGACTTCCGTAATTAAAATTATTTTGCAATTTTTACAAGTTGGTTGTATTTTTTGTTTGTTGCCACAGTAATCAGTCAATAATTCTGTATCGATCTATCTTAGCAGTATTTTTCTATTAGGTATCAACAGATTCCGAGACAAATAAATAAAACCAACGTTATGTTTCCTAGATTTCTGTGTAATTCAACGCTGCTTTTTGTGCATAACTCAAAATATGATTTTGACTGATAACGGCATTACCTATAGCTTTATTTTTTTTATTGGGTGAGAAATCATCCAATGACATCTCCCGCTCTCAGTGGAGCGGGAGGGTGTGTCAGACTCTTACTGACTAAAACCCACCCCTGTTCCTTCCCTGCCTGAGTGCCCAGGGGTGCGGTAATTCTGTTAAGAATTTATCAACTACCCCTAGGCATGCAGGCACCGGCCACGATGGGCCCCAACAGTGGTGGCTGATAATTATCTCTTTGAGGCGCGCGTGGAACACAACGCGCCGTCGACTGACAGGCCTGGTGCTGATCAGACGGCGAGCTACCCACTGCTCGCCGTCCGCAGGCCCGGGTCTACGCCCGGAGATCCGGAGGCCGGAGATCGTCTCTCGACGTCCTATGTGTCCAGTGTTTCTCCTGCGGCGGTTGCAGCCGCGGGTTTGAGGGCCACTCCGTTAAGCTTCCCTCACCCTTCCCGCCTGTGCCTTCGCGAGCATTACTGCTTCGCAGAAGGAGGAGACGGCATCCCATTCCCTCTCGCCCCGTACCATGGCCTGAACCAGGGCCAGGCGCGAGAGGTCGCTACCGCCTATCGCATCCACGAGGACACGACGGTGCTCCGCCCAAGCGGGGCAGACCTCCACCGTATGCTCCACCGTGATTACCTATAGCGTGATTAACTTCAGAATACAGGTATTCTGAATATCAGCAATAAAAAAAGTTAAAAGTTGCTCCACACTTTTAATTTCTGTATCATAAGTGCGTATACACACACAAAGAACTGGAAAATTTTTAAGCCATAAAAACTAGCTTGGTATGGAAATCGAACCTCCGACCTAGTAATTCCACCAGCTACTGTTGTAACACTTAAAAAATAATTAATTCGTGTAATGGAGCGTTATTTCGCAAGATGACAGATAGTGGTCTTTGACGTTTCTTTTTCCAACTTGATCTGGAGCGAGTCTGACAATAACTTAATTTATTGGAAAAGACTTGTTAAAAGCACTAAATGATGTCTCGTGGAGTTAAAGGGATCAGAGTCAAGTTCAACTGCTTTAAGCATAAGAATGAAGACGCTGTAAGTATTACTTTGGGATTTTTCTAAAGAGGCGCTAACTTTAGACGTGGTATTCATGAGACTCACCAAGCTTCCTTTCTTTTGACAGGGTTCCTAGGTTCTACTTAAGTTTTTATAAAAAAACTTAATAAAATGGTCGGATCTTAACCTCACTTTATTATTACTTGCCATGGTAATAGAAACATCATCATCAGCTGCAAGACGTCCACTGCTGGAGATAAGCCACAAAAACGCAACCTCCACCAGGTCATCGGTTCATCTTTTGGCTTACTGAGCACGTTACTTAAGCCACATTGTCGTTCAATCGGACTATGAGAGTGACTATTATTGTATTGTATTTCGAGCTGGTGTCCGCAACTCCACGTCCAAAGCGCATATTTTCCGTACAGATTTGTTATTCGATCCACCCCAGCTCCTCAAGGAAGTCCAGCAGCGTCCTGGTGTTACTGACTATCTCACGGATGTTACATTAGTTTCCGAAGTATTTATGCCCTGTATCTAGCGACCTCTGGGCAGCTTAGTAGCAGATGAGCTGCTGTCTCGTCCTCTGCAGGGTGGGCTGTCTGTAACTCCCATGACAGGAAGCTGCTGGAAGGGACTATTATACTTACTTAGTACAATCCCAGCTCCTGAATACAATGCCACGGAGCAGTGATCTGTCATGGCACCACTCAGGATGTTGGTGCCCGCGAACGCGCTCAGTCGAGCCACCATCATGCCGAGGCAGGCTATCATACCCCTGAAAACAAAATACGTTATCAAACTTCGTGATTAGCAGATTGCCAAGCGCAGCCTAGGGTTCCGTAGTCACCCGTTATAACATGCGAACATAGAAGAGGGCTTTATGTTTATTACTATGAACATATTAAGAGGGTTCATGGTTTTACGGACGATAACGTTTAAATTAAAAAAGAAAATAAAGGTTTTATTTTTCCATAATTTTAACATGTGTAGGTACTATTACTACCCATCTAAATTAAATAAGTAAAAACTTCATCTAAGGTTTTTTTCTGAGGATTTTGTGTTTTTTATGAAATTTGCAGAGTAACATACAAGGTACATTTTCTATGTTCGGCGACTATTACTCGTAAATAACTTTCAACTTTATTTTTCACTTCGTAAATAACGTTTTGAGTAACTTCGCATCGCTGCAACTTCTCCACATTTTGATATTGATTGTTGTTTAGACATTGCGACTTGAATTTAAATGTTTTTTAGGGTTCCGTAGTACTAACAAGGACGAGGAACCCTTACAGTTTCGGTCTGTCCATCTGTCCGTCGTAGGCATAGCTTAGAGACTGTTGGTACGAGGAAGCTGCAATTTTACACGGGTATAAATATTATCTATCACGCTAAGATAAAGAAATAATAAAATTTTGAAAAAGATTTTTTTTATGGTACCTAGCTCCCGTACATGTAAAGTGGAGATGATTTTTTTTCTCGCCTATACTATAGTGTGCGGTATCGTTGAATAAATCTTTTAAAATCATTGCAGTGTTGTTAAGATTATTTTTCGATGAAGTGATTCGTTTGCGAAGTATTAAACTTTAAAGTTATATTTTTTGTTCGAGTCGAGCGTCCCAGCTCCACTAAAAGTTAAACTGTTGGCTTGAAAAAAACTGAAAAAATCGTGTTGGTAGTCTATTTAGCGAACTTTGAAGGAAAACTATTACGGCCAAGTTAGCTCTGTTAACAACTATAAACTATAATAAATAAAATAACAACAACTTATAAAATGTACCTACTTGGAAAATTTCGTAAAAAACACAAAATCTAAGCTTAAAATAATTCTTGTTGTAGGTAACGGGCGTATACGGAACCCTACACTGCGCGTGGCCCGACATGCACTTGGCCAGTTTTTTTAGGGTTCCGTACCTCAAAAGGAAAAAACGGAACCCTTATAGGATCACTTTGTTGTCCGTCTGTCTGTCAATCTGCCAAAACCTTTTATCTCGGGAACGCGTCTACAGTCCCTTGAAGCTGTGAAAAAAACAAACTTCTAAAGTTATCGTAAAAAAAAGACAGCCGTTTATGCCGCAAAAAATGTACTTTATACTTCGACACTCTCAAGGGAATCAAAATTTATAGGGTACTTTCCGTTGACCTTGTAGAACTATGAAATTTGGCAAAAAGCAATCATATAACACAAGTTTAAGGGAAAATTCAAAATCGTATTTTAGAGTTATTTTACAGTTTTTCTTCATTCATCGACGACAAAATTAAACGTTTTAACGATATTTCAGATAGACTTTCCAAAATTAATTTACATTCGGCGGTCACCCTCATCAGGTATTGCTGTTTCGGACCAAATTTCATATATTTTCTTCGCTCTTCCCTTTTATGGAAGCAGCCACATCTCTTGGACAAAATCGATCAAATTATTCGTTCCACTCTTACGTCCATCTTAAATGTGGCCCTGGATGACCGAGCATGGCTGCAAGCCACGCTACCATTCGCTTTGGTGGGCTCGGCATCCGCAAAATTTCTAGTGTAAGCCTACCGGCGTTCCTGTCTTCGGTCCACAGCACTCGACAGTTAACCACACGAATTTTAACCCCATCGCTGTTTAACTGTGAGGTGCCGAGCTTGACCGATGCTGTGAACGCCTGGAAAGTGGCTTGCCCGAACACGGCGTTGCCCGAGAACCCATCTTCCCAGAGACAGTGGGATGAGCCGCTCTGCAGGTTGGTACGGAATAATCTCATTAATACGTCCACCAATACTGCTGAGCGTGCCGGCCTACTGGCTGTGGGTGAGTGGGAGTCGGGCCTTTGGCTACAGGCACTACCGTCACCCAACATTGGTACCATGCTGAGTGACGCTACTTTCCGGATCGCTACATGTTTGCGTCTGGGTGCTCCGAGTGGAGCTCCACATCGTTGTCAATGCGGTGAAGCAGTCGACCGCCTCGGACACCATGGCCTATCCTGCGGTAGGAGTGCTGGTCGGATAGCACGGCACGCCAGCATTAATGACATCATCCGTCGGGCTCTTGTCACTCTCTTGTTTTAGAACCCAATGGCTTGGCACGTGACGATGGGAGGAGGCCAGACGGAATGACCATAATGCCTTGGAAGTTGGGTAGGCCTTTGGTGTGGGATGCAACATGTGTCGACACCCTTGCGCCATCCCATCTTCTTAGCACGGCAGGCTGTGCTGGGGCGGCTGCTGCAGGTGCAGAAAACCTCAAACGGCGCAAATATAACAACCTTATAGGGAGTTACATGTTTGAGCCGTTTGGGGTTGAAACACTAGGGCCATGGGGTCCGAGTGCTCATCGAGTTTTCCGGCATATCAGCAAGCTGTTAGTCGACTCTTCACGTGACCAGAGGGCTGGGCTTTTCTTTGGCCAACGAATCAGCATTGCTATTCAACGTGGCAATGCTGCTAGCGTTCTGGGCACTTTTTCCATTGACAGCGATGTGGATGAATTTTTGATGCCCAGTGAGTTGTTTTTTCATACGCATTTGTACATGTTAGGTATTGTTGTTAGTTTGTATATATATCTTTTAAGTTATTTCTATAAATAAAAATAGCTTATATTTTTTGTGTAGTTAAGTTAGATAGGTATATTTTTGTTTTATGTACATAAGTAAATAAATCGTATTTGATAAATTAAATCATAAAAAATAGGGTCAAGAAATTCGGGTCCAAATTTTAAAGTGAGGCATCCGTATCATGTGGGGTATCGCATGAGAGGACTTTATTAGCACAAGCAAAACTGATTTTAGATTATTTTAAGGACGTCTAATTTTCGATTTATTCCAAAAATAAAAGAAAAGTTTCTCCGATTGATTTTTGGGCAAAAATTTTCGTAACTCAATTCCCGAACTATTTACTTACATACCCGCAAGCTTCTACGGCACCCTTGTTGCGCGAGTCCGACTCACACTTGGCAGGTTTTTTTTTGGATCGGTGCTCTCAGAGATTAACTTTTACAAACATATAAATAAAACCGGCCAAGTGCGTGTCGGACTTCGCATATTTAGGGTTCCGTACCAAATGAAGACCTTATCAAAGAAAAAAAAATATTTATCAATATATTGGTATTAGTTAGTAAAATATAATAATAATAAACATTATCACCAAATTTCAAGTTCAAAGGTCAATGGGAAGATAAAAAATTCGTCGGAACAAAATTTTGTGACAGACGACGGACAGACAAACGGACACGTGAGTGACAGCAATAGGGCTCCGTTTGGACCCTTAGGGTACGGAACCCTGAAAATAATATAGCCTTTGGTAAAGATCACATGGTCATCAGTTCAATTACCCGCTCTAATATAAATGTGATATGTCAAGGTCATAAGTTTAGGTATTATTTTTATTATCTTTTTTCTATGAACGTGCTAGAACAGGTTGTGAAGAAACAAAATATATTTTTATTGCTCTGTAATTGCCAAATCTTGTTGGAATAATAATAATCATCATCATCATCATTCTCCTGCCCTTATCCCAATTTATTTGGGGTCGGCGCAACATGTCTTTTTCTTCCATACTCCTCTATTAGTTGTCATCTTTGTAGTCACCCCCTTTTTACCCATATCCTCTTTCACACAGTCCAACCATCGTTTCTTTGGAATAATAATATATCGTTCAATATTATATTCGCTGTTATTGTCTATGCTTGTGAAAATCTGTTTGTTTTTATGTAGATAGTCTATTATATTCGTTGTCTGTTTGTAGAGAAACCTGTATTTAATTACATAGTGGAATTATAACAATATTAATCACAAGATAAATTAAATTTGTTAATTATGTTATCTAGTGATTTTGGAGCCAGAGACCTTAGATAGTAAGAATAAACAAAAAAAAATCATTAATTAAAGAATATTTTTTGACACTTTATTGAATGTGTAAAATACACAGAGCGCAAAACCAGGTAAAATAGAACCAGCTTCTGCCAGCGGCGCCGCCCGCGTGGAGTGGTACTTCCCCCGTTATAACCTTTCAACCTCTTTTAATAATAATAATAATTTGGTTCCTCATTTTACAAAAAGCATTTAAAGGGGCCTCTATGAGTTGGCGTCGTCCCCTCGTAAGCCTTCCAAAGACCCGGGACCTCAGTGTCCCGAGAAATCCAAAAATAATTATTGGAACGAAGTTTCTTATCGCGCGTTGCGAAAGGGGACTAGACGGAAAAAATTAGGACCAAAAGTTGTAACGACACTTTTTGATCCAAAAGTTATAACGACACTTTTTGATACAAAAGTTGTAACGACACTTTTTGATCCAAAAGTTATAACGACACTTTTTGATACAAAAGTTGTAACGACACTTTTTGATCCAAAAGTTATAACGACACTTTTTGATACAAAAGTTGTAACGACACTTTTTGATCCAAAAGTTGTAACGACACTTTTTGATCCAAAAGTTGTAACGACACTTTTTGATCCAAAAGTTGTAACGACACTTTTTGATCCAAAAGTTATAACGACACTTTTTGATACAAAAGTTGTAACGACACTTTTTGCTACAGTTGTTGTATTTTTTTTTTTTGGAACGAAGTTCCTTATTGCGCGTTCGCGAGTTGATGGGGTTGAGATGAGATGAGATGATGAAGTATAACTTCTTACGTGCGTACATAAGTACACACACACTTTTTTTTTGAGTCTGTGCGTAATAGCATTTTTACATAAGACTATGTAGTCGACAGTGCGGTTAATATTACAATATATTTATTAATAATAATAAAAAAATATTATAACTTAAAAAAATTTAAATTATATTACAATTCCTTCACTAATTAATCGAAAGGAACTTCGTTCCATCCGGGTGTCCCTTGACACCTCTCAAGTTTTTTTTATTTATTTCCCAGACAGCAAAAGGTAGACAGACAGGTAGACAGCAAAAGGTTAACAAGTGACAACAAAAACAATAATATATAAAGGATGTTAGTAACAACTAGCTTCTGTCAGTGGCTTCTCCCGCGTGGAGTTTGTACTTCCCCTTTTATAAACTTTCACCCCCTTTTTCACCCCCTTAGGGGTTGAATTTTGAAAAACCTTTTCTTAGTGGATACCTACTCTTCACAAAGAACACACCCTCCAAATTTAATGTCTCTAAGATCAGCGATTTAGGCTGTGCGTTGATATATCAGTCAGTCAGCCAGTCAGGACTAGAATTTCACATAATACTCGTACATATACCTAACTTAAAAAATAAAAATAAATGAGGCCTAGTCATTCTATAGATAGGTACTAAGGATATTTTTAAATTCTTTTTTAGGATTTGATTTGATCAAGGGAACATGGAGGCGTTTGGAGCCCCTCAGGACCAGAGGCCCGGGGCGGGCCGCCCCTGCCGCACCCCTGTTAGTCCACCATTGCGTGGAGATTCGTGTTACCCACTTACCCAGTCAGTGGGTTATGCTCAGATAGGTAATTGCTCCGTGTAAAATACTGTTATTTGGGTCAAATCAAATCAAATCTCTTTATTGCATTCATGTGTTTTACAGCACCCGACTGGAAGCCAATATTGTCGTTACTATCTAAATAACTTTTCTATTATAGTTTACGCTAACGTTTAGTACAAAATATATGGCAATGACATTACCTGCGGCTGCGAAGAAAATTGTCACGTACTTATCAAATATCTTGGATCACGCAACTATTTGTAATTAATTCAAAAAGTGCAAAATACCTTTAATTTAGGAAGTCAGTGTTTCTGATTTTTTGTCTTCGTTTATTGACACCACAATACACCAGGACTCGCCGAGATTCATTGACTCGCCGCTTCTTTTGATGTCCACTATTGATTCTGACTTTCAAGAGTTGCAGTGTTTGAGACAAGAGTGGCGGCCAGGTCCCGAACAAAAAAACCACCCTGCTTTCCCAGTTGAGCTAAACAGGCCTGATGATGCTTACCTGTATGACGTCGGATACAGATCCACGAAGTACGAGGATATGACTCCGAAGACCATGGCAGTGGTGAGGAATATGTAGAACAGCACCAGCCCCGAGATGGCTTCGCCAGTGTTGTCGATTCCGACGCCTGCTGCCGCTGCTACCACCAAGATTATGATCGTCAGGATCTGCGGGAGAACAGATTTTAAATTAAAAAATCACTTCATATTATAAAACATAGTCCCCCACCGTGTCTGTCTGTCTGTTTGTTCGCGATAAATTCAAAAACTACTGAACGGATTTTCATGCGGTTTTCACCAATAGACAGAGTGTTTGTGATTTGTACCCGTGCGTAGCTGGAGCGGATCGCTAATACATAGTAATTAGGTAACTGAAGTCAATGCGTATGTTGTCTAACTCGGTAGTGCTACAGGAGGTGGGCCGTAGATCAGGGTTGCTGTTAACCAGCGTTGGAGCTATGCTAGAATGCTCAATGTATGCTGAGCGCGATCTTTTTGCCATACTGAAATAATAATGTAGGTATTATATAGGGTGACTGGTAATTAGTGACCAATACTTAAATACGTGATTGTACTCATGATAAGAAACAACTTTCCCATAGAAAGATATTATTTCACTCATTCACTTTTATCACAATAACACAACAACCCGTATGAAATTCGCGCGCGCGCGCCTCTGATCTATTAGCTGTTAACCTTGTGACGCCGTTCTTTCTTTGGGAAAGTTGTTTGTAATCATGAGTACAATCACTTTTTTAAGTATCGGTCACTAATTACCAGTCACCCTATATATATTATATAAAATACCTACATTATTATTACAGCAGCTACAGCGCATCCTATTTTAAAAACGCGATGGCACCCACCTTTTGTGTGGGATGGCACATTCAAAATTTACTAAAATAAAGACGATTTTTGCGTTGCGATGTGGCTTGTCCAAATCTCCGATAGTCAAAAGGACACATAGGTGCAAAGACAATCTATCTTCTCACCTTTTTTTGCCTGCAGATTGTACAAATGAAACTATAAAAGTCAGACGCACACAGGCATAATAACATATTTACTCGCTAACCTTAATATATTATCAGCCTTTTATTGTCCCACTGCTGGGGCACAGGCCTCCTCTCTGTGAGAGGGTGTGGGCCGTACCCCACCACACGGGCCCAATGCGGATTGCCAGGATGTCACATGTCTTCGGATTTTTGGTTCTGGGACATGCCGGTTTCCTCACGATGTTTTCCTTCACCGTTATGAGAGCAGTGGTGATGAAATAACTTGCACAAAGTAAAGCGCTTGCCTGGGTTTGAACTCACTACCTACAACTTGTAAGTCGCGGCCAATACCACTGGGCCACCACTGCTCTTATAAGATCCACCACTCCTGCTATAAGATAAATGATGTGGGAATTTGCTTAGTTTAAAATACTGTTTTTGTTTTTTCCCTTTTTTTTTGTTCCTGAACTGGCTAAGCTGACCTTAGCCAGTTCAGGAAGACCATGAGACCATGCTGCCTAGTCATCAGTTAGTTCGTATTTTTTTCCTCATTACAATGCAGATGAGTATTTCACAGCAAATGTATCGAGTCAGCCATCTCGGCAACGTAAAAGGCAAAAGTTTCGCTGAGGTAGTCAATACTGCAATAAAATTCTCAGCTTCATTTTACCGAGATCGCGCCTGTTTCAATGATTCCACATATTGTTCAGTTGCGTAGATACTTGAGACACAAAACTAAATCAATTTTTAACCGACTTTAAAAAGGAGGAGGTTCTCAATTCATCTGTCTTTTTTTTGGTATCTTTGTTACGCGATATCTCCGCCATTTTTGAATAGATTTTGATTATTGTTGTTTTTGATCGGTAGGTCATACTTCAGAGATGGTCCCATATAAATTTTATCGAAATTGATTCAGCACTTTTTGAAAAAATCAACATAAACAAAATATATGTCTACATAGATGACGTTTTGGTTGTCTCCAATTATGTTCTAATTCCATGTTTTCGGGCAGAACTTTATTATTTATTTTTAGTTCTGGGGTACCTACAACAACTAAAAATTTAAAAATTTAAAAAAAAACTTTTTACAAAAAATAAATAATATTAACTTTTGATCTATAGTGCTCAAACTTGGTCTATTACTAAACATACAAAAGTCCAAACTCAAGGTTTGTAAACGTGGTATGGAGCGCAGTATAAGTAGTGTTAGATTAACGAATCGCGTTCGAGACACTGTACGGCGCTCCAAAAACGCAGATCGTTGACGTGGCTCAGAAGGCTGCTCAGCTAA
Organism: Polia nebulosa; assembly: GCA_951329385.1. Lineage (NCBI taxonomy): Eukaryota > Metazoa > Arthropoda > Insecta > Lepidoptera > Noctuidae > Polia > Polia nebulosa. The sequence continues at coordinate 31,269,718 of OX589603.1, read as the reverse complement.
TGGGACTTTAAAAAAAAAAAAAAAACTGATGGGACTGGGCTGGACATGATACCGCATGCCGAACGAGCGGTGGGCCCGTAAAACTCAAGATTGGTGCCCTGAAACCGCAAGACGAGGCCGCGGCAGACGGAGGTGATGGGATGACTTAGATGTCTTCCTTGAAAATTGGGAAAGGTAACACAGAACCGAGAACAGTGGAAAGAAGTGAGAGAGGTCGAGAAGCGGTAGTGGGACAGTACAGGCTAGATATAATAAAATTTTATGCTGGCCTTGAAAATATCAAGTGCGTATTCATTGAAACGTGCATCTTTATCCTCATTTATTTTAATATTATCATAATTTAAGACAACAACATTGAGATTAGAACCAAACGTGTTTCAAAAACATTTAGGAATTTATTTATGTACATAAAACAAAAATATACCTGTCCAACTTAACTATGTAAATACAAAAAAAATTACCTAACTAAAACTAAAAATAATCTAAAATATGGCGTCGAAAAATTCCTCCACATCGCTGTCGGCTGGTAATGTGCCCAAAAGGCTGGCGGCATTGCCACGTTGTATGACAATGCTTATTCTTTGTCCAAGGAAAAAACCATCCCTTGGGTCACGCGAAGTGTCAACAAGGCGTTTAGATATATCTTTAAATAATTTGTGAGTACTCGGACCCCACGATCCGAGAGTTTCAACCACAAACGGCTCGAAAATATAATTACCAACAAGGTTATTATATTTCCGCCGAACCAAACAAGCCATAAGACCGCCATTGTACCCATAACATAACATGAGAGTATATTTCGCTTCATATGGAGCCCATATAGCTGCATTACCCTCCAACTGACTCCTAATTAGCGCGTCGTACAATGTCGAGATGGCCTAAACATTCGTGAACGTTGTTGCTCTGCGAAGCTCGAACCCCAGCCGTTTGTGTGATTTTTTACAAACTTTCACGACGGTATCATATCGTGAAAGTTTGTAAAAAAGCATACAAACGGCTGGGGAATCACAGCTGCGCATCCACACAAACGCCCAGGTCTCGCACTGCTTCCTCTCTTTTCATAGGCGCGTCGACCAATTTGTAATTGTAACGAAGTGGTATTTTTGCACGGCTGAATGTTATTATTAAACATTTCAACACATTGAACTGCAGCTTGTTTTCCCGACTCCATTCCACTACCCGATCAATGTCCAGCTGAAGGCAGTGACAGTCATTCTCGTTTTAAATGGCCAGGAGCAACTTGAGGTCCTCCGCAAATAGCAGACATTGGTATTTGCGGCCCTATATTGCTGCCTTGACTCACGCCCGACCGAGTGAAATAAGGTTCATATCGACAACCACTTAACTAAACGTATTCTGTCTGTCCCTCATATACCTCGCAACGAAGTGGAGTAATTTTGTTGTGCAGCCAACTCTAGCCAACTTGGATAGTAAAATATCATTATCCACCAGGTCAAATGCCTTCTTAAAATCAAAGTAGGCGGCGTCCACCTGCACCCCTGCGTCAATATGAGGAACCATGTACGTTATGGCATTTAAGAGATTACTGGTTGTACTACGCGCAGGTCGGAAATCATGTTGTGCGTCTGATAGATGCGAAGCCACCTGTTCCTGAACATCCCGCTGAATGGCAGATTCAAATACCTTCGCTGGTGTCGACAGAATCGCTACTGGTCTAAAAGACTCGACTGCTGTTCCATCTCCCCCTTTAGGTATGGAAATTACGGGGGTAACCTTCCAACGTTCCGGAAAGTAAGAAAAATCCATGCACATATGCACACTAAAAAGTTGTATGAGTGGCTCCGCTAGTACCGATCGACAATCACGCATTACAAATGCAGATGTCTTGGTGTGTCTTGAGGTTTGAGATGAGCCAGCGCAGGTTGCACCTGTTCAAGAGTCAGCTGTGAGACGTGCATGCGCGCGCTGCTTGCGCCGCCGGCCTCCACCGCTTCGTTCACGTCAAGTCGAGCCGGTTCCTCATTGAATACCGAAAAGAAATATTTTGCAAATTCCGTCGCGCACTCTGAATTCGATAACACTGACCCGTTTTAATGATTTTGTTTCGAGTATTGGATTTATTTTTAGTCCTAATAGAATCCCAAAACGACTCAGGATCCTTTGCTAAATTTCTCTGCACCTGTATCCTGATGGTTCTGGTATTCCCGGTCAATGCTTTCTATGCAGTTGTCTGCTCAATGTCGTAGCTACAAACGGTAGGTATCTACTTCTAGAAGAACCGGATTTGGCTCAAGTGTCCTTTTCTTTATAAAAAGTTACTAATCGTGCACATGTTTTTTTTATGAAAGTCATCTTAAATACTACTATGCAATCGAACACGTTACGCCGCGGTCGCATTGGTAAGGTAACAACGATGCGTATATATCCGAGCCAGACTTTCATACGGGTCAATGTTGGCCGGGGGAGCGTGATGAAATGCCCCATTAGGTACTTCAGCGCTCTGGCCAAAGGTAGCTGCAAAACCCCGTCCAGTTTCAGTCAGAAAGAGTCGAGTGGCAGCTCCCTGCGCCCGCTCTAAGGTAATAATAATAATAATAATAATAATAATATTCCACAACTATCACACAACGCCATCTAGTCCCAAGCTAAGCAGAGCTTGTGTTATGGGTACTAGACAACTGATAAACATACTTATATATTTCTAAATACATACATATTATAGATAAATTACACCCAGACACAGAACAAATGATCGTGCTCATCACACAAACATTTGTCCTGGGTGGGAATCGAACCCACGACCTCCGGCATAGCAGTCAGGGTCACTAACCACTAGACCAACAGGCCAGTCTGGTGGAGGTGGAGTACATGGTGCTCTCCATAGTGGAGAGCACCATTATATATTTAATTAACATTTTCTATGTAATCTCACGGACCTAGACCCTTGTTCTGCACGCTGCAAACCTCGCGGACCTGGACCCTGGTTCTGCACGCTGCAAACCTCGCGGACCTGGACCCTGGTTCTGCACGACAGTTCATTCCCATTAGTTCGATTCACTAGTTCGATCGTCGAACTAGTGAGAATTTTTTTTCTCATCTGTTCGACCGTCGAACTAGTGAGAACTTTTTTTCTCATTTGTTCGACCGTCGAATTAATGTACTCGCGTTTGAGAGCATTTGCCATCGCATCGCACCGAAGTGACGCGTGTTTTGGACTCTGTTGAGCTGCATGCTCTTTCCGTATCTATCGCAACAAATAATGCAAGAGCGAGCGAAGCGAGCTCGGGACTTAGGGCACCCCGACTCGGTCAGGTTAGGTTAGAAGGGGATGGCGGGGTCAAGAGAGCGAGCGAAGCGAGCGAACAGACCCCGCCATCCCCTTCGTGGTTTTTATAAACCGCTCAGAAGTAGGAGCCCCGCGAAGCGGGGCTCCGTCGACACGTGGCTCATTAATTCGACGGTCAAACAAATGAGAAAAAAAGTTCTCACTAGTTCGACGGTCGAACAGATGAGAAAAAAATTCTCACTAGTTCGACGATCGAACTAATGAATCGAACTAGTGGGAATGAACGTGCACGACAGGCCAAGAACTCGTCTTAAGCTCGTTGGTTCTCTTTCTAAAACTCTCCACCTCCACTTAAGTTCCGAAGCTGCAACCTCGTGCCCGAGCGGAAGCTGTAACCTCGTGCCCGAACGGGAGCCACAACCTCGTGGCTGAACGGTAGCCACAACCTCAAATAATAGTAATAGATAATCACACGCTATGATCAACATCTGAAGCAAGTTACATGCGTCATGTTTTAATTATTATTATTTATCAAATGTTAAAAAAAAATTACAATGTTCCACTCTCTTCACCATTGAGAGTACCATGTACTCCACCTTGGAGCGGGCGCAGGGGGCTGCCACTTGACTTTGGGAAAGTGTTTTGTTAACAAGAGTACAATCACGTGTTTAAGTATCTGTCACTAATTACCAGTCACCAATCACCGTAGATGATGTAAATTATCAATAACTGGTCTGTTTGATTTGAAGTATCCTTATACCCTTCAAAATGCCAGGCCATTGTTATTGGAAGCTCGCGCATGATGTGTGGCGGTTCACTTGACGTTTTGCTGGTAATGTCTGGTTTCTAGTATCAGTCAAAGAATCAACGGGAATTATGTGTTATCTGTAAGGTCTGAGGAACTTTTTGCCTGCGAAGACGAAGCCTATTCTTGTGCAAACTTTAATTTTCCCTATAATCGACTATAGTGACTTCACCAACTTTGACCTGAACGCGGTCTTGCTGGACAACCTTGATTGTTTCCTAAACAACTGCATCCGGTTCATATTTAACTTGAAGAAATATGACCATGTGTCGAGCTTCTGATTTAAGCTCAATTGGATGGCTTTTAGGCAGTGTAAAACTTTGCACGCTTTGACCACACTTTTCGCTCTGCTGAACTTTCCCACTCCTCCTTCTTATCTTATATCTCACTTTCAATAACTATGTTCTTTACACGCCAGTAATCTGCGTTCTTCTAACAATCTCCTCCTGCTTTGTTATTCTCATAATTCTGATTTTCGTTTTTCGAATTCGTCGAATTTCATAATTTTCTTTTTACAATATGGCGTCTGGTTGTCGCCATATTGTATTTTGAGTACTGTCATGTCTTTAATAGCACTCGCAAGATTAAGACGAATCGAATTAACGTAAAAGATATCAAAATCGGCCCACTCGTTTGGTCTCTAAAGCGCCACAAAGGAATAAACATACATACATAGGCTGATAAATACATTACCCTCCCTTGCGTCGCGCAGTCGGATAAATATAGGTAGGCGACTCATAACTTGAAGCTAAGCCCCAAATTTCCTTTTTAGGATTGAGAATTTTGCATAATTCCTATGTAAATTGATACATAGTACTATGCGATTTGATGGCCGGTTACCTCAGGCTAAATGAGTCGTATACTAGTTTCAAGGTGACTTACGAATATGAGGCCAGCTGATCTGGTTAGACTAGATTTCTTAAAGCAATTTCGATTTAATTTATTCGAAAATTTGATTTACCTAAGTCCATAATGCTGTTTGCGCCATCTAGTGGAGACTGTCTAAAGCTTGATTCTAATAATACATGCGCCGCATTAGGCCCTTGTCCCACTGCCAACGATGTACAGAGAGAGTAGAGCTACAAACTAAAAACGAGTTGGCGAGCAGCGAGTTTGTAGTTCCGATAGTGTTGTTGCTGGGCTTTAAGCGTGTGTGCGAGAGCGACGGGCGATTACTCGCACCACTCGCTCGGGGTGGGTAGTCCTGCGCAGCACTCACACGCTAGGTAGAAATGACCGCTGGTTGGTCTCTCGGCGTGAGTTCTGACCGCCAAGCGAGCATCGCTGAGCGAGTAATCTTTGATAGATCTTGTTGCGCGATTGTATTTTTATTATACGTTTCTTGAGCGTCAAAATAGCTGACAGTTAGTCGCTTCCTCGCCGGCGGTGGGACAACTGCCTTACGTTTAAAAGTTTTGTTTCGTTATTGTTTTTTTTTCGTTAGTAGGTTTCTTGAACTAAGTAGGTACTGTGACGACCTTATGTTGGCGGCCTTATGTTGCCGACTGGCAGGTTAGAACTTTCTAGAAACTCTTGAAAAGCCGTTTGATATAAATTTTAGAAGAAAGGTTAGGTTGACGTTTGGGTGAGACGAAGTAGGTTCGAGCCCGACCGTGTGGGTTAATATGTGTTCTGATATATTATTATGAATATAGTTAATTGTAGTCGCCCTCAGATACTTTAAATTATCACCCCCCGTAGATTTTTTTTTTTTTTTTTTTTTTTGGGGGGTGGGAAATCATCTAATGACTCTTTCCGCTCTGGGGTGGAGCGGAAGGGCGTGTCAGACTCTTACTGACTAAAACCCACCCCTGTTCCTCCCTGCCCTACGCGCCCGGGGGCGAGGTAACTCTTTCGAATTTAATTACTCTTTCTTAATTTCTCTTTCTTTTTTTTTTTAATTACTCTTTCGAATTTAGTTAATTGTAGTCGCCCTCAGATACTTTAAATTATCCCCCCCCGTAGATAGATCCCTTACATACAGTCCTCTCGCACCGTGCCAACGAGTTGCAGTGCTACGCGACGCCCCCGTTAACGTCGACGTGCTTCTGAGGAAGGAACCCTACAGCCCACAAGAGGGCTTGGGTCTCTATAGTACCTACAAATAATGTACTTTAGGCAAAGTAAATTTCTATCATGATTACGATTTTCAAGATTTTGGTTGCACATGCCAATATAAAGGCCTAAACATTTTAGGCCTTTATAACCGACTTCAAAAAGTAGTAGGTTCTCAATTCAACTCTATGTTTCTCTTTCTTTCTGATTCTTTCTTCTTTATGATTGTTACGCGATTATGAATTCATTTGAATTATTCTTATTCTGTTTGGTAGGTTATACTTCAGAGGAGAGCTGAATCAATTTTGATCATATTTATATGGGACCACCACATAAATTTGATCGAAATTGATTCAGCGCTTTTTGCAAAACCAACAAAAATATAAATAAAAACCGGCCAAGAGCGAGTCGGACTCGCACGCAAAGAGTTCTGAACAAATCAGGTTTTTTTTCAACTGTGTATTTATTATACGTTTTCCTGTAATCTTTATGTAAAGAACTACCTTCTGTAATACGTAAATAATAATGTAAGGCCGAGTAGTTTCGGAGATAAGGAGGGGTGGGGGGGGGGGGAGGATTGAGCATTTTTCATCTATTTTCTGAAATAACTTAAAAATTATGCATTATAAAATTATGAAATAAATAAATTTGAGACTCTTACAGTATTCATTCATTCATTCTTCTCAAACTTTTCTTTTAATTTTTCGCTTTGCACCCCAAAAGTGACCCAAATTAAGAGTAAAGTAGTAAAGAGTATTCCAAATTCATTTATTTACGTTACACGTCCGTATTTGGGTCACCAATATACTTGTGTGTACCAGATTTCAGCTTAATCAGTCTAGTAGATTCCGACCAAATGGACTGTGACAGACGGACAGACGGACAGACGGTCAGATGGACAGACAGACATACGAGTGATCCTATAAGGGTTCCGTTTTTCATTCGCACTTTCAGAACCCTAAAAACATATACACGGATGACGTAGTTTTCTCCAATTATGTTTATTGGGGTTATAAATTTGTGCATAACTTTACTATTAAGTTTTAGCTATGGGCTATAACAACCATAACTTAACTCAGAGTTAGTTGCTAACACAAGGTTAAATAATAATAAAAATAATAATATTTATTATTTAACCTTGTGTTAGCAACTAACTCTGAGTTAAGTTATGGTGCACTTGGGCCTAAGCATTCTATTGAAGCATCTCAAAGATCGAATGAATGCCATCTGCAGCTGGTATTAATAATTGGCCACCTACTGGATCCACACAGTACCATCAGTTCAAGAAGAAGGCACTCGGCGATGCCAGAAATGATCGCTCGTCCCCGAGGCACACAATTCCAAGTCCCACAATAATTTTGTAAGTGTGACGATATGCAGGTCTGATGATGTGCAGGACAGGTCAATATTACATCTGGAGCGGATGATTTGCCTCCACCGGTTTCTGTCCAGCGCGTCTTTTACGACCGCATAAAATTATAGGAGGACGAGTCTTTCACTTCACCAGTGTGTGTGTGTGTATACCCACCCCCTTGTTAACTGGATATTAAGAGATATACCTTTCTATTGCCAGCACACTGCGAAATGAGCGCGTTTAGCAAGAAGAAGGACATGCCGTGCGCACACCCTGCCCAGATGGTGTTGTCTTCTATGCTGTTCTTGCATTCTGATGCTTCCTGTAACAAAGGTAATTACTGGTAAACAAATTTTTTTTTTGGGGCTGTCTTTATGTAGAACTTCGACGTTCAAAAAGTGCTGGTTCTCAGCCTAGTTTGAATAAATTACTTTTGATTTTGATTTTGAAACAGTCTACGAATTTTATTGAAAAGATAAGCAAGGCAAATCTAAAATCTGTTTTATCTCGAATAATCTCTAAAGGTGCTCCCTCACTAAAAGCATTCGCCTGTAATGTAACGTTACAGAGTCGAGCATTACATCAGTGAGTGAGGAGAACCGAGCATTACAGTGCGCGATGTGTAATGATACAATCTGTAACATGTGGATACAACTTGTAACATCAAACAACTAATTCAACTAGAAGCAAATGTTCAAAATGTTTTTGAATTGTTACATTACAAGCGAATGCTCGTCAGTCAATGAGGCAGTAATGTAATGTAATGCTCAAAATCGAATCTGAAACAATACATCAGGAGCACCTTAACACATATCTAGTAGGTGTATAGTGTTTATTAGAGCTATTATTTTGATCTTTTCTAACGGTGTTGTAAAATGGAGAATATTCTTTTTACGCATTAGAGTCAGTTCTCTGAAAGGGTCTAGAGAACTTCTCGACTTGCCAGCTTCATTACTTTTTAGGATATTTTTCTTTTAGATTTTGCAGGAGCTGGCGTTGTTTTTTTTCGGATAATATAGCCTAAAGATATGCGGAACTCTGGGTACGCTTTTTTTTTGAGGTTTGGTAATCATCAGATCTAAGGGCGTGTCAGACTCTTACTGATGAAAACCTATCCGTATTCCTTCATTTGCCCATGGGTTTTAGGCCCGCGATGACTCTTTCGCAACACTCCAGCGACCCATACTGGTGACCCAAACGTGATCCTCCGAGAGTCGGCAGTTCCATTTGCCAGCATCAGCTGGAATTCCTACTAAGCTGTTTTTAAATTTTCTGGTACATATGAAGCATTATAGAGGTCGCTAGATGCTTTTAACTTCAACTGACCTGTTTGACTTCAACCGCGGTGGTGTTGGATAGGTGGAAAAGGTCGCAGAAGGACGCGTCGGCGGCACTGGTGGCGTACGACGAGAAGAAGATGTTGAAGATCGTCGGCAGGATGATCGCGAAGCTGTTGTTACTATCAGTGGAAAGAAATGATATTTATTGTGTGAAACAGGTTATTTTGTCTTATGTGCGAGTGCACGGTCATATTATTATAATATCTTGTTATTACTTATGTGTATTCTTCGATCATTAATTAGCGAATGAGTAAAACGCTATACAAATGTCAACCCGTGGAACAATCAGGATTTCGCAAAGGTTTCTCTACAATAGACCACATCCACTCATTGGAATTAGTTATTGAAAAATATATAGAAAGATCTATCTTTCCTCCGCTGCTACATCGCTTTTGTCGACTATCAAAAAGCATTTGATACAATATGTCATTCAAGTATCTAGGAAACTTTAAAATCTCAAAAAGTAGAGAATAAGTACATAGAAGATGTAAGAAACGTGTATGGTAACAGCACTAGCAAAGTGAAAATGGAAACAACTGGCCATAGCTTTCCCATAAAGAGAGGAGTAAGACAGAGTGATCCATTATCGCCAAAACTTTTTACAGCTGTACTGGAAAATATCATATGCAAGTTAGGAAAAAGTGCGGTTTGAACATTAATAGCCAATACCTAAGTCACGTACGAGTGTCACCAACGCCTGAATCAGGTGGGTAAACACAACAAGGTAACCATTCAATGGATTAAAGGACACAGCGATTCCCGTGGCAACGATGCAGCAGACGAACTCGCCAGAAGGAGGTCGAGCATGGCAGCGATGGGACCTGAACCTATTTTGCCTCTCTCCTTTGGATACTTACGCAATCTGGTAAGGAAACTCACCAGAGAGCAACACAACAAGCTATGGGTTGACCATAGTGAGTGTATGCAGGCCAAGTAGGCACTTCCCTCCATAAATGACCGCTTCACAAAGCAAGCCCTACGACTGACCAAACTTCAGTTGCGGAAAGTCACGACCGTTGTAACTGGCCACGGGTCTTTTAATAAGCATCTCTCTGTCATAGGAGTCCCAGACAGTACACTCTGCAGAGCCTGCATGGAGGAGGACGAGACAGCAGCTCATCTGCTGCTAAGCCCTGTAGTCGCTGCATACAGGGCAAAACACTTTGGACACCCAGGTAACCTAAGCGAGATAGTCAGTAATACCAGGGCGCTGTTGGCCTTCCTCGAGGAGCTGGGGTGGATCAAATGACAATGCAGTCCCACCTGTACGCAAAATACGCGCCTTGAGCGTGGAGTTGCGGAAACCAGCTCGACATACATACGTTCCTAAGTCACCTGAGATTCGAAGACGATATCGTATTGTTATCAGAAACTAGCTGTGGCGTGCAATATATGTTGGAGACACTTCATGTAAATAGCAAACAAGTAGGTTTAGAGATGGACCTTGAAAAAAAAATACATAAAAAACCAATAACGTACAACACAAGAAGTAAAAACAAGTTCCAGTTAATGACTGCACCTGCACGGACTAATTACGGCAAAAAAACAATATTGGTTGAGGAAGCACAACTGTTCAATGATTTACCGGAGGATTTAAAGAAATGTGATAATTTGAACATATTTAAAAGGAAACTTAAAAAAACATGTATGTGATAATGTCGCCAACACCCCAGAGGCAAAATTCATATTATTATTTTGATGTAAGTAAGCACTTAATACCTAATTTTAAGTGAACTGTTATTTATTTAAGTTCGTATGAGGAATCAATTATTTAAACCTAACCTTTCAAAGACAAAATCCATGACAAACGGTATCAAGAAATGTATCAGGATAGAGAACGAGCCGCTAGAATACGTGGACCAGTATACCTATATTGGTAAGCAAGCAATTAAGTTAAAAAAAAAAAACAGTAATGACCTTGAGATAGAGCGTAGACTTAAAAACGCATGGAACTAATATTGCAGTTTGAAGGAAGTTTTTAAAAGCAACATGCCAATATAGTAAAAAAAAAGAAAACTATGGACTCATGCATTCTGCCCTCTTTAACGTACGGCTGTCAGACGTGGAAGTTTACGAGGAAAAGCAAAAACAAAATAATAGTAGAAGAAAAAAAAAAGTAGTAGTGTAGTACCTTTTTTTTTTTTTTTTTGGGGGGAGGGAAATCATCCTATGACTTCTCCCGCTCTGGGTGGAGCGGGAGGGCGTGTCAGACTCTTACTGACTAAAACCCACCCCTGTTCCTCCCTGCCTCGAGTGCCCAGGGGCGAGGTAACTCTGTTTCGAATTTATTCTCAACCCCCGGGCAGGCATCGGCCATGACTGGCCCCGTCTCTTGCTGACAACTCTTTTACGCGCCGTCGACTCTCGGGCCTGTTGCTGATCGGACGGCGAGCTACCCATTACTCACCGTCCGCAGGCCCGGATCTACGGTAGCCGGAGATCGTCTCGCGGCGCCGGGAGTCCCAGGCGTCTCCTGAGGCGGCTGCTGCTGAGGGCGTGAGGGCGACTCCGTTGTTGGTTCTCTCTCACGCGTCCCGCCTCCGCCTTCGCGAGCATTACTGCTTCGCAGACGGAGTAGACGGCTTCCCATTCCCTCTCGCTCCGTACCATGGCCTGAACCAGGGCAGGGCGCGAGAGGTCGCTGCCGCCTATCGCATCCACGAGGACACGGCGTGGCTCCGCCCAAGCGGGGCAGACCTCTACCGTATGCTCCACCGTGTCCTCTGGGCGATTCGTGCAATGGAAACACCCGGGCGCCACCTCCCGCTTGATCCGAAACAGGAACCTCCCGAAACAGGCGTGTCCGGTGAGGACCTGCGTCAGGCGGAAGGTGAGGGCGCCGTGAGGCCTCTCCAGCCAAGCCTCAAAGAGGGGCACTACCGCCGCAATGGTGGCGTGCCCAGCGTGGGGTTGTGACAATTCGCGAGGATTTTTGCCTCCAGATCCCATGGCGATAATCCGGCAAGGAGGCTCGCCGCCTCGCAGGAGATCGTACGGTATCCTCGGATCATACGGATCGCCATGACCCTTTGGGACGCGTTCAGACGGCGAGTCGATCGCTGCCTTAGCGAACGCGCCCACACCGGTGCTCCGTAAAGGGCCATGGACCGCACGATCCCCGCGTAGAGCCTCCGGCAGGAGGCGTTTGGCCCCCTCAGATTGGGCAGGAGCCGCCTCAAAGCAGCCCCGGCCTTGTCCAGTCTGGGAGCCAAACGTCGAAAATGCTCGACGAAGTTCCACCGGCTGTCGAGGACGAGTCCCAGGTACTTCATCGTCCCCTCGACGCCGATGTGAACCCCTCCTACCGTTATCTGGGAACCCGCCGGTGGCGCATTCCGAGGACCATGAAAACACATGGCCTCGGACTTGTGCAATGCCACCTCGAGTCCCAGTTGCCGGATCCTGTCCACGATTATCGCAACCCCGCGTGTCATGATATTGGCCGCCGCCTCGTGCGACCACCCCTGCGCCAGGACCAGGGTGTCGTCAGCGTAGCATACTACGCTGACGGCGCTAGGGTAGTGTAGTACCTAGTATGTTGAATAAGAAAATGCACAAAGTAAGACATACAAAGATAAGATTCAATTTCGGAAGTTGGTGTCAAATAACGAAGAAACAAAATACAAACACCGACTTCCGAAATTAAAGTTATTTTTAAATTTTTAGTGTATTTTTTTTTGGAAGTCGTTTGTTTTATTTGTAAAAAAGTTTTTTTTTATAAAGTAAAAATACTGTGATGTTATTTTTTTTTGTTTCATGGAATAAATGGCTTTTTATTTTAATTAATTTATTATTATTTTATTTATACAGCTCACAAACGTCAGAAAGCAATATCTTGCTATTTGAACGCATCAGGCGTATTTTTTAAATTACTGTAGTAAATAACTGACATGTCACCAATCTGGCGAAGAATGACGAGCAGAGCCGACCCCAAATATTAGGATAGGGCTAGGCAAAGATAAGACAGGACATAAGTGAATGAATGTGGTCTGCGATTGCGCAGTTAGCGTAGCTAGTATCGGCTACGAAACCGTAGCATTTGTAGCCGTAGCGGGGTCATTTTTGTAACAGCTACGGTGTAGCAGCCTTTTTTTTGGGTTCCGTACTCGAAGGGTCCAAAGTATCAATTATGTCCTCCTCCTGTATTGAATTGGAGCAGTTTGTTATATTAAGTGTGTACAGACCACCTAAAGGATTGTATGATTGTTTTGAAAAAGTAATGGATGAAGTGTTGCAAAAAATTTGTAACTCTAGTAAGTCTGTCATCGTTTGTGGCGACTTCAACGTTAATTTGTTAGAAACTTCTAGCCTAAGCACTAAAATTATAAGTTTGTTTCAGTCATACAATCTTGTAAATCTATTTATGGAGCCTACTAGAATAACCCCCACTACTGCATCTTGCCTAGATAATATTTATGCAGATATTTTACCTACCCACAAAAAAATTATTAATTTATTAGACTCTGATCATAGTGGACTATTGATCACTATACCAAATATAAACAAATATAAACGAAAAAAAGATATCACTGTTAACCCAAAATCTAAAGGTCGCTTGGAAACATTTAAAACTAAACTCTCAAATAAAATCCCACTTTTGTCAACTAACGATGACCCTAATCAACATTATAATGATTTTTTCAAAATGTATTGCACGCAATTTGATACTACTTTTATTCCTAAGACGATTTCGGTAAATAGCAATACTTCCTTCAGTGACTGGGCCACCATTGGTATTAATAAAAGTAGAAAACGGCTGTATGAGCTGTATGAAGAACGGACTTATATTAACACTGTAGAATTTAATTTATATGTTAAGAATTATTCTAAATTATTTAAAAAAGTATGTTATTTGGCGAAATCTCGCTACTTAAGTTCAAAAATTAAAAATAGTAGTAATGTAATTAAAATGACTTGGGATATTATTAATAGCGAAACGGGAAGGTCTTGCAACCGAAGTAGTGATTACAGCCTTGCTATTGATGACAGTATCATTAAATCAGATTCGCAAGTCGCCGCGGCATTTGAAAATTTCTTTGCAGAGATTCCCGTATCGACTACAAAATCTCTAAATTCATCACCAACTGCTGCAGAAATTTTACTTAAAGAAAACGTTCCAGTTTGTGAATCCCAATTTTATTTCCAATATGTCAATTGTAATGATGTAATCAAAACTTTTAATACTTTAAATGTTAAAAAGACTGCAGATCTATGGGGTAATTCTGTTGACGTTGCTAGGTCTATTATAGACATTGTAGCACCTACTTTAGCCGTAATTTTTAATAATTGTATAGATTGTGGTGAGTTTCTTGATCTAATGAAATATAGTAAAATTATACCATTGTTTAAATCGGGTAGTACATCAGACCCTACTAATTATAGACCTATATCAGTGCTACCTACTTTTAGTAAAATTTTTGAGAAAATTATTTTAGATCAAATTCAAAGATATTTTAATAAACACAAATTATTACACAACAAACAGTTTGGTTTCACAAAGGGTCGTTCAACAACTGATGCTGGTGTTGAACTTTTGGGACACATTTATAATGCATGGGAAGATAAATGCGATGCGTTGGGCATTTTTTGCGATTTGTCTAAGGCTTTCGATTGCGTTCTCCATGATACATTGATCAGGAAGCTGCACTACTACGGAGTCCGGGGCGCCTCTCTGGATCTTCTTACTTCATACTTGAGTGATAGGATTCAGAGAGTTGATGTGAACGGCAAAAGGTCTTCCGGGTCTGTAGTCAGAATGAGGGTTCCTCAAGGCTCAATTCTGGGTCCTTTTTTGTTTCTAATCTATATCAACGACTTGCCTTACCTCATAAAGGATAAACATGATATAGTGCTGTTTGCAGATGACACTTCACTTTTATTTAAACTCAAACGTCAGCAGGTGGTTGTTGATAATGTAAATAATGCTCTTTCAACTGTAGTTAACTGGTTTAATGTCAATAATCTTCTCCTTAACGAGAAAAAAACAAAATGCATAAAGTTCACATTACCCAATGTAATACAAGTGAACACTAGTGTGTCAATAAAGGGTGAAGAGTTGAAACCCGAGGATTCCACAGTGTTCTTAGGTTTAACTTTGGATGCGCAGCTTCAGTGGAGCCCCCATATAGATAAACTGTCCAAAAAACTTAGCTCTGCAGCATACGCCGTAAGGAAAATTCGTGGTTTAACTGATTTAGAGACAGCTCGTTTAGTATACTTTAGTTATTTTCATAGTGTGATGTCGTACGGCATTCTGTTGTGGGGAAATGCCGCCGATATTCAGACAATTTTTGTTTTACAGAAAAGGGCTATTCGTGCAATTTATAAATTAAGTCCCAGACACTCCCTCAGAGACAAATTTAAAGAGATTAATATTATGACTGTTCCCTCTCAATATATTTATGAGAATCTCATGTATGCACATAAAAATATTAATCTGTTTAAAAGATACAGTGATATCCATAGCATAAATACTAGGAACAAACACAAATTTATTGTACCAAAAACCAGGCTCAAGAAAAAAATAGGTGGTTCGTTTAGTTGTCAATGTATACGTTTCTATAATAAACTTCCTAGCCAAATTCAAGAACTAAGCATAAATAAATTTAAATCATTTATTAAACGTAAGCTATGCCAGAAAGCTTTTTACACAATTAATGACTTTCTTGAGGACAAAAAGGCGTGGGATTGAGCTGCTTCAATGATATACATGAGCCATTGTTTTCATATGTACTACTTACTGATGAAAAATTTTTTATATATATATTTTTTTTATTATTCGTTTTTGACATGAATACTTGTATAGTATTGTATTATATTTTTTATTTTATTTTTTTATTGACATTTTATTATTATTATTATTTATTTTTATTTTTTGATTGACATATTATGATTACTATTTTGTTTGACACAAATATTTACTTTGTAAAGTGTTATATTTTTTTTTTTTTTTTGATTACTTAATTATTGTAAATGTGAGGACTATGTGGGTTATTATTATTATTTTCTCCTCCTTTTTACAGTAATTTTCAACGTTGTCTGACAGTTTGAGTACTTTTGCGGCCTACCCAAATGTCTTTTCTTTGGTATTGTTCGTCATGTCATTGAGCTCCTTAGTGGTTTTTAAGTTGAGCTATTCGACAATTGACAAATGCTTGCACTGACTGGACAGGTCCACTCAAATATGTTTGGTTCTTTCTTCAAAAGACCACTACAGACACTAAGCTGCATGGTCCTCATATAGAATAATGTGAATGCGAGAACTATGTATGTCGTTATATTCATGTAGATTTTATGATTGTCTGGCAGTTTGAGTATTTTTTGCGGCCTACTCAAATGTCCTTACTTTGGTATTGTTCGTCGGTTCGTTGAGCACCTCAGAGTTCTGAGTTGAGCTTCGCGATGACTGACAAATCCTTGCACTGTCTGGACAGGTCCACTCGAATTCGTGTGTTGCTTTCTTCATAAAGCTCATCCCAGACATAAACGTACATGGTTCTCATATGATCTAACCAGTCCACATTGTATGGATTTGAACACTAAAAGAGACTTTGACCTCTGAGTTTGTTTCGGTGTTTCTTCTCAGGGTAGTCAGCTAGGAAACACCGGCCTCATCTAGCTTAAACTGACAAAAAACATTGACGTGTAAAAGTGTTCCTTGTAACCTATTTACTGAATAAACATCATTTATCATTTATCATTTATCTAATCCGGGACACAGTCTACCAGAGTGGAACGTTTTATCTAAATTCGTTCAGCTTTTGAGGCGTAATTAATATATCACACATCCAGACTTAGTAACCTACGTCTCGGTCTCCAAGATACGTGGTTTGGGGACCACTGTTAGACTAAATGAACATTAGTTATAGTTACAGACCGACACTAATTTTAAGGTAATAAATGTAACAATGTCTGAGGAGCTCGTGGCTAAAATAATAACAGCCGCACGGGTCAATCCATCAGGTTAAGTTACGCTTGCCGGGGTTAGTCCATGGATGGGTGACCATCATTACATACCGAAACTCCTCCGTGCCTCGGAAAGCACGTTAAGCCGTTGGTCCCGGCTGTCAATCGTGGATGTTTGACAGTCGTTACGGGTCGCAGAAGCCCGAAAGTCTGACAACCATTCTTACCAAGGGGTATCGTATTACGCAGTTACTGGGTTGTGGAGGTCAGATAGGCAGTCGCTCCATGTAAAATACTCGTATTCAGCTGCATCCGGTTAGACTGGAATCCGACCCTAAGATAGTTGGGAAAAGGCTAGGCAGATTGAAATGTAACAATGTCTGGAAGGATATGGGGGAGGCCTTTGCCAAGCATTGCGACACTATTTTTTTCCTTAGCCTATAGTGTCCCACTGCTGGGCAAATGCCTCCCCCAAATCGTTTCAGGTATTCTTGTCACGAGCCACGTCGAACCAGCCCAAGCGGTAGGCTCGTCCCGCCTCTTCTTAGGCTGGCCTCGGCAGCGCCGTCCAATCTCAGGCACCCACTTTGTGGAGACTATTACCTAGCGGTCACTATTCATCCGGCTTACGTGACCTGCCCAATCGCATTTCAACCTGGCAGCCTTTTTTCCCGCGTCATGGCGACATGGAGACAGCAACTGTCGCAACCCAGCGCTGGGCACGCCACCATTGTGGCGGTAGTGCCTTTGAGAAGTGGCTGGAGAGGCGTCACGGCGTCCTCACCTTCCGGCTGACGCAGGTCCTCACCGGAAACGGAAGTTTCGGGAGGTCCCCCCGGCCCCTGGTCCAGGCCATAGTACGGAGTGAGAGGGAATGGGAAGCAGTCTCCTCCTTCTGCGAAGCAACAATGCTCGCAAAGGAGGAGGCGGAACGGGTGAGGGAGGCTCAACAACAGAGTCGCCCTCACGCCCTCAACAGCAGCCACCGCAGGAGACGCCTGGGGCTTCGGACGTCGCGAGACGATCTTCGGCCACCGTAGACTCGGGCCTGCGGACGGCGAGTAATGGGTACCTCGCCGTCCGATCAGCACCAGGCCCGTGAGTCGACGGCGTGTAGTGTTCCACGCGCGCCGAACAAGATAATTTGTCAGCCACCACTGACGGGGCCCATCATGGCCGGTGCCTGCATGCCTAGGGGTACCGGATAAATTCGTAACAGAGTTACCGCTCCCGGCACTCAGGCAGGCAAGGAACAGGGGTGGGTTTTAGTCAGTAAGAGTCTGATACGCCCTCCCACTCCACCCAGAGCGGGAGATGTCATTGGATAATTTTCCACTTCGATTATCCCAGTTTTTGAGCCCAGTGTGTTGATTTTAGGGTTCCGTACCCGAAGGAAACGGAGCCCTATTGCTGTCACTCACGTGCCCGTCTATCTGTCCGTCCGTCGTCTGTCACACAGGTTTTACAGCCAAACGGTTGGAGCTACAGTCTCCAAATTTGCACAGTATAAGCATCTTGTTTACCCAAAGCCATACAAATTTTCAACTTTTTTTTATGTTGTTTAGGAGAATTCCCATATACTGATGGGCGTATATGGTTAAGTGGTTAAGAGCTCGTTGAGTATACAAATATTGTATTTTTAGTTTTAAAAAATATTGGAAGACAAAGAAATTAGAAGCCACCAAAGTCAGCTTTTTTAACAAAATTTTCTTTGAAGTTTTTTTTAACTTCCCATTGAACTATGAACTTGAAATTTGGTGATAATGTTTATTATTACGTGTATTTTACTAACAAAAACCAATACATTGATTAAAAATACCTCATTTAGTACGGAACTTAAATGTGCGAAGTCCGACACGCACTTGGCAAGTTTTTTTTTATTTTATCAGCTCTTTTGACACCAAGAATGCTGCGCTCTATTGCTCTTTGACAAACTCCAAGGCAAGTTATTTTTTATTTTATCATCTCTTTTGACACCAAGAATGCTGCGCTCTATTGCTCTTTGACAAACTCCAAGGCGATTTTTTTTTATTTTATCAGCTCTTTTGACACCAAGAATGCTGCGCTCTATTGCTCTTTGACAAACTCCAAGGCAAGTTTTTTTTTATTTCATCAGCTCTTTTGACACCAAGAATGCTGCGCTCTATTGCTCTTTGACAAACTCCAAGGCAAGTTATTTTTTATTTTATCAGCTCTTTTGACACCAAGAATGCTGCGCTCTATTGCTCTTTGACAAACTCCAAGGCGATTTTTTTTTATTTTATCAGCTCTTTTGACACCAAGAAAGCTGCGCTCTATTGCTCTTTGACAAACTCCAAGGCAAGTTTTTTTTTTATTTCATCAGCTCTTTTGACACCAAGAATGCTGCGCTCTATTGCTCTTTGACAAACTCCAAGGCGATTTTTTTTTATTTTACCAGCTCTTTTGACACCAAGAATGCTGCGCTCTATTGCTCTTTGACAAACTCCAAGGCAAGTTTTTTTTTATTTCATCAGCTCTTTTGACACCAAAAATGCTGCGCTCTATTGCTCTTTGACAAACTCCAAGGCGATTTTTTTTTATTTTATCATTTCTTTTGACACCAAGAATGCTGCGCTCTATTGCTCTTTGACAAACTCCAAGGCAAGTTTTTTTTTATTTCATCAGCTCTTTTGACACCAAGAATGCTGCGCTCTATTGCTCTTTGACAAACTCCAAGGCGATTTTTTTTTATTTTATCAGCTCTTTTGACACCAAGAATGCTGCGCTCTATTGCTCTTTGACAAACTCCAAGGCGATTTTTTTTTATTTTATCATTTCTTTTGACACCAAGAATGCTGCGCTCTATTGCTCTTTGACAAACTCCAAGGCAAGTTTTTTTTTATTTCATCAGCTCTTTTGACACCAAGAATGCTGCGCTCTATTGCTCTTTGACAAACTCCAAGGCGATTTTTTTTTATTTTATCAGCTCTTTTGACACCAAGAATGCTGCGCTCTATTGCTCTTTGACAAACTCCAAGGCGATTTTTTTTTTATTTTATCAGCTCTTTTAACACCAAGAATGCTGCGCTCTATTGCTCTTTGACAAACTCCAAGGTGATTTTTTTTTTAACCACCTGTAGCTTTTCCAGGCGTTTACGATACGGCGACCGATCTCCTTCTCTTGCCTATTTTCGAAAGAACCTAACTGGCCCAAGTAGATATACATGCTGATAAAAAAATTGAAACAATGTTTCCCTAATTAAATTAATTTAATATTAAGTGAGATACTCACGCAATGTAAGTGACGAAGGTGAGGTAGTACAGCAGCGCAGTCCTCCCGAGTAGAGGAGGCTTGAACAGAGGAGCGATCTGTGTCCAGAGGGACTGGAGGGAGAACACTCCTACTTCATCCTTGTTGCCGTCTTCCAGGAAGATCTGTTTCACCTGTTAGTGGAAAAAGAATGGGATTCATTTTTAAAGTATATGTACCCTAGAATTAAGTATATACCTACGGTGAATTAATGTTGCACCGACATCAATTAAATTGAGATAACGGCACATAATAATACACACATATCATAATTACAAAGAAAATAAGGGTTTGATCGTAGTTGCCATTAACTCGTGGCGCGTCCAATTAGCAGACGCGCAAAGAGTTAAAGACGAGATTTACATTGTACGTGTAGGTTTATTTGATACTTCACGTAATCTTTTTTATTTTTCCTACACACTATCGTCTATACAGCATGTAACAAAAACCCTTTCCGATCCTGAAGGGTATTATTTGGTATCGTACTACGTACACATATACGTAATCATTTAATGGATACGAGATTATTATTTTTCCCCTATGAAAATAACTAATTAAAAAAAAAGAAAAACTTATCAAAGGCAACATTGAGCGCTCGACAAAGTTCACCAACAGTTTCGTGTCAAAGACACCGCCTGAGCGAGACGGTCTTTTTGATCCTTGGTTAAAGAGTGCCTACAGCAGCGCGGCTAGTGCAGGGCGGTATCCTTTGAAACAAAAATAGATAAAAATGAACTTACATACCTATTACTTACTTATCACAATTTTTTCTAGTTCATATGTTAAACCAGGAATACGCCTTTATTAGATCGGACAGGGTTTTTGTTACATGCTGTAGGTATGTCTTTTTCACTTCTCTTTTCGCAAGTCTGCTAGAAGAAATTTCTACTGAAATAAGCAGTTCCTTTGTCCTCGTATTTCAAACTAGCTTCTGCCAGCGGCTTCGCCCGCGTGGAATTAGTACTTCCCCCCATTGTAATTTATAGCCTATTAGTTATTCTGATGTATAAGTTATATTACTGTAAAGTTTCATTAAAATTCGTTCAGTAGTTTTTGCGTGAAAGAGTAACTAACACCGATACATCCTCACAAACTTTCACATTTATGTTCTTAGTAGGATAATCTCTCCTATTGTGTCTCTGTGTGTACATTATTAAATAGATAAAGATTAAAATAGTCATCAATCATAACATGAATATATACGTCATAGAGGCTACTTAGCTCATAATTTATTCCAGCACATTGTGACATAAACACGAAGTGCCTGTTGCGCCAAGTCAAGCAATTATAGAAAACGTTTACATACAACATGTTGCTTCAACTATCTCCTCAGAATTCCCAAAGATACAACTTATTGCTATTAAAACTCTACAGACTGCATCAAAACAGTTCTTTTTTTTAGGTGAGAAAATCCCATTACACTATTCTTAACCACTGTAACTTCTGAGAGCCAGAAACAACAGTGACGACTACCAGAAAAAGGGTGAGACCACGTTTGACGAGTCCCGGAGAAACGATTTGAAATGAAATGTTTATTTACATAATTATTAACATCCAAACAGAAACATAAACACATAGATAACAATCTATACATATAATAAATCTGTAGAAAAGTCATTTTTGTACATTGAAGAAATTGAAACAAAAAATAGCCAGCGTGTGAAAAGATAAGTAACAGAACCCATTTCCATCATTTTTGAAAT
The DNA here is from genome assembly GCA_951329385.1 of Polia nebulosa. NCBI lineage: Eukaryota > Metazoa > Arthropoda > Insecta > Lepidoptera > Noctuidae > Polia > Polia nebulosa. The sequence goes on along the minus strand of OX589603.1, from coordinate 31,248,038 downwards.
TTTTGTCTGTTTGTCTGTTTGTCTGTTTGTCTGTTTGTTTGTGCGCACATCACGTAAAATCTACGAATTCAATGCTGACAATGTTTATATACAAAAATTATACGCAACTTGAGGATTAACTTAGTTTTTGTTTCATCGAAATCGGTTCACTCTATCAAAAGATATGATTAATTTAGTGAGTTCAAGAAGTAAAATATTACGTTACGCAATTAAGTATAGTACTTGTAACGACATCTTAAGACTAAAAATAGAACTAATGTTGATAGTTGAAATCTAAATCCGATAGATGGCGTTGTGCAAATGACGTCATTTTCTGAATCGCGGTGTTAAGATTTTCCGCGCGAGGATGACGTCCACCGTGTTTACTAGGCAAATTGGGTTTCGTTAGGTGTCTTAAAAGTTCTTGCGTGTGTCGTAAAAGTTCTTTGGTTGCTTGGTTTATCGATTTTCTAAATTGGTCGAAAAAAAAGTATTTGCTTATCTTATTGGTTTCGTTTGGTCAACTTTGGTCATTGGTTTGAAGTACGAAGTAAAGATTGTATTTGATTTACTTCGTAGTTTGAATCCAATAGTGCCAATCGTTATACAGTAAGTTAGTGTTGCCAATTCGTTGAGTCACGACCACGAACAGACGATACGTTGTCACACTAGACTGTTCGACGCACCGATCTTTTAAGTTTGTAGGCTATTCAGTCATAAGTGTTGTTAGTTTTGTTTATTGCTTTAATTTTCCTTGAAAATGCCTCAAAGAAAAAAAACTAACCTTTCGCTGCGTAGCCGAAATGCGAAAAGGATGAGACTTTGTAGGTCTCAGGAATCGGAAGAAGATCGTGAAGCACGGTTATCTGCTAACCGAGAGCACATCGCTCTTTCACGTGAATCGGAAACGTTCACCGAAAGGGAGTCACGTTTAAGTTCACAAAGAACACGGACCGCGACTTTGCGGTCTCAAGAGAGTATCCAGGAACGCGAAGACCGGCTGTCTGCTGATCGGGAGCGCCACTCTCTCTCACGTGAGTCAGAGACATTCACAGAAAGGGAGTCGCGCTTAAGTTCGCAAAGAACTCGGACCGCGACTTTGCGTTCTCAAGAGAATATCCAGGAACGCGAAGTTCGGCTGTCTGCTGATCGGGAGCGCCAGTCTCTCTCACGCGAGTCAGAGACTTTCACAGAAAGGGAGTCGCGCTTAAGTTCGCAAAGAACTCGGACCGCGACTTTGCGTTCTCAAGAGAATATCCAGGAACGCGAAGTTCGGCTGTCTGCTGATCGGGAGCGCCAGTCTCTCTCACGCGAGTCAGAGACTTTCACAGAAAGGGAGTCGCGCTTAAGTTCGCAAAGAACTCGGACCGCGACTTTGCGTTCTCAAGAGAGTATCGAGGAACGCCAAGCACGTCTGTCATCTGACCGAGAGCGACACGCTCTCTCGCGCGAGTCTGAATCTCTCTCCCAAAGAGAAGAACGATTACAAATAGCTAGACATAACTATGTAGGTGTACAAAGAAACAATGAAAGTTATCTTGCATCTGAAAGGGAAAGAATAGATGAACTAAGACGAGCAGAAACAGCAGAACAACGTCAATCTCGCCTAGAAATAGAACGAGCTCGATACCATATGAATAGAGAAACAAATAGCGGAGCTGATGAGTCCATGGAAAATGACGATGCAAATATTTTATTACCTTGGGACAATAGGGAAAAATCAGGGTTCACATATTCGTCTAGAATTAATTATGCTGGCTTTACTTTCGTGGGTGACATGAGAGAAATTTGTAATTTTTGTCATGCTTTGAAATGGAGGAAAGAGACAGATGGAATGTGCTGCTCAAATGGAAAAATTGTTCTTCCAAATTTCCAAGATCCACCACACTTACTTAAAAGTCTCCTGAATGGCGATCATCCCCAGTCGAACCGTTTTTTGGATAATATTCGTTTATATAACAGTGCTTTCCAAATGACTTCCTTTGGGGCAAAACAAATAACGGAAGGACCGTTCATGCCAACCTTCAAAGTACAAGGTCAAGTTTATCACCTTATTGGATCTTTGCTGCCAGAAAATGAACCCAAATTTCTCCAAATTTATTTTGTATCCGATTACACGCAACAGCTCAATGTTAGAAATCACAATTTTCCCCAGCTCAATGCTGAGCTTTTGGGTCAACTTCAAGAATTGCTGCATCACGTTAACCAGTACGTTCGTGAATTCAAAGCTGCATTGGAGTCAATTCCACAAGGCAGCAATGATTTCAAAATTGTTATAAGTGCCGATAGACGTCCTGTGGGTGAACACCGTGGAAGACACAATGCACCCGTCGCAGATGAAGTTGCAGTTGTTTTAGTCGACCAGGAGTGTGAGAGACGTGATATCGTGTTGCGTACACGCGACGATCGCCTTCAACGCATTTTGGAAACCCACCGAGCTTACGACGCCCTGCAATATCCACTAATTTATTGTCATGGTGAAGATGGGTACAATTTTGGGCTGTACCAAGTGAACCCTACTACGAGAGTCACTAATTATCAAAAAAAAATATCTGCTCAACAATACTATTCCTACCTTTTACAAATAAGGCAAAACAGTTTCGTATATTTGCAACGATTTCGTGGTTTGTTCAGCCAATTTATTGTGGACATGTACGCAAAAATAGAAACTGAACGTTTAGTGTATATTCGCACTAACCAGCGACGGTTACGCGCTGAAGAATACGTGCACTTGCGGGACGCCATGCAATCAGATAATAACGTCGAAAACTTGGGTCGATTGGTTATTTTGCCATCCAGTTTCACAGGCGGTCCGCGGTATATGCACGAACGAACGCAAGATGCTTTTTGTTACGTCCGTAAATACGGCCGGCCGGACCTTTTTATAACATTTACAACAAATCCAAAGTGGACGGAGATTTGCCAGGCACTTCTCACAGGACAGGCGTCATACGACAGACATGACATTATTGCTAGGATTTTTCATTTAAAACTCAAAGTCTTGATTAATCTACTTACAAAGGAGAAAGTTTTCGGTTCAACTCTTTGTTTTATGTATAGCGTCGAGTGGCAAAAGCGTGGTTTACCCCACGCGCACATTCTTCTGTGGCTGGAAGAAAAAATTCGTCCCGATGCTATAGACAGTGTCATAAGTGCAGAATTTCCGGACTATAATGCAGATCCGATTTTGCATGACATAGTAAAAACACATATGGTTCACGGGCCATGTGGCCTCTTAAACAGGGAATCACCGTGCATGAAAGATGGTCAATGCTCAAAAAAATACCCCAGAGCACTGAAAGAACTAACTATGGCTGGGGAAAATGGGTATCCGCAATACCGGCGAAGATCACCGTCACAAGGTGGTTTCACAGCTACTGTCAGATTCCGTGGACAAGAAATAATTCTAAATAATAGTTGGGTGGTACCGTATTCTCCAGTTTTGTCAAACGCTTTTCAAGCACACATTAATGTTGAAATTTGTAATAGCGTCGAATCTATAAAATATATATGTAAATATGTTAATAAAGGTAGTGATCAAGCCATGATAGCACTAAGAAATAACAACCAATTTGATGAAGTGACAAGGTATCAATCTGGCCGATACATAAGCTCTTCGGAGGCAGTTTGGCGCATTTTGAGTTTCCCTATTCATGAAAGGTATCCGCCAGTCATCCATCTTGACGTGCACCTGGAAGGCGGGCAGCGAGTTTACTTTCAGCCAGAAAATGTGGCAGAAAGAATGAACAACCCAAGACAAACCACCTTGCTCGCATTCTTTCGCCTTTGCGAAAGAGACAATTTCGCTAAGTCTCTGTTGTACAATGAAGTGCCACATTATTATACTTATAACAAGCAGCAAGGTGTTTTTAATCGCAGGAGACGTGGAACTGCTGTAGAAGGCGAGTCCGGCATTTTTAAAGAACACGTGATTGGAAGAGTATACACGGTGCACCCAAATAATGCAGAGTGTTATTATTTACGCCTTCTTCTTCACACAGTGCGAGGACCTACTTCTTTTGCTGAGCTCCGCAAAGTGGACGATATAGAATATCCCACATTTCAAGCTGCTTGCCGCGCACGGCATTTATTAGATGGCGATCAGCATTGGGATGATGCTTTAGCCGAAGCATGCGTCAGTGATAGTCCACATCGTTTGCGCCATTTATTTGCCATTTTGTTGACATTTTGTGGCCTATCGGACGCTGGGCAGTTGTGGCAAAAATATAAAGACGCGTTTGCCGAAGATTTTTTGAGACAGCAAAATATAAATAGTGAAACTTCTGACCAAGTACGTGAAAGCTGCCATAATAGGGCTTTGCTGGCTATACAAGATATAGTTACAAGTATAGGAGGGAACCCCCTCAGTCAATACGGCTTGCCGACACCGACAGTTGGTGGGGAACGAATTAATAGGGAGTATACATCTGAAATAAATTACAACCCCGAAGAGTTAGCAGAAATATTGCGAAATGGCTGTTCAAATTTGACGACAGAACAACGTCAAATCTTTGATAGAGTATGCTGTAGTGTAGAACATTCATTAGGAGAAATGCTGTTTTTAGATGCACCTGGTGGAACAGGTAAAACTTTCCTCACTAAAGTTATCTTGGCTCAAATAAGGAGCCAAAACAAAATTGCCCTTGCCGTCGCTTCCTCAGGAATAGCTGCCACTTTATTACCAGGAGGAAAAACTGCACATACAACATTTAAAATACCAATCGACTTGGACCGCACAGAAAACCCTGTTTGCAACGTGTCTCGCAATAGTGATAAAGCAAGGGTTTTACGCGATTGCGCCCTTATCGTTTGGGACGAGTGTACGATGGCAAATCGTAAAGCTGTGGAAGCTGTAGATAGAACGTTGCGAGATATAAGACAAAATGACCGACCGATGGGAGGCTTAACGGTGCTATTCTGTGGAGACTTCAGGCAGACACTCCCTATAATACCCAGAGGAACGAGGGCCGATGAAATAGGTGCCTGTTTAAAGAGCTCTATTTTATGGCGTAGTGTCATATTAACTAATTTGAGCTTTAATATGCGAGCATATTTGGGAGGTGACGCAAACGCGCAGGTTTTCTCAAATTTACTACTTCAAATTGGTAACGGCACATACCCGACTCAAGAAGGAGGTAAAGTAACTTTAGTCGAAAGCCTGTGTTCTTCTGTTGCCTCACAGCAGGAACTCATTTCCTCTGTATACGGAGATCCATCAGAGATCTCGAACCATGACGCTGCTTGGCTATGCCAACGAGCTATTTTGGCACCTCGCAACGACCAAGCAGCAGCAATAAATTCTCAAATATTGGTACATGTTTCTGGAGAAAGTAGGGAATATTTATCTATTAACACGGTTTTAGAAGAAGGAGATGCCACCCACTATCCAGTAGAGTTTTTAGACTCTCTAAATACACCAGGTCTTCCAGCACACAAAATTTATTTAAAAGTCGGAGTACCAATCATTCTACTCAGAAATTTAAGCCCACCAAAACTATGCAATGGAACTCGGTTGAGAGTAACAAATCTCCAACGAAATGTCATCGAAGCCGAAATCTTAACAGGTTGCGGCTCCGGTGATGTTGTTTTCATTCCCAGGATACCCATTATCCCCAATAATTTTCCGTTTACTTTCAAACGTGTGCAATTTCCTGTAAGCCTCTGTTACGCTATGACTATTAATAAAGCCCAAGGCCAGACGTTATCCGTTGCGGGTGTAGACCTTACTTTTGATTGTTTTTCACACGGCCAACTCTATGTTTCTCTATCACGTGTTAGCAACCCAAACAACCTTTTTGTATATGCTCCGGGTAATTCCACCGCTAACATAGTATATAGAGAAGCATTAACGTAATCAACTATACCAAAGTCAGGACTCTTATCTAAATCATCAAAAAGGTGATATACTCTTATCTAAACGACGTTGTTTTGTTCTCGACAACCACGCGAACGAAGTCGCGGGCACAGCTAGTAAATAATATTTTAAGATAGATTTAACTGTCTTGGGTCCCACTACGAAATTAATCAGAAAAGAACAGCGGAAGAATAAGAAAAATCCTGGTAAAGTGCGTCTCGTACTTCGCATATTTAGGGTTCCGTTCCAAATGTATTTTTGACTGTTTGTCCTTGGGTCAACAAAATGCTTGTACTGTGAAAATTTGAAGACTGTAGCTCCAACCGTTTGACTGTAAAACCTGAGTGACAGACGACGGAGAGACGGACAGATGGACAGACGGACAGATGGACAGACAGACACGTGAGTTACAGCAATTGGGCTCCGTTTGGACCCTTCGGGTACGCAACCCTAAAAACATAATTTCCACTTACACAAAACATACCTAATCTTTTTAAACAGCTTTAAGTACTCACAGGAAAAGCCTCCTCATCATGTCCATTAGCCAGATACATCCTCTTCAGCACTTTCACCGCCTCCTCGTTCCTGCCAACGTTGGCCAGGAACTTGGGACTCTCGCTGTAGAAGCTCAGCATCAGCGCCGCCAGTCCCAGGGGCAGTGCCATGATGAGCGTCAGCAGGCGCCAGGGTCGGTAGATGATGCCCAGGAGGTAGATGGTGAAGTCTAGCTTCATTATGAGGTAGGCGGTTACTGGGGAAGAATATAAGTTAATTAGTTTGGAATAGAATAAAATAAAACTTTATTGTACACCAAAACAGTCACACAATTGTTATACACGAGCTTCTACGGGTACAATGGCGGTCTTATCGCTGACAGCGATATCTACCAGACAACCTTGGGATGGACTGAAAGAACTTAAAAACTAAAAGGGCGATGTACCTACTGCTAATAAAATAACAGGACGTCAAAAGTAGATTCTGGTCATTAATTAAAGGAGGACGGATATTTGCGTGATTGGGACTTAAGCTTTAGTACAGATTCAGTACTTTTAACTTAATAGTCAGATGTGTTGCTGGGGAGTTTCTTCTCAGCGAAAAGTGGTGACCGGGGGTGGTTTGGGGGACCGTCTGATTATATAATTTTATTTGAATTTTCTTGTCAAAAGGTGCTGGCTTTTAGCCTTACTCTACCCTTACCAGCCTTAGCCTTTCGGTATGGGTACGCTCAGCACAATTTTATTTTATCTTTGTGTACCTACTATTATTTTCTTTACCTTTTGTGTGTTGCTGTTGTTTTGTGTCTGTGACATGTTTTCTATTCTATTCTTTCTATTCCTTATTTTAATAAATGGATTTTGATTTTCAATTTTTAATTCTCACTGAAATCTACCAAGGTACACAAAATAATATCCTAACTATTGTAACATTAGAAATGCGAAAGTAAGTTCGTTTATTACATTCTCACGCCTAAACCATTAAACCGATTATCATGCATTTTGCATATACATTGTTAGGGGTACAGGAAAGGACATAAGGTAACTTTCATCCAGAAAAAAAAAACTCGAGACAAAGAACAATAACTTTCGGCAGTCACAATTGCTTTAGGAAGCTAGAAGGCGCTACCTGTCTTACGAATCATTTTACTCCCGTGCACTGAGAAGCCGGGGCGGGTTGTTTGTACTTTATAATGAATATTCATACGGCCTTCCCATTCGGTAAATTATTGTCACTTTACTGATAGTGTATCCTTGTCCTAATTGTAAGTACCCACATAATAATTTCAGGCGCTAAAAAAGCCGTAAAAGTAAAATCTAACAACGATAACGACTGACAACCAACGGCGGCAATGGTACTCGTATGTTGGTGGTAGCATGGTTTTTCATCGTTCGAAAAACGACGTCTACTTCTCTTCGTCGTATCGAAGATTGCAAAATTAAATCTCTCTTGACCAACATTAGCATTTGCCTCCTAAAGGCAATTTCAAACGGCAAGTGTTGTTGCACAGAGAGCATGACAGGAGTGGAACTCTCTGCCTGCGTCTGTGTGACCGAACGCATATAACCCTAATCTCTTCAAAGTTAGAGTGAACAGGTTTTTTCTCGATAAGCTCGCTCCATCGTCGACTCTGTCTCTGTCACCTCTAACCTAGACTAGAGTCAAAATCAATACCAACTCAAATAAAAAAAACAGTAAAAATTGTTAAGGCATTTTCTGGGACCGCAATAGCATTGTGGCCCATTGGCATCCCCATCCGACTAAGTTGTACCTGCAGCGGCCCAACTGGCTTCGTGGTCGATTTAGAAGTTTCCAGGGCATGGCTGTTGGTGACCTGTTCTGCAGGCTCAACATAGTCAGATAGAGTGTGATGGAGAAAACCACGTGACATTACGGTACTGCATGTCAATCGCATACATTTTGCAGTTTTGGGACATCCGTTGTCACTCATAGAATGAGTCTTTGTCTTGGTCCTCTGATCATTTGCTGCTGTCCGTTGATTAGCTTTTAGGACACGCTGCTAATGTGAACTTAAACTTAAACCATTAATTTTAATGAAACCATTTACTTTTCAGCATAATAAGCATAAGCGGAGGCCTGTGTCTCAACTTTAAAAGGCTGATTATGCCTTTTAAAGTTGGGACACAGGTGGAGGGAGTGGGCTGTAATCCACCTCAAGGATCCAGTGCGAATAAGTGCGGAACCATTTACAGGCACTTCTGAATTGCCAAGAAGGCAGTAAAATAAAGCTAACTGCACGATCCATAGCGACCATAAAGCTCGCAAACCACTTTTGTAGCCTAGTCGCTTCTGTAGCCTAGTCGCTTTTGTAGCCTAGTCGCTTTTGTAGCCTAGTCGCTTTTGTAGCCTAGTCGCTTTTGTAGCCTAGTCGCTTTTGTAGCCAAGTCGCTTTTGTAGCCTAGTCGCTTTTGTAGCCTAGTCGCTTTTGTAGCCTAGTCGCTTTTGTAGCCTAGTCGCTTTTGTAGCCTAGTCGCTTTTGTAGCCTAGTCGCTTTTGTAGCCTTGTCGTTTTTATAGCCTTGTCGCTTTTTATTCAGACATCGCTTAGGAGTTAAGTGGGTAGCTACTCACTATAATACAATGTGGGTGTGATCATGAGCGCACTGGTGATGAGTAGCATGTACTTGGCGCGGACCCTGGTGCCACAGCACTCTCCGATCAGCGCGTACGTCGCTGATTCGGCTGCACTGGATCTGCAATGAATTAACAAAATAACTTGTAAACGTATTTAATGATACTGGGCTAGAGAACCGTTTTTTGCGCAATAAGAGGGGTGTTATACATTTTACCGCTATGTGTGTATGTCTGTTTATGGCACCGTAACTCATAAACGGGTGAATCGATTAATATTAATAATAATATTAATCTTTATTGTTTTCTCATATTCACAACCACAGCACAAAGTCATTGTAAAACACTTAAGGCGTCTAAACGTATATAGCCGCCAAGTGGCGCCCTCATTGTGTAAAAAATCGTAGCAAAGCGTAGAAAACAAAGATTAAAAAATCCTATGTTGCGTTTGTTACAAAGAGTTTCTGGACTTTTTAAAAAATCGTATCTTAGCATAGAAAATAAAGATTAAAGAATCCTATGTTGCGTTTGTTAGAAATAGAACCAAAAACGGCCGTTTTTGACACTTTTGCTTACTACTTTGGATACGAAACACTTTTAGTCCTGTTTCATATCGCAACATAGGATTCTTTAATTTTTATTTTCTATGCTAAGATACGATTTTTTATTCAATGAGGGCGCCACTTATGGGGAGGTAGGCCCTTAATAGAGACTTGTGACTGTTGTAGGTAAAACTTGTATTACAGATCACTAAAGATTTTAAAGCGGTTTTTTTTAAATTGAAAGCAAAATTTTCTAGCTATGGTTTTTAGAAATGTTTTCATCAGCTCTTTTGTGTTTTTTAAATGTTCGCTTTTTTAAGCGTTGGAGGTTTTTAATTTTTTTATTTAATTGGAATGAACTATCATTTATTTCTGAGTAGGTTTAAGGCACACAAAGGTATTATACAGATAAATAACTCATCCTACTATATAGATTACAGGTTTTCTGATTTATAAACTGTTAAAAATTTTACAGAACTCAATAAATACTCATGGAAATGATCAACTTTGACCTAGGGAACACAAACAAATTGTTTATATTTTTTAATTAGCCTACGTTATCCCACTGATGGGCAAAGGTCCCAATTACATCCAGGAACTTCTCCCGTATTTCCTCAAACCAGCAAAATTATAGCATAAAAAAAATTGTTAACCGAACAAGTCAATCTGCAATCTGCCCGCGCCTTTTCCCAACTATCTTGGGGTCGGCTTCCAGTCTAACCGATGCAGCTGAATACCAGTATTTTACATGGAGCGACTGCCTATCTGACCTCCACAACTAAGTTACTGGGTAATACGATACCCCTTGTTAAGACTGGTGGTCAGACTTTCGGGCTTCTGACGACCCGTAACGACTGTCAAAGATCCGCGATTGACAGCCGGGACCAACGGCTTAACGTGCTTTGCGAGGCACGGAAGAGTCTCGGTATGTTAAGATGGTCACCCATCCATGAACCAACCCTGGCAAGCGTAGCTTAATCTGATGGATCGACCAGTGCGGCTGTTATTACTTTAACCACGAGCTCCTACCTGAACAAGTATTTATTACAAATATTTTAGAGTTGTTCCCAGATGGTTCATATTCATGATTACCTACCTACTGTATTCTGTAAAGGTTGTTGTGGTGATAACTGTAGGAGATTCAAAGGATTATCTATATAATATACTAGCTTTTGTTAGAGGCTTCGCCCGCCTGGAATTAATACTTCCCCCGTTATAAACTGTCAACCTGTTTTCTACCTCCCCATAAGTGGCGCCCTCATTGAATAAAAATTCGTATCTTAGCATAGAAAATAAAGATTAAATAATCGAATGTTGCGTTTGTTACAAAGAGGATACGAAACACTACTCCTGTTTCAACAACGTAAAAATACCTTAAGCTCTTTGTAACAAACGCAACATAGGATTTTTTAATCTTTATCTTCTACGCTTTGCTACGAATTGTATTCAATGATTATAATAAATAATTATTAATAATGATTATTATTTTATTTAATGATTTTGATTATATTTTTATTTTATATTGTTTGTAATAATGTTGTTGTAATTAATATGGGAATTTTCTGAAATAAATGATTATTTAATTTTTAATTTAACTTAAGTAATGAATTTCGAAAACTCCTTTCTTAATGGAGACTTACTCTTTACAAAGAACACACCCTCCAAATGGATGAATTTCATGTCTCTAGGACCAATGGTTTAGGCTGTGCTTTGATATATCAGTCAGTCAGGACTTTGAATTTTATATATTATATAGATATACAGATTATGTGAAGGAAAACCTTTTGACCCCTTTTTACGAAAATTACGCGGGTGGAGCAGAGTAATAGTTTATATGGAGAAGGAGTGCGGAAAGCTAATATTTTTATATAATATGCATTTGAAATAAATTAAATGAATAAAAAAATCATTACACAAACTACCATGCATTTGACACGTGTATACTCTTTTGTTCATGGTTCAAAATCTTATCAAGGCATGTAATTTTTATGGTCTTTGACAATAAAACCTTATTAAATTAATTAAGGTCGAATTTAGATCAAACGGCGACCACTAGTTTAAAGAAAAATTTAATTTTTTTTAACTACCTAGATAAACAATGGCCATGACTTTAATCAATTTGTCTAAAACACAAGAAGGAATTTTTAATCTCAAGTGGTTGTTGATAAATAATATGATACGAGTAGCACGTGTAGAGTTCATTGCCTCTTTGACAAGAGGATAAATTACGTAATTTCATACTTAACTTATCAAGTTTACTGCTGAACATAGACCGTTCCTCCGACTTACCGTTTAGGAGTTTTCTCATGCGAAGACAATCTGCTGTATCAGGCTATTTCCTCTCTTATATAATATAAATAAAATAAAATAAACTTTTTTACATAAAATACAACCGACTTCCAAAAAAGAAAATACACTTAAAATTGAAAAAATAACTTACTTACTGTATTTCTTCGTTAATTAACACCGACTTCCGAAATTAAAGTTATTTTTTAATCTTTTTTGGAAGTCGGTTGTATTTTTAACCGACTTCAAAAAGAAGGAGGTTATCAATTCGGATGTTTGTATTTTTTTTAATGTATGTTCGGGCATAACTCCGTCATTTATAGACGGCATTGCAAAATTCTTTTTTTGTTCGAAAGGGGTTTGTGCCGAAATGGTACCATTTAAATTTCATATAGATCTGATCATGGGTTTCGGAGACAAACAACGGAACTTTCTCTTCAAAAATTGACAGCAAATCAACCGCGATTGCTGCGATCGTATGTCTATGAATTGTTAAAACAGTTTAATGGGGAACCACAACGAAAAAGTGAAAAATAAAAGTCGCCTCTACTTTTTACAAAAAAATAGAACCGACTTCCAAAAAAAGAGGAAAATAACTTTAATTTCGGAAGTCGGTGTCAAAAAACGACACAAAGTCAAAGTAAGTTCCGAAGTTAAACTTATTTTTAACCGACTTTCGAAAAAGGAGGAGGTTCTATGTTCGACTGTTTGTATGTTTTTTTTTTTATGTATTTCCGCGCATTTCTCCGTCAGTTGTGGACCGATTTTCAAAATTTTTTTTTATCCGAAAGAATATACTCCCGAGGTGGTCCCATATAAATTTTATCGAAATTGCTTTAGCGCTTTTTGAGAAACTGAACAAAAACGGGAAATACGCATATCTTGATGACGTTTTTGTGTTCTCCAAATGTTTAAATTCCACGTTCCATGTTATTGGGGTTTTTAGTTCTGGGGTATAACAACTAAAAAGCGAAAAATAAAAAACTTTTTTACAAAAAAAACAACCGACTTCCAAAAAAAAAATACACAAAAAATTTAAAAATAACTTTAATTTCGGAAGTCGGTGTCAAATATCGAAGAAATAAAATACAAACACCGACTTCCGAAATTAAAGTTATTTTTAAATTTTTAGTGTATTTGTTTTTTGGAAGTCGGTTGTTTTTTTTGTAAAAAAGTTTTTTCCTCTTTTTTTGGAAGTCGGTTCTATTTTTCACTTTGTAGTTGTGAGAGAACTAAAACTAAATATTATTAAAGTTACGTCCGAATTGATAACCCCAATAACATGGAACATGGAATTTGAACATACTCGTAATTGGAGGAAACCGAAACGTCATCTACGTATACACATTTTTTGTTTTTGTTGATTTTTTTTAAAAAATCGCTAAAGCAATTTCGATAAAATTCATAAGGGACAACCTCTGGAGTATACTCTTTCGGATAAAAAAATAATTTTGAAAATCGGTCCACAACTGACAGAGAAATCGGTGAACATAGATTTTATTTTCTTATAAGCTAAGTTAGTACGTTCTTTGCTATAAGGGGCCCCTCCACGGGTGCACCTCCAGTTTCTTCCATTTGTCCCTGTCACTTGCAATATTCTGCCAAACGTTTTCTGCTGTATCTGTTAAGTCGTCAGCCCACCTTCTCTTCTTTCTGCCTATTTTTCTTTTCCCTCCTGGCCCTTTCCACTCTGTAGTTTTAGCTGTCCACCTACCGTCTTTGTTTCGTGATACGTGGCCAGTCCATTTCCATTTCAATTTTAGCGCTTGTGTGAGGTCATCAGTAACCTTGATTTTTTTGTCTAATGACCTCACTTCTGATTTTGTTTATTTTCCTTATATGCATGTTGTTTCGATTTTTTGTTTGGCTCTTGTCGTGAATACCCAAGATTGGCAACCGTACAGCAGACAGGGCAGTATGCAGGTATCTATTATGATTTTCTTCATGTTTGTCGAGTACTCTCCTCTCTTATTTATAGCTCCTCCAGACGTTTGTCGCGAGACTGCCAGCCGCAATTAGAAAGAAAAACAGAAACGAGACGACCGTCACCCCCTGTATGGGCATCAACTCCCACCTGCACACCTAAAAAGTCGCAAAAGCTTCCTGAGACATACGACCACCTCGGGAGACAGCGGGCCAGACGTGAGATGCGAACTGTGGAGGAACAGACTTCCCACCCCTCCACACTTCATCACCCCTGCAGAACATCTGCCGCCTGGACAGGAACTGCAGTGACCAATCTGGAAATCTCTTAACCGATTGTGGGCCCAGGTTGGCCGCTGTAGATTTAATCTGGTTAAATGGGGTATCCTTGACCCATCCCAAACTCAGTGCCAGTGTGGAGCCCCATCATAGGACATGCACCACCTCCTTGACTACCCAGTATGCACAACCAACTGCACTTTGAATGATCTAAAGAAAGCCAATGACAAAGCTATCCAGGTGGCTACATACTGGTCGGATAAAATTTGAGTCAGAACCGACCCGAAAAGGAGAAGGCTAATTCTATCTTATGTACAATCTACATTTTGGGAGGTCTTCTTACGTAAATTAATGTCTATAATGCCATACTTACAAAGCTGAGCTGATGAACCTCAAGGCTGCTAGCACCTGCCAGGTCGGGGACAGGCTGCTTATGGCTGAGCTGATGAAGCTGCCGCACATCGCCCACATGAGGACCAGCTTCCGACCACGGGTGTCAGACAGGTAACCCCAGGGGTAGGACATCACTATTATACCTGGAAGTCAGAGAGATGCATTATGTTAAGAATGCAATTTTAATTAACTTTTTTAGGGTTCCGTACGGATCCCTATTGCTGTCACTCACCTGTCTGTCTATCCGTCTGTCCGTCAGTCCGTCGTCGGTCACACAGGTTTTATAGCCAAACGGTTGGAGCTACAGTTTTCAAATTTTCACAGGATACGGATAGGACAAATAGTCAAAAATACATTTGGTATGGAACTTTAAATGTGCGAAGTCCAACAGCTGGTTTTTTATTTTTAACCGACTTCAAAAAAGAGGAGGTTCTCAATTCGTCTCTATGTTTTTTTTTTTTGTTTGTTACGCGATTACTCCGCCACTTGTGAATAGATTTTGATATTTCTTTTTTTTTTGGTGGGTCATACTTCAGAGGTGGTCTCATCTAAATTTTATCGAAATTGATTCAATGCTTTTTGGAAAAATCAATAAAAACAAAAAATATGTATACAGAGACGAGATTTTGGTTTGCTCCGAATAAGTTCAAATTCCATTTTATTGCGATTGTCAATTCGGGCATAAATTGAATACTCGTATATACGAGTAGCTACAGTTCAGGGGTACAACAACTAAAAACTTTTTTATAAAAAAGTTTTTTTAATTGCCGAAATATAATTAAACTAAGCCGAATTTCTGTTGAAATACAGAATATCTAAGAGTTGTTTCAATTCGATTGCTAGACACATTTAACAATTAATTATAACAAATTTAAACATGAAGAGCAACGGTATACTAAGTGGATGCTTCTGGATTTTGCAATTGCATGAAAAGATTTAGTTCAAGGCGTTTTTAAACAATACGTTACAAAGTATGGTAACAGAAGTATTTCTTCAATATAAATGATGGCAGATAGCCCTATGACCCACTTTATTCAACATGAGAAGTAGGTAATAAACACAAGAAACATCAAAATGTTTTCTTTTCTTTGTTCTTTTTTTCTTTTTTTTTACGTTTTGTTGATTGGTTGATTCTCTTGAAGAGCAGGCCTGAGTTATGGTGGATTATGTTATGGTCTTGAGCAAACAACCTGAAATATTCCGTGGTCTGGTCTTCCTCACAAGAATCTCTTCCAAAACTTACCAGCAAAGGACATAGACGACAGGATCCCAATCTGGCTTAGCGTCAGATTTAGGTCACAGGTGGAGGCCGTCACGATGATGCCTAGCCCGAAGATGTCGATCCCCATGGCGATGATCAGCACGAAGCATGTCAGCAGGAGACCGTAGTTGTACTTGCCATGACCTGGAAGGAGATAGAATACTCTTCATTGTAGCTACAACATAACAACTGAGGGGATGGAACTGGTTTACTGGAACTGTCACAGAAAAGCATAAGTTTCTGGGTTAATGTGAAGCCCCGCGACTCACTGGTGAGTCGGACGAAAAAAAAAAAATTAAAGAGAAAAAAAAAAAAAAATCGGCTGTCAACCCGGGTTGTCGTCGGGGTTCAATTTGACAACCCGGGTTTGGCCGCGGGGGTTGAAGGGTTAAGACAGTTGTGGGTGAAGTTTCACACAGATTGAATCCTTGTCTAACGGGTTTATGAGACTGTTTGTTTCCTATCCAACTACCCTGAAGTAGTCGAAGTAGTCGGATAGAAAACACTGACCCTATCTAGTTACAGATTTTATAATACAAAGTGAGCGCTTTTAGGGTTCCGTAGTCCTAACAAGGACAAGGAACCCATAGTTTTGGTCTGTCTCTCTGTCCGTCCGAGGCATAGCTAAGAGACTGTAATTTTGTACTAGGAAGCTGCAATTTTGCATGGGTTAGTATTAACTCTTCACACGTTGATGCGTCCTCCCCTTCCGCCTGACGCAGGTCCTCACTGACACGGTTGTTTCGGGAGGCTCCTGTGATAAGGCGGGAGAAAACGCCCGGGAGTCACCATTGCGCTGATCGCCAAGAGGAGACGGAGAAGCATATGGTGGAGGTCTGCACCGCTTGGGCGGAGCGGCGCTGTGTCCTCGTGGATACGATAGGCGGCAGCGACCTGTCGTGCCCGGCCCTGGTCCAGGCCATGGTACGGGGCGAGAGGGAATGGAAAGCAGTCTCCTCCTTCTGCAAAGCAGTAATGCACGCGAAGGAGGAGGCGTAACGGGTGAGGGAGACTCTACGGGGTGCCCTCACGCCCCCAGCCGAAGCCACCGCAGGAGACGCCCTGGGCGTCGGAGGTCGCAGGACAATCTCCGGCCAACGTATTATAGACGTCAGCCTGCGGACGGCGAGTAATGGGTAGCTCGCCGTCCGATCGGAATCAGGCCCGTGAGTCAACGGCGCGTAGTGTACCACACGCGCCTCAAAGAGATGTCAGCCACCACTGATGGGGCCCATCATGGCCGATGCCTGCATGCCATGGGGTAGCGGATAAGTTCGTAACAGAGTTACTGCTCCCCTGGGCTCTCAGGCAAGGAAGGAATAGGGGTGGGTTTTAGTCAGTAAAAGTCTGACATGGAGAAGTCATAGGATGACTTCCCACCCACAAAAACAAAAAAAAAGGGCGTAGGCTAGCGCCAACAGCTTCTTGATCGTTATAGCGAGCAGGTTAGACTATGCGTTTGTGAAGTTTGTATGTTTTTTCGTACTCCTGCGCTGTTATTTTCTGACTAATTTCGTTGTGAGACCCAAGACAGTTTAATCGTTTCTCTGGGACTCTTCGAGCTTCATTGCCTCGGCGTTTTTCTGATGGTCGCCACTGTTGATTCTGGCTTTCAGGAGTGGCTGTGGTTTGGGTATAGTGTGGCGGGCTTTGCATAGTTTTTAGGTAAATTGTCAGTATACTGTGCGTCTTGATACTTGCAAAATTATTATTGTTTGTTTAATTTATTAAACATAATTATTTATTTATTATTGTACAAAATGAACGGCACACGTATAAATTACACATGGTGTAACGGAAAGGTGTGGTCAATTGGTATATTTGAAAGTGTGTAGTATATTTTTTTGTTTTTTTTTGGGTGATTATGTAGCTTGGCAACAAAACATTACTTACAAATATCACTGTTAAGTTAATTTTTCGATACCTACTAGGTAGCTAGTCGGTAATAAATAATACAGGCTGTAAGAAGAAGCAAGAGACCGCAAACTTCGCGAGAAGGTTGCACCTAATGCCACTAACAAAATTTTGATAGTCTTTAATCTAGGTGATGATCGGTTACAGAAATGGTCATTTTTGAGTGCGCAATGTATTGTAAATAATGCGGTCTCAACGCTCCGCACTACTACTAGGTAAGTACACTCGCGCCGACCGATCGCGCCGCGCGCCGTAGGTATTAGGCCGGCGACGTGAATGAATTCTAGCGAAACAACTGTACGTATTTTTATTTACATTGCTGTTTTAGTGTAATTAGCGATTTAATTATTTTTTAATTAAAGCTCTCATTGGGTTGGATAGGAACAACGATTTTGAACAGTATTTATTAAAAAAAACTGCAGGAAAAATTTAAAAATTGAGGAAAACGTCGACGAAAAACTTCAACCAGTCCAGAATCATGTACAGAATCACTGGTACAGTTTTGTGCGTTTATGTGCCTTACACGGTGTATAATAAACAGATAAAATAGTAAAACTGGTTTCGCAATGAAATGTTACCAAGTGAAATTTTATTTTCTTGTATTATTTGAATGGCTTCTGTAAATTAATGTGTAATTTTGTGGTCTGTACAAAATAAATAATTTTTCTTTCTTTCTTTTTATACGTCATTCTATTTAAAAATTCTGAAAGTGAATGTTTGGTGGCGCGAATATGCATTGAGAAAACCTAATGACAATAAAATACGATTCCTAAGTCCACGTCGGAGATCATTTGAAAATACCGTGATACCTTCTAATATTTTGATCTATTGTTTTGAGATAAGTGATAGTCTTTGAAGCTGATAACCTCTTTACATCACATGGATGATAATAAATACATATAATCAGCACCGTAAGTACTTAAAAAGTAACACGTTGTCTTTACGTGGGATACCTTACGGATACCAGTATTATATAGTGCTCTGTGGTGGAATGACTTCTAGTATAAATACATCAGTCGGTCCTTGGATGGGTTCTTTTCAAACACTCCCGCGACTTGGATGAGTCGTCCGTCATCCCAAGTTGATCATCCATCCTCATTTGTAAACCTTTGATAGACGTTACTGCCCATAACGTCGTTCTGAATCCTGAAAATCTCGCACTAGTTCGAGATCCTAGCTCGTTTTCCTAGGGGTATTGTGCGACCCCATTACTGGGATTTGGAGGTCAGAGAGGCAGTTTTTTCGGTGTTCGTAGAAATTTGTTTCCCAGAAAATGTTTCATGTGATATCTGGTCCTTGTATTCTTATTTCGAATATTATTGTTTCAACTACTATTTACTTGAACGGAACATATTTTACAGGAACACAATTCAATGATTTTTATAATCACATTTTTTTTGAACAAACTTAACAAACAGTAGAATTATTTTTGGTTTGGGCTCGGCTTGCACCTTTGATCTTGCCCCTAATTGCCAAAGTCCTTTACTCGCCCCCTTGAATATTAGATACCCCAAATCGCCCCCGATTGTTAGTAAGTTAAAAGTACTGTCAGCACTCTTAGGTTTTTAAATAAAGACGTTTTAAAATTCAACTGTCCTAATTGTTTATTTATTAGAACTACCAGGAAAGCAGGAATGAACTGGAACTCTATATCGATAGAAGTTTTAGTCCTAGGACTAAAACTTCTATCGATATAATATAGTGAATACTTTATATTCCTCTTTGTGTTTAATAGTCGCTGCATAACTTAGTGGGATCGTTTAGGCGTCTATTTTCTGTTGATTTCTGTCACCCTGGTACTTTTCAAAAAACAACTGGTTCAATTTCAAAACCTGTATTTTTACGATTATTGAGCTAAGTAGTAAGTCGCTTAAATACCAGTTAATTTCTGCTTTTCTGGTAGTTTTAATAAATAAACAATTAGGATAGTTGAATTTTAAAACGTCTATCGAATCTTTCATGCTCTTCTCAATGTTTCATCGTTGGTGCGCTTCGAGGAATACCCCGGTGAGATTACAGAGAGAGTTATTAAAGTAATCAAGCATGGCGTTATTCTTAATGTGTGTATTTTTGTCTAACTGTACCTTTTTTGGTTAAATTTCATCGAAAATCAAAATAAACACAGTTAGTATGTGCATATGAAGTCACTTTTAGTGACAATAACAAGATTGTTTTCCTGCTTGACAAGAATTTACCCGCATTATTTTTGTGAACGTGGTGTTGTAATTTTATAGGAGGATATGCATTTTATCAAAGGTATGAATTGAAACGTTTAGAATAAGTCACTCGATAAAATGTTGTTCTTGGTAATAAGTTTATATTAAATCAACAATATAAGGATAAAGAATATTTGATTTCTATGATATGAATATTCTAACAATAAACATTACGTGAAACAAAAATCAATGATTTAAATTTCTTCAAAGTAACGCGTCAAGTCCCTCATTAGCAGACACAATTAAAAACCTATTGTTATGTCGACGCGCGGGGCCTGACGCGTCTGCGTATTTATTATTCTACGAAATGATAATATGAGAAAAAAATTAAATGAAACGAAATTCTATACAACTATTAGCTATAAAACAACGTAGGTACAACCAGTTATTTCATGTAAATTACTGGTATTCACCTGCATCCGGTTAGACTAAAATCTAATCTCCACAACTCAGTAACTGAGTAACACAATACCACGGCCAGACTGGTATGAGATTTTCTAGCTTCAGACAATAGCAAAAAATCATCAGCTCAATTATTAACGAAGTTAATAAAAGAATACAAGCCACTGTTTGGTCGTAAAACAATGTAACAACAAGACCAACACTGTTACTAATGATTTTAACTATTAACTCGAGACTAATTGAGACATTGATGAGGAAGACGTTACTGATAAACTGGTTGTGTTGTTTATTTTATTTTACTTTGTTTATTTGTGTTTAAAAATGCTGAAAGACTGTTTCGACCTTTAAAGTATTCTTAATTAATTTTGTAAAGTTAGGTTCTAATTCCATGACTCTAGTCTGGAGCAAAACTTGCAAAGAAACTAGTCAATTTAACATTTGCTCAAAAATTTCTCATTGGATTGGTAGCACAGAAAACTTTCCTGCGGACGGCGAGTTACCCACTACTCGCCGTCGATCAGCACCAGGTCCGAGAGGCACGTAGTGTTCCACGCGTGCCTCAAAGAGTTGTCAGCAAACAGGAAGGGGCCCGGCATGACTGATGCCTGCCCGGGGGTTGAGGATAAATTCGAAAGAGTTACCTCGCCCCTGGGCATTCAGGGCAGGGAGGAACAGGGGTGGGTTTTAGTCAGTAAGAGTCTGACACGCCCTTCCGCTCCACCCTAGAGCGAGAGATGTAGATTTTTTGTCGACTTACAACTGTTCTTAATAAGTCAAAATGCAGACTTTAAAAATAGTCGGATATAAGATAAGATAAAGTTCTAAAATAACAAATATTGCTTATATAGGAATATTTTTATTCGGGACAAGGGACAAGCCCGCCACGCTATTCCCATCCACTGCGACTCTTGAAAGCCAGAATCAACAGTGGCGACCACCAGAAATACGCCGAGGATTGAGGAGCGCCGATGCGCGGCGAGAGAGAGTTGCAAGTCTTGGAGGCACTTACCTACATTTCCTTTTTTAAATATTGTTTCGCCCCCCCCCCCCCCTCCCCCCGAAACAATAATAATATTGTTTTGACCCCCCTAAACCTTTACGAAATGAGACAATTTTGGTGTCATTAGATTCAGTATACCTTAATCTAGGTCTGTACGTTTTTTTTTAGTAAAAACTTACGGACCTAGTGTTTCAGTAAATCTATAACATTTCCAAACAAAAATTATGAAAATTGGACTATGTTTACTGTGGAAAAAAGTTATCGCTTTTTGTATGAAAATATACAGCTTCACAATCCTCTTAATAAAGATTGACTAGTCTCGGAGGAGTGATGAAACTGTCTCGGATTCTGCAAATGTATGAATGAAACAGAGGAGTAAGAAAAAAGGAATTCCCGTTTACCCCCCTTAACAAGCAGAAGACAGAACGAAGCTAATTTTAAGCCAATAGGGGTCCCGTCTCTGGCCGGCTGAGCCACCGAGGCCTATTGTGTCGATCCAGTTCAGAGATTTGTTTGTTTTTTTTTTGTCCAATGGCAGCTGTGACGATGATGTAGCGGACACCAAAGCACAAAGGAACAGGCCTCCTCTCTGTGAGAGGGTGTGGACCGTAATCTACCACGCGGGCCCAGTGCAGGTTGGTAGATGTCACATGGCTTCGAATTTTTGGTTCTAGTACGTACCGGTTTCCTCACGATATTTTGCTTCACTGTTTTTGAGAGCAGTGGTGATGAAATAATTTACACAAAGTAAAGCACCTGCCTGGGTTTGAACCCACAACTTGTAAGTCGCGGCTGTTACCACTGGGTCTCCACTGCTCCTATCCACCACTTCTGCCATAAGATAATTATGATGTGCGAATTGTTCGTATTCACGAACACTGGCAATTGGTATCTTACATTATATATTCCAACCTTGACACATTATGTACGACTTATTCTACCCATCGTATTTTAAATTACAAAGTAGCTGAAATAAATGTGTTTTTTTTTGTTTCGAAACGAGATAAACGGCTTATTAAACAAAATGTTAACATGGAAACTGTCTCTAAAAAGTCTTTGAGTTTTACATAACCTTCATTTGATAGAAACCTGTGCCTATGTATCAAAACTTTTCAAATTAATATAACAACACTTAAAGGTGTCGGTCATCGCGGTCTTGGCACAGGCAACTGAAATAATACGGGTGGGTATTAGCCAGTAAGAGTCAGACACCCACCCACAGTGGGAAAAGTTATTTGGTGATTTCCCACCCCAAAAAAGGGTAGAGGGTAGGTAGTAATATCAGTAGTAGAGATACTACTGATATTACTAGTGATACTCTTATCCTGATAGGATGAAGCTTTATACTGCTATCAGTAATAGAACTTCCTTTTAATTTGAGATGGTTGATCAGATATTCCTCCACGAATGGTAACAGACTCGCATAGTATTTTTGTCATGGATGTTGTTTGCAAGAATTCTAAAGGGGTTTAGTTCTATGACTTTAGAGAGCTAAATGTGCCGATAAATGTGGCGATATTTTAGGGAGCCCAATGTCTGGCTGTGGACGACTAAAAAGAAAAGAAGGAGCAAAGAAAATACGTTTATTTGGCACAAACACAAGGCACTAAGCCTTGTCTCCCAGTGGGGAGATGACAATCTGGTCTCTTTTAACTCCACCAAAACTCAGGCATGTCTTATTACCGCAAAAAGGAGTCGTTCCGACCAAACTCCTAATTTTCAGGGTACATCTGTTCCTCTAATTGATCGGCACGAGCTCCTTGGCATGGAGTTGACATCCAGTCCAACTTCGGCGCAACCATTGAGTACAAAGCCCAAACTGCAGCAAAAAAACTGTGCATCCTAAACAGGGTGAAGACAGATTTAAACCCTTCACAAAGCAAAAATCCGATCCTGCATGGAATATTGCAGCCACCTCTGTGATGGTTCAGCTAAATACCAACTTGCTGCATTTGACTCAGTGGATGTGAAACTGGTGGATGCCAACCTTCATAGCTTAGCTCATCGCCGCAAGGTTGCCTGCTTGTCGGTCTTCTACAGAATGTACTTCGGAGAGTGTGCCCAAGAACTCAACCCAAACCTATTGTTATCAGGTAGAACCTCATCCCACCGGCCCCCTTCTACCATCGAACATCTAGACGCACTGCAAGTTACCATCCCTACCTTGTTACTATTTCACGAATTCGCACTAAGCGTTTCCAAACGTCTTTCATAATGCGCACAGCAAAGGAGTGGAACTCTCTACCTGCGTCTGTGTTTCCGAATGCATACAACCCTAATCTCTTCAAAGTTAGAACAGGTTTCTTCAGGGTAAGCTTGCTACATCGTTAACTTTGTCTCTGTCAACTCTGACCTAGACTTTATCTAAAATAAAAAATAAGACACAAAGGCACTCAACAAAGGACAAACGAAAAACGAAAAAATTTAAAACAACTAAAATAAAACGGTAAATAAATATTCACATAGTGCGGTTGCGCCAAATAGGTCCAGTTCAGCATGAATGCCAGACAACTAGTGCCTGACGCTGGTTTTCAACTGGATCGAAGTCTTCAAGACAGGAGGAAGAGATACTGGATCTCTGCTGGATGGAGTTAAGGGTCTACTACGGGCCAAGTGACGCCCTTATTGAATAAAAATCGTAGTGTACCCTAGAAAATAGATATTAAAGAATCCAACGTCACGATTGTTACAAATAGGATAAAGTATTTTTACGTTGTTAAAACAGGTTTCAGAATGTTTCGTATCCAAAGTAGTAGGCAGATTTGTCAGAAACGGCCATTTTTGGTACTTTTGCCTACTACTTTGGATACTTAACATTCTGAGACCTGTTTTAACAACGTAAAAATACTTTATCCTCTTTGTAACAAACGTGACTTTGGATTATTTTATATTTATTTTCTATGCTATGCTACGATTTTTTATTCAATGAGGGCGCCACTTGGCCGGTAGTACGGCCTTAAGCGTACGGTCTGTTAATTTGGAACAATTAAAGTAATATTCTCAGACATAAATGCATATATGTAGGTAAAATGAAATAACAAATTTCGTATTTTAGATATTGTGTGCCCATGTTATACTTGTTTTATTTGTTTGGTTATAAACAAGTTTATTCATGTTTTTTATTACCTGTCCAATGAGCAGGTAATTTCCCTTTTTCATATGGTTAATTATTATAGGTAGGTATACGATTACATTCATTTTATGTGCATACAATTTACATTTTTAAAAATTTCTTACAAAAAAATTTTTTTTTTAAGTTTAAGAATATAACGGCGGGCTAAGTAACCCACCGGTATCGGGAGCAAGGTTCAAGCTTCCGGCGCGGTCAGGGCTCCAAAGAGAAAAACCTTGTCACGATACGAACTTTCTCGGCTTTCACGAGGTTTTCGTCATGCGGGACGATTATGTCAACGATTATTGCACGCCACGCCACTCGATTTGGTCCACATAATCGTATCCTAAAAAACTATTAGGTAATATTGTTATGATACTTGGGTATAATGATCTTGTTGTTTTTATCCTTATCGATGCAGCGTTTTTTAACCGACGAAAAAAAGGAGGAGGTTCTCAATTCGACCGTATATATGTTTTTTTTTTTTTTTTTTTTTTTGTGTATGTTCAGCCCTCACTCCGTCATTTATGAACCGATCTTAATGATTATTTTTTTATTAGATAGAGTATACCTCAAGGGTGGTCCCATGTCAAGGAAATCAGGATCTGATTATGGAATCCTGATAAAATTGAGAGAAAACCTCGAAAATTGTTGGCACGTTTAGCGTTTCTGTACGTATGTTCGGCCTTCACTCCGTTGTTTATGAACCGATTTCGATGATTCTTTTTTTGATAGATAGGGTATACTTTAAGAATGGTCCCATGCCGAGGACATTAGGATCTGATCATGGAATCCTGATAAAATTGAGAGAAAACCTCGAAAATTGGGCACGAATATTGTTTCTGTTTACTTTTCATAACTTTATCAGGTATTTGCATTTAGGAATCATCACATTATGAAACTGAGCTGATGATGGAAACCATACCTTTCCTTAACAATAGAAGTTAGTTATAAAAAACTGGTTTTAGTGACAGATACCACTTAATATACTTTGAAGAACAGACGTCTTTGAAATATTGGAGGTAACCTCAACTGGTCAATATCCTGGGAATCTTATGAAAGGATGGTTACATCATCAGCTCAGTGCCAAGAGGAATGATGAAGGATTAGAAATTAGCTTCAGAGTATTTAAAGATGATGCGAGTCACAAAATATCATAAAATAAAAAACTTTTTAACAAAAAAATCAACCGACGAAAATGAACTAAAAAGCAAAAAAATAATTAACCTTTTAAGTCTTGAGTATTGAGCTTATTTACCTACATAAAATATCAAATTTTATACAAACTAATTTTGAGTCGGCGCCAAATAATAAAACGATTAATTACCTACATCTAGCCTTCTTCATTTCTACGTACATATAAAATTTAGATATTTAATAATCAGATTGTTGTTTGGCGCCGACTCAAAATTTGTTTATATAAAATTTGATATTTTATGTAGGTAAATAAGCTCAATACTCAAGACTTAAAAGGTTAATTAATTTTTTGCTTTTTAGTTCATTTTCGTCGGTTGATTTTTTTGTTAAAAAGTTTTTTTTACTGAACACACATCTCTCTTGCAATTTTAGTGTAAACACTGACATTTTGTTACGGATGAAGAAAACGTGTGGCGCATATGGACATTTATCATAAAATGATGACCTCATCTTATAATAAATGATCATATTTTGTCATTAATGGTGTAGCATATCAAAACTGTACCTAAATACAAGATATTATACAAGGTATTACTTACTACTGTTATGGTACGATTTGTAAAATATTAATAACAAAAAACCGGCCAAGTGCGAGTCGGACTTCGCATAATTAATTAATTATGCCGTACCAAACGAGAGAATTTAAAAGAAAAAAAAATATTGGTTCTGACGTCGGATAGACGCACACGTGAGTGACAGCAATAAAAGGGATAAAGGGGCAAAGGGCTCTGTTTCTAACTTCTGTATTTCTGTCAAAATATTAGGTCGAATGGATTTTTTTACTTTTGATAGGCACGCGGTGGTTTCGGAGATAAGGAGGGGTGGGGGGGAGGAATGGTCATTTTTCATCTGTTTTCTTAAATAACTTAATTAATAATAAATATATTTCAAAACTACGAAAAAAAAAAATTTACACACAATAATCCCTTTCATTAAATCTGTAGCACGTTGCAGTTTGGAAAACTTTTGTTTTCATTTTCCAATTTTCACCCCAAAAGTGACCCCCATATTCCAAATACACTAACTACACTTCCGTGTTTGGGTCACCGATATACATGTGTGTACCAAATTCCAACTAAATCGGTCCAGTAGATTTAGAGCAAATTGAATGTGACAGACGAACAGATAGACCGACACACGAGTGATCATATGGTTATGTTGTGGGTTCCGTTTTTCATTCGGACTTTCGGAACCCTAAAAATCAATCAATCCGCCTAGTCTTTTTCCAACTATGTAAGGGTTGGCCTGCACTGTAACCGAATGCAGCTGATATCTAAAAGTGAATAAGTATAAAAAAAAAATTCTTTGGGAAAGTTGTTTATAATCATGAGTACAATCACGTGTTTAAGTATCGGTCACTAATTACCAGTCACCCTATATAATATTATCGTTTTATTTCTCAAAGTTTTGAAAAATACAATAATAAGAAAAACTTGAACTTGAACTCCGGGAGTGCCAGCAGAAGTGAAAACTTGAACATTAACGTTGTGCATTTTTGAATATTTTGGAATCGTCTTACGAATTTTCGATCAGGTCACGTGTCCTGACGCGAGTTTAACATTTTATACTCATCCCTAGAAAAGTGCTCAACGCCGCTAAATAAGTTTTCACTTCAAAAAACCCGTCAAGTACCCTATTCTTCGGTACTGTAAGGACCCAAGCTCTCTTGTGGCCTGCAGGGCTCCTTGGACGCTCTTCGAAATCCCGGGGACGTCGCGTAGCTTGGCGACTCGTTGACTCGGTGCGAGAGGACTATATCGAAGGGATCTGTCTACGGGCGGATAAGTTAAACTGCTGAGGGCGACTTCAATTAGGTATCTATATTGAAATAATAGGGGAAAAACGTATACTCGAACGGGCTCACTTCTAACTCTATTATTATTATACTCTTTGACTCTAACTCTAACTGACACATACGTCAAGCCTATCATCTTAAATATTCAAACGGCTTTTCAATACTTCTAGAATATTCCAACCTGCCAGTTAAGGCCGGTGCACATCCGCTAATATAAGGCCGTGTCTACAATCGTCACAGTACTCTCTGATCTT
Organism: Polia nebulosa; assembly: GCA_951329385.1. Lineage (NCBI taxonomy): Eukaryota > Metazoa > Arthropoda > Insecta > Lepidoptera > Noctuidae > Polia > Polia nebulosa. The sequence continues at coordinate 31,220,545 of OX589603.1, read as the reverse complement.
CAAAATTAACGTTTTTCTTCCATTTTAATTTTGACTTAAAGCCACCATAAAACTCAACAGAATTTGCATCAAAGACCTTGAAACTAGCATTAACAAATTCTAATGACTATTATAAAAAAGTCATTAGCATAATGTTAATGTCTATGTTTAAATTTTAAATAAATTAGAGAAACTGGATGTTATTTCTTGCTGAATCCTTAGGAGTCCGTATCCTGGGCACACCGCAATTGAGGCGGTAAGGCCCCTCTCTCAGCTCGCCGGTTGAACGCGTCCCAAAGGGTCCTGGCGATCCGAATGATCCGAGGATACCGCACGGTCTCCTGTGAGGCGGCGAGCCTCCTTGCCGGACTGTCACCATGGGATCTGGAGGCAAAGGTCCTCGCGCACCTTTATGAGTAGCGCGAGGAGGCGAAACGTAGGGGCGAAACTTCGTTGCCGCGACACTTCGCGGCCCGGCGGACAGAGCTCCGGCAGGAGCTCATGGCGACATGGAGAGAGCGACTGTCGCAACCCAGCGCTGGGCACGCCACCATTGCGGCGGTAGTGCCCCTCTTTGAGGAGTGGTTGGAGAGGCGCCACGGCGTCCTCACCTTCCGCCTGACGCAGGTCCTCACCGGACACGGAAGTTTCGGGAGGTTCCTGTGTAGGATAAGGCGGAGGGAACAGCCCAGGTGTCCCGACTGTGAGGATCGCCCAGAGGACACGGTGGAGCATACGGTGGAGATGTGCCACGCTTGGGCGGAGCCCCGCCGTGTCCTCGTGGAGGCGATCGGCGGCAGCGACCTCTCGCTCCCGGCCCTGATCCAGGCCATGGTATGGAATGAGAGGGAATGGGAAGCAGTGTCCTCCTGCTGCGAAGCAGTAATGCTTGCAAAGGAGGAGACGGAACGGGTGAGGGAGGCTCAATAACAGAGTCGCCCTCACGCCTTCAGCAGCAGCCGCCGCAGGAGACGCCCTGGGCGGACGACGTCGCGAGACGATCTCCGGCCACCGTAGACCCGGGCCTGCGGACGGCGAGTAGTGGGTAGCTCGCCGTCCGATCAGCACCAGGGTCGAGAGTTGGCGGCGCGTAGTGTCCCCACACGGGCAATAATGACGGGGCTCGTCATGGCCGATGCCTGCCAAGGGGTTGAGGATAAATTCGAAACAGAGTTCCCTCTCCCCTGGGTACTCAGGGCAGGGAAGGAACAGGGGTGGGTTTTAGTCAGTAAGAGTCTGACACGCCTTCCTGCTCCACCCTAGAGCGGGAGATGTCATTGGATGATTTCCCACGCCAAAAAAAAAAGACCCCTCTCTGAGGAGTGGCTGGAGAGGCGCTACGGCGTTCTCACCTTCCGCCTGACACAGGTCCTTACCAGAAACGGCTGTTTCAGGAGGTTCTTGTGTCGAATAAGGTGGGAGGAAACCGGGTGTCACCACTGTGCGGATCGCCCAGAGGACACGGTGGAGCATACCGCGGAGTTCTGCCCCGCTTGTGCGGAGCACCGCAGTGTCGTCGTGGAGGCGATTGGCGGCAGCGATCTCTCGCGCCCGGCCCTGGTCCAGGCCAAGGTACGGAGCGAGAGAGAATGGGAAGCAGTCGTCTCCTTCTACGAAGCAGACTTAATGCTCGCGGAGGAGGAGGCTGAACGGGTGCGGGAGACTCAACAGAGTCGCCCTCACGCCCCCAGCAGCTCAGTAGTGGAGTAGGTAAGTCATTGGATGATTTCCCAACCACACAAAAAAAGGGGTCCGTATCCGAAGGGTAACTAATGGAACCCAATTACAAAGACTCCGCTGTCCATCCGTCCGTCTGCCTGTCAGCGGGCTGTATCTCATAAACCAATCTCTTCTCTTGTAATAGGTAGATTGTTGAAATTTTGACAGAGTGTATTTTTATCGACGCCACAACAATTCTACTAATATTATAAATGCGAAAGTTTGTATGTTTGTTTGTTTGTCCTTCACGCAAAAACGGCTGAAGGGATTTGAATGAAATTTTGCACACAGGTAGGTGATAGCCTGGATTAACTAACATATAGGCTACTTTTTATCCCGGTAAATTACAAAGGTTGAGGTGGAAGTAGAAATCCAGAGACGGGCTAAATGCGCGGTAAACGCTCACAAAGTACCAGGAGACCAGAAACATGAGAAGTATTTCCAGGGCTGGAATCATGAGCGGTAAAGATTCACAAAGTACCAGGTGATCAGAATCATGAAGAAGTGTTTCCGCGGCTGGAATCTTGAACGGTATAGATTTACAACCTAGCAGGAGATCAGAATCACAAAACATATTCCGAGGCTCGTATTATGAAAGGTAGAAATTCACAAACTACCAGGAGACCAGAGACATGAGAAGTATTTCGAGGACTGAAATCATGAGCGATAAAGACTCACAAACTATCAGGTGATCAGGATTCATGAAAAAGTAGTTCAGAAGCTGGAATCATAACAGGTATAGATTCTAAAACTACTAGGAGACCAGAATCATGAAGAAGTGTTTCCGGGGCTGGTATCCTGAGCGGTTTAAATTCACAACCTACAAGGAGATCAGAATCACAAAATATTATTCTGAGGCTGGTATTATGAAAGGTAGACATTCACAAATTACCAGGAGAACAGAATCACGAAGAAGTGAAATTTCCGAGCGGTATAGAAAAAAAAAGGGCTGGAATCATGAGCGGTAAAGACTCACAATAGGCTATAATAGGCTAAGCTACTAGCAGAAGCTAGTATATAATAATAATAAAAATATATTGAAATTATATTTTGGGGCGGCATAAAAGAAACAAGTTATTTTTCGACTTTTGGCACGGAACCCTTCGTGTGCAAGTTCGATTCGCACTTTGCCTTTTTTTTTTTAAGTCAACTCGTGTTTTTTAGGAATAGGTCTAGTTTTTATTGCGCTACAAACTTATGTTGTGATGGAACGAGTTATAAAATTCACCGAACAATGATTTAAAGACGGCCTAGTTTGCAATCTTTGCGACAGGGCTCTCTACACTCCACACAGAGCGCTCCTCAGGTACATACTTAGGTACTGCCTATCATTGAGGGTTCATTCATCAATATTGACGATGCCGTATATCTTTGCGAGTTAGTGTAATAACGCGTTTTCATGGCAATTTTTAAAAAATGTGTGCCAAATCAGTTTTTGTGCCTTCAGATACGTAAATGCGTAGAGTACGAATATCCGTATGACGCAAGTGATAAATGATTTTATTTATGTAAGTAGGTTTTATCAACACTTTTACACGTCAACATTTTGTTTTTGTCAGTTTTAGCTAGATGAGGCCAGTGTTTCCTAGCTGACTACCCTGAGAAGAAGCACCGAAACAAACTCAGAGGTCAAAGTCTCTTTTAAATTGTTCAAATCCATACAATATGTACTGGTCAAATCATATGAGAACCATGTACGTTAACGTCTGGGATGAGCTTTTGAGGAAAGCAACTCGCAGATTTGAGTAGACCTGTCCAGACAGTGCAAGCATTTGTCAGTTATCGTGAAGATCAACTCAGAACTTTGAGGAGCTCAACGAACCGACAACAATACCAAAATAAGGACATTTTTGTAGGCCGCAAAAAGCACTCAAACTGCCAGACTATCATGAAATCTACGTGAATATAACGACATACATATCTAAAATTAAATATTTTCTTAACTTGACACTTGCTAAATACACAAACCGTGCAAAGCCAAAATTAAAGAAAAAAGTAAATTATGTAGTTCTCGCATTCACATTATTCTCATTAGACTCTATTTTTTTTTTTTTTGTGGGATGGGAAATCATCCAATGACTTCTCCCGCTCTGGGTGGAGCGGGAGAGCGTTTCAGACTCTTACTGACTAAAACTCACCCCTGTTCCTTCTCTGCCTGAGTGCCCAAGGGTGCGGTAACTCATTTTCAGAATTTATCCAAAACCCCTAGGCATGCAGGCACCGGCCAAGATGGGCCCCGTCAGTGGTGGCTGACACTCATCTCTTTGAGGCGCGTGTGGAACACTACGCGCCGTCCACTCACGGGCCTGGTGCTGATCGGACGGCGAGCTAACCACTGTTTGCCGACCGCAGGCCCGGGTCTACGGTGGCCGGTGATAGTCTCGCGACGTCCTACGCCCAGTACCTCTCCTGCGGTGGTAGCGGCCGGGGCCGTGAGGGCCACTTCGTTGAGCTTCCCTCACGCGTCCCGCCTCCGCCTTCGCGAGCATTACTGCTTCGCAGAAGGCAGAGACTGCTTCCCATTCCCTCTCGCTCCATACCATGGCCTGAACCAGAGCCGGCCGCGAGAGTTCGCCGCCACCTATCGCATCCACGAGGACACGGCGGTGCTCCGCCCGCGCGGGGCCGTAGAGACCTACAAAACTGACATTGATAGTGCATATACCCTTTTTTTGATGGTGGGAAATCATCAAATAACTTCTCCCGCGTCAGACTCTTACTGACTAAAACCCGCCAGTATTCTGTTCAGTTACCTGCGCCAGGGTCGCGGAAACTCTTTCAAACTCTCCCGCGACCCTGACAGAGTTATATATCGGCAATTTACCAGAAGAAGAGAACCTATATACCGTCTATTTCTTCATGCAATACATATTCATTGGCAAATTTGCCAATTCTGCTGTGAATCTTGATAAGAGTGATGTAAGAAAATCTATGTCATTTGTATTGTGTTACCGATGGAAGATGGTGACACCTCAGGACTGGGAAGTTACTCTCGTCTAGTCGGAGGCCTTGACTTTATTGATTGTATGATCTATTCTTTGCATGGAGTAACCACAAAGTCTTCGGCTGTGGCTTCCGTAAATTCAAGATTGATGTTTTGGAACCAAGTTCAGAACCTTTCGGAACCCTTTCGATGCGCAATTTTACTAAATCATTTTGTACTATTGTTTTGTGTTTGTTGCTATTGTGTTGCATCTGGGTTGAATAAATATTTTGTTCTATTCTTCCATTTCACTCAAAATAAGGGCGAGTTTCGTTTATAACGTCAAAAATTATAAAACAGTAGTACCTTTTCATTGCAGTTTTCACTTCCTAGACTAAGACTACTTATCATATTTTTTTTGTGGCACCATGGCCTGAACCAGGACCGGGCGCGACAGGTCGCCGCCACCTATCGCATCCACTAGGACACGGCGGTGCTCCGCCCAAGCGGGGCATACCTCCACCGTATGCTCCACCGCATCCTCTGGGCGATCAATGCAGTTAGTTATCATTAATTCCCGTATTATAATGGAGATCGACCATTTAAAATACAGGTATTTTTGAAGGTATATTTGAACTTCAACGATCACTATAACTACATACAATATGTATGTCGATTGTTTACCTCATGGCTTTTTTTTTTTTTTTTTTAAGGGTTCGACTTTCGGTCGAGCAATGTGTTATTGGACGCCATTATGTCACTGCCTCACTCCACCTGCCATCACCGTGGCTTGCCATGTGTTCTGTCTATCTCTATTTGAGCTTTATTACTCGTTTACCGATATCAAAGACACTCGTACGTGATAAAATGGACTTCTCTCTCTTTTTCAACACGCAACAAGCACATGTTAGGTGTAAGAAGACAGTTAACGAAGCCGTAAACCCCATGTTCTACCCATCATTTGCATCATTTTTTTCCAACAGACCATACCTTTTTTTTTTGGGGGGTGGCAAATCATCCAATGACATTTTCCGCTCTGGGCGGAGTGGGAGGGCGTGTCAAACTCTTACTGACTTAAATCCACCCCTCTTCCTTTCCTGCCCTGAGTGCCCAGGAGCGCGGTAACTCTGTTTCGAATTTATCCACAACCCCTGAATAGACCATACCGGGGAATCCACTGGTTCTGGAGATATTGAAGGTCAAAGTCGCAATTATTTTTTAAACCTTTTTATGAAAATGAATTCCAAGTGTTATTACTTAACTTTTTTTTTACCTGAATTTTCGTTTATCATTTCGAATTTTCGCGTTTGAAGTTACAAAAATGCAATGAAAATCAAACGTATCCGACAAGTACCTACGTGGCTTAGAGCCAACTTAGAGCGAAGGGGCAGGGTTTAACTCCACTTGCCTGGGTTGGTGTTACGTTGCGCGCAATCCCTAATAAAATTTAGTGTTGGCATTTGGTTTCGCCAACAATAAATGCTTTAATTTTATTGTTGGCCCAATAGTAAATGCTATTAGGGATAAAAAAATGTTTTTTTTTCATACCTAAAAATAAAAGTCGTTTCCCAGTAATAATTTTTGCACAAAGCTACTTAGTTAGATGTACAGTATGCGTAGTTGACGGCTTTGTGATGTGTCTTTTTACACCCTGTATATGTGAGGTACCACTTCATCCGTGAGAAAGTTGCCAGTGGAGAGATTGAAGTCTGCTTCAAAAGTGCTGTGGTCACCGACGTACTCACCAAAGGCTCTACCGCAACAAGCACTCATTTTGCACAGAGTGACTTGGTCTGGCTTCCGGAGAGGGTGATGGTGATGAAATGGAACGCAACCTACATTACCGCCATCTGTTAGATTAATTTGACAGGTGCTTGTCAAAAAAAAAACTACATGCCGCCTTTTTGTCATGTTTTTCAAAGTTCTCTCCGTATTTTTAAGATGATGATGGATATTTTCCTACAGTACGTTTTTAACTCGGTCTAATACCCTTTTGCCAAGCATGGAGTCTGTATTGTGTGAGTACACTTTTAAGGTTCTAATCCTTCGGGTCTATAGGTGTTTCGTTACCAGCAGAAAGACTAAGGACCAAACCTACTGCATATCATTACAGATCGCTCGTCCGTTCCTTTCATTCCAGTTCGAAGTAGGTACGTAACAGCCTAAAATATATCTTAGTCTCATGTCCTCGAGTTTTGGTTCTCGGACGGTTTCCTCACGATGTATTTCTTCACCTTTTTGAGAGCAATGAGTTGCAAGATTTTATTTTTATTATCATTGTTGTTAAACTCCTTTATCTAAGTGCGTGCTAGCCGCCTGACCTCTGCGACTATCTGTCTGTCTGTTATCAATATAAGTGGATGATGCTCATCACTTTGATTGAGTTCCTTGATCTGGATTTGACTTTACTGTTATCAAAATGTACTATCAGAAACAATCTTATCTATGATATTGTTTTGAGAAGGTACTTGTGTATGTCACCATAATGGGTAGAGAGGGTTCAAATTCTGAATGTTGGTCCATGGCAGATGATAATTGGTAACTGCTGAATAAAAGCCTCATGCAGAACATAGAAATAGGAAAACATGTTTTTTTTTTACTGTTGATAGGCACGCATTTGACCACTATCTCACCTGATGGTAAGCTATGATATGGTTGAAAATGGAGAACGCTTGCCTAGAAGTAACCTATTCACTCTTGACTTAAAGACTCCCAGGTTGTAGCTATAAGGAAACACAGGATCCGGCAGAGAATTCCACTCCCTGGCTGTACGATCAATAAATGTGTTCTCAAAATATTTTATGCGTAGGGGTGGGAAGTCCACCATGTACCGGTGGCACATTGCCGTACGTCTTGTGCTCCGATGATGGAACGGGCTTGGCAGAATTAAATTATGCAATTCCGTCGCACACTCCCCAAAATGTAACCGATAGAAAACCGACTGGCTAGCAACTCGGCGTCTATGCTCAAAACTTTGGAGCTTCGACTCGACGAGCCTATCATTGCCGATGACCCTCTAGGCTCGTTTCTCAATTATCTCAAGGGCTGGTATCTGGCAGAGTGACTTCCCAAAGATGAGAGCAGTACTCGATCCATACACGATTGAACTTGCGCTTGATAAAGTTTGAGCAGCTGTATCGGCGTGATGTACCGTCTCACTTTTGCTAGGATCCCCAACTTTTTGGCAGCCAAAATTGAGGGTAGAGGTCAACATAACACCAAAAAGCTCCAGTTGATCGGTTATCGGCACGGTTACACCTCCGAAAAATGGAGCTCGGTAAAATTGGCTCCTTTTAGCGGAAAAAATACACACCTGGATCTTAGCAGCATTGCACTTGACCAGATTGGCATTGCCCCATTCAGAGACAGCCTTTCGGAGAGACGGGATCTGAGACCCGACGGCTCCTGGGTTGGACACGTATCTCTCGGCAGCAGTGCTGTCGTCTGCATACCCAATGGTATCAGATCGTTAATATGCAGTAAAAACAATGTTGCCGAGAGCACTGACCCCTGAGGAACCCCGGCTTAAGTATCCTTGAATAGACCGGTCTTTTAGGATATCTGTAATCCAATCACACAATCCGGAGGGTAGACTGAAGGCTGAAGCTTGCCAATAAGGTTATCATACTCGTACTAGACCTTGTCGAAGGCAACCTTTGGTAATGTTGCTTTTTTTCCAGCGTGGTAAATCATAAGATGACTTGTCCCGCTCTGGGTGGAGCGGGAGGGCGTGTCAGACTCTTACTGACTAAAACCCACCCGTGTTCCTTCAGTTGCCCTTTGCTTTCCAGGGTCGCGGTGACTCTTCCCGCGACAGTAATGGTTATCATGCTTGACGCTTGACAGACAGTTCATAAGGTCATCGGTCCATTCTCTCGACTTAATATGTTTAGGATCGTTATCGATATTTTAAAGGTTGTCGCAGACGCGACAATACTTATATATGTATAATAGAAGTTGTTCTTCGGATAATTTTATCTGCATTGGTGTCGCGTCGTGTCTGTCTTTTGTAGCCTAAAGGCTGAGGTACAGGATTAATAATTTCGAGATATAAGCCGAAATGTTCTTTGAAACCAGTTTTTTCCATTTTATTTTGTTCGTCCACTTTCCTTAAGCAAGGCACACCCAAACACGGAATTCCATATGACTTTATCTTGGAGACTATACACGTATTCATAAAAATCGGGGATTTATTAAACAGATCTGACTTGTCCATGTCAAATTGCTCCATGAAACATCACGTGAATACCGCTTACCTACAGAGGTCGTGATCAAGCCAATTCCAACTATCAATTAAATGGAGTGAATATTTTAATACCAACGCTTCTATAGGAAAATAAACAATTGGTTTACTATTCCTGGTAAAATTTTATTTATACAAAGGTTCGTCTTGTAGAGATGCGTTAGAGTAATCAGCCTTTAATGTTCGCACTGCGGGGACACAGGTCACGTCTCTGCATAAACATACAGTGTAAAGTCTTTATAATGTGCACATATCGAAATGAGGAAATCTATGCTTAATTTTATCGACGGAAAAAATATAAAAAAAATCTAAATAATTTTATAATTTTTGAAGTCGATGAAAAGAAAAACAGATTTTTGCTAAAAAAACAATTTTATTTTCAAGTTTATTTTTAAAAGTTAGACCGTTTTGTTTTCGTTTGTTTTTAATAAAAAAAAAATATATGAGTATATTTTTTCTGTCGATAAAATTAAGCATAGATTCCTCTCATTTCGATATGTGCACATTATGAAGAGTCACTCTGTATAATAGAATAGTACTTTATTGTTCACCAAAACAGTTATCTATGTTATCTATGGGTACCTAAAAATACAATGGCGATCTCATCGCTGACGGCGATATCTACCAAACAGCCTTTGGATGGACTGAAAGATCTTAACCTGAAAAGTAGGTAGTCTGCGGTCTATGTACTGCTATTAAATTAATTAGAGATCAAAAGGCCATTGGGTGTAATCAGACCCGGTCGCGGACATTAACGCGTCAGGCCCCGCGCGTCGACATAACAATAGGTTTTTAATTGTGTCTGCTAATGAGGGACTTGACGCGTTAATTAATGAAGATAGTATTAAATGAAAGAATATAAATTCACTTAACATTATATATGGTTATTTTATTTGGAATTCGTGGGATAACAAAGTTAGAACAAAAAAAAATATATTTATTCCAAAAATCGAATATGTACATTTGCGAACGCATCGTCGCCTCATCATCATCTTCCTGCCCTTACCCCATGTTACTTGGGGTCGGCGCAACACGTTTTTTTCTTCCATTCTGTCCTGTCAGCCGTCACGCTATCACTAACTCCCTTTTCTTTCATATCACTCCTCACACAATCCATGCATCCTTTCTTTGGCCTCCCTCTCCCTCTCCATCCATCCACATTTATATTCATAACTCTTTTAGTTACATGTGTTTCATCCCTCCTCTTTACATGACCATACCAAGATAAGCGGTTCCCTTTCAACTTTTCTGTGACTGGCGCCACTTTTAAACTACCTCTAATGTACTCATTTCTCACTTTATCCATTCTCGTTACTCCACACGTCCATCTCAACATTCTCATCTCCTCCACATGCAATCTTTTTTTTTTATCCGTCTTTTTCACAGCCCAACATTCTCGCCTGTATCATACGATTATTCGACTGTATTATATTCTGGTCTGTATTATTTTTACGTATTTATAAGCTTTTTTTATGTTTTACATTAAATATTTATACATGTGTAGGTACTCGTATATACATAACATATGTAACACAATTGCATACTGATCTGGCAGTTTTTTGCATAAAGATGGTTAAACCTTCATGTTTACCTTCCAAATTATTAGTAATACGTAACTGTAAGCTAATAGGTCACCTTGCAGTAAAAGCAGTACGGTAACGACTTTACTCAGAAATTACTTTGGTACAAAGTTACTTTAGTTTGATGTAAGTACTGAAAACGTAGATGAAGGCTTTGTGATGAAGGGTGTGTGATGTGGGTCGGAGTATAGTTTTTCATATTGTGTCATCCTCTTGGACAAAACTTTGTATTTTTTTTAGCCAACTGCCTCAGAAGGAGGGTAATGTTTTTCGAGAGTATGTGCCTACATAATTGTATGTTTGTAAGTATGTTTATATCTCTATATCTTTGGATGGGTTTTAATTAATGAGGTATCATTAAATTGGTCTTGACACCCCAAGTGATAAAGGCTATAATTATGTATTTAAAAAAAAAGACATAAGGGTAAGTGTCTATCAAAATTTATAACATTAAAGTATTAAGAGAATAAGTTCTATGTGTTCCCTAAAATATTATTCTATGCATTTCTAAGCTTTATCTTCTTTCACACAATGTTATATCTTGAGGAGGCGATTTCAAAAATATTATATAACTCACTTAAATAGAAATAAAAAAAAATTAAACCAATTAAAGTTCGCATTTAGCTGCGACCAAACTAACTTACTAATTAGTTTCTTGTCTAGTATTGTTTACTTACCGGTAATTTCCAAGGCTTCTTCATAACTATACTGTAGTTTACTAGGTTTTGACGTAGTCATTTCTATATCGTCTTTTCTTTTACTTATATTGTAACTATTTTTAGATGGCGCCATTTTTTAATTTACTTTTAATAATTTTCCGCTTATTTTTACTTTTATTACAAGTATTTTCAGTTATGATTAAACTTCAACAATATTTATCATCTTCTGGTCACCATGTTTGTTTATTATTGACGCCTCTTTTATATTTTAATTATATTTTACAGTACAATATTGTTTATTGAAACGAACTCAGTTCATTGGACACGTCTTTAGTGAACTTTTTATCATGATAATCACTTCAACACAATTCTATGTCCTTTCACGGTTGTAACAATGGGATGTTTTTTTACGAATTTATTTGTTCGATAAGTAAAAAAAATGAGTGTTTCTGTCACAACACGGTACGATCGACTGCTAAGAACTGGTATCGGATGGAAGGTCGGCCTTATCTTAGCATTACGAAAACGCGTTTTTTTACTACAAATGTTGCGACTTTTTGCATTATGTATTTTGTTTATTTATGCAGTAAGAATGTAATATAGAAGCCAAACAAGCTCGAACAAAGGATTGAATACAAATGATGTTATCTTAATTTTTGACATACTAGTTTAAGATTAAAGTTAAAATATAATATTTTTTTTAAAAAGAGTAAAACCATTTGGAGTTCTTACAACTATCGAGAGTAAGAAGATTTCTGTCTAACTACTTAGGATGCATAATGCCTGTTTACACCAATATGCCTGAAATTTTAAGTTCCCCCTAAACCAAGTAAAGTTACCACTAACTATAAAGAGATGTCTAAACGATAAATTGGCCCTTAAAATGTAGGGGCGCGAATGTTGAACTCCTTACTAGCCCCTAACAAAGTATCGGAACGAGGTGACGCGTTTTAGTGGTAAAAATTCTTGAAGTAAACGAAAAATAGAACGTTGATATTAATGAAAGTACAGACCGCATAGACAAAATGTTGGGTTTAGAGAGTAATTCTTTAAATGCCTTCTTCTTCTCATGGGTATTATAGATGCCGGACCAGCAAAGTATGCAGGGTTTGACCACCTTGATTTTTTCAACAGCATCCCGGAGTCTAGGCTTATGACTATCTGATGGCAATATGTCCACGAGCACAAAACGTTAAACGTGCGAACACATTCATTGTGCGTACAGCTAGGGAGTGGAATTCCCTGCCGGAGTCTGTGTTTCCTGATAGCTACAACCTGGGAGTCTTTAAGTCAAGAGTTACTTCTAGGCAAGCGTGCTCCATCTTCGACCACATCATCGCTTACCATCAGGTGAGATAGTGGACAAACGCGTGCCGAACAACAATAAAAAAATATATATATGTTCTCCCCATTTGTAACACAAGAATTGAAAATATCTGGCGAATTTGGGTGTACTAGGTACAGCATTACAGCGGTGATTTTGTATTATGCTAAATTAATGTCGACCCTTTTTTTTTGATAACGCTGTGTTGAGACAAAAGAAAGTATCTAAAGATAAGTAGACATAATCGTGTTAGTAGTGAAGTCGATCAAGAGTCGAGACAATTATGTTCTATTTCTAGTAGGAGGGCACTAATCAATCAGTCTAGTTAGATAACTATAATATTGAGGCTGTGTGATTTGCCGCAGACGAGATACGGACTAGACCGTCTGATGTTTTGACCAGCCATTGATACCTTCTTATACAATATTAGCGTAGCATATACGTATAGTCAGGCTTTTAATGCTGGGACAAAGACCTTTCAGTGGGCCGTCATCCACCACGCGGGCTCAGTGCGGGTTGGTGGGATGTCATATGTCTTCAAAGTGTTGGTTCTAGGACATGCCGGTTTCCTTACGATGTTTTCCTTCACCGTTTTGAGAGCAGTGGTGATGAAATAATTTACACAACGTAAAACGCTTGTCTGGGTTCGATCCCTGAACTACAACTTGTAACTCGCTGCTGTTTAACACTGGGCCACCACTGCTCACTTAAACATTACTTTTAATTTTTTCGCTCCGCTCAACTGACGCCATGTCAGCAAGTCAAAAAAAATGGCGTTCTAAGGTGCTAGCTCACAGCCTAATTTGAATAAATGACTTTTTATTTTGGACAAAAAAACTTAGTTATTATTCTAATGTAATGAATAAAGAAATACTTTAAGAACAAGAAAATATTTGCCAAATACCAAGTTACCGTGAAATTATGGATATTTTTTCGTTCTACAGTTTGGCTTAGGACGCATTATTATATTTTGTGACAATGTATTCAGAAGGCTGTGACAAAATAAGATGCTTTATTTCGCAAAAAAAAAGGTATTGTTAACGTCCAATTTTACATCTGTATCTGATAATTCATCTGTATAAGATCTGCGTATAGATACGTCACATTTCACGGCAGGTTTCTATGAATATGTTACGGCTTGCATTTGAATTTAAAATAAACAATTGTTTTCGTATTGTGTTTATTTTTAGAAACATACAAATAACGGAGGCCTTAATTCTATACATGCTAGTAATTATTTTTTCCGTACATCTGGTGGTAACAGGCATGATAATGCCGCGGCGACTGAAACAAAAGAAAATAACAATAAGTACTTATGTGATGACATGTCCCTTGACCAACCGACGCGCGACGTAAGATGCCGATACTTTGTGATATTGAAGAATACCATAGTACTAACATAATACAAAACAGGACAAGTTGTAGCATATTAGATAAATAAAAAAAAAAACAAAAAAAAAATATTCTCAGACAACAATGACCCATAGCTTAATCAGCCTTTAAAATGCCCACTGCTGGGACACAGGCCTCCTCTCTGTGAGAGGGTGTGGGCCGTAATCCAGTACGCCGGCCCAATGCTGGATGTCACATGTCTTCGAAGTTTTGGTCCTAGGACATGCCGGTTTCCTCACGAAGTTGTCCTTCGTTTTGAAAGCAAAAATCTACCTAACCTTTTCCCAACTATCTTGGGTTTGGTTTCCAGTCTAACCTGATGCAGCTGAGTACCAGTATTTTAAATGAAGCGATTGCCTATCTGACCTCCACAACCCAGTTACTGGGTAATACGATACCCCTTGGTAAGACTGGTTGTCAGACTTTCGGGCTTCTGACGATTCGTAACGACTGTCAAAGATCCACGATTGACAGCCGCGACCAACGGTTTAACGTGCTTTCCGAGGCAGGGAGGAGTCTCGGTATGTGAAGATGGACCCATCCATGGACCAACCCCGTCAAGCGTAGCTTAGCCTAATGGATCGACTCGTGCGGCTGTTATTGCTTTAGCCACGAGCTCCTCGTTTTGAAAGCAGTGGTGATGAAATATTTGACACAAAGCCGTTACCGCTGAGCCAACACAGCTCATTGAATACTATAGGTAGGTACTATCTAAATACAAAACAGACAAGTTCAGAAGTATTCGAAATTATTGAAATACCATCTTGTCTAAGTGACAGTGTCAATAAATACTCTGAATCAGTTCCAGATTTCGATAAGTCTACCTTCAATACATTATTACCTTCTGTGTTCCCGTTGGAAGGAAACATTTTCAGCCATCAATATACCTCTGTTTCATCATAAGGAATGTAATAGGTAGGTATATCAGGGTTGAAATTCTAGTACACGAGCTCGTGGCTAAAGTAATAACAGCCGCACGGGTCGATCCATCAGGTTAAGCTACGCTATCCGGGGGTGGTTCATGGATGAGTGACCATCTTTACATACTGAGACTCCTCCGTGCCTCGGAAAGCACGTTAAGCCGTTAGTCCCGGCTGTCAATCGTGGATCTTTGACAGTCGTTACGGGTCGTCAGAAACCCGAAAGTCTGACAACCTGCCTTACCAAGGAGTATCGTATTACCCAGTAACGGGGTTGTGGAGGTCAGATAGGCAGTCAATCCATGAAAAATACTGGTATTCAGCTGCATCCGGTTAGACTGGAAGCCAACCCCAAGATAGTTGGGAAAAGGCTTGGCAGATTGACTCACATTCTATTACAGAAGAAAGATTGCCATAGTGTTGGTGTTTAACTTTGTAATTTCAGTTTTTCTAAATATTTCCTCCTTCCCTTATTTCAATTAGTTTGGGTTTTATAAATATTTTCTTAACAGCCTGTTTACAACATTGAGATAACTTTAAAAAAAACAAAACAGCACTCACCAAGCATCAGACCCCCGCACACGTAGAACATGGAGGTACAGTGTGACATGATGAAGGCTCCCAGCACATTCACCCCGCCCAGAGCACTGAGCCGAGCCACCATTACGCCTATACATGCTGCCATGCCGCTGGACAAATAAAGATGCAGATTAATACATCACCATCATCATCATTCATTATTTTACTTATATGGTGTACATAATAAAGAGTATTCTATTCTATTCTATTCTATTCATTATGGTACATAAAAAAAATCATGTCTTTGAAAAAGTTACGAGCAATGAGTTGCTCAAACGAAAAATTACTGTATATATTTTTAAACGCCTGACGCATCGGCAATGCAAGTTATCAGGAGGCAGTAATTTTGAACGGACTATAATTTTAGTACTTTTTTTTGGTGGGAAATCATTAAATAAGTTCTCCCACTTGGTGGAGCGGGTTTTTTTTTTTTTTTGGGAAATCATCCTATGACTTCTTCCGCTCTAGGGTGGAGCGGAAGGGTGTGTCAGACTCTTACTGACTAAAACCCACCCCTGTTCCTTCCTGCCCTGAATGCCCAGGGGCGACGTAACTCTTTCGAATTTATCCTCCACCCCCGGGCAGGCATCGGCCACGACGGGCCCCGTCGTGTTTGCTGACAACTCTTTGAGGCGCGCGTGGAACACTACGCGCTGTCGACTCTCGGGTCTGGTGCTGATCGGGCGGCGAGTTACCCACTACTCGCCGTCCGCAGGCCCGGGTCTACGGTGGCCGGAAATCGTCTCGCGGCGCCCGAAGCCCCTGGCGTCTCCTGCGGCGGCTGCTGCTGAGGGCGTTAGGGTGACTCTGCCGTTGTTGAGTCTCCCTAACGTGTGTCGCCTCCCTCTTCGCGAGCATTACTGCTTCGCAGAAGGAGGAGACGGCTCCCCATTTCCTCTCGCTCCGTACCATGGCCTGAACCAGGGCACGGCGCGAGAGGTCGCTGCCGCCTATCGCATCCACGAGGACACGGCGGTGCTCTGCCCAAGCGGGGCAAACCTCCACCGTATGCTCCACCGTGTCTTCTGGGCGATCCTCGCAATGGAAACACCCGTGGGTCACCTCCGCCTTGATCCGACACAGGTACTTACCGAAACAGCCGTGTCCGGTGAGCACCTGCGTCAGGCGGAAGGTGAGGGCGCCGTGACGCCTCTCCAGCCACTCCTCAAAGAGGGGCACTACCGCCTCGATGGTGGCGTGCCCAGCGCTGGGTTGCGACAGTCGCTCTCTCCATGTCACCATGAGATCCTGCCGGAGCTCGGTCCGCCGAGCCGCGAGTTGTCGCGGCAGCGGAGTTTCGCCCCGGCGTTTGGCCTCCTCGCGCCACTCGTACAGGTGCGCGAGGATTTTTGCCTCCAGATCCCACGGTGACAGTCCGGCAAGGAGGCTCGCCGCCTCACGGGAGATCGTGCGGTATCCTCGGATGATGCGGATCGCCATGACCCTCTGGGACGGGTTCATCAGGCGAGCTGATCGCTGCCTCAACGAACGCGCCCACACCGGTGCCCCGTAGAGGGCCATGGACCGCACGATCCCCGCGTAGAGCCTCCGGCAGGAGGCGTTTGGCCCCCTCAGATTGGGTAGGAGCCGCTTCAAGGCGGCCCCGGTCCTGTCCAATCTGGGAGCCAAACGTCGAAAATGTTCGACGAAGTTGCACCGGCTGTCGAGGACGAGTCCCAGGTACCTCATCGTACCCTCGACGCCGATGCGAACCCCTCCTACCGTGATCTGGGAACCCGACGGTGGCGCGTTCCGACGACCATGAAAACACATGGCCTCGGACTTGTGCAATGCCACCTCGAGTCCCAGTTGCCGGATCCTCTCTATGACTGTCGCAACCCCGCGTGTCATAAGGTCGGCCGCCGCCTCGTGCGACCTCCCCTGCGCTAAGACCAGCGTGTCGTCAGCGTAGCACACTACGCTGACGCCAGTGGGAAGGTCGGCGCGCAGCACCCAGTCGTATCCGATGTTCCACAAGGGCGGCCCCAGGACCGATCCCTGTGGAACACCGCACGACATCTCTCGCCGGTTCCATACTCCCTGATGACCGGGGTAGATGACGGCTCTGTCCGTCAGATACGCCTCGACTACGCGACGGAGGTAGGGCGGCACCCGGTGATACCGGAGTGCCTCCACTATACAACTCCAGGGCAGGGTGTTGAAGGCATTGGCGATGTCCAGAGACACCGCCAAGACGACCCTACCCCGGCCCACTGCATCCCCCGTCGTGAGGGCTCTTACGCGCATGACTGCGTCCACCGTGGAGCGCCCCCTGCGGAAGCCGTACTGGCTCTCCGCCAGGTCCGGCCCCACCCGCACCAACTGCCCGACGAGGCGGTCTGCAATTACTCTTTCAAAGAGCTTGCCCACCTCGTCGAGCAGCACAATGGGCCGCATCAGCAATGCAAGTTATCAGGAGGGAGTAATTTTGAACGGACTATAATTTTAGTACTTTTTTTTTGGTGGGAAATCATTAAATAACTTCTCCCGCTTGGTGGAGCGGGTGAGCGTGTCAGAATTGTGTTTATTGACTAAAACCCAGCCGTGTTCCTTCAGTTGCGTGTGACTCTTTTAAACACACACGCGTCTGCTAGCACTTAAAGTTGCATTCTCTCTGACTATTCACTGCAACTCACCAAGAGTCATGAATGACAGCATTGAAGAAATGACAAACTAATAATGCGCTGAATATTCAGAGTTCTCAGATCATTTCTGTCATCTAGGTATCTTTAACCCATCGCGCGTCTAGTTAGTAGACACAATAGATTTTTAATTATTTATGGCCCATGCGCTGTCCGCCAGACACGCAAGAGGTCAATGCCTTTAGAGTTAAGTAGAACGAAATACTGCCATAGTATTTTCACATATTCTAAATGGCTGTAATCATCAACTCGCTTATATTTTCTAGGGACTCAGCCTTTAAGGCTTGCTGTCAGGAATTCCTCCGAATTTAAGTCCTACGGTCATATTAAAGTTATATACAGCATGTAACAAAAACCCTGTACGATCCTGAAGGGTATTATTTGATATCGTATTGCGTACACATATACGTAATCATTTAATGGATACGAGATTTTTATTTTTCCCCAATGAAAATAATTAATTATAAAAAAAAAGAAAAATATATCAAAGGCAACCCTGAGCGCTCGACAAAGACTGCCTTCAGTTTTGTGTCAAAGCAGCCGCCAGAGCGAGACGGTCTTTTTGATCTTTTGTTAAAGAGTGCCTACAGCGCGGCTAGTGCAGGGCGGTATCGTTTGAAATAAAAATAGGTAAAAATTAAAAGATTTCGCCGGCCGGGAGCGTTGTCAACTTATGAAAATTAGCCATATTTAGTGTTTTTCACCTATTTTATAAAAATAAAAAATCTTTAACTGTTGGTTTTTTTTAAACTATTTTTTCTATTACGTATTTTAAACCAGAAATACGCCTTTATTGGATCGGACAGGGTTTTGGTTACATGCTGAATAGCATGGTTTGTGCGTGGTTCTTAAATAAGTTAAAAAAGTTTATTTGTTTTAATCCACCAAGGCGGGATGGTTTGGGATGTGTGTGTAGAATCACCTACTCTTTTTTTTCTGTGAGCCTGCTCGAAGCGCTCGGTGTCATAGAAAAAAGCTTACGCACACTGAAATAATGTGCACACATACAACGAAAACCAACCCGCCTTCTTGAAATAGAATGGTTATAATAACAATTTACTACTCACCGAAAAGACGTCGGATACATATCAACAAAGTACGTATAAATGATTCCTATACACAACTCGTTCGTCAGGAGTCCAAAGAACATGATAAAACTGGTCAAGTTATCCTTGATGAGGACAGCTCCTATAGCAGAGAGGGCGGAGAAGGTCATGATGATAATCATGAGCGCCTTCTTCCTGTGGGCGAGCTTGGTGACGACCAGCATTATGATCACGAAGGAGACGCCTTGGGACAGGCTGGCCCAGACGAGGCTGATCTCCATTGTGGATTTGCATTCGAACTAGAAATAAAGAAATCAGTTGTTCTAAAACTGTGAAGAAGCACAGCTCAGAGAGAAGTGGAAGGAATTGTGAGGCCTTCGGCCAGGAGTGGAACAGTTTACAAAAAAAAATATAGAGTACTGGTCGTAAGCATGACTTCATCATAAATTCATTTTTAACCGACTTCCAAAAGGAGGAGGTTATCAATTCGGATGTTTGTATTTTTTTTATTTATGTATGTTCGGGCATAACTCCGTCATATATTGACGGATTGCAATTTTTTTTTATTCGAAAGTGGTTTGTTCCGAAATGGTCCCATTTAAGTTTCATATAATATAGGATAGAGATATATATATAGGATAGGATAGATATAATAAAGGATAGGGACAGAGACTGTGTCAAAGGCCTTTGACACAGTCTCTGTCTCTATCCTGTTAACTTGTTTTTGTTCGGGATCTTCAATTAAAACTATTTAAAGATTACCTATCTGATAGAACACAGTGTGTAAAAATCGGTAACATAACTAGTGCAGAGGTCCCAGTGACTTTTGGAGTTCCCCAGGGCAGTATTCTCGGACCGACACTGTTCCTAGTCTATATAAATTATATATGTCAGCTAGAGGTTCCCGATTCGAAAATTGTTGCGTTTGCGGATGATACGGCCTTAATTTTCAGTGGTAACTCCTGGAATGAAGTTTTTGCCAAAGCTCAGATGGGCATGAAAACAGTGACCAGTTGGTTAAATAATAATTTACTTACGTTAAATGTAGAAAAAACGACATACATAACGTTTGCCATTAAAACCAATGACAAACCGGATCCCTCTTTAAGCATTGTCTCCCACTCGTGCCCACATGAAAATCAAACATACTAATGCAATAAAACATACTGAATCCACCAAGTATTTAGGCGTAATTATTGACAGAAATCTTAAATTTCACGATCATATTAATCTTCTATCTGCGAGAGTGCGTCGACTAACAATAATAATCAAGGCCTTAAGAAAGACTGCTTCAAAATCTGTTATAAAATCGAGCTACTATGCTCTCTGTCAGTCTCAGCTTGAATACTGTATCTCGACATCGGGTGGCACATGTAAAACTCATTTCTTAAAAGTTGAGAGGGCACAAAGATCACTCCTGAAGGTAAGCTTGTTTCTACCTTTTTGTCACCCAACAACTATACACTCTCTTAGATACACACATACACACAGATACAGGCGCTCTGATTATCTTTTTGTTTGTTTTTCTATTTCTACCCTCAGAATTATAACTTTTTAAGTTTTGTATATTAAATCTCCTTAGATTGAAATTTTGCAATTTTGGACCAAAACTATCTGTTCTTCCGTGGGGTGGCACCTGGTGATTTGTAATACGGGCATTTTATGCCCAACTCAGACACCCGCTCCTCACATTGCTAAGTAAACAAATAATATCAGTCATTGTGTGGAGAAATAAAGAATTTTATTATTGTATTATTACTCGTATTATATAGATCTGATGATCGGTTTCGGAGACAGACAACGGAACTCTTCAAAAATTGACAGCAAATCAACCGCGATTGCTGCAATCGTATGTCTATGAATTGTTAACACAATTTAATGGAGAACCATAACTAAAAAGTGAAAAACAAAAATCTTTTTTACAAAAAAATGGAACCGACTTCCAAAAAAGTGCATATAACTTTAATATCGGAAGTCGGTGTCAAAAAACGAAGACACAAAACCAGAAACACCGACTTCCGAAATTAAACTTATTTGCACTTTGTTAAAAAGTTTTTCTTGATTCGATTTTTTTTGTATTATAAGTAACAATGAAAGGCCAGACAAGACGACATTCTATCGGCAAAAGCGATTATCAAAATGCCAAAATGTTAATGAAACAAACCTAAACTTAAACCTGAGACATTTCGCTAAGTCATGTCAATCATATAAATTTATTAATATTTATTTATTCTATTTATTTTAATTGTGATTTAGTGCGTTGTTCTGTGTCTTTTGTGTGCACCGAATAAATGTTTTATCTATCTGTCTATATTATCGAATTTTTTGACAATCTTTATCGCTTAAAGAAAGTCATTTGTCTGGAACCTAACCTAACCACCACCACCCACCACCACTTTAATTTTTTTTCTTCTCCACGTTATTTAATTCTGTAGTGGAATATATAACTTGTCAAATCATGGGACTGGGTCAAAGGGACTAGTGGGTCGAACCGAATTTGTTGCTTTAACAGATTCCACGTCATTTGGCTAATTGATAAAATCAAAGTCATATGCCGAAATTCAACTGTTTCTGTTTTTGAAACCACCTTTTTTTTTTTTTACTCCACCTTCTCGACAATGTCCAATTACAAATCACACATCATGCAATTGATCTCAACGTAAACTAAGAATTACCTCCCAAGACAGATAAAGTTGATTGGTTGAGTTGGTTGTTGGTTAGTTGATTTGAAACGTCAAATTCGTGGAAAATTCAAAAAAGTAAAAAATATGGCATTTGAAATAATATAAAACAAAAGACGGTGTTTGGTGCTGTGATTTTCAGTAAGTGAATTACGTGTCTCAGAGCTGTGGGGGCATATTATAAGACTGATTATGCTATTTATAGAGTAAAACTATCAAAAGTCCTTACGTCTTCTGCGGTGATATTGGTGTTGCCGACGATCATCTTGCAGAGCCCCGTCTCGTCATCAGCCTCCATGGCGTTGAGGCCGGCAGAGAACTTCTCCGCCAGGTAAGGGAACCAGATGAAGAAGCTATTATTTCTGGAATATTATGAGGACAGGTTAAGTTTCACGAGAGATTGAAATCTCATATATCACTGATGGTAAGAAGTGGGAAAGTAAGATTGTAAAACCATGTTAAACATTCTCAATGTGTTCTACGAAGTCTATCATATAACAGAAGTTACTAATGGTGGAGATCTTACGGTTAGTGAATTTGATAGTTGAATTATATTCTTTTGTCTCTTATGTATTGGTACAAACTATACGTAACTTTTAAAATGTCTACTAAAGTCTCTAAAATAATAAGTTTCCGTTATACTCTGACACGTTACAGGAGCAAGCTAGGTTATGCTTAAAAAAATTACTTACGTGCTAAAAATGACAGCAGTTAAGAAATACAGCATAATACTCTTCCAGAGCAGAGGAGGCTTGAACAGCGGCACAATCTGCTCCCACAGTGACTGCAGCAGGGAGGCATCCTTGCGGCGTTCGTTACCTACCTCGTTCAAGATTATCCTCTTGACCTGAATTATAAAGATAGTGAGATTATTATTAGACAACTTCTTTTAATTGTTTTATAACCGATTGTGTAATGCATGAAGATATCAAACCTTTCATTAGAACATGATCATAACATAGATCATGGAATGGTCAATAATATAGAACTTGGAATGGTCGTGTCAGCACTGAATAGAAGCGCTACTAATAATATTCGTAACCGTGCGGCCTGCTATGTGGGCTGTCATAGCCATAGTCAGAATCGCTACGAGCTATCAATATGAGTAAACAATGACACTCACTCATATACTTGATATGTGCACTGTGATCTATCCGATAAACAAAACATAGAATCTTAAGATCTATACTTACTGGATATTTCTCCCCCTTCCCGTTGTTTCTTCTCCAAATCTTCCTCAGATTGTCCACAGCTTCGTCATCCCGTTGAACATTGACCAAGAACTTGGGACTCTCGTAGAAGAACTGCGTCCCGAAGGCGCCGAAGCCCAGTGGGAGAGCCAGGGCTAGGGCGAGGAGGCGCCAGGGAGTGAATGTGATCAGACCCAAGTCGTAGGAGAAGTTCAGGTTCAGGATCCAGTAGGCTACGGCTGGAATAACAAATTACATTTAATATGTATGAAACATAAGTTTAGTTTTCGCCGCCCTAGTACCTATCCAGAGGGAATGGGAGCAACGGAGTCGCCCTCACGCTCTCTGCAGCAGCCGCCTCAGGAGACGCCTGGGACTTCCGGCGCCGCGAGACGATCTCCGGCCACCGTAGACCCCGGCCTGCGGACGGCGAGTAATGGGTAGCTCGCCGTCCGATCAGCACCAGGCCCGAGAGTCGACGGCGCGCAGTGTTCCACGCGCGCCTCAAAGAGTTGTCAGCAATAGAGACGGGGCCCGTCATGGCCGATGCCTGCCCGGGGGTTGAGGATAAATTCGATACAGAGTTACCTCGCCCCAGGGCACTCAGGGCAGGAAGGAACAGGGGTGGGTTTTAGTCAGTAAGAGTCTGACACGCCCTCCCGCTCCACCAGTGGGAGAAGTTATTGGATGATTTCCCAACCCTCAGAAAAAAAAAAAGAAGTACCTATGCAGTCGATTTTACGGCGGATGACATTTATATACCTAAATTCTAAATTAAGGGAATATTCTCAACATATAATGTAGATAATATTCAACTATATAGTTGGGAGCATTTTACGTGAGAGAGCTGCAAGTGTTTGTGATTGTGAATTGTTGAATGTGGATAGGAGGTAAACGTTACACAGTAAATCAGTTAGTAGTCGATAGGTATAGTGGTAAAAGTTACTGAACTAGTAACAAATGGTTACTAGGTATCTTACCAACAGGTAAGAGTGCTGATCCCACCTCATAGAAGAAATCGTCGTGGAGGCAAAAGTTGCCTAACACGTCGAAACCCCACATGCATCAACATTGTGCTGCCGTGCACAGCGAGACCTCTTTACAAGACTATAGGTGTCATATCAGGCGTTGCATGTCTACGTGCTGATGGAATCAATGGGGTGGTTTTAGTGACGTAAAAATCCTCAATAGCCACAATAGGGGTGTATTTTGAAAATTTCCCCCTACAAATGAAAGAGTATCTTACCAACATAAGCCGCTAAGCTGAAGTCTAACACGCTGGTCATGATCAACATGTAGGAGTCTCTCACTCTCTCTGCGCACGATTCTCCTAGCAGTGTATATGAAGCTGACTGCGCACAGCTGCAACTGTGAACATACGGTTTATTGATTAAAAAAGAATATAATATAATCTCTTCAACAAAAGTAGGTATTATGTGCCTTTTTCCCTAGTCTGTTGTCAAAAGAATAGTCTTCCTTATTTATTTTTATATTACAATATTAATAAAATTTTAGCTGTAGTAGAGATATTTATCAAATACTACACCCATACTTTGTTTCTGACACCAAAAACAACGACACCAGCTGGTACGATTCCCACAAAGGTACTCCTTTTGTGTCATTCACGTGCATACATATTTTGAATAATTATTTATTTAATTAATTACAACGGTTTAAAACCAATTACAGTAACTAAAACTAAAGATTTTTAACAAAATACAGAAATCAAAACAGAAAATTACTAAACATCAAATTTAAAAGATAAAAAGGGTCTCGAAAGTCTTTCATAAATCCCTCTCACAGTACTTCTGACATGCCAATAAAATCTTCGTCCATTTATCCGCAAACAGATCGTTTGTTGGATCAGAATCCAAGAGATCATTAGGTGTAGCCAGAGTGCGAGGTATTGGAGACTTAGCACGCGCACCGGTGCGACACTGAGGCACAGCAAACAATCTGTGGTTTTTGCCCCTGCAGCAATTCTCCGCCACAAAAAAGCGAGCTAGCAAAGCAAGCAGATGCGGCGCGTCAATATTAGGTACCACGGAGCGTCTTACAAGCCATGGTGAGTTAGTCACGTGCTCGTCTTACCTCTAACGAGTTATATCCGAGGCAACCCAGTAGAAATTTGGTCGGATAGAGGTAAGGGTAATAGCCATGTATCCGCTTGTACAGAAATCTGAGGAACACTTTTTGTACTTTGATACATGCACCTTTCTTTAGAAAATTGCCAATACGATTATTTTGTATAAGCGTATCTTACATAATAACAATACCTCAATAACATTAAGATACTCACAAACTAGTACTGATAAACTTGAGCACCGCCATGACCACCCAGTTGGGGCTGAAGGCACCGATGGTGGCCACCACGAAGCTGACCCACATGGCGATGAGCAGGCTCCTCCGGCGACCCTGGGTGTCGGAGATGTAGCCCCACGGGTACGCCATCACTATTGGACCTAGAGTTATTGGAAGACGCTTTATTTGAAGGCCTGTTATGGTGGAGTCATTTTATTTTATTTTTATTTTTTATTTGGGAAATAAACAGATACAATATTATAAAAAGTTAGTACAAAAAAAAAACTTAATCCAAAACAGTTTCCACACATTATAAAATACAATAAAGTAAAAAATAAATAAAGAGGTGCTTTTGTATGAAACTTTTTTCATTCAGTCGCAACATAATGTTAATTAATGTCAATAAAATCTGTTAATATCCCTTAATTGATGTAAATAAATAAAAATCTAAAAGGAGGAGACGACAATACAACAACAAATGAAAACACTGATAATACTCGTACTTATCAGAAGGCTTAAAGTCACCTGCCCGGGGGTGGAGGATAAATTCGAAAGAGTTACCTCGCCCCCGGGCACTCGAGGCAGGGAGGAACAGGGGTGGGTTTTAGTCAGTAAGAGTCTGACACACCCTTCCGCTCCACCCTAGAGCGGAAGAAGTCATAGGATGATTTCCCATCCCACAAAAAAAAAAAAAAAAAAAAAAGGGCAATGGAGAGGGCTATGCTCGGAGTTTCCTTGCGTGATCGAATCAGGAATGATGAGATTCGCAAGAGAACCAAGGTTACCGACATAGCCCGAAGAATCGAAGAACTGAAGTGGCAGTGGGTTGAGCACATTGCTCGCAGAACGAACGGTCGATGAGCCGAAAGGTTCTGGAGTGGTGAACCGAAAGACGCAGCATTAGAAGGAATCCAACAAGGTGGACCGATGACCTGGTGAAGGTCGCGGGCAGCCGATGGATGCGAGACGCACAGGACCGGTCATTGTGGCGACACTTGGGCCTATGTCCAGCAGTGGACGTCTTTCGGCTGAAATGATGATGATGATGATGAACAACTTTTACTATGGAATCAAACCTTACATCGCGAACCAAAAATCAGCTGCACATTTAAAGGCTCCTCACACACAGTGCCACCGGTACTGCTGCCGCCCTTGCCACCGGGCAAGCCGCGGTGCATCCGTCGGCTTAGCCGACATGGCCGCCCAGGTGCGCCGGCACCTGGGCGGCCATGGGAACAACAGAAGCCAGAACTTGGCTGTAAACTTCTGCTCCAAGCAAAACGTCGATTTTGTTTGGAATGTGATACTCTGGATCCGCTAGAGTTATATCTTCTAGTTGAGGCCAAGTTGGTATACATATCTTAGTTGAGGGAATCAACGTTGTGATTTTACTTAACACGTATGCTCGAACTTGAATAATTGCATTTGGATCGTGACGTGAATGAATGGTTATGCAAACCATGAATCTAGAGGCAAAACCGCCTTCGTCACCTCCTATGCCTGAGATAATACTGTTATTTGGTATTTTCTTCAGTCCGAGCAATTGAACTGCTGCCTCGGTTATGAAAGAGGCCTGGGATCCTTGATCCAATAACGCCCTCAGCAGTTGTTTACGACCATTCTTAGTCTGTGCTTCGACGAGAGCGGTCGCTAATAAAACTCGATCAGGCACTACTTTTTTTGAAAAGTGTGTCGCTATAATTGAAGACTCTGATTCTTCTGCCGCACCGGAAGAAGTTTCCAGTGTGCCATGGCGGCCATCGCGCGCTTTGCGCAAATTTCTGCAGCCAAGTACGTACTTGGCAATACACGTTGTTGCTTTATGGTATTGAACAGCTGATTTTTATTTCACGCTAACAGGGTTGGTCCCATAGTAAACGTTGTTCATAATGGTGTGTATTGCCAATACTTTGATTTGTTCGATAGTCTCTGGTCAGGCAATATATAAAATAATAACCAACCCCAAATACAATTGTGGCAAAAGGAAGAGAATGATGATGATGGAAAGGTCTTGGACCGAAAATAAAATATGCCAGTTGAGTCGGAACTAGTAAATTCTTGTTTCAACGTATATATGTATACATAAGTTTTAATACTGAGATCCTTCCCTTAGTAAATATTATTTCTCAGAATTTGCTCTCCAACATTGTGTTAACATATAATATTGTAAAATTCATATTAAACGACGTGTGGTTTCACATTCATTGTTTGATCATTTCTATTCAATATAATTGGCATGACACATTCAGTTATACATGCATGAAATTTCATTGGTGTTTTTTTTTATTTCAACAGTTGCTTTTGCTATGCCTCCTTGTTAAGTTTCTCTTAGTTATTAGGTACTAACATAGTTTTTAAACTCATACTAACAATATTAATTTAAATGTATACGAAATGGATCACTGGTTGTCTGAATAAAAAATTTATTATTATTTATTATTATTATTATAATACATTTTTACTTAAACATGAAATATAAGAATTGTTACAATAATAACAAATAATAATATGGCGTATATCTGTAGGTATATATATAAAATTCAAAGTCCTACACGTAGCATGACCATAAATATAGAAACGGGTTTTGTCGACGGAAGAATAGACAAAATTACAGATTGTAGAAAGATTTCTACCGTCCTAAGCATAGCGATGTTAAAACTGAAGAGAAGAAATGTTTCTATTCTTCAGTCGACAAAAGTCTACAATGTAAAGCATGACCACCAATTTTTCTATACTTTTAACACTAGAAACATTTCTTCTCAACAAGTGTCAAATAGTCTACATCACATTGGACCTAGACAAGATCTATATTGATTTTAAAAACTCAATTCTGTGACTCATTCAATATTTCAAAATTGTGGTTAATCTTCCACAAAAGCCTAATATTAATCAAGAGTTGAAGTCACATAGCATCATAGGTTTAACTTTTCTAAAAAATAGTTATTTGTTATGCAAGGCTGCAAAGTTGTTTTTTGGTGCGAGCACTTGTATTGAAGCCTGAGCAAGCAAAGGTTTCTAGAATTGAACCGATGACCGAAGCGAGTAGTGGTTTAAAAGTACGAAGGTTTCAAAGGTACGAGACGCAGAATAACTTTGATGGACAGACGGACAGACGGACAAACGGACAAATGTACAGACGGACAGACGGTCAGACGGACAGACGGACAGACCGACAGACGTACAGACGGACAGACGGATAGACGTTCAGACGGACAGACGCAGACATACAGACGGACAGGCGGACAGATGGACGACGGACAGATGGACAGAGAGACAAACGTACAGCTGGACGGATGTACAGACGGACAAACGGACTGACGGACAGACAGACACGTGAGTGACAGCAATAGGGCTCCGATTAGACTCACAAAATTTTGTGACAGACGACGGACAGACAGATGGAATAAATTGAAAGAATGAATATGTCTTTGACTTCCTAAAAACGCCAGTCTACAGGTCACCCGGCGCCCCGTGCTCGGGCATAAGAAAACTCGAACTCGACATAGTTGGATAGAAAGAACTTTGTCGATTCCGCACGCGTAGCATGACCAATTCTATCTCTACTCTACCAAGAGTAGACAAAGTTATTTCTATGCCACTCTATATCTCTACTGCCCGAGCACGGCGCGACCGGCAGACTCGCGTTTCTACGAAGACAAAGACATATTCATTCTTTCCATAGCAACGGGTAGGTAGTTAGTGATGTAGACAAGATAAGAATTCTACGATAATATATTACGTTTCGTTATCGAAATAAATGTATCGTGCGCCAAGTTCTAAAACCTTTTGAACGTGACTCAAAGCAACAACGAAACGTATTCATTTTATTCTGTCATTTCTGTCATCTGTGTTGACTGTATTTATTATTATCCCCGAAGGGAAGGCGAAAGTCTTTTGACCATATTGCCTAGTCTTACGTAGTTATTTATACTTTTTTTTCCATTAGAATGCAGATGTAACACATTCTAATGTTTTTTGCAGTATTTGGCAACAAATGTGTCGAGTCAGCCTTTTTTTTTTTTCTCGGCAAACTTCGCTGAGGTAGTCAATACTACAATAAAATTCTAAGCTCTATTTTCCCGAGATCGCGCCTGTTTCAATGATTCCACATATTGTCCATTTGCGTTGACACTTGAGACACAAAACTACACCAATTTTACATCACAATATCCACTAGGAATCAATAAACGAATAATTAAAACAGCCACTGAACTTCACTCGACAAATCCCGCCAATTTGTTTGTTGTTTGTACAACAATATTTGTGTTTGTGGAGACTGATCGTGTTGGATTTGTGTAAACAACAACAAACAAAGTAAATAAATAATGAAACATAGGAAAAATGTAGTTTGTTATGTTAATTTTCGCATTTTGTTACATAATGTGGAAAATAACAAAACTTTAAAATACATTTTTGAAATGTTTGGTTTTTGGAAAAGTTATTTTTTTTTTTTTCGGGAAGATCTAGAGTCTCCGTTAATGCTCGTACGGCGTTTCTTTCTGCCTTCCTTTCATTCTTCTCGGTACAAAACTGAGACGATGGCGACGGTAGCCCCTAGACATGTTTTTAAA
This sequence comes from Polia nebulosa, assembly GCA_951329385.1. Taxonomy (NCBI): domain Eukaryota; kingdom Metazoa; phylum Arthropoda; class Insecta; order Lepidoptera; family Noctuidae; genus Polia; species Polia nebulosa. The sequence continues at coordinate 31,190,796 of OX589603.1, read as the reverse complement.
ATCGAACTTCAAACACACACACTCACTTCATTTCTTTTATTGGAGGGTGAAATGGGGGTTGAAAGTTTATAATGAGGGAAGCACTAATTCCACGCGGCGAAGCCGCAGGCAGTAGCTAATAGTTCATAGTATATACTTCACATTTATCGTTTCACAAGAGTACTAGATATGTTGTAACAAATGCACTACCTTAAAGTGAAAGCTCCAGAGTAGCCCGCGAAAAAAAAAACCTGCAAATTGCAAAAAGCGTAAGAAAATTTCAATTTCGCAAGCTACACTGGCGCTTCCATCTTAAATGTTTGATTCAATGCGTGAAAGATGATGAATTACAGTGTAAGCCTATTTGGTCAGACAATAAAGTACGTATCGTATGAACGATAGGTACGTACCTTATTATCTGACCAAATAGGCTCGTGTCATGAGTTCGTGAAAGTGATAGATATGGTAGATAGATAGAATACACTTTATATTGTACAGTGTACACCATTTAAAATACAAAATATACAATTTCAGGAACTAATTTGTTGAGTAACACATGGGCGGCCTTATCGCTCAAAGCAATCTCTTAAAGTCAACCTTTGAAGTGAACTCTCAGACATTCTTAGTTATTAAACCAATTGAGCAGTTATTGGCAATTGATTCGAGTATCGATGGTTTATTTGTGTGTTCTGTACAGGGTATCATGCTACCAACTTGAAATGTGTAAACTATAGACAAAGCACAATACTCTTGATTTTTAACGACTTGGGCCGATTTCACCAATTCTAAACGCCCAGTTTTCGACGTTTTAGCTTAAACGCGGCTAAACGCTTAAACGCGTTTAGCCGCACGTTTAGTCAGCTGAAGAGTTTGTTTGTTTGTTTTTTTGAACGCGCTAATCTCAGGAACAAGTGGATCGAATTTTTGTTTTAAATAGTCCATTTATCGAGGAAGGCTATATAACATCACGCTGCAACCAACAGGAGCGAAGCATCAATGAAAAATGTGGCAAAAACGGGAAAAAAAATCCTTTTGAGATCTTCAGTTGCGTGCGAGTAAATGATTAAAGTTACGCAAAAATTATGTATGACGGAATTGTTCTCCTTTTAAAGTTATAATAAAAAATTCAGGACAGCATATGTCTATCTTTCAAGGTTAACTCACTATAATCTTTTTGAAGGTTTTTATTTTTACGCTAAGCTTAGTTCAGTAAAACTTAGTTTATAGAGCGAATGGTGAAATCGGCGCTTAGTATTTCAGCCTGGGAACGTAAATGACGCACATTCCTACATAAACTCTCGTCTTTTCCCCATGAGGGATGCCACATGATATGTTGACAAGGTTCTTTTGCTTCGTTTACATTCATACATCTGGACATACATGTGTATTTAAAAAGTAATGTGTTGTAACTCCCAGAGTGAAAATTGTTCATAGGCAAGCCGGTTCCCGTCTTTTGTAAAAGTTTACAGACACTTTTTATGCCAGATTTTTTTTTCTTTTGCTGAGCAGCTTTGAAATAATGACTTTTCAAATTTGAAATATCTTCGTACTCACCTACAAAAGGCATAGACAATAATATACTAGTCTGACTGATGCCCAGACCGAAGTCACAGGTACATCCGCTGATGATCACGGAGAATCCGAACATGTCCACACCCATGGCGAGGGTGCAGATGCTGAGCGTTACCAGGAGACCTCTACTGTAGCTGCCATTACCTGAAAACAGAATTGAGAAAGTTTTTAAAAAATCGGCCAAAAGCGAGTCCGACTCGCGCACGAAGGGTTCCGTACCATCGTACAAGACTATACGCGTCGATGTTGCCGTTATTAAGATCGAGCAAAAAAAGCCAAAAAAACACGTTTCTAGTAGGGGAGCCCCCATTTTTTTTTTTTATTATTATTTGTTGTTGTAGCGGCAACAGAACTACACATTCTGTGAAAATTTCAACTGTCTACCTATCGCCATTATTAAGATTGAGCAAAAAAGGCCAAAAAAAACACGTTTCTAGTAGGGTAGCCCCCTTTAATTTATTTTTATTTTTTGTTGTTATAGCGGCATATATATAAAGACACATTCTGTGAAAATTTCAACTGTGTCGCTATTACGGATCGTGAGATACAGCCCGCTGACAGACAGATGGACAGCGGAGTTTTGTTTGCTTTGTGGCTGTATCTCATGATCCGTAATAGGCAGACAGTTGAAATTTTCACAGAATGTGTATTTATATATATGCCGCTATAACAACAAATAATAAAAATAAATAAAAAATTGAAGGGGGCTACCCTACTAGAAACGTGTTTTTTTTTTGGCTTTTTTAGAATATCTGACACGAGACCACCAAACCAAACTGGTCCTTCTGAATAATTCATTAAGACTTACCTGCTAAGTTAATGGCTTCAGCATAAGTGTAAATCCTATCTTCATTATTAGTACTAGTTATATTTAAAAAACTACTATTTAAATTAATAATACTATCGCCTCCCCCATTCTGCTTGGTACTCGTTTTAGACGTCATTTTCACGCTTTTGTACTCTGAAACAAAAAACAAATAATTTGTAACATACAAGGTATAATAATTGGTTGTCTAAAATGTTAAAAAAAATGTGATTGATAATAAAAAATATATAGGAATATACATAATGACGTGCAGTGGTTGAGCGTTCGGCTTCAGCACTGCGTGTCGGTATCAATCACCGCACGGAACAAATTTCAATGCATATTTGTATGACCTACAGATAGTTGTTCCGGGTCTGGGTGTCTTGTGTTTGAGTTCACATGTTTGTGAACGCACCCACGACACAGGAGTAATTCCTAGTGTGAGGCAACGTTTAAAAAAAATACATATCAAACTACCTAGCCTTTTCCCAACTATCTTGGGGTCGGCTTCCAGTCTAACCGGATGCAGCTGACCTCTTAATACTTGTTGTTTTATGTGTAATAAATTAATAATGCGTCAAATTTCGGACAGCGCTCCTTGATGGGCGAGTCCTATTACTGGATGGACATACGACGCATTATGTGAGCTCAGCGCAGAACACGCAAGCTAACCACTCAAGGTCGTTGGCAGCTAATAGCGCCATAACGACTAACCTGCTACTTGATCGAAGCAAGTCAATTAGCAGGTAGTTTTCTGTAGTATCTGCTTGCCACCCCATGGTCGTAATAGGCATAACTTTATCGCATTTTAATTCTTGAAATAACTATCGCAAAAATTGTACACAGCAACTTAATTTTGGTACCTATGCACCATTTAATATTTTAATATTGATAGATTAAACAGTAATATTTTATTTATTAAAAATTCAGTTACGTAGGTATTCTATTAACTTAAGTTGACTTAACTAGAACTCAATATTTTCTAACGATAGAGTTAGAGCATGTCTAACCACTAACCACCAACGATTGCGTTTCCGTTAAATTAGCAGGGCCTACAGTCTCGACTTTGATAGCGAAACTTACGTTAACTACCGATCCCTAAATTACTAGCCGTTAAGAAACTCTCTCATTTGTGAGAAAAATTTTTAGATCATCCTGAAGAAATAATTGTTTTCTTGAAATATGTACAGAGACGGCGTAAATTTTAATTTGCAAGCACTGTTTTTCATGAAAACTTATAATTTACTTAAATTTTAATGAATAGTTTTCACCGCTTATAACAATTTTATTAATTTGTCGAAATATAAAAGGACATAAAAGTTTGCCTCCTTGCAACATTAATTTCTTAGCGAACAAATTCGGTCGTTACTCGATCGTTAACTATGTCGAGACTGCAGGCCCAGGCAGATAAATTCATACAAATTTTAAGCCAATTTTACCCGACTGCCCTAAAAGGAGCGTAATGTTGTGTGTTTTTTTTTTGGGTGGGAAATCATCCAATGACATCTCCCGCTCTAGGGTGGAGCGGGAGAGCGTGTCAGACTCTTACTGACTAAAACCCACCTCTGTTCCTTCCCTGCCCTGAGAGCCCAGTGGCGCGGTAACTCTGTTTCGAATTTATCCACAACCCCTGGGCAGAGAGTATGTATGTGTGTCATGTGTATGACGTGTGTGCAATAAATGGGGTATTATACGATTGGGTTTGCCGATGTGACATGGGTATACGTATTTTGTAAAAAAAAAATTGCGCTCGTTATTAGGTTAGTGCCGCCATAGATGGACTGCTTGGAGCAGTCAATACCGACAGCTTCAAGCGGCCGTTGTTGGGTGATCTGCAGTTTCAACACAAAATTCGATCGCCATACACGGACCGCTCAAGCAGCTAGTTTGTTTTCGTAGCTAAAAATGCACTGACTGCTCCAAGCAGTCCGTCTATGGAGGCCCCAACCGCAACACGACTGCTCTCGTGCAGTTGATCTCGACTGCTCTTAGCATCCGTCTATGGAGCCCCAACCCAAACACAACTGCTCTCGTGCAGTTGATCTCGACTGCTCTAAGCAGTCCACCTAAGGAGGCTCCAACCCCTACACGACTGCTCTCGTGCAGTTGGTTTCGACTGCTCTAAGCAGTCCGTCTATGGAGGCCCCGGCCGCAACACGACTGCTCTCGTGCAGTTGGTTTCGACTGCTCTAAGCAGTCCGTCTATGGAGGCCCTGACCGCAATACGACTGCTCTCGGGCAGTTGGTTTCAACTGCTCTAAGCAGTCCGTCTATGGAGGCCCCAACCGCAACACGACTGCTCTCGTGCAGTTAGTCTCGACTGTTCTAAGCAGTCCGTCTATGGATGCCCCAACCGCAACACGACTGCTCTCGTGCAGTTGATCTCGACTGCTCTAAGCATCCGTCTATGGAGCCCCAACCCAAACACAACTGCTCTCGTGCAGTTGATCTCGACTGCTCTAAGCAGTCCACCTATGGAGGCTCCAACCCCTACACGACTGCTCTCGTGCAGTTGGTTTCGACTGCTCTAAGCAGTCCGTCTATGGAGGCCCCGACCGCAACACGACTGCTCTCGGGCAGTTTGTTTCAACTGCTCTAAGCAGTCCGTCTATGGAGGCCCCAACCGCAACACGACTGCTCTCGTGCAGTTGGTTTCGACTGCTCTAAGCAGTCCGTCTATGGAGGCCCCGACCGCAAAACGACTGCTCTCGTGCAGTTGGTTTTGACTGCTCTAAGCAGTCCGTCTATGGAGGCCCCGACCGCAACACGACTGCTCTCGTGCAGTTGGTCTCGACTGCTCTAAGCAGTTCATCTATGGAAGCCCCGACCGCAACACGACTGCACTCGTGGAGTTGGCCTCGACTACTCTAAGCAGTCCATCTATAGAGGCCCCGACTGCAACACGACTGCCCTCGTGCAGTTGGTTTCTACTGTTCTAAGCAGTCCTTCTATGGACGGCCTTAGTAAAGTCGCATATACAGGGTTCCGTACCTGAAGGGTAACTAACGGGACCCTATTACTAAGCCTTCGCTGTCCGTCTGTCTGTCAGCGGGCTGTATCTCATGATCCGTAATAAAATCGTACGGAATCCTTCATGTGCTAGTCAAACTCGCACTTAACCGGTTTTTTTGTGACATGATCATGTGGGGTATCAAAATAAAAGGCTCGAGGAGGCGATTGCAGAATACTCGTATAACTCACTGAAATGTAGAAAATACATGTAATCTGTAATTGAACTAAAATAACTGCCACTAACTGCATCAAACTGTTAGAAAAGTGGTTTTTTAAAAATATATTTTTTTTTACTTAGTCAGTACCGTAAAACGTAGTCTTGCCGGACTGTCACCGTGGGATCTGGAGGCAAAAATCCTCGCGCACCTGTATGAGTAGCGCGAGGAGGCAAAACGCCGGGGCGAAACTCCGATGCCGCGACAACTCGCGGCTCGGCGGACGGAGCTCCGGCAGGATCTCATGGTGACATGGAGAGAGCGACTGTCGCAACCCAGCGCTGGGCACGCCACCATCGCGGCGGTAGTGCCCCTCTTTGAGGAGTGGCTGGAGAGACGCCACGGCGCCCTCTCCTTCCGCCTGACGCAAGTCCTCACCGGACATGGCTGTTTCGGGAGGTACCTGTGTCGGATCAAGGCAGAGGTGACCCCCGGGTGTTTCCACTGCGAGGATCGCCCAGAGGACACGGTGGAGCATACGGTGGAGGTTTGCCCCGCTTGGGCAGAGCACCGCCGTGTCCTCGTGGATGCGATAGGCGGCAGCGACATCTCGCGCCGTGCCCTGGTTCAGGCCATGGTACGAAGCGAGAGGGAATGGGGAGCCGTCTCCTCCTTCTGCGAAGCAGTAATGCTCGCGAAGAGGGAGGCGGCACACGTGAGGAAGACTCAACAACGGCAGAGTCGCCCTAACGCCCTCAGCAGCAGCCGCCGCAGGAGACGCCAGGGGCTTCGGGCGCCGCGAGACGATCTCCGGGCCACCGTAGACCCGGGCCTGTGCATGGCGAGTAGTGGGTAACTCGCCGCCCGATCAGCACCAGGCCCGAGAGTCGACGGCGCGTAGTGTTCCACGCGCGCCTCAAAGAGTTGTCAGCAAACACGACGGGACCCGTCGTGGCCGTTCCTGCCCGGGGGTGGAGGATAAATTCGAAAGAGTTACCTCGCCCCTGGGCATTCAGGGCAGGAAGGAACAGGGGTGGGTTTTAGTCAGTAAGAGTCTGACACGCCCTTCCGCTCCACCCTAGAGCGGAAGAAGTCATAGGATGATTTCCCACCGCCCAAAAAAAAAAAAAACCGTAAAACGTAGTGAATAAAAAAGGCATGCAAGGGTGAATAGGGACGAAACTTTATAAGAAATTGGAATGAAAAAACTTGAATATTTTAACTGAATTATAATTTAATGTTGATGTTGGCGAATAACTATATTATTTCAATCCCTTTTCAAGTTTCGTCTCGATTTACCCCTGAATCTAGGGTTGCCAACCGTACTCTAAAATAGAGTATTGTACTATATTTCATGTAGGTGTGCTCTATTGCTCTATAATCTGTAATACTAATATAGTACACTAAAATACCCTTTTTTTACAATGTTTTAAACAAAAAAAAACCCATTGGCATAACTCAAAATGTTTCGTTTACTGTTAATATATACATTGAAATTAATAAAAATAAGCTAAAAAAATAGATTAAGAATGTCTGGAGTCACACAATTCTTTTAAATATGATTTAAAATTGTTATATGCCGCAAAAGGAACAAAAAATATCTTTAAAAAAAAACGTAAGTACTCTTTTTATAAGGTTTATCTATCTCTTTATTTACCCAGTGTGAAATCAGATATAGAAACTCTATTTATTTTAAAATAAGTTGGCAACCTTGCATCCCTATTCACTACGTTATACCGGTAACGATAAATTTAACTACCTTTTATTGTTTTCATTAGTTTTTGTGTCGTAAACCTGCAGCCTGCCTTGTTGTAAACATGTTTATCGATAGTGAAAAGGTCCGTCGCCTAAACAAATGGTAGGTCCCCCAGATGTGATGCTAACCATTGTGTTTCAATAATAGATAAATGGATCTTGGAATTTGTTGAATATTTTGAACAAAACGGTTTGCTAACGGTACCATAATCCCGTTTGTTTAAATAATAATAGCGTTCAATTTTGAGTCATGGGAGTTTGTTATTATATCGACGTAGATATTATGATGTGAACATCCGTCCAAACTTTCGCATAAATTATAACATATTAAGTAGGAACTAGGTTGAAGACTTTGAATAAATTGTCAGACGCCGCAGCCATGAGTCTGAATTTTGTCACCTTATTTTTAGCCATAAACGGCATGTAACATAAACCCTGTCCGATCCTGAAGGGTATTACTTGGTATCGTACTGCGTACACATATACGTAATTATTTAATGGATACGAGATTATTAGTTTTCCCCAATGAAAATAACTAATTAAACAAAAAAAAAGAAAAACTTATCAAAGACAACACTGATCACTCGACAAAGTTCACCTACAGTTTAGTGTGAAAAAAGCTGCCTGAGCGAGACGGTATTTTTACGCGCCCTTTGTCGCTTGCCGCCAAACCGAGAAGTTATGAAAATTTGCCATACTTAGTATTAAATTTCACATTTTTTGTAAAAATAAAAAATCAATAACTTTTCTTTTTTCAGAGTTGCAATTTTTTACAACTTTTTCTAGTACGTATGTTAAACCCGGAATACGCCTTTATTGGATCGGACAGAGTTTTTGTTACATGCTGTATAAAGTGTTAAAAAATTAACCATCTAAACTTTAAGGAGTGCTCTAGCTAGACCATCAAAGTGAATAACTTTTACAATGGGACCAACTTTGAAACCGCGAAAAAAACATCAGCATAAATATGACGAGTTTTTTTTATCATTAATAGGCTCGCGTTTGACCAATATCTCACCTGATGGTAAGTGATGATGTCGAAGATGAAGCACGCTTGCCTAGAAGTAACCTTTTCACTCTCGACTTAAAGACTCCCAGGTTGTAGCTATCAGGAGGCACAGACAGCGACTCAGAGATATGCGAACATGAATGTAGGCAACAGCTGAATTTTTTAGTTCGATAATAATAATAATATAATATCAGCCAATGGCTTAAAAGCCACGAGCCTCGACAAACATCTCAGGAGGCTCTCGGCGGCTGGATCACGGGCTTGGTTCTGAAAGCTGGACACGGCTTGCATTGTCAGGCAGTTCCTCTCTCTGGAGCCCTGGCCCGGTAGCTGGGACCCAGTTCCCGATACCGCTGGGCTACTATTTTTTAAATTTTTAAATACAATTATTGATAATAGCAATTTATTATCAACAGACTATAACTACAATACATATTATACTAAACTAATAAATAACTTAATAAATAAAATATGTACAAGAGGCATAAAAGATCCGGTAGGAGTAAAGCTCATTGGGCATCAAAAAATTCGTCCACATCGCTGTCAATGTCAATTTTTAAATAATAAATAATAATAAAGTTTCCTATTTATATTTTTAAGAAATATTTAAAAATGTACATAATAAGTAAGAAAGTTTAAGAAACGGAATAATAATAATAATAACACATTGTGCTTATACAGGGTGTAACGGAAAGGTTTGGTCATATTTTAAGAACTGAATCTGTCCATCGGTATGAACACCTTTCTCTAAGAAAAAATTGCAAATTCCCAAAAAAAAAATTGGACTTTCCATACAAAGTTATCATCAGCTGATCAATATTTGTATGGGAGGTAAAAAAAATGTTTGAGTATTTCTTCAGGTTTTCTTGAAGAAAGTTGTTCATATCGATGAGCAGAACCGGTTCTTAAAATATGGCCACACCTTTCTGTAACACCCTGTAGATGTTTAAAAAGAAGACATTAAAGAGCATACATTCATGTTTTTTTGTTAAGTTTCGAGGGTTCATTTTTTAACATCTTATATTGCATCACAGTCTTTATGATGCATAAGCATAGCATAGCTTCATCACCATCTAATATAAAAGGCGAAACTGACTGACTGACTGACATATGAACGCACAGCCGAAACTCTGGGACTAGGAACGCGAAATTTTGCACACGGCTTCCTTTTATAATGTAGGGGAGCACTAAGAAAGGGTTTTTGGAAATCATCCCCTATGGGGTTAAAGTGAGGGTTGAAAGCTTGTATGAAGTACTAAATCCACGCGGGCGAAGCCAGTTTCCCGTGGGAATAGAATAGAATAGAATAGAATAGAATAGAATAGAATAGAATAGAATAGAATAGAATAGAATAGAATAGAATAGAATAGAATAGAATAGAATAGAATAGAATAGAATAGAATAGAATAGAATAGAATAGAATAGAATAGAATAGAATAGAATAGAATAGAATAGAATAGAATAGAATAGAATAGAATAGAATAGAATAAAACTTTATTGTACACCAAAACACAGGCACACGGGACAGGCTTCCTCCCTGTGAGAGGGTGTGGGTGTGTCTTAATTTACTACGCGGGCCCAGTGAGGGTTGGTGGATGTGGGTGTCAAACCTATGTGAGAGCAGTTTTGGTGAATATTAATTAAAATCAAAAAATCAATCAATCTGCCCGCGCCTTTTCCCAACTATCTTGGGGTCGCCTTCCAGTCTAACCGGATGGAGCTGAATATCAGTATTCTACATGGAGCGACTGCCTATCAGACCTCCACAACCCAGTAACTGGGTAATACGAAACCCCTTGGTAAGACTGGTTGTCAGACTTTCAGGATTCTGACGACCCGTAACGACTGTCAAAGATCTATGAATGATAAATAAATGATAAATGAATGATAAATGATGTTTATTCAGTAAATAGGTTACAAGGAACACTTTTACACGTCAATGTTTTTTGTCAGTTTAAGCTAGATGAGGCCGGTGTTTCCTAGCTGACTATCCTGAGAAAAAAACACCGAAACAAACTCAGAGGTCAAAGTCTCTTTTAAAGTGTTCAAATCCATACAATGTGTACTGGTTAAATCATATGAGAACCATGTACGTTTATGTCTGGGATGAGCTTTTTGAAGAAAGCAACACACAAATTCGAGTAGACCTGTCCAGGCAGTGCAAGCATTTGTCAGTCATCGCGAAGCTCAACTCAGAACTTTAAGGAGCTCAATGAACCGACGAACAATACCAAAGTAAGGACATTTGAGTAGGCCGCAAAAATACTCAAACTGGACAATCATAAAATCTACATGAATATAACGACATACATAGTTCTCGCATTCACATTATTCTATATGAGGACCATGCAGCTTAGTGTCTGTAGTGGTCTTTTGAAGAAAGAACCAAACATATTTGAGTGGACCTGTCCAGTCAGTGCAAGCATTTGTCAATAGTCGAATAGCTCAACTTAAAAACCACTAAGGACCTCAATGACTTGACGAACAATACCAAAGAAAAGACATTTGGGTAGGCCGCAAAAGTACTCAAACTGTCAGACAACGTTAAAAATTACTGTAAAAAGGAGGAGAAAAATAATAATAATAACCCACATAGTCCTCACATTTACAATAATTAAGTAGATAATCAAAAAAAAATAAAAATATAATAATTTACAAAGTAAATATTCGTGTCAAACAAAATAGTAATAATAATATGTCAATCAAAAAATAAAAATAAATATAATACTTAACAAAGTATTCAAGTCAAAAAAAATACTAAAATGTCAATCCAAGTATTCATGTCAAAAACGAATATTAAAAAATTTCATCAGTGTTTATATATAAGTAGTACATATGAAAACAATGGCTCATGTACATCATTGAAGCAGCTCAATCCCACGCCTTTTTGTCCTCAAGAAAGTCATTAATTGTGTAAAAAGCTATCTGGCATAGCTTACGTTTAATAAATGATTTAAATTTATTTATGCTTAGTTCTTGAATTTGGCTAGGAAGTTTATTATAGAAACGTATACATTGGGATCTAAACGAACCACCTATTTTTTTCTTGCGCCTGGTTTTAGGTACAATAAATTTGTGTTTGTTCCTAGTACTTATGCTATGGATATCACTGTATCCTTTAAACAGATTTATATTTTTATGTGCATACATGAGATTCTCATAAATATATTGAGAGGGAACAGTCATAATATTAATCTCTTTAAATTTGTCTCTGAGGGAGTGTCTGGGACTTAATTTATAAATTGCACGAATAGCCCTTTTCTGTAAAATAAAAATTGTCTGAATATCGACGGCATTTCCCCACAACAGAATGCCGTACGACATCACACTATGAAAATAACTAAAGTATACTAAACGAGCTGTCTCTAAATCAGTTAAACCACGAATTTTCCTTACGGCGTATGCTGCAGAGCTAAGTTTTTTGGACAGTTTATGTATATGGGGGCTCCACTGAAGCTGCGCATCCAAAGTTAAAACCTAAGAACACTGTGGAATCCTCGGGTTTCAGCTCTTCACCCTTTATTGACACACTAGTGTTCACTTGTATTACATTGGGTAATGTGAACTTTATGTATTTTGTTTTTTTCTCGTTAAGGAAAAGATTATTGATATTGAACCAGTTAACTACAGTTGAAAGAGCATTATTTACATTATAAACAACCACCTGCTGACGTTTGAGTTTAAATAAAAGTGAAGTGTCATCTCACCCGGGCCTGCGGACGGCGAGTAGTGGGTAACTCGCCGTCCGATCAGCACCAGGCCCGAGAGTCGACGGCGCGTAGTGTTCCACACGCGCCTCAAAGAGTTGTCAGCAAAAGGACGGGGCCTGCCACGGCCGATGCCTGCCCGGGGTTGGAGGATAAATTCGAAAGAGTTACCTCGCCCCTGGGCACTCGAGGCAGGGAGGAACAGGGGTGGGTTTTAGTCAGTAAGAGTCTGACACACCCTTCCGCTCCACCCTAGAGCGGAAGAAGTCATAGGATGATTTCCCACCCCCCAAAAAAAAAAAGAAAAAAAGTGTCATCTCCAAACAGCACTATATCATGTTTATCCTTTATGAGATAAGGCAATGACAGCTGGGACCAACGGTTTAACGTGCTTTCCGATGCATAGAGGAGTCTTGTTATGTAAAGGAAAAGAGTGTAAAGTGTAAAGGAAAGAGGGGTCTTGTAATGTAAAAAAAAAAACCCATCCATGGACCAACCCCGGCAAGCGTAGCTTCACCTGAGGGATCGACCCGTGCGGCTGTTTTACTTTAGCCACGAGAAAATCAACAAATATAATTTTAAATGTTTCAGAACGCTCTAAATTTAAATACGTAGGCCCAGTGAGAGTTGGTGGATGTCACTTGACTTAGAAGTTTTAGTTCTATGAGAGACCAGTTTTAGAGTGATAGAATAGAATAAAATAATAAAAAAAAAATTAAAAAAAAAATTAAATTAAAAAATGTTATTGTTTTAGAACACCCTAAACTTAAACTTGCTTTACCGGCTTCAATTGCGATTGGAGAACGATAATATTTAACTTAGGTGATTTATCACACTAATATTAAAAGGCGAAAGTTTGTAAGTGTATGTTTGTCTGTTCTGTGACTCAAACGGCGGGACCGATTAGAATGAAATTTGGTGTGTTATCATAGCTTATACCCTGGATTAACACATAGGCTACTTTTTATTCCGGTCTACGCTGGTGAAACCGCGGGGCGCAGCTAGTATTATATAAACGTGAAAGTTTGTGAGAATGTTTGTTACTCTTTCACCCAAAAAATACTGAACGGATTTTGATGAAACTTTACAGTAATATTGCTTATACATCCATTCCTGCCCTTATACCATGTTACTTGGGGTCGGTGCAACACGTTTTTTTCTTCCATTCTATCCTGTCAGCAGTCACGCTATCACTAACTCCCTTTTCTTTCATATCACTCCTCACACAATCCATGCATCCTTTCTTTGGCCTCCCTCTCCCTCTCCATCCATCCACATTTGTATTCATAACTCATTTAGTTACATAATGTGTTTCATCCCTCCTCTTCACATGACCATACCAATATAAGGGGTTCCCTTTCAACTTTTCTGTGACTGGCGCCACTTTTAAACTACCTCTAATGTCTGACATTATCCATTCTCGTTACTTCACACATCCATCTCAAAATTCTCATCTCCGTCACATGTAATCCCTTTTCATCCGTCTTTTTCACAGCCAAACATTCTGACCCATACAGTAAGACAGGTCTAATCACGGACTTATAGATTTTTCCCTTTAACTTAAAGGGGCATTCGTCGGTCGCAAGTTGTTCCAGTGACCTGTCGCCATTTCATTCATCCTGAGTTGATCCTGTGCGTTACGTCTTGGTCTATATCGCCATCCCCCTGAACAAGCGACCCGAGGTACCAAAAGTCGGAGCAGATCGGTATAGGCGTTCCGGTGAGAGCTACATAGGTCTGGAGAGACCGCCGAAGTCCGCAGCAACAAGAAATCAAGACAACTTTAAATAATGAAGTAATTTTTTTTTTTATTGTTGATTAGGCACGCGTTTGACCACTATCTCACCTAATGGTAAGCGATGATGTGGTCGAAGATAGAGCACGCTTGCCTAGAAGTAACCTATTCACTCTTGACTTAAAGACAAATCATTATTTAATTAATTAATTTTCCTACATTTATGAAATTATACTCTTCTTTAAAAGTATTAGTTCTTCAAACTTAACAGACAGATGTGTTGCTGGGGAGTTTGTTGGCCACTTCCTCTTCACAGTTAAAACACTAGGAAGTGGTGACGGGCGGGAGTTTTTAGGGGACTGTCTTTATGTAGAACTTTGACGTTCAGTAAGTGCTGGCTCTCAGCCTAGTTTAAATAAATGACTTTTGATTTTGATTTTGATACAGGGTGTAACAGAAATGGCGGAAGAAGAAAGTGGTTCATTTTCATGGCCTGAAGCAGTATCAAAAATATGACCACGGAATTCCGTTACGCCCTGTATATATATATATATATATTTATATATATAGAATACTAGAAGTAAGTTTGATTTCTAGTATATATATAATCGACGGCGAAGTGCCAATAACTCCTAACTGACGAAGTCAAGAATTTAGAAGATTCGAAAAAAACGATTAATCTCTTGAGAAGCTAAAAAATTATTTATTTATTTATTTATCAAGAAAAATATTAACATACGCTTTAATTATTATGTTGTATTATGATATTTTATTATAGTGTAGTAGTGTACCATAAATGTAGAGTGGTAATGCCATAAAAGAGACACGTTGGTTAGTTAGGAGGTATTTCCTCATTTTAATTTAGTTCAGTTGCAACTAGAAATACACTTAGGAGATTTCACTAATACATGCGAAAAACGCCTTTAACTTCAAAGTGATTAAAAACTGATTATCCCGAAAAATGTCAGTTAGAAGGTATTGGCACTTCACCGTCAATATATATACTAGAAATCAAACTTACTGCCGATTCGATTGTTTTATATATGTAGGATCGACAACGAATAAATATAGTTCAACTACATATAAAAATTAATGAAAAAAATATATAAAATATCACTTGAAAAATTTTAGTACGGAATAATACGGTCATTCTATTATTTCTGTAATTTTATATTTATATAATTTTGCAAATACATTCGATATTTTATCTTTACCCATGATGAAATACAATATTATTACTTAATCGGTGGTTTTTTTTTTGGGTATGTAATAATAAATAATAATAATAATAATAAATATTTATTTCAGTAACTTTACAACTTCTACAATATATCTTACATAGGGGTCTCCTTTTAAGTATGAGAAATACCTGTGCTAGGAGGCCCCGCTCTTCTAAAACTAGTACAAAAGTATGTAGGAGTGTGCTTACATGAACTTTACCAATTTGAATAACTTATAAACTAATGAAAGAAAAGAAAGGTAAACAAACAAAAATGATTAGCTTAAAACATGTGTGTGTATGGGTGTGTGTGGGTGTGGGTAGATGAGTGTTGTGTCAGTGTGTGTGTGTATGTAAAGTATGTGCCTGTGTATATGGAGGTGTGTGTGCGTGTGCGTTACTTATCACCAGATTTATCACACGATAGTTTGTAAAAGAGTTTCGATGTCGACATAGCTTTTGCTTTTTAGCCATTCTATCAGAGATTTTTTACAATCCCGATAAGTCATGGGGAAAATATTTAAAAGTTTATTTAACTTGTTGTAGATGGAAGCGGATTGCCTGGTATACTGTCTTTTTGCGTATGTCGTTTTAACTGAGACTTCCGGTGCAACAAGATATTTCCTTCTTTTTTTGTCGAGGCTGGGATCATAAGGGAGACTTTTATGGAGTTTTAAAACAGCATGGAGGACATATAATTTCCTGACTGTGAGAAGACCACTTAGCGAATAAAGGTTTTCAGTAGGGAATCTATACAATTTGAAAAACATCACTTTCAAGAGAGATCTTTGTGCTCGCTCTAATTCTAGAAATTTAATCTTTGTAGCCCCGCCCCAAACAGGTATACAGTACACCAAAACTGACTGAACCAGAGAAACATAAATTTGTTTTAAGAGAGTCTTAGAGGTAACATGCCTTAAAGTCTTGAAGATCCAAATGAGCTTTCTAGTTCGAGCCATGACCATTTCCGTGTGTAGATGCCAAGATAATCGTTGGTCAACCATGATACCAAGATATTTGATTTCAGTTACTTTTGTAATTTTATTACAAGAACAATTTGTGCTTAGTAGAAAATGATCACACCTATGGATTCTAAGGTTATAGTTAGGTCCAGGTTGAGTGATGTTGCATTTTGTAAACGCGATGTACTTAGTTTTAGAGGTGTTTAATGTTAGCAAATTAGAATTTAACCATTTAGCAATCTTTGCGAGCCCCCTTTCAGCACTTCCATATACAGATACTATGTATGTACAGTATACTTATACTGTACATACCCAAAAAAAAAAGAATAAGATAAAAATAATCAAAATCTTACCAAAGGCAATGTTACATTAAACTGAGTTAATTTAAAACACAAACAAAAAACCGGCCGCACATTTAGGGTTCCGTACCAAAAGAGGTAATTATCAAAGAAAAAGTCTAATTTATCAATATATTGGTATTTGTTAGTAAAATATACGTAATTGTAAACAGTATTACCAAATTTCAAGTTCATAGGTCAATGGGAAGTTAAAAAATTCTTTAGAACAAAATTTTGTGACAGACAGACGGATACGTGAGTGACAGCAATAGGGCTCCGTTTGGACCGTTCGGGTACGGAACCCTAAAAAGTAGAAAAATATTTTTCAAAATTTTTCATCACTACTCTATAATGCAAGACATTCAACAGTCATAGCATCAGTCAATCACTCATTAAATATTATATAGAGTAATCATTAACTCATTTAATTATAAAATCATCTCCAATATGTTGACCTCAACAATGTTATTTAAAGATCCCTTAATTACAAAATCAATCAAACCATTTGATAATACATAGATAACAATATTTTTAAAACATTTTCTTAGTTTTATTAAGAACTTCTCTGCCGTCCCCTCAAAATTTAGGAAATGCTAAACTACTTGGGATATTTTAATACATTTATGAATAATGCAGCATTATTACAAAATAATAAATTAATTTTCTGCCGCTTACCTTTAAAAACCTTAATTTTCACAATGTATTTATTATTTGCATTCGTATTTCCAAACAAAAGTAATAAAATTAATAGTTACCTGGATTTTGTAATCCTGAAATTGATCTCAAACCATTTTTATTCAAATACTACGAGTATGTAGTACTTCACTGACGAAAATTAATAAAGTCTCCAAATAAAAAAAAATAACACGAATAATTAACTAGATCCTATTTTGAAATAAAATAATTAATTAGAACCCAAAACTATTTACTCCCGCATTCTAAATTTGAAAATCAGCACATTTTGGGAAACGACTTGCACGCACTGTGTTGTAACATCGACTGCAGTTACGTTACGAGAGAAATTATTATTTATTTGTTGTACTCTCTGCGACCTTAACTATACTGCCAGGCAGTAAAAGCCTCATTAATTTAAAGTTGTTAACCATTATGCTTAATTTAAATACTGCTACATTAGCAGATTCTAAATTTAAATTAGCCACGGCAAAATTAGAATTAAGAACTTGCTACTGATTAGCAAGTTTATAATTCTAATCTTTAGTGTTTAAACTAAGCACGTGGTTTTTTTTTTATAAATACGGGCTTTTTATTTTACCTAGGTTTTTATATCGTAGGCATATTGTTTTTGGTAACTTGATAGTGGCTTTGAAAGAACATTATATGTTTGACAATCCTTTCGTCTGACTGAAAATTAGACAATTCTTACGGTCTGCCCTTCCTAATACATTTATTTTGGGCAGCACATCTTTCAAAGCCCAGTGGAGGAGAAATTCTTTGGCGATTTTAGTTTGAATTGTACTCCAAAGTTGTTAAAGAAAGGCTACACAGATGACACATAATATATTTACAAACATAAGTAGTCATTATACATATGAAACGAGTAAAATTATACAATTAAGAGAATTGTTTGTAAATAATCTTATCGGTCGCAGATGTCAGAATGAGATAGCTTGTAGCGTAGGTCATGAGCGAATGACCGCGTCAAACACATGTGAACTTGAAAATGTACATATTATAGATTTTTAACCGACGAAAAAAAGGAGGAGGTTATCAATTCGGATGTTTATATTTGCATAAACTAACTGAAGGGATTATCGTACACAGCCGGTTGCCAGGTGAAAAAAAGATAAAAAAATGTTAAAACAAGAGAAGTGTGAGTGTGATAACGTTACTCGTATTATTTATTGATAGGCTGCGAGGTGTTAAATTAATGTGTGACTGCATTAATTAACATTTATTTTTGTTGTGCCAATATCTTTTTGATTAAATAAAAGGTGTTGGTTAAGATTATTGCAGATGAGCTCGTGGCTAAAGTAATAACAGCCGCACGGGTCGATCCATCAGGTTAAGCTACGCTTGCCCGGGTTGGTTCATAGATGGGTGACCATCTTTACATACCGAGACTCCTCCGTGCTACGGAAATCACGTTAAGCCGTTGGTCCCCCCGAGCCTGCGGACGGCGCGTAGTGTTCCACGCGCGCCTCAAAGAGATTAGTGTCAGCCACCACTGACGGGGCCCATCGTGGCCGGTGCCTGCATGCCTAGGGGTAGCGGATAAATTCTGAAAATGAGTTACCGCATCCCTGGGCACTCAGGCAGGGAAGGAACAGGGGTGGGTTTTCAAGGGGTCAGTAAGAGTCTGACACGCCCTCCCGCTCCACCCAGAGTGGGAGAAGTCATTGGATGATTTCACAACCTCAAAAAAAAAAGAAGTCGTTGGTCCCGGCCGTTAATCATGGATCTTTGACAGTCGTTACGGGTCGTCAGTAGCCCGAAAAGTCTGAGAACCAGTCTTACCAAGGGGTATCGTATTACTCAGTAACTGGGTTGTGGAGGTCAGATAGGCAGTCACTCAATGTAAAATACTGGTATTCAGCTGCATTCGGTTAGACTGGAAGCCGACCCCAAGATAGTTGGGTAAAGGCTACGCAGGTTGTTTGTTAAGATTGCAGCCTTCGTGACTAGTTAGGCATTTCTGCGTTTTTTTTTAATTTGAAAATGGGCATCCTTAGGATTGACTTTAGTGGCGTGATTGTCACCTTGATTGGTGGCAGCAGAGAGTTTGGTTTGTTTTGGTGTGTCTTTTTTCCATCTCTCCTTTCACAGATATACTGAAAAAGATTTCTTCATAAATAAGCATCAACTTTGTACCAATTCTTCTGTTTCATTCTTCTTGTCTGTTAATTGTTAAATTAATAACTACTAATATGTGTGTACATATTAATGTACACACATATTAGTAGTGAACAATTATGTTCAATTAATAACTTTAGCTATTGTTACTAAACGTTGGATGTTCTCTGCTCCTCCACACTGCTGTCACCTTGTGTAATGAGCACTGACCTGTCACCATGCTGACTGTCTGACAACGCGGTCTGGTTTGCTGAATGCCTATTTATATGTCGCAGCCTTAAACTATGAAAGGTTATAGACTGAGTGTCAAAATCCAGCAATCTGAAGTACCAGAATGAAAAGTCGGCTTGTATCTATACACGCGAAATAAGCTCACAAAGACAAAATGAGAAGCCGAGATGTCATCGTTACGTTCGTCAAGGTCACTTACACATTTTAGCGTCCTGCTTCATTTAACGTCGTATAGCGTCCAATGACTTTCCGTCTATAAGCTTTCATAGTCTAAGGTCACAGCCAGTTGGCTGAATTAGCCAGTCAATTGGACGCCTAGACCGTTCATTAAACGCCGGCATTGAAATAAATGGCTAGGCTGATAGTTAATTGAGCTAGAATCACTCAACGTTTAACAACTTGACGTATTGAAAGTTAGCCCTTTGAAGATGACTGACCAAGTAAATTTCAAATTAAAATGATTATTTATTAGTGATTCAATTTATTTAAAAGGCGTAGTCGGAGCCATTGAGAACCATTGAGCTCTGCGAAGTGAAGACTTCGCAGAGCTCAATGGTTTAAAAAAAATAACCACGAAAGGGATGGTGGGGTCTGAGTTTGCTCACTAGACCCCGCCATTTACGCGTGGGCAAAGTGTATCATTTTTGCGATTGGAACATTTGCATCTGGATCACTGAAATGATCCGAATCACTGATATGTTTCATTTGGATCATTTGGATCATCGGCTCAAATGATATAAAATACAGAACGGAACAAATGATATGAAATACAGAGCGTTTCAGCGCGATTCAGAATTATATGTAAACAATGCCGAATGTTGCATTGTATTTTTTTTCTAGGTGTACAAAATATAGTACATTTTAAAATGTAAGAATGTAATGTAAGAATTACGATTATAAATAAAATCGATCTTCCTTCATACTTTATCCAGGCGTAGGACTGGCGGCTATTCGATAATTTATGGCCAGCTGGCTAAAACGCTTGTTAGTGCAGACATTAAAAATAAGCAAATAACAATCATATAGTATTTGATATGTAATCGCCATAATGGTCATTTTTACGTGGATGGATAACGACAACGAAAAACTGTGAAAGTGTGAGTGATACACATGTCATTTGGTATCTCTTTCTGACTTGTTGTATTTATTACTTATTGTATTATATCACCCGCTCACTCGCGAGTCGCGGTCCAGTAGTAAAGTAAATCAGTGTGTCTCAGTCTCCCTCTCTCACTCAGCGCCGCGTCGCGCGGAAAGATCAAGGAGCAAAGTAATGATTCAGATCCAAATGATGCGTTAGAAACGTAGTTACTGAACCAATCTTTTGAATCACTTCAAAGATCCGGATCAGTGAGTCGGTTCCGTAAAGAGTTACACACCTCTACCGCCATTCCCTTCAAACCTAACCTATCCGAGTCGGGCTGCCCCATGTCCCGAGCTCGATTCGCTCGCTCTTGCATCTTAACATTGCCTTTTGTACACACATAATCATGATCAGTGGTATCACAAACTCATCAATATCCAATTTAACTAAATGGCTAGACGACATCCAGCCATCTGGTTAAACGGTGCTTTCAATGACTTGGCTGGTTGACCTTAAGCCATTCAATTGAATGCCGGCGTTTAATGAACGGCCTAGGCGTCCAATTGACTCGCTAATTCAACCAGATGGCTGCGACATATATACCACGCCATGTGCTATTCACGTTCGTCACCATGCGGGTAAAAAATTCGACGCTGATGGATGCCCTTTAACTGAAACATAAAATTTCTAGCCTTGTTCTGACTATGTAATGGCATGCAGGGCATGTTTCCATATCAACCAGATACAGCTGGATACCTGGCATAGGAAAAGATAACTGGCAACACTGGTTGCTAGACTCATTATGATTTGACTCTTTAAGCATAATCCTAATGTCTTACACGATGAACTGAACCACAAGGAATCTTCAAATATAACAGGAAAGTTACTTTGCAAACACAATGGCTGTTATTGAATTGTAACTTATACAGACAACGTTGTGCTTATCGGAAGAAGTGTCTTTCTTTACAAATAATGCCTACTAACCGAATATAACAAGGAGTATTATCATCTGGGATGTTATTGTCCCAGTTCCCACTGCTGTGGACACTTATCTCTATCTCTATCAGAGCCAAATATAATCTTCGCAGGCGCGATTCTCTTAGGGAGCTGTTTATGAATATAAACATCATGACGGTACCTTGTCAATACATAATTATATGAAAATATTATGTATGTTCGGCAAAATCTGCATCTCTTTACTAAGATAAGTGACAGGCATAATTTTAATACGACAAATAGGAACAAATTAGATCAATCTCAATTCAGATTGGCTAAAGTACACAATTCTTCTATGGGGTTCTGTGTAAAAGTTTATAACAAAATACCACTAAACATTCTCCAACTAAATGAAACAAAATTTAAAATGTATAATAAATAAAATGCACACTATGTAGACAAGCATAATTATAAATTGGAAAATTTTATCTTTGATAAAAATGCTTGGCTTAATAGAGTTACCGCACCCATGGGCACTCAGACAGAGAAGGAACAGGGGTGGGTTTTAGTCAGTAAAAGTCTGACACACCCTCCCGCTCCACCCAGAGCGGGAGATGTAATTGGATGATTTCCGAACCCACAACAAAAAAGTGTCGGTCCTGCTCCACAGTTACAGCCACTTGCCTTGCTTTCTTTTTGGTATTTGTATATTTGGAAGAGATTTTATTTTTATAGACATCTTTTTTTATTTTATTTTTTGGATTAATTGTTTAATGTATTTTTTTTTTAACTTTTCAAAAGTTACAGTATTGTATAATTTTGAAGCATTTTTTATTTTGTAAATATATGTACTGGGGCACATAATGTAACTGGTTTTTTTTTTTTATTTTTTTTTTTTTGACATGAACGAGCATGGCAGTAGATAGATTGTCATGCTCACTGAAATGTCTCGCTGATGGTGGCGCGTGTGATCCACGCGTCATGTTCGTGAACGGGCGCCGTCAGTTGAGACTGGTCATCTCTCTACTGTCATTAGCTTATTTCAATCTTTTTATTTTATTTATTGTTTATGAATTGTTTATTTAACAGTATTCTCATATAACAGAAGCACAAGGCATATGTAACCAGGATTTTTGTAATAAGTACATAACATGGTTATATGGGATAAGTACATAACAAGAGAGTCCATGGAGTTTCTTGCACGTTCTTCTCCATAGAGATCTACGCCTTAGAATGTGCAATTAGCTTCATCTTTCTGACTGACCGACTTATTGACTACTCAAAAGTGCCTGTAAATGGTTTATTTGAATAATATGCTTTGAATATGAAATTTGAATTTGAATCTATGATAACAAAAAAAGCGCAAAATAACTTTAATTTCGGAAGTCGGTGTTCCTGTTTTGTGTCTTCGTTTTTTGACACCGACTTCCGAAATTAAAGTTATTTTGCGCTTTTTTTGGAAGTCGAAAAGTTTTTTATTTTTCACTTTTTAGTTGTGGTTCCCCATTAAACTGTGTTAACAATTCATAGACATACGATCGCAGCAATCGCGGTTGATTTGCTGTCAATTTTTGAAGAGTTCCGTTGTCTGTCTCCGAAACCCATCATCAGATCTTTTTGAAATTTAAATGGGATCATTTCGGAATAAACCCCTTTCGACCAAAAATAATTTTGCAAATACGTCAATATATGACGGAGTTATGCCCGAACATACATAAAAAAAATAAAAAAAAATACAAACATCCGAATTGATAACCTCCTCCTTTTTCGAAGTCGGTTAAAAAGAGGCCTTAGTGTATCACGCGGTCCCAATTTCAACTAAAAGCTCAAAGCATTTATTTCAAATTCGAGTAAACCATTTACAGGCACATAGTTGAATAATCAATAAATATGAAGCTATTTGCATGTTCCAAATTGTAGATCTCTAGAAGAACGTACAATAAACTCCATGGACACTCTTTACAAAGTTATGGTTACATCGATAATGCTTCGTGGTTTTTTTCCCTAGTTTAAAGTACTAGCTTCTGCCGGCGGCTTTCAACCCCTTTTTCACCCCCTACATCATCTTGCTGCCCTTATCGCATGTTACTTGGGGTCGGCGCAACACGTTTTCTTCTTCCATTCAGTTCTGTCAGCCGTCACGCTATCACTAACTCCCTTTTCTTTCATATCACTCCTCACACAATCCATCCATCTTTTCTTTGGCCTCCCTCTCCCTCTCCATCCATCCACATTTATATTCATAACTCTTTTTGTTAAATGTGCTTCATCACTGCTGCAAGATAAGCGGTTCCGTTTCAACTTTTTTCCTTTCAACCCTTTTTCTCTTAAGGGAAACCTTTCAACCCTTAACGGTTTCTTTATAGTAGATATTCACTCTTCACAAAGAACACACCCTCCATGTCTCTAGAAACAGCGGTTTAGACTGTGTGTTGATATATCAGTTAGTCAGGACTTTAAATTTTAAATACAGGGTGTAAAAAGACATATCACAATATAGCCGTTAACTACGCATACTGTACTTCTAACAAAGTAGCTTTCCGCAAAAATGAATGCTAGGACTCACTGCTACTTTTATTTGTAGGAATGAAAAAAAAACAATTTTTATTGCGCGCAATGTAACACAAACCCAGGCAAGTGGAGTTACCCGGGCCTGCGGACGGCGAGTAATGGGTAGCTCGCCGTCCGATCAGCACCAGGCACGAGAGTCGACGGCGCGTAGTGTTCCACGCGCGCCTCAAAGAGTTGTCAGCATTAAGGACGGGGCCCGTCATGGCCGATGCCGGTCCGGGGGTTGAGGGTAATTCGAAACAGAGTTACCTCGCCCCTGGGCACTCAGGGCAGGAAGGAACAGGGGTGGGTTTTAGTCAGTAAGAGTCTGACACACCCCCAGTCATTGTATGATTTCCCACCCCACAAAAAAAAAAGGCAAGTGGAGTTAAGGTGGAAGCGCCAGTGTAGCCCGCGAAATTCTATTTTTCTTACGTTTTTTGCAATTTGCAGGTCACTGTCAGGTTGTATCTAGATCAAAATTTGATTCACGGGCGTAGCAAAAATGTATTTATAGAATTATAGTCATTTTTTTTTTTTTTTTTTTTTTTTTTTTATGTTTGATAGGCTCGCGTTTGACCACGATCTCACCTGATGGTAAGCGATGATGTGGTCGAAGATGGAGCACGCTTGCCTAGAAGTAACCTATTCACTCTTGACTTAAAGACTCCCAGGTTGTATCTTACAGGAAACACAGACTCCGGTAGAGAATTCCACTCTCTAGCTGTACGTGCAATGAATGTTTTCTCAAAACGCTTTGTGCGTATGGATGGGATGTCCACCATGAACCGGTGGCACTTCGCCGTACGTCTTGTGGTCCTTAGATGAAACGGGCTTGGCGGAATCAGATCATGCAATTCCGTCGCACACTCCCCAAAATGTAATCGATAGAAAACCGACAGGCTAGCAACTCGGCGTCTATGTTCAAGACTTTGGAGTTTTGACTCAACGAGTCTATCATTGCCGATGATCCCCTTGGCTCGTTTCTCAATTGACTCAAGGGCATCAAGCTGGTATCTTGCAGATCCGTCCCAAAGATGAGAGCAGTACTCCATACACGATCGCACTTGCGCTTGATAGAGTTGGAGCAGCTGTTCCGGCGTGAAGTATCGTCTCACCTTTGCGAGGACCCCCAACTTTTTGGCAGCCACTTGAGCCTTAGCCTCTATGAAGGGACCAAAATTGAGGGTAGATGTTAAAGTAACACCAAGAAGATCAAGTCGGTCGGTTAACGGCACGGTTACACCTCGGAAACATGGAGCCGGGTGAAATTGGCTCCTTTTAGCAGAAAAAAGACACGCCTGGCTCTTAGCAGCATTGAACTTAACCAGATTGGCATCGCCCCATTCTGAGACAGCCTGCAAGGACATGTTCAAGCGCCCAACCATAGCCTCTCGGAGAGACCGGACCTGAGACCCACTAACTCGTGCGTCCGGCACGTATCTCTCGGCAACAGTGCTGTCGTCTGCATACCCAAAGGTACCGGGCTTTAGCAGATCGTTAATATGCAGCAAAAACAATGTTGCCGAGAGCACGGACCCCTGAGGAACACCGGCATTAATAGCCAGCAGTCCGGACGAGCAGCCATCTATGACCACTCGGATAGACCGATCCCTCAGGAAATCCGCTATCCAATCACACAATCCAGCGGGCAGACCGAAGGAAGGAAGCTTGCCAATTAAGCTGTCGTGCCAGACCCGGTCGAAGGCCTTCGAGATATCAAGGGAGACCGCAAGGGCTTCCCCTTGTTTGTCGATGGCCTCACTCCAGATGTGAATGGCATACGCTAGAAGATCTCCCGTTGACCGATTTCGGCGGAAGCCGTATTGTCGGTCACTTAGGATATCGTTAGCTTCTAGGTATGCTAGGAGCTTACCATTCAGTATACGTTCCATACTCTTACAGAGTACGGAAGTTACCGAGATGGGCCTATAATTTGTTGGGTCAGCTCGACTACCCTTCTTGGGTACGGGTTGCACGTTAGCTTGCTTCCACGCCATCGGCACTTTTCCAGTCTCAAACGAAAGGCGATATAGGCGTGTCAAGATCGGAGACAACTCAGGCGCACACGTCCTCAGTACAATTGCCGGTATCCCGTCGGGACCACTAGCCTTGTTCACGTCCAGGTTACGCAGTACCCTCCGGACATCCTTCTGATGAATGCGAATGTCTGACATAATCGACTCGCATCCACCAAGAGTACCAGGGGGTCTCGCGCCACCAGGATCTAGACGCGAAGATTCCGCAAACAGAGAGGCAAACAGGCTTGCTTTCTCCTCAGCGGAGTGGGCCAGCGACCCGTCGGGTTTCAGCAGTGGAGGTAGTGAGGAGCGGCAGAAGTTCGATTCAACCGACTTAGCCAGGGACCAAAACGCCTTACTACCAGCTGGGTAAGAAGCAAGTTTGTTCCCAATTCGGCCAATGTGGTCAAACCGAGCCCCCCGCAACACCTTCTTGCAGAACTTGGCAGCCCTGTTGAAGGCTCTCTTCTTCTGACTCACGTCACTCGCTTTACGCGTCCGAGCGTCGACCCATGCCAGGCAGGCCGCGTGTTTAAGCGCAACAGCGCGATTGCACTCGGCACCAAACCATGATCGAGCCCTACCAGACATTGTCACGTCAGAGAATGGAATGTAGTACTCCATTCCCCGTCGCAACACATCCGTCACGGCGTCCGCGCACGACGAAACATCAGTCGAAGAAAAGCAAGTGGGCCGCCAAGGATAACATGCGAAGAAAGATCGCATGCCATCCCAATCTGCTGACCTGTATCGCCAAACCCGCCTGGTGCCTCTAGGGCTAGGATCGGGCGGGGAGTAGACGGATACAGATTTCACCAGACAGTGGTCGGAAGTACCCAATGGTGAAGAAATCGACACTGAGTAACGGTCTGGATCTGTTGTCAGCAGAAGGTCCAAGCAATTGGCTGTGTGCGAATCAACATCCGGCACCCTCGTTGCCCCCTGGACCAGCTGGGTAAGATTTAACGCCAGCGCTAGCTTATACGTCTCTTGTCCAGCATGGTCTGTGTACTGGTATGGGAAGAGCCACTCCTGATGGTGGGCGTTGAAGTCCCCCAGTAACACCAATTGGGCTGATGGGTACCGTTGCTGAGCCACATCCGCCGCTTTACTCAGGTGTTGTGTGAGCCCAGTTGTCTCCAGATCACCGCTGTGCGAACGGTAGACACAGGCGTAGACAATTTTATCTAGGCCTGTGTCCACTAGGACCCAAAGAGTTGAAATCCTGGAGTCCTCAAGGTTATGGAGACGCCGATAGCAGATGTCGTCCCGGGCGTACATGCATATACCAGCGCGTGGCTTAAAATTGTGCTCCAGGGTAAACCCTGGGTAAGTTAGGTACGCCACGTCAGACGGACATCCGATCTGCGTCTCCGAAAGGAATAAGAGAGCTGGTCTCTCAGTCTCTAGGTGGTGGTGGACTGCGGCGAGATTTGAGTGCAGACCTCGAATGTTGGATAGGTGCACTTTGTGTGAGAGGGAGTGCTGCCGCTGTACAGCTTTTTTCTTTTTAATGCCTTTCATTGTTGTGAAGAGTGAAGGAAGGAGAGGAGAAGGAAGTGAAATGAGGTTCCATGCTGGCTACCTTCAGGTACGCACTGACAGGACGGTATCATTGGGGGACTAGTCTGGAGACTGCGGGGACGCCCGAGCCCCCCCGGGAATGTCCATCGGGCCCTCTCGTCTGGTCGCCAACCAGCACGATGGTGCATTCCGGGATTTTTCGTCAGTTGGCGGGGCAGCCTTTCGTGTGTGGCTAGTACACTACTTGGGCCCCCTACTAACTGCGGTCGGCCAGCGGCGCACCGTGCCTCGGATCCCGCTACCCTCCGCGACTAGTCTCCCGATACATCCATATCAGCGCGAGCCCGGTTGGTCTGCCTGCAATGGAACAACTATTTCGACCCAACTCCTCTGGATTGGCTACACTGAGCATCGTACCGGAACACGGCCAGGCCGCTTGGCGGTACGTCTTTGCCCAGTGGGTGGTCGCAAGCCATCGGTCGAAACCTACCACCAGTTTGTGTCACCTGATTAGCACCACCCGGGGACCACGTGTAGGGACTCAATGGGTATACTCCTACGGACGCGGGTGACTCGGCCCCCAACGTTGTATTCATTAAAATCATCAATACAACTGTTTCAGTTAGAATTGATGCCAAATGTAAGTATTTCATGAAATTATGACATTTGGCATCAATTCTAAGTGAGACAATTGTATTGATGATTTTAATGATTACAGTTCTGTAAATACGTACTTGCTACGGCCGCTACTCATATTTTGACCAACATACAACCTACTACTGACCTGCAAATTCCAAAAAACGTAAGAAAATTTGAATTTCGCGGGCTACCCTAGAGCTTTCACCTTAAACCACGCCTCATCGCTACTTAAGCCATGTAGGTACTTGTCGTAATTTCGAAAAAAACAATCGAAAATTCAGGTAATGTTTGTTTGTAAAAAAGTTTAGTAATAACACTTTTTTTATTTTGGGGGGATGGGTAGTCATCCAATGACTTCTCCCACTCTAAGTGGAGCGGGAGAGCGTGTCAGACTCTTACTGACCCCTTGAAAACCCACCCCTGTTCCTTCCCTGCCTGAGTGCCCAGGGGTGCGGTAACTCATTTTCAGAATTTATCCGCTACCCCTAGGCATGCAGGCACCGGCCACGATGGGCCCCGTCAGTGGTGGCTGACACTAATCTCTTTGAGGCGCGCGTGGAACACTACGCGCCGTCGACTCACGGGCCTGGTGCTGATCAGACGGCGAGCTACCCACTGCTCGCTGTCCGCAGGCCCGGGTCTACGGTGGCCGGAGATCGTCTCGCGACGTCCTACGCAGAGTACGCCCAGTACCTCTCCTGCGGTGGTAGCGGCCGGGGCCGTGAGGGGCAATCCGTTGAGCTTCCCTCACGCGTCTCTCAGACACACGCCACACGCCACTCCCAGAGCAGCGCGAAGACCCTGGCCTCCAGATCCCATGGCGACAGTCCGGAAAAGAGGGTCGTCGCCTCACAGGAGACCGTGCGGTATCCTCGGATGAGCCGAATGGCCATGACCCTTTGGGACGCGTTCAACCGGCGAGCTGGTCGCCGCCTCAGGGAACACGCCCACACCGGTGCCCCGTAAAGGGCCATGGACCGCACGATCCCCGCGTAGAGCCTCCGGCAGGAGGCGTTTGGACCTCCCAGATTGGGCAAGAGCCTCTTCAGAGCAGCACTGGCCCGCTCCAGTCTGGGAGCCAGACGTCGGAAATGCTCGACGAAGTTCCACTGGCTGTCGAGGACGAGACCCAGGTACCTCATCCTCCTCTCGACGACGATGTGAACCCCTCCTACCGTTATCCGGGAATCCGACGGTGGCGTTTTCCGAGGACCATGAAAATACATGGCCTCGGACTTGTGCAATGCCACCTCTAGTCCCAGTTGCCGGATCCTCTCAACGACTGTCACAACCCCGCGTGATATCAAGTCAGGCGCCGCCTGGTACGACCTGCCCTGCGCCAAGACCAGCGTGTCGTCAGCGTAGCAAACTACGCTGACGCCGCTAGGGAGGTCGGCGCGCCGCACCCAGTCGTACGACTGGGCCGATGTTCCACAGAGGCGGTCCCAGGACCGATCCCTGTGGAACACCGCACAACTAGTAATAACACTTGGAATTCATTTTCGTAAAAAAGTAATAAAAAATAATTGCGACTTTGACCTTCAATATCTCCAGAACCAGTGGATTCCCAGGTGTGGTCTAGTGGAAAAAAATATCCAAATAATGGGTAGATTAAGTGGCTTTCGGCTTCGAAACTGTCTTTTTACACCCGATATACAGATCACATTAAGTGATACTTTATTTATATTACAATCTAGCCTATTGGCTAATCAGTAATTTAAATATAACTTAAACTGCTAAGTAACTATACAAATCGTGGATGATTGTTGGGGGGTGTCTCGTGTTTTCGAGCTTTGGTTCTAGGAAATGTCGTTCCCTGAGCTGAGCTTCAAAGTCAGAACAATACGAGACAAGGTCACGGAGTCACGCCTTCGTTGGTACCGTCACGTCATGAGAAGACCTAATGAACACATAATAAAAAAGTGCTACAGCTTGAGTCAGGACCAAGAAGCCGCAGTAGACCCCGAGTAACATGGTTGTCTGTTATAGACCTCGCCACAGAGAGTACAGACCCACTGACGACCCAGAAAGGATATCTCTGGAGAAGAACGATTAGGAGAGCTGACCCCAATTAGAAATGGGACAAGGTCTGAAGAAGAAGAAGAAGAAGGTGAGGGAGCTGAGGTATCGTTTTAAAATACATTGCATAACGCAAGTGCCAGCCAGGGTTCGAACTCAAAGTACCAACTCGTAAGTCAAGGCAGTATCCAATTTCATGGTTCTCAACCATGTTGCGGTCCAGCCTAATTTCCACTCTAATCGGATGTAGCTGAATACCAGAATTTTACATAGAGTGACAACTTATCTGACCTCCTCAACCTGATACTACACACTGGTATCAGATTCCCTGGCTCTGACTTCCCGTAACGTCTGTTAAAGATGTAGAAATGACAGCCGGGACCAACGGCTTAAGGTGCTTTTCGAGGCACAGAGGAGTCTCGGTATATTAATATGGTCACCCATCCATGACCGACCTTGGCAAGCGTTGTGTAGTATGAACTCTCGGGTTGTGGAAATAACAGTCAGGATTCACTTTTTAAAATTGTTCATTTATTGAGTACTTCCAGTAAATCACACATAACATCCACCAATATCCATTAGGTAGACACCACCGTCCTTCCCCGTCGCCATCAACCCAATGCCCAACTGACCCAACGCCCCTCTCAACCAGCCGACGAATGGAGGGGATTCCCTCCACTCGTCAACCGTTCCGGAACGTTACGTCATTTGAGATAACAAAATTTCAAAAGCAATCAATTTAAAAACTTTTAAATCGTTGAATGACAAAAATAGATACTTTAGTTCTTATAAAATATACAAGGTAATACTAAATTTAAAAGAAAACCTAACACGTGGCCTGTTGAGTCTAGTTTTACAAACAAATGCTAAACCCAAAGCTGGGTTAAACTCACCTTTGCAATTAACTGTGTCTTATGTATGAGTTATATGAGTACAATAAAGAATTATATTAATGTGAATTATTTAGTGTTAGGTTTTCTTTTAAATTTAGTATTACCTTGTATATTTTATAAGAACTAAAGTATCTATTTTTGTCATTCAACGATTTAAAAGTTTTTAAATTGATTGCTTTTGAAATTTTGTTATCTCAAATGACGTAACGTTCCGGAACGGTTGACGAGTGGAGGGAATCCCCTCCATTCGTCGGCTGGTTGAGAGGGGCGTTGGGTCAGTTGGGCATTGGGTTGATGGCGACGGGGAAGGACGGTGGTGTCTACCTAATGGATATTGGTGGATGTTATGTGTGATTTACTGGAAGTACTCAATAAATGAACAATTTTAAAAAGTGAATCCTGACTGTTATTTCCACAACCCGAGAGTTCATACTACAGTTGCTTAACCTTGCTAACGGATATCGTTTCGTGCGACTGTTATCGTTTTAGCCAGAACTCCTCTTTTAGGGCTTTGTACCCGAGATGTCCAAACTTTCCATTGACCTATGAACTTGAAATTTGATGATAATATACTACGTATATTTTATCAACACATTCCAATCTAATGATCAATCAGGTTTTTTTTTGAAAAATCCCTCATTTGGTACGGAACCCTAAATGTGCAAAGTCCGACACGTACTTAGCCAGTTTTTCTATCTGTTGCTTATAAGTAGTCCCTGCAATTAGGAATAGTTTATTTAAATTTTTGTAACCTTTCTTAGATTATAATTAATTTTATTTAAATAAGATTTATCATGTAATGTTCCAAAATAAGTACCTTGCCCTACTTTGTTCTCATACATACAAACATTTAATTATACCTTATAGTGATAATATCACTTACCCATAAATATTATTTACCCACACCGATAGAACCTACCTAGATATAATATAATATATATCTTAACTAAGAAACCCTTTAAAATCCTCTAAAATAAATGACAATGTCTAGGGCGAGATAACTGTAGCCAAAGTCAACCGAATTTATGAAAAGTTGACTATTTACCAAGCATTAAATATTATACAGAAGTAAATATGTACATAGAAGATATTAGGGACTTACTTTCAAGCCTAGTTGACCTACATATTCGCAAGGTCGTGGTAGCTTAGAGTTTAATGAACCCAAACAATCTGCCCGCGCCTTTTCCCAACTATCTTGGGCTCGGCTTCCTGTCTAACCGGATGCAGCTGAATACCAGTATTTTACTTGGAGCGACTGCCTATCTAATCTCCACAACCCAGCTACTGGGTAATACGATACCCCTTGGTAAGACTGATTGTCAGAATTTCGGGCTTCTGACGACCCGTTGCGACTGTCAAAGGTCCTCGATTGACAGCCGGGACCAACGGCTTAAGGATCTACTACCGGCCAAGTGGCGTTCTCATTGAATAAAAAATCGTAACATAGCATAGAAAATAAATATGAAAGAATCCAACGTCGGTACAAACCTACGTACGTACAAACGTGACTTGGATTCTTTAATATTTATTTTCTATGCTATGCTACGATTTTTTATTCAATGAGGGCGCCACTTGGCCGATAGTAGGGCCTTAACGTGCTTTGCGAGGCACGGAGGAGTCTCGGTATGTTAAGATGGTCACCCATCTATGGACCAACGCCGGCAAGCGTAGCTTAACCTGATGGAGCAACCCGTGCGGCTGTTATTACTTTAGCCACGAGCACCAGCACGAGTTTAACCAGCCCACTTCTGAATAAATCTGCCTAGCCTTTTTCTCTCAGACTTACAAACCCAGTAATTGGGTAACATCGTCAGCCAGATCCAACGGTTTATCGTACACATTTGTGTTGCATGAAGTTTTAATAAATAAATAAATACAGAATTTATCCAATAACTTTCCCACTGCTGGGACGCAGGCCTGCGCTCTAAAAAAGAGTGGGCAACAATGCACCACGCGGGCCCATTGGTGGTTGGAAACACAACAAATCGTTGAATTTTTGACACACATCGTCAGGAATCTGTCTTAGAACAAGATAGTCTCCTCACAATGACAGCTGTACTCCAGATTTGTCTGTCGGTCAGCTATAGTAACTTGATTATAAAGGCTTATGTGTTTTTTTTTTGTTCTGCGGTCATTAGACCGATACATGGCTAATTTAGTAGTGCGCGCACGCATCTGCTTAGGATCTCTAGAAAATTCTTTCTTTAGATTTGCGTTAAACATCAATTTGCACGGACCCGAACTACCTACCTGAATAAACACTGCAAAACTAAGACTTTTCTTATGCTAATACAAAGTTCAATACATTCTCCGTAATAACGGTATTATGGAGAATGTATCCTATTGTTGTACCAATTTTAGCTACCATTCAAACAAAGAAACGGTTCTGTTTAAATGGTAGCTAAAATTGGCATTGTAAGTACCTACCATAGACCACTAGCTACAGTGGCTTTGCCCGCGTGAAAGACGAAGAAAATCGCAGTAAAAAGAATCCTGTGTCCAAATCCAAGTTATAGTCCATCCATGTGCCAAGTTTCATCCAAACCCGTTGAGACATTGAAGCGTAGCCAATTAAAAACCAACCCAACATTCAGACTTTTACGGATTTGGAATAGGATAATTAATACCATGTTCTGAACCACCGATTGTTGCCATTATAAATGTCGTCAAAAACTAGTCAAAATTAAAGACATCACAGGAAAAGTATTTTTAACCGTCTTTCGAAAAAGGAGGAGGTTCTATGTTCGACTGTATGTGTTTTTTTTTTTATGTATGTCCGTCGATTTCTCTGTCAGTTGTAGACCGATTTTCAAAATTCTTTATTATCCGAAAAAATATACTCCCAAGTTGGTCCCATTTAAATTTTATCGAAATTGCTTCAGCGCTTTTTGAGAAACTGAACAAAAACGAAAAACATGTATACCTCGATGACGTATTGGTGTTCTCCAAATGTTTAAATTCCACGTTCCATGGTATTGGGGTTTTTAGTTCTGAGGTATAACAACTAAAAAGTGAAAAATAAAAAACTTTTTTACAAAAAAAACAACCGACTGCCAAAAAAAAAATACACTAAAAATTAAAAAATAACTTTAATTTCGAAAGTCGGTGTCAAATAACGAAGAAGTAAAATACAAACACCGATTTCCGAAATTAAAGTTATTTTTTAATTTTTAGTGTATTTTTTTTTTGGAAGTCGGTTGTTTTTTTTTGTAAAAAAGTTTTAGTCTATAGAAATTGATAGAATACCTAATAAAAAACCAGGCAAGTGCGTGTCGTACCACGCGCTAGGTAGGATTTCGTAGACCGTACTTCACCTAAGTGTTTTTTTTTAAACACTCTAACTGAGCTAACTCAGCCGTGATAGTTTTCCTTTAAATTTGTTTACTACTGCTGTGAATTTTTTCACATATCCAAAAGCAACCATTTAGCTTGAGTCAAGTGTGTGTAAGCTTAAATTTACGCAAACGGATAATATTTTTAATGGCTTATCCAACGATACTTCCAACCATAGGATAGACGAGAAAAAAAACATCCCAACTTTACGTGTAGGTACAGGAGGTACCCTTAAAACATTTTTTTTCATGATTTTACTTTACTCTTTGTCAGCGTGATTAATAATTATGTTTAACAATGCCAAATTATAGCTTTTTAGTACCAAGAGTATCTCAGCTAATTTGGGGACGGACGGACGGACAGACGGCCTTGGCGAAACTGTAAGGGTTCCCTGTTGACTACGGAACCCTAATAAAAGTCGTCAGTCGAGCATTTTGTAAATCTGCAAGCCAACATACTCGTATTGCAGTAGATAGTTAACGCTCTGAGCTCACTTAGCTCTCCAGCCTATACACATATGATAACGAGGCTGCCCACCTCACATAATTGATCACATTGTTATACCAATACCGAGGTTCTTCCCTATCCACTGAGGTAACATACGGCACGTTTAACAATTTTGCCACAGCAAGTCGTACGACACCATATCAAACGCTTTGGTAAGTTCTAGAAAACAGGCGTTTTAGTAACAGTACAGTATGGCACTATCCGTGGAGAGACTATGGCCGATGGCGGAACCCACATTTTTATTTATTTGGGGTGGGGTGGTAAATCACCTGACAGGGTCGCGGAAGATATCGAAAGAGTCACCGCGGCGTTGGCACAGGCAAATGAAGGAACCCAAGTGGGTTTTAGTCAGTAAGAGTCTGACACGAAGAGCGGGAGAAGATATTTGATGATTAACCAGCCTGTATAAAAAAGGATGGAACCCAAACGCATCATGCAACTCGATGCGGGTTGCTATATGCCTAACATGCATACAGTTCAGCACCTTGGCTATGACAGTAGTGTGACGATTGTATACACAGCCTAATTTCAGCGGGTCTGCACCGGCCTTTAACTGGCAGTTAATAATATTGGAGAGGCGATGGAATTATGATTAGAGATTAGGTGTCACATTTGTTTTATGTCAGACAGGAGTTTTGCCCTTGCACGTGGGCACACATGTATTTTTCTGGGATGACCAATATAGTTATTTAAAGTACCCTCAGCTCTTTTCTTCTCTGCCCGTAGCCAAGTAGCCCTTTTATGCACCGCACTCTCGCGTTGCCAGCGAGTGAGACGTCTACCCTGAAGATTCTACAGTGTCCCAGGATCCCTGCAGGCCGTACTGGTGCCTTGGGGTCCTACAGTAGCAAGCAATATGAGCCTGTAGTTTGAGAGATCTTAAGACATCCCAGCTGCCCTTTATAGCCGTCGAGTACATCGATCAGGGTCCAAAGCTACGTTTGCCAAGTTCAGTCTTCACACTTTCGAATCTCTTGGCTCTAAATAAAGTGTCATTCTATCTACATATTATAGCCAATAGATTACATTTGGACTTTTCCACATTCTTTATCGGTATGTTTATCTAGAGCAGTGGTTCCCAAGCGTCTGCTTCAACGGATGTCTTTGTGGATACATTGTCTTTGTATTCATAGTACTCACACAGAGGAACACTTCTGCGCATTCTCTTTAAGTAAGCCGTTTGTCACCTGCACCTGGAACAGGATTGGCTCAGCGGTTGCGAATTCAGACAGGCGATTTACTGAGTGTAATCTATTTCATCACCACTGCTCTCAAAACGATGAAGGATAGCATTTTGAAGAAATTGGCATGTCTTGTAGAACCAAAAATTCGAAGACATTTGTGACATCTAAAAGATACTGGGCCTGCATGGTGGATTATGGTCCACTTTCTCTCACAGAAAGAAGGCCTATGTCCCGTATTATTATTATACTCTTTGCCTATGTCCCAGCAGCAGACTCATTATAGACTGCTTAAGCTATGCACCTGGATGACTTATACAGGCTGTAAGGAACAAGATACCGCAAACTTCGCGAAAAGGTTACACCTAATGCCACTAACAAAATTATGATAGTCATTAATCTCGGTAATGATCGGTTACAGAAATTGTCATTTTTGAACGCACAATGTAACGTAAACAATGCGATCTCAACGCTCCGCACTACTACTTACGTGCGCCGTATGTATTAGGTATTATGCTGGCGACGTGAATGAACTGTAGCGAAACAGCTGTTCGTATTTTATTTACATTGCTGTTTTTTGTGTAATTAGATTTAATTAAAATTCTCATTGGGTTGGGTAGGAATAACGATTTTGAACAGCTGAGGTTTTGTTTAAGGACAATGCTGACCAAAACTTCCAACGCTAGGGGGTCCAGAATCATGTACTAAATCACTGGTACACGTATGTGCGTTTATGTGCCTTACACGGTGTATACCTACCTACAAAATCTGTCCTATCTATGTAAACTTAAACGTTGTGTCAATTTATCAATATTAGTATTATTTTAGCATCGTACAACCTTTATCTACGGTAGCAGTTTTACAAACAGTGTTGTAATAATAAATAATTAACTCTGCAAATATGTTTTTCAGTAGAATAATATTATGACTGTTTTCTCACGTGTTATGTCTCGCGATTGCTCGATTTAGTTACGAGTACAGACTCAACTAGTACGTGTGCCCCGTTTTTACCCGATTACACCAGAAGAACTAAACGACTAGATGGATTTCATCAAATAATGTATCATTAGATTTGTCTTGACCACCAGTAACACAGGCTATTTGAATTTTGAAAAAAAAAAACTTTTTTACAAAAAAAAAAACAACCGACTTCCAAAAAAGACACTAAAAATTAAAAAAATAACTTTGATTTCTTAAGTCGGTGTTTGTATTTTATTTCTTCGTTATTTAACACCGACTTTCGAAATTTAAGTTATTTTTGTTTAATTTTTAGTGTATTTTCTTTTTTGGAAGTCTGTTTTTTTTTTTTTGTTAAAAAGTTTTTTATTTTTCACTTTTTAGTTGTTATACCCCAGAACAAAAACCCCAATAACATGGAACGTGGAATTTAAACATACTCGTAATTGGAGAAAACCAAAACGTCATCTATGTATACGTATTTTTCGTTTTTGTACAGTTTTTCAAAAAGCGCTGAACCAATTTCGATAAAATTTATATGGGACCACCTCGGGAGTATATTCTTTCGGATGAAAAAAAAAAATTGCAAATCGGTCTACAACTGACAGAGAAATCGGTGGACATACATAAAAAAAAAACATACATACAGTCGAACATAGAACCTCCTCCTTTTTCAAAGTTGATTAAAAATGGCGGCCGTCAGTGGTAGTTTTCTGTGTGACATGATCATGTGAGATTTCATTATATTGCCACAAATTGCATCAGACTGCTTGAAACGTAACTTGTTTGGAACTTTATAGTGGTTTCTGGCAGTTGGGTTCTTTGAAAATTTTCAACTTTTCCTTAGGTTATTGGTAAGTCAGTCAATTTGATTACTATAAATGGATTTTAGTTAACCCGTCGCATGCCCACAATATATTTTAATTGTTATCTGCACACCTGGTGTGCAATCGACGTGTGAAGAGTTAATAAAACAACAGTTACACAGCTGATTCTCGTTTGTTTTTATTGGCATTACCATGATAGATGAGATTATGTTTATTTATTACAATTGCTTTTGTTGGAAAATAAAAGCATTGTTAATTTATTAAACAGCTGCTGAAAAACGCAATGTATTTTTACCTTGACGACACGGTTGGCGTAGGGATTGAGCGTTCGGCTGCTGCGCTGCGTGTCGCGGGTTTGATCCCCGCACGGAACAAATATTTGTATGGCCTACAGATAGTTGTTCCGGGTCTGGGTGTCTTGTGTATGTGAGTTTACATGTTTGTGAACGCACCCACGATACAGGAGTAATTCCTAGTGTGGGGCAACGTTTTTTTTTTTAAAAAAAAAAAAAAAAAACCTACACTGCAACATAGTGTTTGTATTTTAGCTGTTCACCATCATTTTATCACCTGGCCATCAGGCCTGTCCCAACAGTCGCCACATCGACCGGTCCTATAGCTCCTCGTAGCCAGTGGATTCCTGCGGCCTTCACCAGGTCATCGGTTCACCTTGCACGTGGCCATCTAACGCTGCATCTTCGTCGCCACTCCACCTTTCGGTTCCATCGATCATTCGTTCTGCGAGCATTGTGCAAGTTTGGAAATTGGATGGGTAATGTTGGTAAGCTTGGTTCTTCTGTAGATCCCATCACTTCTGGTTGGATCACGCAGAGAAACCCCGAATGCAGCCTTCATTGTGTTGTGCTCAGTTTAGTTTTATTTTATTTTTGCTTGGATACTAGGCTTTTGAAAATTAAAGTGCGTTTTGTAATCTGTGCAAAATAAATATTTTTTCTTTCTTTTCTTTTCTTTCTTTGTTTCACAATTTTGACGGTTCCGCAGATATTATATGTAGGAACTAGTAGGTTATAGGAATGTACAATAGATATTGCTACTAACCTATTAGAAAATGAAAGAAAACAATCTAAAACTTATTTATTTATTGCATTTTAATCCGTCATATCATAGGTTTTCAATTGTGTCTGCTAATGATGAGCTTGACGGGTTTAAAACATCTTGCATCTTTATTTTATAAATATAATTTTACCTAATTTATTAACACTAATTGAGAAAATCGTTGGTTGTTTGTGAGGTTACCAATATAATAAGACTAAAATTCCAGGAACAACATAACAAATTCTCACTGGCCGCCAAGATATTGATCCCATCTTTTCTTCTCTTTCACATGTCAATGACCATCTAAATTATGACAGCCCTAAACTTAGCTAAGAGTATTGTCAGTATATTCCATGAGTTTTTATTTTAAGGCACAATATGATATGCTTCTTTTAACGTTATAGGTTGTTAAATAAAATTTAAAAAAAGTTTCAATTTAAGAAAATAGACAAAAACTGACCATTGTAATTTCGGAGATAAGGACCTCATCTCTGAAACTACTGAGTCTAAAGTTTTGAAAAAATACAGAAAACTGTTCTTTAGTTATAGATTATAGGAAAATCAATAGGAATTCTATGACTTTTATAAAACATGTAAAAAACTCTCACTTTGGCGATTTTTTTTTTCATTGACTTCATCGGAATCTCTAGCTCGCTGCAATCAGAAGTTCCGAGGCAACATGCCTATAGTGTAACTAAATGCTGTTTATTGAGATATTATACTTCTTTTGCTTTAATATCTGGTGGTAAGAACATCGCTACTACGGCTCCACCTGTGAACAAAAGAAGGTTGTCAGAAATCAATTGCTTATGTGTAGCTACTGCAGCTTAAAACTAAAAGAAAGCAAATCTTCTGATTTTCTTTTTGTCTCATTTAATCACAAATCACTTATTCTTAATACTGCAGGCCCAATACTTAGTACAATCTAATAACCAATCTGTCCAAGCGGAAAGGGGAGGCGAAGAAGTCGTTGGGCATCGAAAAAAACATCGGTGTCACTGGGAAATTGCCTAGAACACTGGCAAAATTGCCACGTTGAATGGCAATGCTGATTCATTGGCTGAAAAAAAGGCCAGCTCTCTGACCACGTGAAGAGTCTTTGTATGCTGCTTAATGTACATATTTTATTTATATTTTATTAACTTTTATATAGTTTGTATTTATCTGTAAATAAATAACCTTAAGCATGTTTTAAGATACTTACTCATGAGATATCCGCTGAAGATGTAGAATGTCATAGTGCAGTGCGTCATCACGAAACTGCCGAGGAAGTTGACTCCAGCTAGCCCGCTGATCCGCGCCACCAGCACGCCAAGACATGCTGCCATACCACTGAAAAGAGCATCATATTCGTTCATTAATGTTCTTCACATGCCAACGTCAAAAATTTAATTGTTTCTCTCGTACAAATACTATATATTTTTAATACATAGTAAAGTATCTATACTCTTTCGGTTAGTAATAAAATTTGTCGTGGGATTTCTCATATTACCGACTCCAATAACTGATTTCAAACAAAAAAAAAGTTCTGTATTCGACCCGATGTATGTATGCTTGTTTGTTTGCGATTTTCTCGAAAACTACTGATCCGATTTGGATGGAGTTCGATAATCAAATGCATAATTTTCAAGAAAGGTTATAGTAAATAATACATAAGGTTCTGATGAAGATTTTCGAAAATAGATAATCTATCTGTTATTATTGAAGATTTTCAATAATTAACAGCAAATGTCTCGCGATTACTGCGATCGTTTGTCTATGTATTGTTAACACAATTTAATGGGGTACCACAACTAAAAAGTGAAAAATAAAAAAGGATTTTACAAAAAATAGAACTGACTTCGTAAAAAAGGAACATTCCAGATAAAAGACCCGTACGAATGAACACCATGTCCCTCATTTTTTTTCTTGTGGGGTGGAAAATCATCCAATGACTTATCCCGCTCTGGGTGGAGCGGGGGTGCGTGTCAGACTCTTACTGACTAAAACCTACCCCTGGTCCTTCAGTTGCCTGTGCCAAGGTGGTGCACCAAGTATCTCTGTAATCCTTCTATCGGTATGACTTTTAAATAGAGAACTTATACAGGGAGTAACGGAAACGATATGAGCAACTTTCTTCAAGAGAACCTGACAATTTTCTTAAAAAAAAAAATATCTCCCATACAAATATTGATCAGCTGACTATAACTTTCTATGGAAAGTTCAATTTTTTTTTTGGGATTTTTCTATTTTTTTCTTAGAGTAAGTTATTCATATCCGTGGCCAGAAACGGATCTTAAAATATGACCACACCTGTGGTCATTGTGGTGTATTGATTGACAGCAAAACATTTATCTTTATGAACATTATCATATTTTTTTTGCATTTCTCACCTGTATGATGTTGGATATAACTCCACATAATAAGAGAACAGCACACCCATACAGAGATTCGTCGTCGTCATGCCCACAAACAGTATCAAACTCGCCAGGTCATTCTGATTGAAGATAGCTCCTAAACTAGACAGGGCTGGTATCACGAGGAACACGATCATCAGCAGTTTCTTCCGGGAAGCTAGCCTGGATACCACCAGGGTGATGCCAGCAAAGACCAGGCCGTGGGTAATGCCTGATAGCAAGGTGTGGAACTGGATTGATGACGAGCAGGTGGCCTGAAAATTAAGAAGTTTTTAAGAACTGTGTTGTTTACAAATCCGAATTTATTGATTGAGTTCCAGATAACAAAGAGATATCGAAAGGACATTGACCATCCATGTATGTGCGTTTCCCCAAGTGCTGCCCGGAATTTCTAAAATTATCAGAGAAAGTTTGGGTTTTTTTATTCATAAAAATTACAACCAATGGCGCATTTTACTATTTACCTAATGACAGTAATTATTTTAAACAATAACACACATTATTATTATAATAATTTATTATAGCGATTAAGGTCGTTTAATCGTCATCATCGTCTTCTGTAATAACTGAATCGAAAAACACCCTTAAAACCAAACCAGGCCCATAACGTGAGCACAAGAGCTGATAATGCTACGTGGATTGATATAATCATCATTTCAGCCGAAAGACGTCCACTGCTGGACATAGGCCTCCCCCAAGTGTCGCCACAATGACCGGTCCTATGCGTCTCGCATCCATCGGCTACCCGCGACCTTCACCAGGTCATCGGTCTACCTTGTGGATTGATTTACTAAAATATATATCGACAAGTGGACTAGAGAAAGTTTATGACATTTTTCTAGGAATGGCACCTAGGATCTATAATAAGATCCCTAGAAGAATTAGAGATTTAAACAACATACACGATTTTAAAAAGGCTTTACTGAAAATCTTGTTTGAAAAAATATATTATACGGTGAACGAATACCTAACGGACATTATTATTATTATATTATAATAGAATGTTTTATTTTTTAATTATGTTGACTATTTAAATTAGAATAATTTAATGATGTGTGTTGAAACTATATATTTAACCGCGTAAAAACAGTATATGTTTAACCACGACAGTATTTGTACGCCGCTGACGGCTAGACATAGCGTTCTTTAATTATTACAACATCTGTACCTAACCTACCTATGTTCAACATATAGGTAAAATATTTGTATTTGTATTAGAGACTACTCACAGTATCATAAGAGCTTGAAACATTAGCGGATGACTTGAGGATGCTGCACAAACTCCTGGACCCATCACCGTTGGGAGAGTTAGTTCCGGCAGTGAAAGCTTCTATGATGTATGGCATCCACATCACCAGGCTGTTGTTACTGAGAAAATCAAGAAAATTTATGAAATTGATTAAAATACCTATTTTACGGTATGAGGAAAATGGAAAAATATGAATAATTAATGTGATCTGATCTAATATCGTTTTCCCCGTTTTCCCCGAAGTATCATATAGCCTGAATGCTTATTTATTCTCCTTATATCCTTATGATAGTAGAAATACAAAAACTAACTCTTCACGAAAATGTGTACCAGTACTCGAATATACTGCTTAACTTAGTGTTAAAGTATTTGGAGAACACGAAACCGTGTTCGACAGTAAGTAGAGGACATAATTATAACAGTAAAACATCTTAAGAAAAACCCGACCAAGTGCGAGTCGAACTGGAACACGAAGGGTTCCGTACTATCTACAAGATTTTTAATTCCATTATTAATATTATTGTCTGTACCGTAGGTACTGTCTTAATTTCAACTGTCTACCTATTATGGTTCATGCGGTTAAGCCCGTTTACAGACAGACGGCCGAACAGCAGAGGCTTAGTAACAGGATTCCGTTGGTTACCCATCGGATACGGAACTCTGACAAACCCACTGATTTTATTAACTTATCAGGGTCAACTTCCAGTAAAATTTTACAACTTATCAGGGTCGACTTCCAGTAAAATTTTATCAACTTATCAGGGTCAACTTCCAGTAAAATTTTATCAACTTATCAGGGTCAACTTCCAGTAAAATTTTATCAACTTATCAGGGTCAACTTCCAGTAAAATTTTATCAACTTATCAGAGTCAATTTCCAGTAAAATTTTATCAACTTATCAAGGTCAACTTCCAGTAAATTTTTATCAACTTATCAGGGTTAACTTGCAGTAAAATTCTACAACTTATCAGGGTCAACTTCCAGTAAAATTTTATCAACTTATCAGGGTCAACTTCCAGTAAAATTTTGTCAACTTGTCAAGGTCAACTTCCAGTAAAATCAGTTTCTGCTGCTACAGTACACACTGCCAATCTTACCTTCTAAACCTATAATAACTAGGTAGGCAGGGTGGATTGTCAATGAACTTACATGCAATAAGTAACGGCAG
Source organism: Polia nebulosa (assembly GCA_951329385.1). Lineage (NCBI taxonomy): Eukaryota > Metazoa > Arthropoda > Insecta > Lepidoptera > Noctuidae > Polia > Polia nebulosa. The sequence goes on along the minus strand of OX589603.1, from coordinate 31,147,166 downwards.
TCAGATAGAAGAGCTGCAAAGTCCTCCAGATAAGTGGTGGCTTGAAGATAGGTATGGTTTGCAGACACAGCGACTTTATTATGTGGAAGTCTTGGTTAAAGGACCGTTGATCCTCATTTAGTACAACTTTACGAACCTGAAAATTAAGAATAGGAAGTTTTAGTAAATTATTTTTTCTAATAATATTTTAGTGTGCAAAAAACTTTTTTACAAAAAATAGAACCGACTTTAAAAAAAAAACGAAAATGTGCAAAATGACTCTAATTTCGGAAGTCGTTGTTTCTGGTTTTTTTTTAAAGTCGGCTTTATTTTTTGTAAAAAAGTTTTTATTTATCTCTTTTTAGTTGTGATTCCCCATTAAATTGTGTTAACAATGCATATTTATGCGAAAGCAGCAATTGCGGTTGATTTGCTGTCATTTTTGAAGAGGAAACTCATCATCAGATCTATATGAAATTTAAATGGGTCCATTTCAGAGTAAACTCCTCTCGAAAATAAAAGGATTTCGCAAAGCCATCTATTTATTACGAAATTATGCCCATACATAAAAAAAAATATGTAATATAATATGTAATAAAATAATAATATAAAAAATATGAGGAGGTTATCAATTTTTGAAGTCGGTTAAAAACAAAACAGGCCAGCAATAATTTTATGATCGATTACGGCAAGATTTTTTTTCTTTTATATAAAACTTTGGTGTGGAAGGTTCCCTGTGAAAGGCAACGATATAAGACTGACTTAGAATGTGGAACAAGACATACCTCAATCGTCTAAAAAAAATTTCATGACATAGAAAAGTATTCCAGTCATACAATAGAATACATACCGGGTACTCATCCTTTCTCCCATTCCTGGCCCAGATCTTGGCTAGAAACTCCAAAGCTAGTTGCTCACGGCCAGCGTTGACCAAGAACTTGGGGCTCTCATAATAGAAATGCAGCAAAAACGCGCTGATACCAAGTGGGGCCGCCATGAGGATGGTTAATAGCCTCCAAGGTGTGAAGATCAGGAGGCCCATGTTATAAGCAAACCTTAACTGGAGAATGAAGTAGGCTGGTACTGTAAGAAAAATAATATATTTACAGGGTGTAAAAAGACACATCACAGAGCTGTTAACTACGCATACTGTACGCGTCTAGCAAAGTAGCTTTGCGCAAAAAATAATTCCTGGGAAACGACTTTTATTTTTAAGTATGTAAAAAAAACAATTTTTTATTGCGCGCAATGTAACGCGAACCCCAACTCGCGTCCCGGCGGACAGAGCTCCGGCAGGATGTCATGGCGACCTAGAGAGAACGACTATCGCAAACCAGCGCTGGGCACGATACCATTGCGGCGGTACTCTCTCGCTCCAGCCACTCCTCAAAGAGGGGCACTCTTTGAGGAGTGGCTGGCCACGGCGTCCTCACCTTCCACCTGACGCAGGTCCTCACCGGACACGGATATTTCGGGCATTTCCTGGTCTATTCCAGGAAACGCCCGGGTGTCACCACTGTGTGGATCGCCCAGAGGACACGGTGAAGCATACGGTGGAGATCTGCCCCGCTTGGGCTGCCGTGTCCTCGTGGCTGCAATAGGCGGCAGCGACCTCCCGCGCCCGGCCCTGGTCCAGACCATAGTACAGAGCGAGAGGGAATGGAAAGGAGTGTCTTGTCTGCTTCTGCGAAGCAGTAATGCTCGCGAAGGAGGAGGCGGAACGGGTGACGGAGGCTCAACGTAGCCGATGCCTGCATGCTAATTGGCGCGGATAAATTCGTAACAGTGTTACCGCGCCCTTGGGCACTCATTATCAACGAGCTGAAGTGGGAGTGGCCTGGACACGTTGCATGCCAGAGGGAGGACGACACTGTCGAGGTCGACCGCTACGAAGATGCTGTGGCGATCTGATCATGCTTGCCCCCGCAACTTGGCCAAATATCGCCCAAGAGAGGTTTGGAGGGAGAAAGGGTAGGCCTTTGCCCAGCAGTGGGACACCATGTAGACAAACAAAAAAAGATAAAACTAATTAACAGAAAAGTTATTTGTCTAGGCCTGCCCAGTCGCAGTGCCCAAGCAGTTGGCATCGGCGCGACGCAGAGTCGTCTGTGCACTAAACGAATGCAAACATGGTAAATGAATAGTTCCTCTAATTTGAGTGTTATTCAATAAAGTTTATTACTTTATCTCAAATTTACTTATGAATCAAGCCAAATTCCAGTATGACACAGGAGCAATGCAAGACCAAATCAATGCCGTGTTCTAACAAAATTCTGGATACAAATTAATGACTTGACATCACAAATATAAAAAAACAACCTACCAACATAGGATAAAACAAACAGCATCAGTACGCTTGTCATGATCAACATGTAGACACCCCTTATTGCGCTCGTGCACGACTCATTGAGAAGTGCGTATGCGCCTGATTGTACCGCGCTGCAACTGTTAACACAAACGATAAAAATTCTTATTGCTATTGAAATATTTTATTCGAAGTTTATTTATCAGACTATAACTACAATACATATTATACTAAACTAATAAATAACTTAATAAATAAAATATGTACAAGAGGCATAAAAAATCCGGTAGTAGTAAAGCTCATTGGGCATCAAAAAATAAAATATTATATTATTAATATTATATTGAAATATTGAAACGCATATAACTAAACGAGTCATGATTAAAATAATAATGTCGAAGGATTGGATGGATTATGTAAAGAAAGACTTGAAAGAGAAGGGAGTGAATGTTAGCGTGATGGTTGAAAGTAGAGAGGAAAAGAAAACACGTTGTGCCGACCCCAAATAAAATGAGGAAGATCATGTAGATGATAACTAACAGTAGATTAGAAATTTTTATAAAGATTGCTGGCAGCAGAAATAGACTAGTTACAGACACAAAAGGCTGAATAATTAATTACAGTAGAGAGATGTTCCACCCTTCGGTACACATAAATTTTCAGACGGTACACCTGGAGTCTGTGTAGGAAACAGACTCCTAAATATAACTAAAACCTTAGGGTCCTTAACTTAAAAGTCAATAGATTAATATTTTAGGTTAGCGTGTTCTATCGTCGACCACATGATCGCTTACCATCATGTGAGATAGTGGAAAAACGGGTGACAATCAATAACAATAAAAAACTATTTTACAAAAAAAATAATTACAACCGACTTCCATAAAAAAAACACTAAAAATTCAAAACAACTTTATGTGATAATAAATTAATATAATTTATTTTGCAAACAGGTTAATAACACTTTTCGACGTTAATGTTTTTTTCTCAGTTTAAGCTAGTTGAGGCCGGTGTTTCCTAGCTGACTAACCTGAGAAGAAACACCGAAACAAACTCAAAGGTCAAAGTATATTTTAAAGTGTTTTAATCCATACAATATTTAAATACTGGTCAAATCATATGAGAACTATGAACTTGTCTGAGATAAGCTTTTGAGGAAAGCACCACGTTGGTTTGAGTGGACCTGTCCAGACAGTGCCAGCATTTGTCAGTTATCGTGTAGCTCAACTCAGAAACGAACCAACGAACAATACCAAAGTAAGAACATTTGGGTAGGCCGCAAAAGTATTGAAACTACCAGAAATCATGAAATCTAATATCTATTTAATTTCGGAAGTCGCTGTTTGTAATTTCTTCATTATTTGACACCGACTTGTGAAATTAAAGTTATTTTGCATTTAGTTTTTTTTTATGGAAGTCGGTTGTACCTTCTTTATTTGTATTTTGTTTTTAAGTATCGGGGTGAACTGTACTAATCTGTGTACCCCTTCAGAGCATATCAGCTTTTTTTTTTTTTGGGGGTTGGGACATCATGCAATGACTTCTCCCGCTCTGGGTGGAGCGGGAGGGCGGGTCAGACTCTTACTGACTAAAACCCACCCCTGTTCCTTCCTTGCCTGAGTGAGTTTCATATAAATAAAGAATCATCAAAAGCGGTTCACCTAGAAAAAAATTCTGATGTGTTACATAAAAAAAAATACAGTTGAATTGAGAACCTTCTCCTCTTTTTGAAGTCGGTTAAAAAAAAAAAAGGAGATAAGACGGTGGTGGTAAAGCATATATCATAACAGCATCTTGGAAACTATAGCGGACAGGTGGGATAGCCCCATACTGGGACATTGGATACGCCTACATGCCACTGTGGCGTAATATAATAATAAAAAATAAAAAAAAACTGGTAGTTTTATGTACTAACACTAGATTTTAAGTTGTGTGTAATGTTATACTAACAAATTATGGACTTTGTCTGAAATATAAGATTTTTATTTTATTTTATTTATTATAACGTCATTGAACAAGAAAACGATGGAAACAAGAAGCATGATAATGACTAGGAGACAAAGCCTGAAGATCTGATGATAACTTTGCTGAAGTATACTCACAAGCTTGAACTGAAAACCTTGAGGGCTGCCAGCATGATCCAGTTTGGAGAGAAGGCGCTGATGAAGGAAGATAAAAAGCTTCCCCACAGCGCTATGAGCAAGGCTTTCCGTCTGCCTTGTGTGTCTGATATGTATCCCCAAGTTATTGACATAAGGATCGGTCCTGTAATTAAGTAATAAGTACTTAGAGTCTTAATCGTCATGAAACTTTTGACAGTAATATCGTCGTTTAAAAAGATCTTTCTTCGTGAATACAATATATGTATATTATATTTTATCGTTCGATTTAGATTAGAATATGAACAAGCGGCATAATAGAGGGAGGAGTATAGGTCACCGAGCATCGAAAAATTTGTCCACAACGCTGTCAATGGGAAAAGTGCCCAGAACGCTGGCAGCATTACCACGTTGAATGGCAATGCTGATTCTTTGCTGCTTGTACATATTTTATTTTAGCCTGTTTATCCCATTAAGTTATTAATTAGTTAAGTTATGTATATTGTAATCAAATAAATACCTATAAATGATTTGAATAGATTATTACTATATCTCGTTTCAAACTTTCGTTAGTGGTTAAAGCTGAATATTTTTAGGTTGGAAAGCATCAGCAGATTTTTGTTACTTGGCCGTTTTCGTATATATGACTTCTTAAAATACCTACCAACAAAAGGCATGGACAGCATGATATTCCTCTGCCAGTGCTCAAGTTGGAAGTCGCAGGCGCTGCCGGTGACAATAACGGAGAAGCCGAAGATGTCGATACCCATCCCCAGCAGGCCGAGGCTGAGGACAGCGAGGAGACCACAGTTGTAGCAGCCATTACCTATCAGGAAGAAAGTTGCCAACATGAAGATCGATTGACCTGTCAGACTAAAAGTGGCAGGCAAATAAAATGAAAGGTTACTTTGGCTGCAATCTCATCTTTATTATGTTATACATATGTTTCGGCTAAGACCCGAAGTGCGGCTACACCTAGTTTTAGCCAGCTACAACTAGCTGTGGCCTGTTGCAATTGGTTGTACTTAGGTTGTATCCAGTATCGTTTGCAAGAAGGTTTTATAGGGATAAAAGGGCTAAATCTGGTATGGGTAGGGTTTCCGATTATAACGCTACCACTTTTATTTATAGGCAATGCATATTTTTCAGGAAATTAATAAATACAGTTTCAAACCTCAAATCAGATAAAAAGCGAGTGGTGCGAGGTCGCCCGGCCAACTTCGTGGTTATACGCCTTTTAAGCATCTTTAAAGTTTTTTAAGGTTCGGTTACAGCAATACGCCGAATGAAATCGGTTGCACCTAGTTCTAGCTGTGAATTAATAAGCTAAACATTTTTTTTTTTGTGGGCATGCTTATCATCCTTTGACTTCTCCCACTCTGGGTGGATTGGGAGGGCGTGTCAGACTTTTACTAACTAAAACCCACCCCTGTTCCTTCCCTGCCTGAGTGCCCAGGGGTGCGGTAACTCTGTTTCGAATCTATCCACGACCCCTCAACTGCTAGGCTACACATAATTCTAGCTGGCTAGAACGAGGTCTAGCCGCACATTGGGTTTTAGCCGTAACATATTATACAAATCTGAATATATAGGTTGTAACGGAAAGGTGTGATCATATTTTTAGAACTGCATCTACCCATCGATATGAACAACTTTCTTCAAGAAAACCAGAGGAAATACTTAAAAATTTTTGTTACCTCCCATAAAAATATTGATCAGCTGATGATTTTTTTGTATGGAAAGTCCATTTTTTTTTTAATTTCTATTTTTTCTTAGAGAAAGTTGTTAATTTCCATGAGCAGAGCCGATTCTTAAAATATGACCACACCTTTCCGTTACACCCTGTACAATGATTGCATTTCATGCCAGTCACATCAACCTGTGCTATCTGTAAGTAAGTTATAGTGATGCTAAAAGATCCAATGGGAATATATAACCATGTATGAAATAAGTAAGCATTTTGCTTCTAGTGGCAGACTTAGAAACACATGATTCCTTTTTTGTACCTAATTCAGACAAAAGATTGATGCTGACCATTTTCTTTATCCTTTTACTTCTTATTATCTTATTCTCTCTCTCTCTTTTAAGGCTTTATGGAAGCTAGATGTAACATTTACGACAGACTTTGACGACGACTTTATTTTATTTAATTTTGATTTATACGGCTTAATCCGTCAGGAACCGCGCGTTACCGATCGGTAACGCAACAATTGGTTTTAAATTGTGTCTGTTATTCCGGTAGCTGACGGTGAAACCCATTACATCAATCGAAGTGTATATAATAAGTACAAACATTAAACGTAAACTAATCATCATCTCAGCCTTTTTTTAATGTCCCCACTGCTGGGGCACAGGCCTCCTCTTCGTGAGAGGGTGTGGGCCGTCATCCACCACGCGGGCCCAATGCGGATTGGTGAATGTCACTTGTCTTCGAATTTTTAGTTCTAGGACATGCCGATTTCCTCACGATGTTTTCCTTCACCGTTTTGAGAACAGTGGTGATGAAATAATATACACAAAGTAAAGCGCCTGCCTGGGTTTGCGACCAATACCACTGGGCCACTGCTCACTGCTCACAACAATTAAATACCATAATTTTAAAAAAAATTACACACAACCATGTTTTTTTTTTTGGGGTGGGAAATCATCCAATTGTCACGGTGCGGAGGTGGTGTCACGTTGCAGGACCGGGGTATTGATGACCCTTAGAGGAGGTCGTAGGAGTGACACGCAGAGGAGGACGTAGTAGTGATACGCAGGGGAGGACGTAGTGACACGCAAAGGAGGACGTCGAGTAGGAGGACCGTAGATGAGAGTTGAATGAAGAATAACACACGAAGAATTAACACGTATATTTTGTTATTTACAAAAGTAGGCTTGAATATAAGAAGCACTCATTAATAGTACAAACACATACACTGTGACTTGGTACGTAATTAAATTGTATTATTGCACAACTCTTGGAAACTGGTAACTGACAGTTGAAGAGTCGAAAAATGATAATGAAGAGCTTCTACTAGCTCGGCTGCAGAATTAGAACTGATTTTTAATATAAACACAGAGACTTGACAGAGAAAACAAGTAATTTTTGAATTTGAAATTAAAAAAAGGTAGCAAAGAACGTAATTTTTGAATAGAGGTCAAAAAATAAACAAGGCTTTAACACTGCCTTGTTACACAATGACATCTCCCGCTCTGGGTGAGCGGGAGGGCGTGTCAGACTCTTACTAACAAAAACCCACCCCTGTTCCTTCCCTGCCTGCATGAGTGCCCAGGGGTGCGGTAACTCATGTTGAAGACATACAATCATTGAATTGGAGAATTTGTCAGTGAACAGATCGCAGTCCGGGTTGGCTGCCACTAGCTTATTTAGTGCGATTATTTGCTTAAATAATATAATAGCTCTTATTCTCACCTGTTAAGTTGATAGCTTCTTCATAATCGTATGTCTTGACTTCAGCAACACCAGCACTGTAAGGTTTCTTTACACCAGCAGCACCATTGTACGAATATTTCTCACTTTTGTCACCCACCTCTGCGACGTTTACAATGTATGTTCCACTGTGGACCATTGTGTGACCGACACTACCATTGATTTCTGTAATATCAATTGAAATTTCAGGTTGCTAAACAAATCACATAACAATTAAAATACAGCAGATTTTTAATTTTAATTAATCTTTCAGAGCCTGAAAGTGTTTCATGAATATAAAAAAATTTTACTTAGGAATCAACTCTGCAAAGAAAAAAGAAATTAGCTGTGCAGTGCATTAATGTTTGCGTAACTTAATAAAATGTAACAGCTGGTTTTTTGTGTTTTTGGACCCATACGAGGTCAAAGTACTTTATGATTTGAATTTCATAATCTTAGAGCCTGAAAGATTGCAAACAAATTTAAAGCAAACGCGGTACTACTAGTCTATTTAAAAAAATTAAGTACCACTTACCCAACTTAAAGGAAAAACTTAAAATAGGATAATGTGATGGGTTTTTGACAATGTTTTATAAAACACTGATAAGCTAGGTAAACATAAACAACAACTACTTAGAGTTACTTTGTCACTGAAATGTGTTGATGACCAGACAACGGCTTCGCACAATTAGCTTAAAAAATATAATTATAAAATTGAGTGGAATTATGCCGAAACGGTTCCGTATTTATTACATACTAGCTGTGCCCAGCAGTTTCACCGGCGTAGACCGGGATAAAAAGTAGCCTATGTGTTAATCCAGGGTATAAGCTATCTACATACAAAATTTCATCCAAATCGGTCCAGCCGTTTGAGCGTGAAGAAGTAACAAACATACAAACACAAAATTTATAGTATTAGTGTGACTAACTAACCCGGCGAAGTTTGTTCGGCCTCAGAATCATTCAAAAAGCCGTTCTATATAAAATGAATAAGAAAACAAATTACCTTCATTATGTTTAGTTTCGTGAAGTTTGTATTCTGCTATTTGGGGCGGAGATAAATCCAACATCAAAACTTCCTTTTTCTAGCCGGTGCAATGGTAAATGTGGTAAGTATGTGTGTTACATGTGAAATTGATAAAATAATATCGACTTGGACCCTGTACTTGGCCACTACGTCAATTCTGACATTTGTAGTGGCGATTCAGCGGAGACTTTAATCTTACGGTCTACTTAAAAACTTTGAAAATGTAACAGAAAAACAGACACGACGAACGTACAGACAAACCGACAAATTTTAATACTATCTAAAAAAAAAATCTGCCTAGATTTATCCCAACTATCTTGGGGTCGGCTTCCAGTCTAACCGGATTCAGCTGAATACCAGTATTTTACATGGAGCGACTGCTTGTCTAACCTCCACAACCCAGTGACTGGGTAATACGATATCCCTTGGTAAGACTGGATGTCAGACTTTCGGGCTTCTGACGACCCGACAAATACTACTATCTGTGTATAAATAAAATTATTGAGTCGGAAATGCAACTAAAAGCTACCGTTTGTTTTTAAGACGGAACCCTAAAACCAATCATCAAAAAACAAACCATCTTCTAATACTGTGAACACCAATTTAATTCACAGTAATTAAAGTATTTAAGGATGATTAATCTAAATCTTAAAATAACTGATATAAGTCGGTACGGTACCTACTTACGTAGCTAATTATGAGGGACTTTTTTTTGGCAAATCAGAAAAACTAGTAGCGGACGATTTTCTAATCTGACAGTCCTCATCGTATTTTGAACGAAACAAGTTAACAATGAAATTAATCATTTAAAAAAAACCGACTCCAAAAAAACAGCGAGAATTTAAAAAACAAAAAAAACAGAGTTGATAAAATCTAAGAACCATCGCTAGAAAACCTGCTTTCAAAATATAAAAAAACGCATTCAAATCGGTTCACTCGTTTAAGAGCTACGGTGCCACAGACAGACACACAGACATATAGACAGACACACAGACAGATAGACACACACACATAGCGGTCAAACATATAATAGCCCTCTTTTTGCGTCCGGGGTTAAATACGAAAAAAAATATGCACTAGGTACCAGTGTGAGCATAAATAGGAAAGATCATTGTTTTGCAGACAGAATAGTACACTTTCTATTTATTATATAAATCTAAAAGTCATCAATTTCGTCTCAACGGCTGAACTAATTTAGATGGAACTTGGCCACTTGGTGTGCCAAGTTCCATCTAAATCGTCCAAGAGAAGCGCTTAGAGTGAGGACTCTAATAGCCTAATTGCCCACCGAGTGATTCCAAGAAATACAGCAGCACTGTGATCACGTGCTGCCGTGCTCAGCGAGGCTCAGGGGAGACCTCTTTATAGTCTCCTTAGGAATGTGCCCGCCCGGCCCTGGTCCAGGCCATGCTACGGAGCGAGAGGGAATAGGAAGCAGTCGCGTCGAAGGAGGAAGCGAAACGGAGAAGGGAGGAAGAACAACAGAGTCGCCCCCACGTACCCAACAACAGCCGCCGTAGGAGACGCCCTGGGCGTCGGAGGTCGCGAGACGATCTCCGGCCACCACGTAGATAGTAGTGGGTAGCACCCACTATAAGGACAAATCCCGGGAGTCGACGCCGCGTAGTGTTCCTCGCGCGCCTCAAAGAGATGTCATCAGTAACTGACGGGGCCCGTTCGCCCGGGTTGCGGATAAACACCAAAGAGAGTTACCGCGGCCCTTGGCACAGGCAACTGAAGGAACAAGGGTGGTTTTTAGTCAGTAAAAGTCTGACATGCCCTATAGCTCCACTCAGAGCGGGCGAAGTCATTGGATGATTTTAATTACCAGCCACCAAAAAATAAAGTGATGTGCCCGAACAAGGGATCCCTAGGAATCCCTAGGCATTGCATAAAGGGGGTTCCGGAATGGTTTCCGCCCTTTCCATGGGCTTCGTGGCCCCCTGGTCTTTTCCCCAAAAGTTTCCGTCCGAAGAAAAAAGTTATAAAATGACATGGGTTTAGATAAAGGTTACCTTTTAATTCCGATAGTAGGTTCCGATGGACTAATATCATCAATGCTCACGCGCGCGAAGTTGCTTGTTTTTTCTGGCTAGTATATATATTTAAGTCAATCTGCCTTGCCTTTTTCCCAACTATCTTGGGGTCGGCTTCCAGTCTAACCGGATGCAGCTGAATATTATAACCAGTGTTTTACATGGAGCGACTGCCTATCTGACCTCCGCAACCCAGTAATTTTTTTTTGTGGGATGGGATATCATCCAATGACTTCTCCCGCTCTGGGTGGAGCGGGCGGGCGTGTCAGACTCTTACTGACTAAAACCCACCCCTGTTCCTTTCTGCCCTGAGTGCCCAGGGGCGAGGTAACTCTGTTTCGAATTTATCCTCAACCCCCGGTCAAACATCGACCATGACGGGCCCCGTCTCTATTGCTGACAACTCTTTGAGGCGCGCGTGGAACACTACACGCCGAGCTACCCATTACTCGCCGTCCGTAGGCCCGGGTCTACGGTGGCCAAGGATCGTCTCGGTCTCTCCCTCACGCGTCCCGCCTCCGGCTTCGCGAGCATTACTGCTTCGCAGAAGGAGGAGACGGCTTCCCATTCCCTCTCGCTCCGTACCATGGCCTGAACCATGGTCGCTGCCGCCTATCGCATCCACGAGGACACGGCGGGGCTAAGCCCAAGCAGGGCAGATCTCCACCGTGTGCTCCACCGTGTCCTCTGGGCGATCCTCACAGTGGGGACACCCGGGCGTTTCTTACCGTCCTATCCGACACAGGAACCGCCCGAAACAAATAAGATACCCCTTGTTAAGATTGGTTATCAGACTTTCGGGCTTCTGACGACCCGTAACGACTGACAAAATTCCAGGATTGACTGCTGGGAGCAACGGCATAACGTAATTCTAATATTACGCACTTATTTATTCATTTTTACACACATTATTTACATTTTTAAATATTTGTGAAAGAAAAACACATTTAAAAATATAAAAAATAGTACTCGTAGTCCGCCGGAGTCGGGAGCAGGGTCCATACTACCGGTGGTTAGGGCTCCAGAGACAGGCACTTAGTACTATATCCTACTAATATTATAAATGTGAAAGTTTGTGAGGATGTATGTTTGTTACTTTTTCACCCAAAAACTACTGAACAGATTTTGATGAAAAAATTCACAGAAAAATTGCTAATATATTAGAATAACTTAGAATATGCTATAATTTATAATGAGAGTACTCGTAAGTACTAAATTCACGCGGGGGAAGCCGCTTTGAGACGCTAGTAGTTACATAATACACACATATATATATATATTATATATATATATATCCTCCGATTCCTAAAGAACCAGTTTCAAGCCATCGGCCTTGAACTTAACTACTCCAAATGTGTTTTTTTTTTAAACTTTGCCCCACAGTAGGAATTACTCCTGTATCGTGGGTGCGTTCACAAACATGTATACTCACATACACAAGACACCCAGACCCGGAGCAACTATCTGCAGGTCATACAAATATTTGTTCCGTGCGGGAAAGGAACCCACGACACGCAGCGCAGCAGCCGAACGCTCAACAACTACGCCAACCGTGTCGTCAAATAATCGACCCTACAGCGCCAGAGATTTTAGAAAAAAGTTTGCTACACCTCCTATTTTCTCCAATTTTGGAAGACAGTTTTTCTTAATTCATCGACGACAAAATTAAACGTTTTAACGATATTTCGGATAGACTTTCCAAAATGAATTTACATTCAGCGGTCACCCTCATCAGGTATTGCTGTTTTGGACCAAATTTCATATATTTTCTTCGTTCTTCCCTTTTATGGAACCAGCCACAACTTTTGGAAAAAATCGATCAAATCATTCGTTCCACACTTATGTCTATCTTAAATGTGGCCCTGGATGACCGAGCAGGGTTGCAAGCCACGCTACCCATTCGCTTTAACGTTCCTGTCTTCGGTCCACAGCATTCAACAGTTACTACACAAATTTTAACCCCATCACTGGTTAACTGTGAGGTGTCGTACTTGACCGATGATGTGAACGCCCGGACACGCCGTTGCCCGAGAACCAATCTTCCCAGAGACAGTGGGATGAGCCACTCTGCAGGTTGGTACGGAATAATCTCATTAATACGTCCACCAATACTGCTGAGCGTGCCCGCCTACTGGCTGTGGGTGAAGGGCAGTCGGGCCTACCGTCACCCAACATAAGTACAGACTGTTGTCAACATTACATGACCCAGCCTAAAATCAAACGACTTTGGACCCTCTGCATGTAACATTAAGGTTTATTTAATTTATATGAGCTTATCAGACAACTGTTCGAGGATTTGATGAACAAATACAATAATAATATAGACACGCAAATTTGATCTTTAAAACGTTAGCATTAGGTTATATTTTATAACTATTTGTTATAATATGATAAGTGTAATAGCTTATTTTAATAACTGAGTTCAAGTAATTCTGGTCTCCTGGTCTGTGTGTAAGACAGAGAAAAACAAGGCTCGAGATCAAATCCTGCGACAAAGATATTGTTTTGCTTCCAATATAGAATTTATATTCCAAAACTATTTCTTGTATTATTGTAAAAAACTGCAGACTATACATAAACTTTTTAAAATGGTAATATTTTCACATAACTTGTAATAAGTTGAAAAATAAATATTCGTATTCATTATAAAGAACTGTGAACTTAAAGTTTTTTAAATTACCCACCCGTTTACAAGATAAGTTATTAGGCGAAAAACATATTGGTCGTTCTTTAATATTGCAAGCAATATTGTAGAAATGAAAACAAATTAAAAAAGAAACTGACGTTGAGCTGTTCGTCGTCAATCCAGCATCAAACCGCTAAGCCACAAGAACTTGTAGGGAATACGCGAAATTAAAGATTGGGTTGTAATTATCTAGTGTGACTTAAAAGCTTTTCAACTTTAACGTTGACGAGATAATGATTAAAATAGCTTAACAAAAACATATATAATGCCGGTGGCTCCGACTATGTTGGGTGGGTTTACCTTAACGTTACGTGTTAAAGATCAAATTTGAATGTCTGTGTTATTATTGTATTTTTGTTCATCGAGTCCTCGTGCACTTGTGTGATAAGCTCATATAAATTAAATAAACCTTAATGTTACAGGCAGAGGGTCCAAAGTCGTTTGATTTTAGGGTGGGTCAGGTAATGTTGACAACAGTCTGTACTATGCTGAGTGACGCCACTTTCCGGATCGCTACATGTTTGCGTCTAGGTGCTCCTAGTGGAGCTCCACATCGTTATCAATGCGATGAAGCAGTCGACCGCCTCGGACACCATGGTCTATCCTCCGGTAAGAGCGCTGGTCGGATAGCATGGTACGCGAGGATTAATGACATCATCCGTCGGGCTCTTGTCACCGCCTGGGTCCCAACTGTTTTAGAACCCAATGGCTTGACACGTGACGATGGGAAGAGGCTAGACGAAACGACCATAATGCCTTGGAAGTTGGGTAGGCCTCTGGTGTGTGTTGCAACATGTGTCGACACCCTCGCGCCATCCCATCTTCTTAGCACGGCGGGCTGTGCTGGGGCGGTTGCTACAGGTATAGGAAACTTCAAACGGCGCAAATATAACAACCTTATTGGGAGTTACATGTTTGAGGCTTTTGGGGTTGAAACACTAGGGCCATGGGGTCTGAGTGCTTATCGATTTTTTGGGATATCAGCAAACTGTTAGTCGACTCTTCTCATGCCTAGAGGGCTGGGCTTTTCTTTGGCCAACGAATCAGCATTGCCATTTAACGAGGCAATGCTGCCAGTATTCTGGGTCCTTTTTCCATGGACAGCCGTGTGAATGAAGTTTTTGATGCCTAATGAATTGTTTTAATACGCATTTGTACATATTAGTTATTATGATCAGTTTGTATAAGTACCTAATAAGTTATTTATTTTAGTTGTGTTATGTAGTTGTATTGTATTCAGGAATTATTGTCTTAGTAGGTTATTACCTAAACAAGACTTATTTAGGAACAAACTAAATGTAACTCAAGCTAATACATACCACAAAAGCTATTTTCTCTGCTCCTGTAACCTGTTTGAGTCAGAGCTTTTCTCGATTCCCTATCTCACTGAGTGGTTTTAAGAAGTCTAACTATAGCCATAAGAAGTATGTAGCCGCCACTTTACACTTTAAAAATTTAAACAACAATATTAAAAATACACAAAGCTATATTTTGAAAACTTTTCACTGCACGTGGCCGTTGACCAAAACTTATAATATCAATAATTTTAGTTTTACATCTACCAGATGAACGGGTCTGTGGCAGTTCACTACAAATACTGAGTATGAATCAAATCGTCTATAACTTCTGCCACAGTATTTATATCACATATGATATAATTTATACAAGATTTATACTAAAGACGTGTTTTCATGATAACATCAATCTTTCTTTTTGTTTATTTTTTCCTTTTGGGTAAAGTTGCATGCACCAGAGGCCTAGTTAGCCCAAAGTAATGTGATAAAGAGGAAACATTGTTTTTTATGGTTCTGTAGTCCTAACAAGGAACCCTTAGCTTCGCTCTGTCCGCCTGTCTGTCTGAGGCATAGCTTAGAAATACTGTTAGTAATAAAAAGCTGCAATTTTTCCTAATCTCCAAAAATATTTTTTTATGGTAGTTCCCTTACAAGTACAGTGGGGATGTGTCTCTTTTTCTCGCTTATCCTATAGTATGTACTTTGTGGTATCGTCGGATAGGTATTTGAATCATTGCGGGGCTGTGAAGACTATTTTTAGATTCAGTGATTTGTTTTAGAAACAATAAATTTAAAGTAATATTTTTTTTCGAGTCGACCGTCCCTGTCTCCCATACTAAAAGCTAAACTGTTGGCTTAAAAAATCTGAAAAAATCGTGAAGGGCAGTATAAATAACGAACTTTGAAGTAAAACAATCACGGCAAAGCTGGCTCCTTAAAAAAAATAGTTAGGTGAAGTTGTCGCTTTTAATATTTAAAACGGATAGTAAACATGTAAAATTTCTGAAAAATAATACCTTTTTTTCGGTTTTAATTTTTAACGCTATTTTCCGTAAAACCGTGAACTCAATTAATATGTTCAAAGTAATTAACATAAAGCCCCCTTCTTAGTCCGGCTGTTACAAGTGGAGGTTCCACGCGCGCCTCAAAGAGATGAGTGTCAGCCACCGCTGACGGGGCCCAACTTGGCCGGTGCCTGCATGCCTAGGGGTAGCGGATAAATTCTGAAAATGACTTACCGCACCCCTGGGCACTCAGACAGGGAAGGAACAGGGGTGGGTTTTAGTCAGTAAGAGTCTGACACGCCCTCTAGCTCCACACAGAGCGGGAGAAGTCATTGGATGATTTCCCACCCCAAATAAAAGAAAAAACTTTTTTACAAAAAAATAGAACCGACTTCCAAAAAAAGTGCAAAACAACTTTAATTTCGGAAGTCGGTGTTCCTGTTTTGTGTCTTTGTTTTTTGACACCGACTTCCGAAATTAAAGTTGTTTTGCACTTTTTTTGGAAGTCGGTTCTATTTTTTTGTAAAAAAGTTTTTTATTTTTCACTTTTTAGTTGTGGTTCCCCATTAAACTGTGTTAACAATTCATAGACATACGATAGCAGCAATCGCGGTTGAT
Source organism: Polia nebulosa (assembly GCA_951329385.1). Lineage (NCBI taxonomy): Eukaryota > Metazoa > Arthropoda > Insecta > Lepidoptera > Noctuidae > Polia > Polia nebulosa. The sequence continues at coordinate 31,130,708 of OX589603.1, read as the reverse complement.
ATGCTGTCAATTTTTGAAGATTTCCGTTGTCTGTCTCCGAAACCCATCATCAGATCTTTTTGAAATTTAAGTGGGACCATTTCGGAATAAACCTCTTCCGAACAAAAAAAGAATTTTGCAAATCCGTCAACATATGACGGGTTTATGCCCGAACATACATAAAAAAAAAAAAAGGTAGTATTATGTAATGACTCCACTTAACATTTTTATCTAGAGTTAGTGTATACTAAGTCTTACTAGACGTCAAAACATAAGATAAACGGATAAACCATGTACCTATTTTTTTGTAAGAACAGGAAAAAGTTAATAGACATTAACAGGAAATTATAAGGAAAATACTCGTAGTTAAGATCATTTAACTTGAAACGGTAATTAAGGAAAAACTTTATTTTATATTATTTTTAATCTAAATAGATTATTTAGTCCGTCAGTTAGATTATCAATCATCATCTGCCTAGCCTTTTCCCAACTATCTTGGGGTCGGCTTCCAGTCTAACCGGATGCAGCTGAATACCAGTATTTTACATGGAGCGACTGCCTATCTGACCTCGTTAGTTAGATTATCAATATATATATAATAATAATAATAATATTCCACAACTATCACACAACGCCATCTAGTCCCAAGCTAAGCAGAGCTTGTGTTATGGGTGCTAGACAACTGATAAACATACTTATATATTTCTAAATACATACATATTATAGATAAATTACACCCAGACACAGAACAAATGATCGTGCTCATCACACAAACATTTTTCCTGGGTGGGAATCGAACCCACGACCTCCGGCATAGCAGTCAGGGTCACTAACCACTAGACCAACAGGCCAGTCAATAAATAATAGTATATAAATAAATATATATATATATCTCTTTAAAAAAAAAAAGTTGCCCCACACTAGGAATTATTCCTGTATCGTGGGTGCGTCAACAAACATGTAAACTCACATACACAAGACACCCAGATCCGGAGCAACTATCTGTAGGCCATACAAATATTTGTTCCGTGAGGGGATCGAACCCGCGACACGCAGCGCAGCAGCCGAACGCTCAACCACTGAGCCAGCCGTGCCGTCATACATTGGACACGGATTTTTTTATTGTGTCATGTAAACACAAATAATTATGCAAAATTTCAACGCGAACGTAACAAGGCCCTCCTGAACTTAGATGCATTTTGTCTTGGTAATTTTTTATACGTTTGGTAATTGGTAAAGGTTAAAATAACTACAATATTTTTACAGTTATAAGGACTAAATAGTATTAGTGTTGTACCCAGGAAAAATCCCCGTTATATGGACTACACATTGTATTAGGGATGTAAATGAGTCAAATCTCAAGCCAACTTTCGGTCGATTTCGTGCACTTTCAAAAAAACAATAGTTCTGATGATTTGTGATACGAAAATATCAAAAAATCTGACTGATAAAAAACAACTAAAAAGTTCCAAATAAGTCACTTCCAACCACCAACCAACCTTTTTGATTTCAATTTTTTTATTTGCTAAATTTTAGTGAGATAACTTTTTGGAATCGTCTTCTCGAGCTCTTTATTTTGATACCCCACATGACCACGTCACAAAAAAATACAACTTCACTTACCGAACGGCGGTCGCCATTTCGTTTAATTTTCGTTAAATTTAATAATTACAACGACCTATGAATTGGGATCTATTCTTAGGTAAATCTATGCGCATCCGTGTATTTACGAAAGCACATAGGCTGGACCTTGGCATTCCTAGGAATCCTGTTTTGGTATTCTCGAGTTCAACTATGAGGAAAAACAAACGAATACTATTTAAAAAAAAAAACATGTGTGCAATTCACACGTGGTAGAAGTGAAACCTTAAAAAAATTTGGCTAAAACAAAACACTGTATAATGCTTCCTATCTCATTTTAAAACACAAAAACAAAACACTGTATAATGCTTCCTATCTCATTTTAAAACACAAAAACAAAACACTGTATAATGCTTCCTATCTCATTTTAAAACACAAAAAAAACACTGTATAATACTTCCTATCTTATTTTCTCCCACGTTAAATCTTTTGAATTTATGTGTCCGTCTCTTTTTACTGTCGCTTTTTCGTTTCATCGACTTTCAAATCACAACGACGCTCAAGAAGTTCTCACTTCAAAATTACCTTCCTCTTGGGTCGTCAACCTACGATTTTCTAAACCATTTTACTTCTAATATCTTATTCTTCGTTGCAGCAACTTTTAGACTTTGAACTTCATTCAAAATTACACTTCACCTTCAATTAGAACCAGTTCTACTCATGGTTCTACACTTCAAAACTCAGTCAACATTTTTCACTAGCTTTACAAACATTAAAACTAACACAATTTTCACAATGCACTGATAATATGCCTAAAAGAAAGTACCAGCGTGCATCTAGGCTGTCACGCGAAACGGGTTTGAGATGGCTCCTCATTGCAGGCTTAGCTTAGGTCACAGAAATAGACATAACAGGATTTAAACGGACCTGGATCACTGGAATAGCTGGTCTTTTTTTGGAATAAAAAGTGTGTTCTATTTGATCGTATCTTATTTACGTTCTATATGATAGGTATTTACGTTTAGGAAAGAACAGGGTTTTTAACTGAAAAATTATATAGCTATTTAAAGACCAAAATCCTTTGAATATCGGTCTATGTAATCAAGAAGGTCGGACACTCTCGTTCAATTTATACAAGAAAGTTATTTCCTAATAATTTAAGATTTGATACGTTTTTTGTATATCAATGCTAGATACCCTAAAAATTCATGAATTCAACTCAATTTAAAATATTTTATTTCACATAGGCCTACACTTATAAAACGCCAGAATCTAGTGACCAGTTCTAATTGGTCGTTTCCTATGGGAGAAGAACTGGCAAGAAAATCAAAGGTTACTATTTTTAACCGACATCGAAAAAGGAGGAGGTTCTATGTTCGACTGTATGTTTTTTTTTATGTACAAGTATGTCCACCGATTTCTCGGTCGGTTGTGGGCCGATTTTCAAAATTCTTTTTTGCACTATAGTGCCGAAAGTATTCAGAGTTTTTGTGGCTAGAATTTTCGCACTGCGAGTAGATATTTCGCTTTTATTTTTTTCCATTGTGAGCAGCGCGGAAATTAGTGCATGTTTTTTTCAAAGAAAACCTTTATAAAATAACACTTACTGGACTCAGAAGTAAATCTGCTGCTGCTTAAAAAACTAAAGGATTTTTTTTTAATCTGAAGATGCTGTACTCCTCTGTACATGATGTAAACTTGGAACAGACTGCTCCCACAGGTGATGAGGATCATAGTCGAAAAGTCGAAGTTTTTTTTACAAACTTTATATTTAACTTGCAATGTTTGTCTATTCGGGTATAATCTTATAAGTTGAATTAGAACCACAACCTCTTATCCTACGGATTTGAATTTGTACATGTTGGTTCAGTTCCGTTGACAATTCATTTTTATGGTAAGCATGACCTGAACCTTTTAGAGACAGGATTATTAGTTACTTAGTTGTTTTTTTATCAGTCGGTTTTTTTTTATTTCCCTCATTTTATTGAGTTATTTTTTTTTGGACTAATCTCCTCGAGTTCTTTATTTTGATACCCCAAATGACCAAGTCACAAAAAAAAATACAACTACACGTAAGTACCTAATGGCGGTGGACATTTTTTTTTTTTCAATATTCATATAGCACAAGTCACTTTGGCGGTCAAGACCAATACCTTATTTGTTAAAATCCATCAAGCTGTTTAGGGTACAGCGCGTGCCAAAGAAATAGACATACACACATACATACATATATACATACTCTTGAAAAACATTACCCTCCTTCTGGGCCAATCGGGAAAAAATATTTTTCTTAAAACCGTTGAGATCTATTTTCAGCCAGGTACTTCTATGGTACTTGGAATAATGTTTGATGATCAATAGAGTTACAAAGAAAACACGTGAGGTTGGTTGTGGATATAATTATTTAATTGATATAAAAATATAACAGTATGACTACGTCGTCTCACGTGGTCGGTCGCTCGGGGCGCGTGCTCTTCGGCAGTATGATGCACAGCAGCCCGCTCGCTGCAACAGACAGACAGACAGACAGTTAGGAAATATGTCAATGTAGATAGACAGCTATATTTTTCTTTACAGCTTCTGAAAACCAGCGCTGGACTTTTTCTCGCATAGGGTCGCAGTATTATGCGATGGCCACGAAAGGGATGAATGAAAAGCAATTGCATGCAGCTGAGATGAGCGATGTGTGGTGTTACGCGCATGGATAGAATTAGGAATGAGTATATAAGAGGAAGTCTGAAAGTGGCACCGCTGACTGAAAAATTGTGTGGAAATCGGTTGTCGTGGTATGGGCATGTGATGCGGAGGAATGAAGAAAATGTCGTGAGGAAAGTCTTGTGTATGGATGTGGATGGCTATAAGAGTAGGTGAAGGCCAAAGAAACGATGGTTGGACTGTGTGAAAGAGGATATGGGTAAAAAGGTGGTGACTACAGAGTGACGACTAATAGAGAAGTATGGAAGAAAAAGACATGTTGCGCCGACCCCAAATAAATTGGGATAAGGTCAGGAGAATGATCAGGGTCGCAGTATTATGCTGAGCGTTGGCCGTTTTGCGTGGATGTGACGCATGTTTTCCCCAGCATTTTCTATTTTGTTGTGTTTGGTCTTTCTTTGCGTTATGTTTACCGCAAGTAAACGTATTATCTTTCTTTCTTTTCTTTTCAATAGGGAAAGAAAGTGTAAAAAAAAATCATACCAATAGGATTTTGGTAGGTGAGCATAAATTGTCCCTGTTCCGTGTATGGATGAGTCTGATAATAAAGACTTTCTTTATTTATTAATGATCAACCCATTTTTTTGAGCCAGTGGTATGGAATATTAAGATAGGTTAGACCACCCAATGGTGATCCCGTGAGTATAATTTAACTTTTGTGCTTTTTTGCCCTATAACTGTCTGAAACTGTTTGCTACGTAATAATACGAGACCTCAAACTGAGACGGTGTAAGAGCACTATTGTGTTGATTATTTAAGAAGTCCAAGTACTATTTGTTTTTATTTACATTCTGACCATCGAGCACCAGAGTTGCCAAAGGACAATAACACATACCAGAACTATCACTAAGATCCATATTGCCAACATAATAACTTACTTATCAGCAATGTCCCGAACATGTAGATGGGCACGACGCAGTGCTCGTCGACCAGGGCTCCAAAGACCACGTTACCAACGATGGCACCTATCCGGCCACACATCACTGTCACCGCCATCGCCGTAGCACTGCGGAATAAAAGTTTTTTTTAAGAATCTATGGACACCTTTCCTTTAACATCTATGATTCTTCTAATAATAACACGGATATATGGTATACCCGTTAGCCAAGTTCCATCTAAATCCGCACAGCCGTTAAGACATAAAGAAGTAATAAACACACAAACTTACATTAGCATTTATAATATCAGTTAGGATTTAGGATAACACTATGGATTACTACTAATAGTAAGGTGGAAAGGCGAAAATGCCTGTGAGAGGACACAATTCGATTTATTCAGTAACAATTTACATTGCGTCCGAATATAATCAGCATGTCATATGCCTCTCCTAATCAAAATCAATCTTTCCGACTATGTTAGAGCCCTTTTCCTAGCTACCATTACAATATTTTTTCTCGCTTCCTCCCATCCGCGGGAGTGATTTCGTGAAATGGGACGGAAGAGTGTAACAGGAAATCGGGGAAGCGCGTGCTATTTGATTTGACCGCAGAGCGCGCGCGGTGGTAGAGCTGACCGTCAGATGGTAGAGCGCGCGCGGTGGTAGAGCTGACCGTCAGATGGTAGAGCGCGCGCGGTGGTAGAGCTGACCGTCAGATGGTAGAGCGCGCGCGGTGGTAGAGCTGACCGTCAGATGGTAGAGCGCGCGCGGTGGTAGAGCTGACCGTCAGATGGTAGAGCGCGCGCGGTGGTAGAGCTGACCGTCAGATGGTAGAGCGCGCGCGGTGGTAGAGCTGACCGTCAGATGGTAGAGCGCGCGCGGTGGTAGAGCTGACCGTCAGATGGTAGAGCGCGCGCGGTGGTAGAGCTGACCGTCAGATGGTAGAGCGCGCGCGGTGGTAGAGCTGACCGTCAGATGGTAGAGCGCGCGCGGTGGTAGAGCTGACCGTCAGATGGTAGAGCGCGCGCGGTGGTAGAGCTGACCGTCAGATGGTAGAGCGCGCGCGGTGGTAGAGCTGACCGTCAGATGGTAGAGCGCGCGCGGTGGTAGAGCTCACCGTCAGATGGTAGAGCGCGCGCGGTGGTAGAGCTCACCGTCAGATGGTAGAGCGCGCGCGGTGGTAGAGCTGACCGTCAGATGGTAGAGCGCGCGCGGTGGTAGAGCTGACCGTCAGATGGTAGAGCGCGCGCGGTGGTAGAGCTGACCGTCAGATGGTAGAGCGCGCGCGGTGGTAGAGCTGACCGTCAGATGGTAGAGCGCGCGCGGTGGTAGAGCTCACCGTCAGATGGTAGAGCGCGCGCGGTGGTAGAGCTGACCGTCAGATGGTAGAGCGCGCGCGGTGGTAGAGCTGACCGTCAGATGGTAGAGCGCGCGCGGTGGTAGAGCTGACCGTCAGATGGTAGAGCGCGCGCGGTGGTAGAGCTGACCGTCAGATGGTAGAGCGCGCGCGGTGGTAGAGCTGACCGTCAGATGGTAGAGCGCGCGCGGTGGTAGAGCTGACCGTCAGATGGTAGAGCGCGCGCGGTGGTAGAGCTCACCGTCAGATGGTAGAGCGCGCGCGGTGGTAGAGCTCACCGTCAGATGGTAGAGCGCGCGCGGTGGTAGAGCTGACCGTCAGATGGTAGAGCGCGCGCGGTGGTAGAGCTGACCGTCAGATGGTAGAGCGCGCGCGGTGGTAGAGCTGACCGTCAGATGGTAGAGCGCGCGCGGTGGTAGAGCTGACCGTCAGATGGTAGAGCGCGCGCGGTGGTAGAGCTCACCGTCAGATGGTAGAGCGCGCGCGGTGGTAGAGCTCACCGTCAGATGGTAGAGCGCGCGCGGTGGTAGAGCTGACCGTCAGATGGTAGAGCGCGCGCACGATAAGTCTGGATCGCTTACCATCAGATGAGATAGCGGTCAAAAGCGAACCTATTAATTACAAAAACGAAGTTTGAACCTCTCGATGATTTGGAAAGCATAGCCATATGGCCATATAGCCATAAGCCATATGGCTATGCTTATGCTATGCACTATATCTAAAAAAATTAATAACAAAGTAGTCGACGAGGCTCTTCACAAAACCATTTTAACACCTCAGATTCAATTGTATCCTTAGTTTTTGTATCATGGTTCGGTGTACACTGAGCATACATAGGCCGTTCAAACGGTTTTCAGTCAACGTTGATCTCAGTCATGTTTTAACACGAGGTAGTGTAGAAAAGGACCTCTATAAGCATAAGCTTTCTTTGCTGCCTGTATAATTTCGCTCTTGACGACTAAACCTTTCATAGTACCATCTTATAAAATTCGCCTGTCAATAGAATCAACTTTGTTTCGTTTATTAATAGGCTATCTACGTAATATTTCTTTACGGTCTGTGAGCATTCGTCCATCTTCTAGGAGGGGGGCAGGCAGCTGCCCCCCTGCCCGTACCTTGCTACGCCCTTGGTTACAAGTGGACCTAATATAAGTGTGTTAAGAATGACGCACTTCCAAGAGTCAGCTAGGAAGTAACGAGTTCATTCAAAGTCCAAAACAAATGAACGCTTTCGTGATGAATGATTGTACACACCCACTAAAACAATAATAAATAAACAACTAACAAATCTGGCACGGCATGTCATTGTAATGATGTACAATTCTATAATTGATCCGAGTTTTACGTCAATGGTCACGCATGTGCTCGTAAGTTATTAGCAAAGCCAATTAATCAAACGATGGGACCACCTGATGGATTCTTTGCATTCTATCCGAGACTGTCGCTCATGTCCTATATATAGAACTTATGTAATGATGTCACACGTTAAGGGCCGATTTCACCATTGAAAGTTTTACTGAACTAAGCTTAGCGTAAAAAATAAAAACCATAAAAAAGAGATAGTGAGTTAACCATAAAAGATAGACATATGCTGTCGCGGAGTTTTTTTTTAGAACTTTAAAAGGAGAACAATTCCATCATACATAATTTTTGCGTAACTCTAACCGTTTACGCAGCACACGCAATTGAAGCTCTCAAAAGGATTTTTTTGCCCGTTTTTGCCATATTTTTCCCTGATGCTCTGCTCCTGTTGGTTGCAGCGGGATGTTATACAGCTTATAGCCTTCCTCGATAAATGGACTATTCAATTCAAAAATAATTTTTCAAATCGATCTAGTAGTTCCTGAGATTAGCAAACAAACAAACAAACTCTTCAGCTTTATGAGAGCGGCTAAACGCGTATAAGGGCCTACCTCCGCATAAGTGGCGCCCTCGTTGGATAAAAAATCGTATCTTAGCATGAAACACTTTGACTCCTGTTTCAGCAACGTAAAAATATCTTAAGCTCTTTGTAACAAAACGCAACATAGGATTTTTTAATCTTTATTTTCTACGCTTTGCTTTGCGCCACTTGGCGGCTATATACGCCTTAACTGGGCATTTAGAATTGGTGAAATCGGCCCTAAGTGTAGATATCTAAACAACCTGTGACGAAAGTCACGTAGTATAATTATGGAAAGTACAATTTTGAAATAACTCTCGTGATATTTATTACAAAGTTGACTCAGCCGACAAAGCTGGTGTCAGAGTTGAAAACCAAGCCCATTTCTCAAACACTCACAGAGCCGTACTTTGAAGCGACAAAGCCGTCATTATTTTTGTGCCAGAGAGAGAGCTGGTGCTATAAATAAAAAACACCTTCCCTTTTTTGCAACGGAATCGTCACACGTCGTACGACTCAGGATCCGAATTTACGTAGCCGAGTGGCGTTTTTTTTTTTTTTTTTTTTTTTTTTGGGGGGTGGGAAATCATCCAATGACTTCTTCCGCTCTGGGGTGGAGCGGAAGGGTGTGTCAGACTTTTACTGACTAAAACCCACCCCTGTTCCTCCCTGCCTCGAGTGCCCGGGGGCGAGGTAACTCTTTCGAATTTATCCTCCACCCCCGGGCAGGCACCGGCCTTGGCAGGCCCCAACGCTTGGCTGACAACTCTTTGAGGCGCGCGTGGAACACTACGCGCCGTCGACTCTCGGGCCTGGTGCTGATCGGGCGGCGAGTTACCCGCTACTCGCCGTCCGCAGGCCCGGGTCTACGGTGGCCGGAGATCGTCTCGCGGCCCCTGGCGTCTCCTGCGGCGGTCGCGGCTGGGGGCGCTAGGGCGACTCGGCCGTTGCTGAGCCTCCCTAACGTGTGCCGCCTCCCTCTTCGCGAGCATTACTGCTTCGCAGAAGGAGGAGACGGCCTCCCATTCCCTCTCGCTCCGTACCATGGCCTGAACCAGGGCACGGCGCGAGAGGTCGCTGTCGCCTATCGCATCCACGAGGACACGGCGGTGCTCTGCCCAAGCGGGGCAAACCTCCACCGTATGCTCCACCGTGTCCTCTGGGCGATCCTCGCAGTGGAAACACTCAGGGGTCACCTCCGCCCTGATCCGACACAGGTACCTCCCGAAACAGCCGTGTCCGGTGAGCACCTGCGTCAGGCGGAAGGTGAGGGCGCCGTGACGCCTCTCCAGCCACTCCTCAAAGAGGGGCACTACCGCCTCGATGGTGGCGTGCCCAGCGCTGGGTTGCGACAGTCGCTCTCTCCATGTCACCATGAGATCCTGCCGGAGCTCAGTCCGCCGAGCCGCGAGTTGTCGCGGCAGCGGAGTTTCGCCCCGGCGTTTGGCCTCCTCGCGCCACTCGTACAGGTGCGCGAGGATTTTTGCCTCCAGATCCCACGGTGACAGTCCGGCAAGGAGGCTCGCCGCCTCACGGGAGATCGTGCGGTATCCGCGGATGATACGGATCGCCATGACCCTCTGGGACGCGTTCATCAGGCGAGCTGATCGCTGCCTCAACGAACGCGCCCACACCGGTGCCCCGTAGAGGGCCATGGACCGCACGATCCCCGCGTAGAGCCTCCGGCAGGAGGCATTTGGCCCCCTCAGATTGGGTAGGAGCCGCTTCAAGGCGGCCCCGGCCCTGTCCAATCTGGGAGCCAAACGTCGAAAATGTTCGACAAAGTTCCACCGGCTGTCGAGGACGAGTCCCAGGTACTTCATCGTACCCTCGACGCCGATGCGAACCCCTCCTACCGTGATCTGGGAACCCGCAGGTGGCGCGTTCCGACGACCATGAAAACACATGGCCTCGGACTTGTGCAATGCCACCTCGAGTCCCAGTTGCCGGATCCTCTCTATGACTGTCGCAACCCCGCGTGTCATAAGTTCGGCCGCCGCCTCGTGCGACCTCCCCTGCGCTAAGACCAGCGTGTCGTCAGCGTAGCACACTACGCTGACGCCAGCGGGGAGGTCGGCGCGCAGCACCCAGTCGTATCCGATGTTCCACAAGGGCGGCCCCAGGACCGATCCCTGTGGAACACCGCACGACATCTCTCGCCGGTTCCATACTCCCTGATGACCGGGGTAGATGACGGCTCTGTCCGTCAGATACGCCTCGACTACGCGACGGAGGTAGGGCGGCACCCGGTGATACCGGAGTGCCTCCACTATACAACTCCAGGGCAGGGTGTTGAAGGCATTGGCGATGTCCAGAGACACCGCCAAGACGACCCTACCCCGGGCCACTGCATCCCCCGTCGTGAGGGCTCTTACGCGCATGACTGCGTCCACCGTGGAGCGCCCCCTGCGGAAGCCGTACTGGCTCTCCGCCAGGTCCGGCCCCACCCGCACCAGCTGCCCGACGAGGCGGTCTGCAATTACTCTTTCAAAGAGCTTGCCCACCTCGTCGAGCAGCACAATGGGCCGGTAAGCGGACGGAGAGTCCGCAGGGCGCCCCACCTTCTTGATCAGGACCAGCTTCCCCGTCTTCCACCGACGTGGAAACTGGCCCCTCTCTAAGCATGCGCTTAAAAGCCCTCTGAGTCGAGGCCCGAGAGCCTCTTGCAAGGCCAGGACCCAGGCTTTCCCATGAAAGCCATCGGGTCCTGGGGCAGCCGAGTGGCGTAGAAGCTCAATTAAGGGATCAAATTTTTGACTTTGAACTGAAGTGATAAATGAGGCAAATATTATACACTTACCCTAGTTATGTATTTATTCGCTAAGTAAAAAATGTATGTTCTTTTAGAATAAATAAAGAATCTTTATACCGAAATATCATCAATTGATCGTTTAAACCGGGAAGTGGGACAGATTTTATTTCTAAGCTTGCCCAACTTTTTCTGAAAATGTTTCAGTCATTAAGGCCAATTTCATCAATAAAACTGAAATTATTCAGCACATTTAAACTGCTTTCGGGAGTGACAGCTTTGATTTTTTTTATTTGACACAGACAACTCTTATTAAGGCTGTTTAGATGTGCTGACAACGATCGTTAAATTATTGAAATTGGCCCTAAGAACTGAAACATTTTCAGAAAAGGTTGGGTAAGTTTTTAGTCATTAACGAGCTATTAATTGTTAGTTTTTTTTTTTTGTGGTGTGTGAAATCATCCAATGACATCTCCCGCTCTGGGTGGAGCGGGAGGGCGTGTCAGACTCTTACTGGCTAAAACCCAACCCTGTTCCTTCCCTACCCTGAGTGCCCAGGGGCGAGGTAACTCTTTCGAATTTATCCTCAACACCCGGGCAGGCATCGGCCATGACGGGCCCCGTCATGAATGCTGACATCTCTTATTCGTCGCGCGTGGGACACTACGCGCCGTCGACTCTCGGGCCTGGTGCTGATCGGACGGCGAGCTACCCACTACTCACCGCCCGCAGGACCGAGTGTTAATTGTTAGCTTCATCTGTAACTAACTATGTAGAAAAATCTTAAAAGTTATATTTGACCCACTTCGCGATTTTCAATTGAGCTGAAATTGTACATACGAGTACATGTTAAGTTTGGATGACAATGCATGGTTAGCTAAGTTACGCCATTCTAAATGCAATATGGCGTCTCCCAAAAATGGCGGACTTTTTATTTTTTATGCATTCTCATGGTATAGGTATCAAATGAAAGGATTTTCTGAGAAAAATAAAATGTCGTACCTCAAAAAGCGTGTTGTTAAGTTTTTAACTATAATATTATTTTTAACTTCAGTTTCAGTTGCTAGGATACTTCAAATGACAGTCAAGTACATTCTTACCGTACTAATTCAATGCCAATACAATTTAATCTAGAACAGTATCATTGGACGGAAGGTATTATAAAAATGTCCCTATTCTTTTCAAAGATTTTATCAATGAATTTTCTTTTTCTGTTATCCTCAAATTGTGGGTACTTTATGATTTTAGTAAAAAGATTCGGAAGAGTGTACTCCCCGGGGGGTCGCGGATAAATTCGTAACAGAGTTACCGCGTCCCTGAGCACTGAAGCAAGGGAGAAACAGGGGTGGATTTTAGTCATTAAAAATCTGGGATTAAAGAAGAAGTCGGGGAGAAGTCAATGCATGGTTTCCCAACCCCACCAAAATAAAAGTGTACTAACACGGGCAATTATTCAAATATTAACACAGGCAATTATTTAAAATTGTAAAAGAAAATAAATTATTTGTATAAATAATACTCACGCGACTTTCGTAGGAAATATCTCGCAGATGACACAGAACAGCACCGCCTCCGTGCAGCTGACGATGGACTCGAACACGCACGACAGGATCAGGTTCTCCAGCGACGAGCGCACCAGGTTCAGCCCCAGCGCCGCCAGCCCGGAGCTGATCAACATCATCACTACGGCAAACATTCAGATTTATTAGGAAAAGAGTTAAGATTTACACCTACTTAATTATATATTCTAAGTTCTTTAAAACCCTTCGTTTAAAAAAAAAACATCAGTACATACAGGGTGTAAAAAGACACATCCCAAAGCCGTTAACTACGCATACTGTACATCTAACAAAGTAGCTTTGTGCAAAAATTATTGCTGGGAAACGACTTCTATTTTTAGGTATAAAAAAAGCTATTTTTTACTGCGCGCAATGTAACGCGAACCAAGGCAAGTGGAGTTAAGCAGCACCCTTTCGCTCTAAGCCGCGTAGGTACTTGTCGGATACGTTTGATATTCATTGCGTTTTCATCATTTCAAATGCGTAATTTCGAAAATTCGAGAAAAATCGAAAATTCAGCTTGTAGTTTTTTGGAGAAAAGTTTAGTAATAATAACACTTAGAATTAATTTTAGTAAAAAAATAAAAAAATTGTGATTTTACCTTTAATATCTCCAGAACCAGTGGATTAAAGGGAAAACAAGCTTTTCGTCAAAATTTAATTTATTGTTCATACAAAATTAAGACTTATTACAACTGACGAAGGTTGTTACTTTTTTACATATTTTTCCGCATTTATTGTGACTCTGATAGCTGCGTGGGCACTTCCACTTGTTTTTCTATTCCGTGAGTGAAAATCATCATTGACATTTTGGAATCGTGGGCAAAGTCCCAAGATGCTACGCAAGCTCCTATACACACTTACCTAACATAAGCTTCTTGCCCACCATGTTGATGGTGAGTCCCACCCACAGCGCCGTGGGGACGCAACTTAAAGCTACCACCAGCGTGTGAATGTACACTTTGCTATGCAGGTTCTGTAAGGAAAGAAGGCAAGAGTTCAGTAACAAAATACATACCAATAGTTATTTTTTTGTTTTTTTTTTTCAGGGGGTGGGAAATCATCCAATGACTTCTCCCGTCCTGAGTGGAGCGGGAGGGCGTGTCAGACTTTTACTGACTAAAATCTACCCCTGTCTCTTCAGTTGCCTGTGTGCCAGAGAGCGTGGTGACTCTCTTTCTTATTTATCCACGACCCCTGGGCAGGCATCGGCCCTAGTGGAAAACGTTACTGCTTGCTGACATCTCTTGTTCGGCGCGTGTGGAACACAACGCTTGTCGACCCGGGTCTGGTCCTGATTGGACGGCGAGCTACCCACTGCTCGCCGTCCGGAGGCCCTGGTCTACGGTGGCTGGAGATCGGCTTGAGACCCCCGACGCCCAATATACTTATACTTGAATTTATAATTGGAACGAAGTTCCTTATCGCGCGTTGTGAAAGGGGGCTAGACGGAAAAAATTCTTACGAAAAGTTGTCACGACACTAATGAGGCTGTCCAACCAAAAAGATTGTGTTGGAAAAACAATCTAATAAAAAAAATTCTTACGAAAAAAGTTGTCACGACACTTTTTGCTGTAGTAAGCTGTGCGGCGTCGCATGTTTCTCTGTCTGTCTCTCTCTCTCTTATAGAAAGCAAGCCAGATATTTTCATTTCTATTTCGCATTTGATCTGAGCTGAGCTGAGCTGAGCTGAGCTGAGCTGAGCTGAGCTGAGATGCGATGAGATGAGATGAGATGAGATGAGATGATGAAGTATAACTTCTTACGTGCGTGCGTGTGTACGTAGTTAATAATATAAAAAATATTATAAATTAAAAAAAAATAAAATTATATTACAATTCCTACACTAATTAATCAAAAGGAACTTCGTTCCATCCGGGTGTCCCTTGACACCTCTCAAGTTTTATTTTTTTCAATTCATTGCTAATAACTCAAGTATCAACTTTAACATTTTGTATGTTTAAGTGACCAATTGTATTGAAAAGACCATAGAAAATTATAGCTGTACTTAAAATTATCCAAAAGGAACATACTCCCGGGATGAAAAGTATCCTTATAATTATGTCCTAATCAAGGACATGGTCTACCCGTGTGCCAAGTTTCATCCAAATCTGTTCAGTCACTAAGACGAACAAACAAACAGTTAATTTCCCATTTATAATAATTCCTATCTGCTGCCCGCGGCTCCACCTGCGAAAATCTTGTAATTTTCCATACTAAACTAACCTACTACACTTCCACCCCCTATTTCAGCCCTTTATAGGAAGAGTTTCCTAAAATCCTTTCTTAGCTGACGTCTCTTATTCGTAATCTACCACTGTGCTAAATTTCATCTGCGTGGGTCTGGTAGTTTTTGAGATTTCGTTATTAATCAGTGAGTGAATGAATTAGTGACCTTTCGCCTTTATATGTATAGAATAGAAGATAGATAGATGTTAAGTCATCATCTGCCCGCGCCTTTTCCCAACTATCTTGGGGTCGGCTTCCAGTCTAACCGGATGCAGCTGAATACCAGTATTTTACATGGAGCGACTGCCTATCTGACCTCCACAACCCACTTACTGGGTAATACAATACCCCTTGGTAAGACTGGATGTCAGACTTTCGTGCTTCTGACGACCCGTAACGACTGTCAAAGATCCACGATTGACAGCCGGGACCAACGGCTTAACGTGCTTTCCGAGGCACGGAGGAGTCTCGATATATAAAGATGGTCACCCATCCACGGACCAACCCCGGCAAGCGTAGCTTAACCTGATAGATCGACCCGTGCGGCTGTTATTACTTTAGCCACGAGCTCCTCTCTCTCTATAGATGTTAAGTATAGATTAATTTTATTACCCCTGTCTCCGTGTCGATCTCAGCGGTGTAGTTGGTGAGAGTGAGGGACATGTCGTCGGCGGTGTAGTTGGTGAGCGCCAGCGACACCTCGCACACTCCCGCCGACACATCCTCGCCGTACAGCACCGCGAACTGGCTGAACCGCTCGAACAGGTCCGGGAACCACATCATCAGGGTGTAGTAGCTGCAACCAGAGACATATTCAATTAGCATATCATATTCAGATGAGCTTTTGGCGGGCCTTTTTCGTGTGAAGTTCAGTGACTGTTTTAAGGCCCCTCTCGCGGTCCAGTGGCGCCCTCATTGAATAAAAAATCGTAGCATAGCACAGAAAATAAATATTAAAAAATTCAACTTGACGTTTGTTACAAAGAGGATAAAGAATTTTTACGTTGTTAAAACAGGTCTCAAAATGTTTCGTATCCAAAGTAGTAGGCAAAAGTGCCAAAAACGGCCGTTTCTGACACTTTTGCCTACTACTTTGGATACGAATTATTCAATGAGGGCGCCACTGGACCGCGAGAAGGCCCTTAACCCGTCACGCGCCTAGTTCAGGCGCAGTTAAATGACTTTTAATGGTTTTAAATTGAACATCACGTCTACACGACTAGTCTTATTTCTTTGAAAAAAATATATGTTACTCTAGACAATTTCCTTCGTAATTTGATCTCAGAATATTTGAAATTATGTTTTTGTAACATAGTGTAATTGATTTGTAAAGTTATGTCTAACGCGGATAAAAAATTGAGAATCACGCAAAACTATAAAGTATATTTTTATGAAACCTGCACCATTTTAAAGATCATTTAATTATTTATAATTTAGTCTCAGTGTTTTAGTTTCATACTTGTTGTATTATGTGTAATAAATTAATAATGCGTCTAATTTCGGACAGCGCTCCTTGATGGGCGAGTCCTATTACTGGGTGGACATACGACGCGTTACGTGAGCTCAAGCAACAAGCAAGCTAACCACTCAAGGTCGTTGGCAGCTAATAGCGCCTTAAGAGACACAATAGAGTTTTAATTGTTTACGGCCTATGCGCTGGGCGCCAGACACGCGAGAGGATAATTCTATATTCTAAAATTGTTTCTTAGTGGATATCGTGATGTAAAATTGGTGTAGTTTTGTGTATCAAGTGTCTACGCAACTGGACAATATGTGGAATCATTGAAACGGGTGCGATCTCGGTAAAATAAAGCTGAGAATTACAGCGAAGCTGCCGAGAAGGCTGACTGGACACATTTGCAGCCAAATGCAAACACATTAGAATTCGTTATATCCGATAAATTAACTGGCTATCTTTCAGAGGACAAAAGTATTCATGAATATCGTCAACCTCTCATTGCAACTTTGAAATAGCTAATTACCTATTTCTAATTTTTTATTACATTTTCGAGTGACCGGTTTCAAGTTTAAACATCACTGTCTTTTGCATGTTTTGACCTTCCGTCAGTCGTCTCAAATACACAAAATCACAATTTTTCCTCCCTACGGAGTATTCATGTGACAATAATTCTCTCCGCAGGTAATGTCATTGCCATACATTTTGTACTAAACGTTAGGCGTGAACGCTAACAGGAAAGTTATTTGTTTAGACCCGCAGATCGCCTTGCAACTATTTAGGGACCGGCCTCTGTGGTGCCGTGCATCTTCAGGTTCCCATTATGAGAGACGCATATACTACTACTATAATTACCTGAACATAAGTCCAAAATCAACGAAACAGCAGAGAACCAGCAACCCGATATAAGGCGGCATGACCAGCATCTTCTTTCTGACCCAGAAGGCGTCCCATCTTTGTCTGAAGGTCAGGGGCGCCTTGGTCTCGTTACCATTGTTGTCTGCTGACACCACTTCCTCTTCCTCGCCTTCATAGGCACTTATCATTGACTCTACCTGGAAATAGATAGTTTGGTTATTCACAATTTCAATGCAATAATTTAAGGATATATTCCGATCTCCCATCCAACTTGCAGGTTCCAAACTGTGAGAGGCATTGGCGTAATTTCATTAGCATATTGCAATTTTGACTCTGTTGTCCTGTCTTTTTAGGATCACTCACGTGTCCGTCTGTCCGCCTGTCTATCCATCGTCTGTCACACAGGTTTTACAGCCAAACGGTTGGAGCTACAGTCTTCAAATTTTCACAGTATAAGCATCTTGTTGACCCAAAGCCATACAAATAGTCAAAAAAACATTTGGTACGGAACCCTAAACGTGGGAAGTCCGACACACACTTGGTCAGTTTATTTCTTTATTATTATTTTTGCTTGTAAAACCTATCTGGTCGAAGCCAAACAGAGTGGACATCGAAATAACAGGAACCACTTTGTCTTTTAAGATCGTGATTTCAATTAATAAAAAAATATATCTATTCAAAAACTTAAACTCACCGGAAAGTCCTTCTCACTAAGTTTAGTATTTACAACAAATATCCTCTGCAAGACCTGCAAGGCCTGGTCAGCTCTGTTCGCGTAGAGCAGGTATCTGGGGCTCTCGGGGAAGGGGATCAAGAGCAGCACCACAAGCAGACTGGGGATCCCACAGGCTGCGACAAACACTCGCCAGGAGGTGTACTGGAAGTCGGCTCCCACAGCCGTCAGGTTAAAAATAGGATCCCGGATGATGAGGAATGCGATACCTGGGTAAAATAGGAATGATTATTAACGTAACGGTCCTGTGTGATCGGAGTCCCGTGAAAACCGAGAAATATAAGCAAATCTCACGAGGGTGTCGACATTTGGAATAAGAATACAGCAGACATTGTGCCAATAGTTGTGGCGGTCAATGGCTAAACCGCCACTTAAGAATCTTAACCAACGATTAAGGAGACCCTCGTCTATTTTAATTGTTTATTTATTCATAACAACAAGTTTTTCGCTTTTAACTTTACAAGGGACACTGTAATTAGACATCTGGGGTCTGTCTTAGCATGCTATAGCCTGAGAGTTGATCAACGCGCCATTACACAGTCTTTAAATATTGAGTTAATAATAATAATAATAAATAATAATAATAATAATATTCCACAACTATCACACAACGCCATCTAGTCCCAAGCTAAGCAGAGCTTGTGTTATGGGTACTAGGCAACTGATAAACATACTTATATATTTCTAAATACATACATATTATAGATAAATTACACCCAGACACAGAACAAATGATCGTGCTCATTACACAAACATTTGTCCTGGGTGGGAATCGAACCCACGACCTCCGGCATAGCAGTCAGGGTCACTAACCACTAGACCAACAGGCCAGTTATATTACAATCGAGTTTATGTAGTAATTTTTCAGTTGGCGTTCTATGTTTTTATTGTTCAATGTGTCTCTAACATCTAAATGTATTTGGTTTAATAAACTGGGTATTGAGAAAGACGTGCTTAGGCAGCTGGATCAAGGACTTGATTCAGAAAGCGATACTTCTAAACATGGCTCAAATTATAAGAATGTTCCTCTCTCTGAAGCGCTGATAGCTGGTAGCTTGGAGCCTGTCACCGATATCGGTTTCCGAATCTATTTTACTGCAACGACTAATCTATGCTAACCCTCAAATAATTTCTGACTCTTATTTTAGTTTTCGTGTTCAGTTTTATGAATGTTGCCTTTCTTTATGGAGAATTTAACCTTTAAACCATCATGTCATAGTCGTGTGTTCTAAAGTTCATTCTCTTTTCATTTTCCTGTGTTAACTTGCAATTATAATCCTAGTTTTTGTCAAGTTGTTAATTTTAGCATTTTTAAATCTGTTTATATTGATGCAGTGTCGTCCCCAAACACTTCTCTGGTATGTAATCGGTCGCCATCACATTTGGCAGCCGTTGAAATCCCTCCCGTGCCAGAGCCGATATCATTCCGGTTGACCTCAGTTGCGGCGCTGACATTCAAATTCTTTCTCGTACGATATGTACGATCATCAATTTTGGCTATTATAGGGTCTTTACTAAAGAGTGTTTTAGGGAACATTGTTCCTTGATATTACCACCATCATAATCATCAGCCTTTTAATGTCCCTGCACTGCTGGGGCAGAGGCCTCCTCTCTGTGAGAGGGATCTTTTGATATTATACGATATAATAAAACTAGGTGAGTGATGGATTTGTATATAAATAACACCTGTGATCACGAACTCCGCAATAATGTATTAGATTGGTGATATTTACAGATTTTTATAAAATGTCAGCCCTTATAACAGTAACAAAGTAATATCGTTAATGCTTGTGTAGCGAGAGACATTTCAAAACAATGTAGAAATTATAAACGAACTAGATACAATAAAATATTAAAGATATAAACCTATCAAGGACCTCGATTGTGAATTTAATCTCTATCTCCGAACACACAAAACTTCAGGACTAAACAATAATATAACAGATAATGTAGACCTACACATATATTTATAATAACCAGACAAGAAGAAAGGAACATGAATACGTACGTAAAAGGTGATGTTTATTTGTAGAGAAATCTCTTCCAGCATAAATATATTTTTGCAAAAAGTGAATTTTGAGTGATTCTTACCCGGCAGCAGAATGGTGCCAAATGTCCAGAACACCTCAAGTCGGCACAGCATGACATCCCGGTGCCTGAAAGACAGGAAGTCCCCGAAGTAAGGGAAGATGAGCCCCGTGGCTCCGATGATGCCGAATCCAGAGAAGAACCTGCAAGAGAAACAAGTCTACAACGAATAGTTACGTCAAGATTGGTACAAATAAGTTATAAAGTGATTGTCAAAAATGTGTGATGTACGAAGAAGGTTTTCCTGTTTTTGTCAAGAAGACCTGGCCTGGGGCTCGTGGTTTATAAGCTTTGGAGTTGATTGATTTCCTGCAGTTACATGCAGTTCCTCCTGAGACATATCCCAGCCGCCGCAGCCGTGAGGCACACTATCTATCTTTCTCTTAATTTTTAACTGACTTCGAAAAAGGAGGAGGTTCTATGTTCGACTGTAAGTTTTTTTAATTTTTTATGTAAGTATGTCCACCGATTTCTCTGTCAGTTGTAGACCGATTTTCAAATTTTTTTTTATCCGAAATGATATACTCCCGAGGTGGTCCCATGTGAATTTTATCGAAATCATTTTATTGGGGTTTTTAGTTCTGGGGTATAACAACTAAAAAGTTAAAAATAAAAAACTTTTTTAACATAAAAAACCACCGACTTCCAAAAAAGGAAAAACACCAAAAATTACTTTAATTTCGGAAGTCGGTGTCAAAAAACGAAGAAATAATATACAAAAACCAACTTCCGAAATTAAATTAATTTTTAGTGTATTTCCTTTCTTGGAAGTCGGTTATTTTTTTTGTAAAAACCTTTAACGTGTTTTGACGCGTTAACCGCACAAAATTTTTATTTTGTTGGTTTTACCTGACTACGGGTTATGTTTTTCAAGAGTATGTATGTGTGTATGTATATATGTGTGTATGTTTTTCGAGACTAGTATGCATTTTACTATGTATGATGCAGTTGTAGGCATGAAATCTATGATTGGCCAAAAATAACTGCCATCAACTGCATCAGATAAGTGAGTTGTTTGGAACTATTTAGTTGTTTTCTTTCTTTTCTCTAACGATGCGATTTCCGGTGTAAAAGTAACTTTGGCTTCAGCGATAGTGAAACTTTCTATCAGTGTGAGTTGTAGTTATTACCAGATTTATTCTTCGAGAGATTACCTACTACAAACAACCAACAACTTAACCTCTTTATGACATAAGCTTTTTTATTGGAGGGTTGGATATCATCCCTCTCTCAATCGATGATCACGCGGTCCCCGTCAGTTGCTGCTGACATCTCTTATTCGGCGCGTGTGGAACACTACGCGCCGTCGACTCTCGGGCCTGCCTCCTTAGCCAAATAACTTTTATAATAGCGTTAAACAACATTATTGGCCGTGAGTCACGTGACAGTTTTCTCCACAGGCAATGTCGTTGTCATACATTTTGCACGAATCTTTAGCGTTAACGTTAACAGAAAAGTATTTTATCTAACCCCTCTGGTCCTTATCGGACGGCGAGCCACCCATAACTCGCCGTCCGCAGGCCTTTATAACATAAGCTAACAATTTTTTGTTTCTACAGTTATGTTCTAGATACCTGCAAGCTAAGAACGCTGGGAATGACTGCACGACACTGGACAGAAAGGCTGCTAGCGCGTCCAGCAGTAGGGCTCCGATGATGGCTTTCTTGCGTCCTCTCGCGTCGGCCAGGTTGCCCCAGAAGTAAGAGCCAACGCACATACCTGGAAACAGAAAGAAAAACATTATTTTAAAACCTTGTAGCTACGAGTATTACTGGCGTTGGAAGTTATAAATTTTCTTATACTTTTTAAAGTATTTATTTGGTTCAATATTCAGCTACAGTAACACAATTTGCTGACGTCATTAGTTTCTCACATGATTATATGTTAGGCCTGGCAGCGTACGATAAAAGGTAGGCCATAGTCTGCGGAGAGACGCCACAAAACACTGAAGACCAGTTCTATAATATGAGAAATCAGGACTGTGTAAATTGTCTCTGTAGACTCGAGTGGTTGTCTGTTTAAAGGTGCCTATGTTTTTAATTACCTTAATCTACGTTTTGCCAGATCAGGAAAGATCTTCCCAGTTGCCTTCCATTTTGGTCGGTGTTCCGCCTACGCCACCCAATCTTCTGCAAATGTCTTCAAGACATCATGTCGAAGTTTCTTGTGTCAGAGTTATTAAATACATAGGTACATGCTGCACTCACCAATAAGAGGCGTGGCAGTGAGCCTGCCTTTATCGCTGGAGGACAGGTGGAAGTCGTTCTCGGCAGCCGGCAGCACGAAGCTGAGGGTCGTGGTGCTGAGAGCACAGACCGCGTAGATGGCGCCGCATGACATCAGCAGCAGCCATTGGAAACAGCCGTACCCTGGAAAGAGGAAGAATTTGTTATTAATGATGGTGAGAACAAAGGAAGACATGTGGCATCCACCAACACGCATTGGGCCCGCGTGGTTGATTACGGCCCACACCCTCTCACAGAGAGGAGGTCTGTGCCTCAGCAGTGAGGACATTGAAAGGCTGATGATGATAATGATGTAGTTATTAATAGCATCTACATAAAAAGTCACAAATCAAGGACAAAGTAGCCAATACATACCTATCTGTCACCGTCTTTTTTAAAATCGATCGATACATTAGCTGGGAATTGAATCGATATTGAGAGCACTTGAACTAATAAGTTTCAATAGACACGGATGCATAACATTTACATACTGATGTACATTATAGATTGGCATATTTATTTATGTGTATCATAGAGACGCTGTTAGTGATCAAGTATTTACAGTCACACGGAACGATCCCAACAACTTTAGAGCCCCGTTAGATCCACTGGTCTAACTGGGCTAACACTGCTCTAAACGTAACCTGCCACTGCCACCACTGTGGCGCAGTGGTAATGGCCTAAACTTACGTGTTGTACTCGTAGTTCGTGGGTTCAAAATCAGGCAGGTAACTTGTGTAATTTATTTCTACTACCATTGCTCTCAAAACCGTCAAGGAAAATATCGTGAGGAAATCCGCATGTCCTAGAACCAAAATGTCTACGACATGTGACATCCACCAACACATAGTAGGTGTATGCAAGAAAAGAACATGTTGCGCCGACCCCAAATAAATTGGGATAAGGGCAGGAGAGTGATATGTTATGTTAGCGGTCGATTTCCAAAATTAAGAAAGTTTTGCAATAGATAGGTGAGGCATGGTCAGAGTCAGCGATGTAGTTTCACATCGACACCATTCAGCCGTTTGCCGAGATATCGCTTCTTTTCTACCCAGCCCCCCTAGCCATATTAATTTTTGTATGTCTGGCAATGACATTACCTGCGTAGAGAATTGTCACGTGACTTATCGCAGGCAATGTCATTGCCATATTGTACCAAGCGTTAGCGCAAACGATAATAGAAAAGTAATATGGCAGTAATATGGCTAGGGGGGCTGTTAGGCTGAGTGTAAGGATTGAGAAAGACGGAAGAAACGATGGATGGATTGTGTGACGGAGAAAAATGGTGACTAGTGAAATGTTGACAAGTAGAGATCTGTAGAAGAACACATATTGCGCCCGGCTAAAATATTAGACTACAGCAAGATCATGATGGTAAAGGTACTAGTAGAAAAAGCAAGATTACAAAAATCTGTAAAATTTTGGTAACGTCCTTTAGCTATATTTGGATGTTTCAAACGCATAATTTCACATTAGTTTGGTATTTTTTAGATTTTTTTCTTAACAAGAGATATTTTTTTTTAAATTTTGATATAAGATTTTTCCTTATAACCAATAAACAGGTCATCAACACCACTTGTAGCTAAGGACTTCTTGAAAGTCGTTTAATTGTTCTCGTAACATTATTTATTTTTATTAAAGTTTTCCCGTAACTATTAATGCAATTGAAAGGACTCGCTTTGATGTCCAGCTAAAGATAGAATATGGGACACTAATTTCTGATTGGACTATGATCTACCATACAAATAAATCAAACAATCTGTCTAACCGTCTCCAACTCTGTTGTGGTCGGCTTTCAATCTAACCAGACACAGATGAATACTTTTATAGGTAATCATCATCATCAAGACGTCTATTCCTGGACATAGGCGGGGAGGCCTATGTCTAGAAATAGTCGTCGTAGTACGAGTGTCTCCATCGGATTCCCGCGACCCTAACCATGTCATCGGTCCACCTTGTGGGAGGCCTTCTAACGCTGTGTCTTCGGCTACGCGGTCGCCACTCTAGAACTTTTTGACCCCATCGACCATCTATTCTTATATATATCGGTACACACTCCCTCTCCCTTCTCACACGCCTCTACACTCTCACATTTTGATTAACAGGTACTAATATTAATATGCATATAAGATGGTAAATCGACACAACTTCACTCTTGAAAACTTCAGTTTTATTGCATTCTAACTTTGAGCGATCACTGTCTCTTAAGATATATGTCTCCTAGTTTAAGAGACAGGGTTCATTATTATTTTTGTATGCATAGACTTTTTCTTGTATACTTAAATCTTGTGAGCACGTAAAACTATGTTATTATGCTTATTGTATTTCTGCCACTTTGTTTTGAACTGTTGTCTGTGTGTATTTACTTGGATAAATAAACAATTATTATTATTATTATGTTATTATTATTATTCTGTGAGTGATATACCCTGCCCACCACCACGTAAGTTCGCTTGGATTATAGGTTTAAGCATAAACTAATAACCATACCTTCACAACTAAAAACCCAGTAAATGGGTAACACGATACCCCTTTGCACGACTATCGTCAGATTCATGAGCTTAGAACTGCCTGTAACCTGACAAAGATCTTCAAAAGGTTATCCCTGAATCAACGAATTACCATCCAAATAATATTTTATAAACTCTAAAAAGATAACAAAGTATTATCAAACTAATTTACTAACGAAGAAAATCTCTTACATAAACAGTTGGTTCGCTAAGCCGGTTGGTAAGCTAGCTAAACAGAGCCACAAATTAGATTTGTGTCCAACGAAACCGAATCCAATTAATCGGGCAGGCGACGAGAGGGCGGGACCGCTGAGCTATGGTGGCCTACGCACTTTGTTGGTGTACACAGAAATTGAAAAAGAACCAAGATGATTAGCACTGAACTAAACACCAAAATCTACGAGCTATATGCTCTGTTAGGAGTTTTTAGGTACAAGGTAAGAAATACGAAGAAGCAAAGTCCCATCAACAGCATTTTAGTTTAAAAACGTCTACCGCTGGACATTGGCCTCCCTCGAGTGTCGTCACATCAACCTGTCTCTCATACAGCGGACCACAACCATCACCAGGTTTTAAAGTCCCATAGTTCGTACCAAAAGCAAAAGAAAGTGGCTATAGGTAGGAACAGTTGCTTGTAGGAATGCGAACCGTTGGAGATCATACCAAAAGAAAGTGGAAGTAACAAAGGGCAGATCATCGCTTCCTGGAATGAAAACCATAGCAGAAGAATGGTTCTCGAATAACGTTTATGAACTAGAAGGCTCAAAAGAGCCGGACCCAAAAGCTGAATAACAATGACAGCAGATTAAAAAATGTCTTTTATCTTCTACTGGAAAGGGATATTATGCACTGACTAATTACGACGAAATATTAACAAAATATCTGAATGCGGAGAGATGAGAGTCATGTAGTGAAAAAAGCGTTGCGACTGCTTGAACAGAAGAGAGATAGAGGACAACTGCCTGCTACGTAATGGAACAGCATGACGAAACTCCTATGGAAGGAAGAACTGCCCGACACGATAACGAAGGACAGATCTTCCTGGCGCCACCAAATTAGAAGAGCCAACCCCAAATAAAATCAGAAAGAGCGAGGAAGAAGAGGAATATTAACAAACAATCTGAATGAAAAGGAACAAAAAATAACAATTGTAACCTTGAAACCCGTTATCATTGAAAACAACTGTAGCCTTGAACGCCCCATAAAACGTATGCATGTATCACACAGGTATCTACTTTCACTTTCAAGTACAGCAATATACCTATATATCTATCAAAACAAAACAACACAGTAAGTAACCGGTACATTTCCACCCCACCAATGACACAGTATAACAATAATCCCTCAAGGACGGTTGACTTACTACAATACAAAAATGTTACAATAATATACTGTGCTTTTTTAAACTATGGATAAAAATAGACGCGACAATTTTACGGTTTCACGGCGTGTCAATGATAAATGATAAATGATGTTTATTCAGTAAATAGGTTACAAGGAACACTTTTACACGTCAATGTTTTTTTGTCAGTTTAAGCTAGATGAGGCCGGTGTTTCCTAGCTGACTACCCTGAGAAGAAACACCGAAACAAACTCAGAGGTCAAAGTCTCTTTTAGTGTTCAAATCCATACAATGTGGACTGGTTAGATCCTATGAGAACCATGTACGTTTATGTCTGGGATGAGCTTTATGAAGAAAGCAACACACGAATTCGAGTGGACCTGTCCAGACAGTGCAAGCATTTGTCAGTCATCGCGAAGCTCAACTCAGAACTCTGAGGTGCTCAACGAACCGACGAACAATACCAAAGTAAGGACATTTGAGTAGGCCGCAAAAAATACTCAAACTGCCAGAAAATCATAAAATCTACATGAATATAACGACATACATAGTTCTCGCATTCACATTATTCTATATGAGGACCATGCAGCTTAGTGTCTGTAGTGGTCTTTTGAAGAAAGAACCAAACATATTTGAGTGGACCTGTCCAGTCAGTGCAAGCATTTGTCAATAGTCGAATAGCTCAACTTAAAAACCACTAAGGAGCTCAATGACATGACGAACAATACCAAAGAAAAGACATTTGGGTAGGCCGCAAAAGTACTCAAACTGTCAGACAACGTTGAAAATTACTGTAAAAAGGAGGAGAAAATAATAATAATAACCCACATAGTCCTCACATTTACAATAATTAAGTAATCAAAAAAAAATAAAAATATAATACTTTACAAAGTAAATATTTGTGTCAAACAAAATAGTAATCATAATATGTCAATCAAAAAATAAAAATAAATATAATACTTAACAAAGTATTCAAGTCAAAAAAAATAATAATAATAATAAAATGTCAATAAAAAAATAAAATAAAAAATATAATGCAATACTATACAAGTATTCATGTCAAAAACGAATATTAAAAAAAATATATATATAAAAAATTTTTCATCAGTAAGTAGTACATATGAAAACAATGGCTCATGTATATCATTGAAGCAGCTCAATCCCACGCCTTTTTGTCCTCAAGAAAGTCATTAACTGTGTAAAAAGCTTTCTGGCATAGCTTACGTTTAATAAATGATTTAAATTTATTTATGCTTAGTTCTTGAATTTGGCTAGGAAGTTTATTATAGAAACGTATACATTGACATCTAAACGAACCACCTATTTTTTTCTTGAGCCTGGTTTTTGGTACAATAAATTTGTGTTTGTTCCTAGTATTTATGCTATGGATATCACTGTATCTTTTAAACAGATTAATATTTTTATGTGCATACATGAGATTCTCATAAATATATTGAGAGGGAACAGTCATAATATTAATCTCTTTAAATTTGTCTCTGAGGGAGTGTCTGGGACTTAATTTATAAATTGCACGAATAGCCCTTTTCTGTAAAACAAAAATTGTCTGAATATCGGCGGCATTTCCCCACAACAGAATGCCGTACGACATCACACTATGAAAATAACTAAAGTATACTAAACGAGCTGTCTCTAAATCAGTTAAACCACGAATTTTCCTTACGGCGTATGCTGCAGAGCTAAGTTTTTTGGACAGTTTATCTATATGGGGGCTCCACTGAAGCTGCGCATCCAAAGTTAAACCTAAGAACACTGTGGAATCCTCGGGTTTCAACTCTTCACCCTTTATTGACACACTAGTGTTCACTTGTATTACATTGGGTAATGTGAACTTTATGCATTTTGTTTTTTTCTCGTTAAGGAGAAGATTATTGACATTAAACCAGTTAACTACAGTACAGTACAGTAGTGTCTATTTGTAAATTAAATTGCTGATAGACACGTACATTTTTACACCTAGTTATCTATTCAAATAGGTTTTGTGTTGAATGGGAGTGTGGGACTATGAATGGTTGAGAACAGTGAAAATTAAATTGATATCAAAAAAGACCATCACTAACAAATACCTTCTTGAGTAAAAACGTTAAACATGAGCTTGAAAGAACAGAGAGATTAGAAGAAATGTCTGTATCATATTTTGTTTCTATCTAAAAGTTTTAAAGAACCTTGAGAGACAATGATATTTTTTTATTTCTATCTTATCTACAAGTGCTTTCATTTATCTACCAACTAGCTCAGCTTATAATAATCGACTGCTGGACATTAGACCTCTCCCAAGCTTCACCTTCCGCATTCAGTGTATCCCAGTCGCCTTTATGAAAGTCGCCGGTACATCTAACTTTGTACGCACAGAATAACTGTTTCACGTTGTCAATTTTTCCGATACATTGGTAAAATTTTAAGAGAAAATCTAAAACGGGCACAGTATCTTTCGTAATTACGCTGAATCGCAGAGCCCGATTTTCCTGACAGCTTTTCGGGAATGGTTTCTTTTTATCATTGATAGGCACGCGTTTGAGCACTATCTCACTTGATGGTAAGCGATGATGTGGTCGAAGATGGAGCACGCTTGCCTAGAATTAACCTATTCACTCTAGACTTAAAGACTCCCAAGTTGTAGTTATCAGGAACCACAGACTCCGACAGGGCATTCCACTCCCTAGCTGTACGCACAATGAATGTGTTCCTAAAACGTTTTGTGCGTGTGGATGGAATGTTTACCATGTACCGGTGGCACATTGCCGTACGTCTTGTGGTCCATTGATGGAACGGGCTTGGCGGAATCAAATTATGCAACCCGTCGCACACTGCCCAAAATGTAACCGATAGAAAACCGCCAGGCTAGCAACTCGCCGTCAATGCTCAAGACTTTGGAGCTTCGACACGACGAGCCTATCATTGCCGATAATCCTCTTGGCTCGTTTCTCAATTGTTTCAAGGGCATCAAGCTGGTCATGGTTACAGTAGTTTTTTTTTTATAGGATGAGAAACCATCAAATAACTTCTCCCGCTCTGGGTGGAGTGGGAGGGCGTGTTAGACTCTGACTAAAACCCACCCGCGTTCCTTCAGTTGCTCCTTCGGTCCCTCCCGACCCTGGCAAGATGGACACAATAGCTGAAATCTTCATTGGAGCGTCGAATTAAATAGTAAATAAATAGTTAACTACGTCACAGTTCTATAATTGTCAACTCGATGTCATAAGGGACTGTGCTCTTTGGACTCGCCCTTCTCCTCTATTTTCAGGCGTAAACATCAGATCTAAAAATAATGTTCATTAATGATTGTTTGTTTTGTATATTGACTGAATTAATAGTGCTGTCTCTTCTCTCTTTCTAGCAAAAGGTTGACTTTATAATGTCGCTTTTAGCGATATGACCGAACATTGTGTAGTGGACCGGTGACCTGGTTAGGGTCGTAGGGAGCCGATATATGCTAGACGCATAGGACCAGTTGTTGTAGCGATACATGGGTAAGGTCTATGCCCAGCTGTGGACGTCTTTCGACAGAAATGATGATGATTATATTGATGGTGATGTACTGTTTCCTTCATCTATATTTTCTGTAACTTATTTGGTGTACCTACTTAACAGCATTCTGTCTATTTGTTTCTTGTGGAGGTATGTATCCAGGTTGGCAATGATATCAATTATACTGTCGTGCTTAAACTAGTGCCGTTATCTGACATTTGGCGGGTTTTCGCTTTTTGATGACTCGGTATTTAATCAGTATATGTATTAATCAGTCAACAATGCTCTATCGATCTGTATACGCCGTATTTTTCTGCTATCAGTAGATTCCGAAAAGTATAAATAATACCCTTGATTTCTTTGTAAGTCAACGCTGCTTTTCTGTATGTAACTCAAAATGTAATTTTGTCAGAAAACAGCATTATAGCTACTAGACGGTAAGGTAGTTCTCCTAACCTTAAATTTTACAATTAGTTTTTTATTGGAATTATATGTACAAGTGCAAGCAACCATTTTGTAAATAAACTAAGCATCGAAATATTTTGCGTATATGTTAACGCTAATGTGGAGAGGAGCTCTTGGCTAAAGTAATAATAGCCGCAGGGGTCGATCCATCAGGTTAAGCTATGCTTGCCGGGTTTGGTCCATGGATGGGTGACCATCTTTACATACCGAGACTCCTTCGTGCTTTGGAAAGCACATTAAGCCGTTGGTCCCGGTTGGCAATCGTGGATCTTTGACAGTCGTTACGGGTCGTCAGAAGCCCGAAAGTCTGACATTCAGTCTTACCAAGGGGTATCGTATTACCCAGTAACTGGGTTGTGGAGGTCAGATAGGCAGTCGCTCCATGTAAAATACTGGTATTCAGCTGCATCCGGTTAGACCATGCTACTGCTAATCGACCTGATAAATTCTTCACCTTTTGCCAGTTACAGGAAATCTCCCATCTCATCCGGGGCCACTAACACGTCAAATTAAACTCGGCTTCTACAGTAAATTCTAAATTCTTGGCACAGGTTTCCGTACTGATATCTCATTCTAGTTCCTAGTCTACATCAGGTGGCCTCTCACCTTTCTTCTCGTTAGATCACGAGTTCGCTGGCACTGATCAATGCCAAGTGCTGAGTGTGAAGCTGGTGGATGTACCTACTAACATTATAATTATTTATATTGTAATAGAGAAGTATGGCATGCTTCACATGACTGAAGAGTTAGATGGTGGTCACAAGGTTTTCATTGATGTGTCATGTGTGTGTGTGATGAATATGGTGTACAGATGTACCTACAGAGCTAGGTATTATTTTCTTTAATTGCATCCAGGATATTAGTACCTAGTTACCTTGTTTTTAGGTTGTTGAATTGAAATTTCAAGGACGCGTCGCGTTTGAGCACATTTCGTTATACGAGAGAGAAGAAAGATCTCTTTCCTGCTCCCATGCTAAATTTCTCTTTATTCTGTAATAATTATGAAGTTTCACGTC
The DNA here is from genome assembly GCA_951329385.1 of Polia nebulosa. Lineage (NCBI taxonomy): Eukaryota > Metazoa > Arthropoda > Insecta > Lepidoptera > Noctuidae > Polia > Polia nebulosa. Next base: position 31,099,601 of record OX589603.1, on the reverse strand, counting down.
TATACGTGCAGGTACGGCGCACGCGCATTTTTTTATATATATATATATTTTTATCTATGTCCGATTCCAATTTCGGAAGTACGAGTAAATGTGGCTAGGTAGATACCACTTATACATTTCCTGTGTGCAGGAAGTAAAGATATACTTCTCCTGAAATTGAAATTTAACTTTGAGTACTTGACTTTCAGCCTTTATAGAAGATCAGTAATCTGAACAAATTAAATTATATTTACATTTGAGTAAACCGATGAGTTTACCAACCTTTTTGTAACACCAGTCAATAAATACAGCTCAAAACTAGATACCACCAGTCTATTTATATGAGACCTTGAAATTATCCTTAAAATCTTAGTAACTAGATGTAACGTATTACCGCTATAACTATCTTTAAGCACAGCATGAATAATTTCTAGGATATTATTCAAACAATGCTGGTTTGAGACAAAAGACAAAAAGTCGTAACAACTCGCGACGTGGTCACGTATCGTGGCAGTTACGACTATTGTACACTAAACTCGATTCTTTGCAAATACTTTGTTAAGACACTTTAGATTCTTAACGATAGCAATAGTATTAAGGCGCAGTTATACGACTTTTAAAGATTTTTAATTGAAGATCACGTCTAAACCACTAGTCTTATTTCTTTGAAAAAAATATGTGTTACTTTAGACAATTTTCTTCGTAATTGATCTAAACAATATTTGAATATTTGAAATTATATTTTTTAACATAGTGTAATGAGAATCACGCAAAAACTATAAAGCGTATTTTTATGAAAATTTGTCCATTCTAAAGATCATTTAATTATTTATATTTTAGTATAATAAACTAATAATGCGTCTAATTTCGGACAGCGCTCCTTGATGGGCGAGTCCTATTACTGGGTGGACATACGACGCGTTACGTGAGGTCAGCACAGACCACGCAAGCTAACCACTCAAGGTCGTTGGCAGTTAATAGCGCCTTAAGTAATTCGTTGCCATGGTGGTAGGAAACTATGGGTCTTCATTATAGATCGTATAGAAACTTAGGTAATAAAGATGGAAAGAGATAATGTAAAAGGTACAAAAGGTAACTCAATAAATAAACAATAAGCTCTACTAACCGAAAACAAAAGAACATAAATTATAACCTAGGAACTCTTTATCTAACGCTATAAGTTATTACAAACTTTTATGTTTGTGTGTATGTTCGGGTTATTCTTGTAAGCTAAATTAGAACCACTCTTCTAATCCTACGAAGTTGAATTTTGACATGGTGATTCAGTTTTGATGACAATGCATTTTCATCCAGGATTAGCTCCAGATAATGGAACTCTTCACACCCTTAACAGCACGGACACGAAATTTTGTGTACAAGATGGCTGATATAAAATCTTGTTTAACTTTTTTTTTAACTCTATACTTTTTTTAATCAACTTTAAATCTTGTGTATAACTGTGAACTAGCTTATGTTTTACCAGGATAATAAAAAATATCTATTTCTTTTGTCTAGGAGACCCAAGGAGTGTTGCTATATATTCGAGATTACAGGCACATGAAACATTGTAACTCTTTACCCGACTATCCTAGAAGGAGGGTAATGTTTTTCGAGAGTATGTATGTATGTCTATTTCTTTGGCAAGCCATGAGCCTAAACGGCTGGATAGTTTTTAATAAATGAGGTTATATCATTAGATTAGTCTTGACGGCCAAAGTGTCACAGGCTAAATGAATTTTGAAAAAAATCATAAACAACCGCCGTTAGATAAATGTAGTCGTATATTTTTGTGATGTGGTCATATGGAGTATTAAAATAAAGAACTCGAGGAGATCGTTCTAATAACATAACTCACTAAAATGTATGAAAAAAAAAGAAACGTCAAACCTGTGAGTGAACTAAAATCAATTCTACCAACGAAGTACATCAGACTGCTTGAAAATGACTTGTTTGGAACTTTTAGTAGGTTTTTGTATTCGAGTTTTTTTCTCTGTAATTGTTCATTTCTATATTAGTCTTCAGATAGGTATTTCGTAGGACTGATCTGTTTATTAAAATAGAGATCACTAGCGTACATTGACCCAGAAAAGTCGTCACGTTAGCAATAAATAAATACCTACCTACTAACCAAAAAAACTTGACATCCCACATAAACAACGACATTTGTCTAGACATTACAAAATAATTTCCGTAACACATAAACACTAAAAATTTAAATTTATTCGCTCATCCTCAATATTTCTTAAATCCCGAAGACGTACGAAAATAGCCGAGCGCGTTAAAATGACCAAGACCAGGTCGAATCGGATAGATACGGGGTTTGGCACCCTGACAAGTGTTATGATGGAAACGCGACCAAAACGTTATATAAAAAGTAAATAATGAAGATAATTACAAATCTACTGTTTTGCTTTTTATTCGCAAGAGATATGTGTTGTGTCTGAAAATTTGACAGTGAGTTTTTTTATGATGAATTTTAAACGAGAGCTATTGCTCTGCTTGTTTTTAATTGACTGATTAGATTTTGAAATTTCTTTACTCATAGATAATTAAAACAAATAAATGACAATTAGGACTTAGTCTTAAAACTTAAACATTAGGAAAGTATGTTTTTTACAGACTATGACGTCTATATAAAACATTTTTAACCGACTTCGAAAAAGGAGGAGGTTATCAATTCGGATGTTTGTATTTTTTTTTTTTTTTTTTTATGTATTTTCGGGCATAACTCCGTCATATATTGACGGATTTGCATAATTCTTTTTCTGTTCGAAAGGGGTTTATTCCGAAATGGTCCCATTTAAATTTCAAAAAGATCTGATGATGGGTTTCGGAGACATACAACGGAACTCTTCAAAAATTGACAGCAAATCAACCGCGATTGCTGTTATCGTATGTCTATGAATTGTTAACACAGTTTAATGGGGAACCACAACTAAAAAGTGAAAAATAAAAAACTGGAACACCGACTTCCGAAATTAAAGTTATTTTGCCCTTTTTTTGGAAGTCGGTTCTATATTTTTGTAAAAAAGTTTTTTACGAATACGTAAAGTAATCAAAAAAACTACTTGTAAAAACATGGATATGGAAAATGACTGAAGGACAACCAGCCAAGTCGTTGAACGCAACGTTTAACCCAATGGCTGGATGTTGACTATTAATGTAGCTAAATTGGATATTTGATGAATTTGTGATACCGCTGATCATGATTATGTCAAGAGCGAGCGAAGGGAGGTCGGGACATTTTCTTTTATACCATTGAGCAGGGCCAACCGGGGCTCCGACTGCGCCTTTTAAATAAATTGTATCACTAATATATAATCATTTTTGATGTGAAACATCTATAGCCGCACGTAAAACCGATTTCTGGCGTGGCGACGCATGCCGTGGCGACGCGTCGCCACGCTATACGATGTTTTTTTGTTTTGTTATTACACCATCAAATAGTAAGATTTGAAATAAATTCGTAAATTTTTGTATTTAATGAAAAATAAATGTTTATTCAATAAAGAGTCATCGTTATCTGGAAAAAAAACGTAATATTTTATTTTATCATTATGACATAATGTTTAGTTCCTATCACAATATGTTCTTTTCTGCATATTACTTTTACAAAATAATGTCGATGTTTCACATCTGCCAGGCGTCCCGTGACGGCTCACATTTTTTTTAATTTAATTTAACATAAATTTGAATCATTTGGCTGAGCCTTGGTCAGTCATCTTCAAAGGGCTAACTTTCAATACGCCAAGTTGTTAAACGTTGAGTGATTCTAGCTCAATTAACTATCGGCCTAGCCAGTCATTGAATGAACGGTTGTTTTGATGAACGGCCTAGGCGTCCAATTGACTGGCTAATTCAACCAGATGGCTGCGACATTTATATACTATAACAGCGCAATTATAGAACACAAACTCACTTTTTTTAAATGAACTTATGACGAAAGAAATGAATTTTTTTCCTCGAATACCTGTCAAAGTCAGAAGGCAGAAAAGCTGGCAACGAGTCACTCCAAGGGGTACATCTCGTATTGCATACCTACCCTAACATACAGGGTGTAACAAGACACATCACAAAGCCGTTAACTACGCATACTGTACGTCTTACAAAGTAGCTTTGCGCAAAAATTATTGCTGGGATACGACTTTTATTTTTAGGTATGAAAAAAAAAACTATTCTTTATTGCACGCAATGTAACGCGAACACGGAAGTGCAGTTAAACCCCGCCCTTTCGCTCTAAGCTACGTAGGTCCTTGTCGGATACGTTTGATATTCATTGCGTTTTTGTAACTGCAAATGCGTAATTAAGAAAAAAAAAACGGAAATTGAGGTAGGTAATGCTTGTATGGAAAAGGTTTAGTAATAACAGTTATTTTTCGTAAAAGTAGTATTAAAAAGAATAGCGACTTCCAATTTTTAAGAAAATAATCCCAGGTATGGTCTAGTGGAAAAAAAATATCCAAATAATGCGTATAATATGTGGCTTTCGGCTTCGGAAAGTGTCTTTTTACACCCGATATTTATTTAATAGATCATCATTACCTACAGTCTTATGTGGTGGTGGTAGTGTTGGTGGTGGTGGTGTGGTGTTTTTATTTATTATGTTCTTTATTGTATACCTCATAATAACACAGAAAAAACGGCATGAGCAGTAGGTACATCATAGCGAATTGGCGAGACTTACTGGTATCTATACCTACCTACCCATAAACAGACACCAGGAAGGTTTCAATATCTGAAGTATTATTCCACCCGTTTTACTTTTCACACTTTGCGCAATGTTCACAAATATCCATCACTTGGATTCTACCCTCGACCCTGACTTTCAATGAACTCTCATTCTAACCTAGAATTTCTATTTATGGTTTTCCATCAATCTTGATCTAGAAAAATTTCAGATTACATCAGCAAGTATGTATATATTAATGATAGGTATCAAGTCATAAAGTGAAGTCCATTAATTCTTGAAGTAAATAGAGCTCTCCGTAGGGCAGTTAACGGAGTCGTTAAAATCAACAAAGTCATAAACTGAGTTTATGATCGTATACAAATGACATTGTGCTGCATCTGGACGTATTTACTTGTTTGTGTTAGCTGATTTTAATTGGTTAGGTAAAGATATTTGAAATTTTCAGACGCTTAATCATCTTTAGTTTCCAAGAAGTATAAAAATCATTTGCAGATCCGCAGATGGTCGATGGGCCGAACAGTTCTAAAGCGGTGCTGGAAGACACAGCATTGAAATACCTTCCACAAGGTGGATCGATGACCTAGTGAGGGTTGCGGGAAAGCAGACGCCATGTCTGACCAAACTTTAGTTGCGTAAAGTCGCGGGCGTTACAACAATAAACCTCTCTCTGTCATATAAGCTATAGAGAGCCCACTCTGCAGAGCCTACATGGAGAAGGACGATGCAGCAGCTCATCTGCTACTAAGCTGCCCAGTGGTCGCTAGATACAGTGCAAAATACATTGGAAATCCAGTACCTCCGTGAGATACCTAGTCAGTACCACCAGGGCACTGCTGGCTTTCCTTGAGGAGTTGGGGTCGATCGAATACCAAATTTGTTCCACCTGTACGGAAAATACGCACTTTGTACGTAGAGTTGCGGACAACAGCCCGACATACTCCTAGGTACTCGTACAATATAATGGTGATGAAATATTACAATCTCAACGTCCACCAAAGAGTACAACCACCTTTTACCCTACCCGCCGTTCTATTTCCCCAAAGCAATAGGAACTGTTTTTTCGTTTCATTTCAGTGTTTTCAATTGTCTATTTCGCTTCATTATTTTATTCATCCGTTTCCTCTCGATTTGCGGACGCGTGTAAAAATTCTTTGCAAACAAAATAAATGTTCTAATTCTCGTGAAGTTGGTAGGTATGTCGTTCGCGTAAAATTAGAATAATAAAATGTAAAATTGTCTTTAGTTTTATAATAATGTATTTGGCAGCGAATTTCATTGTTTTTCGTCAATGTCTTTGGGTCAGAGATAACGAACATTTTTACTCAAAATTACATTTGAAGGAGAGTCATTTATTGTAACGTCGTCTAATTGGCCACTTCAATTTGTTTATTCATAACTTAACCAAAGTCAGGGTAAGTTGGAGTGTCTAGATTTTGTTTTTTATTTAATGAGGGCGCCATTTATGCGGAGGTAGGCCCTTAATGTCCAATGACGTTGCGTCTATAACATTTCATAGTCTAAGACTTTAGCTCCAAATTTTTGGCTGTAAAACCTGTGCGACAGACGACGGACAGACGGACACGTGAGTGACAACAATAGGGCTCCATTTGGACACTTCGGATACGGAACCTTAAAAACAAACTTATACTTATTATGTTATTGTGACCTTGATTAATTTTACCGTTCGTCTAAATTAGTGTTTGCAGCCCCTAACGTTATTTAGCTTTTGTTTACTAGCACTAACTAGTACGCAAATGCGCGAAAAACAGACATTTTATTTTTAGAGTGAGTTAGGTCGAGCCTAGACGAACGTGTGCAATAAAATAAAGAAGAAAGAAGTTTTAATATTAGTGCTGAGGTATGCGATACAAAATAAATATTGCAGATAGAGTAACATGTTAAATAAATAATGTTTTTTTAGAACACTATTTTTCGACCATTTGTTGGTTTCCTGTAACATCATCATCATTTTCCTGCCCTTATTCCACGTTACATGGGGTCGGCGCAACACGTTTTTTTCTTCCATTCTGTCCTGTCAGCCGTCACGCTCTATCACTAACTCCCTTTTCTATCATATCACTCCTCACACAATTCATCCATCCTTTCTCTGGCCTCCCTCTCCATCCATCCACATTTATATTCATAACTCTTTTATTTACGTGTTTCATCCCTCCTCTTCACATGACCATGCCAACCACCAACCACCAACTTTTCTGTGACTGGTGCCACTTTCTCACTTTATCCATTCTCGTTACTCCACAAAGCCATCTCAACATTCTCATCTCCGCCACATGCAGTCTTTTTTCATCCGTCTTTTTCACAGCCCAACATTCTGATCCATACAGTACAACAGGTCTAATCACGGATTTTCTCCTTTAACTTTCTTTTTTGTTTGTTGGTTTCCTGTAACAATGCATTATTATGATACCATCGAGCTGATCTGATTTTGGCGCCGGGATGTATGAACTGGAACTTCCTGATGGCAAATGGTAGGACAGTTTAATTTGGGCTATTATGTTTTGTTATTATGAGTACTTTTCATTACTTTGTTAAGTTCTCTACTATCTGTTCCCACGGCTCCGTTCTCGTAAGCTAAGGCATGGGTATCTATCAGAATCTTGCCAGAAAACTTTGTCATATGATGTTATTTTTTTTGCACACTGATGTATAAATTCTAGTTCTTCTAAATAAATAGACAGTAGTGCTGCTGAATAGTTTGCTTCTTCTTCCCAGCTCAAACTTAAGGAAAAGATGACATGTAGGCTAGTTGGGGATAGTTCCCTCAAGTTTTGAAGTAGATGTTGACGTTCAAAAATGCTTTATAATTTAAATAAATGACTCTAGTATTTCTTTTTTTTTTAAAGCAGCTTAATTTATTTTGATAAAATAGCTTACGTAAATTGGTTCAGCAGTTCTCGAGATACAAGCACTTAAACGGACAGACAGACAGTGAGGCGTTTTACAATAGGTAATCTATTAAGCGACCTTGCAATTTCTTTGCTTCCATGTATTGACAATCTTGTAATATTGTCATGCAAAACTAACGGCACTGTCTGCAGAGTGTCTGAAAATATTAAAATTACCAATTAACATATCTAAGACTTGCTCCAATTAGTCAACGTCACTTCAAGGAAAAATAAAGAAAAATGGCTCGCGAAAATAATTTATAGTTTATTTTTCTCTAAAGCGTTAACAACGAGCAAACTTTAAAGAATTCAAGAAGGTATGTTTCTGTTAACGATTACGTCCAAAATGTTATGCTTTTGTCTGATAATAGTAACGTGTGAGGTAATTTTTGAGTATAATAAATATTGGTTATGTAACTTACTGATTTTGTGTCTCAAATTTCGGTCTATTTTAACACACTTGTAACTCACTATATAAACAAATCTTAGAAGTTAAATTTGACTCCCTTGCCGGTTTTTGATTAAGCTGAAATTTTGCGTTTATGTTTAGTTTGGAAGAAAATGCATGGTTAGAGAAATGACGTCATTCTAAATCCAACATGGTGGACTTCCAAAGATGGCGTTTTTTTTTTTTTTGGGGGGTGGGAAATCATCTCATGACTTCTTCCGCTCTAGGGTGGAGCGGAAGGGCGTGTCAGACTCTTACTGACTAAAACCCACCCCTGTTCCTCCCTGCCCTACGTGCCCGGGGGCGAGGTAACTTTTTCGAATTTATCCTCCACCCCCGGGCAGGCATTGGCCGTGGCAGGCCCCGTCCTTTGCTAACAACTCTTTGAGGCGCGCGTGGAACACTACGCGCCGTCGACTCTCGGGCCTGGTGCTGATCGGACGGCGAGTTACCCACTACTCGCCGTCCGCAGGCCCGGGTCCCAAAGATGGCGTACTAGTTATTTTGTATTTATTCCCATGATATTATTTGCAGTTAATGTATGTGACAAATATATCAATGTCTATCATCAATCACCATTCACCATTCATCTACCTACCAACAGAAACTAACACGCTTATGATCATCATGAATAAATTTGTTTCATCATCTACATCTTCCTGCCATGCAACAGGTTTCCTTCTTCTAACTTCCTCTGTCAACACTTCAACAGTCATGCTATCAGTCACTCTTTTTGTTTTTATATCATTGTTCACGCAATCAATCCATATTTTCTGTATGATGATATCCGCAGACATAGCCCGAGGAATGCCAAACTGAAGTGGCAGTGGGCAGGGCACATTGCTCGCAGAACAGACGGTCGATGAGACCGAAAGATCCCGAAGTGGCGACTACGTACCGATCGGTGGACCGATAAACTATTGAGGATTGTGGGAATCCGATGGATTCGAGACGCACAGAACCGGCCGTTATAGCGACACTTGGGGGAGGCCTATGTCCAGCAGCGAACGTCTTTCGGTAGAAATGATAATGATGATTATTTTCATGAATCAATCAATCTGCCCGCGCCTTTTCCCAATTATCTTGGGGTCAGCTTCCAGTCTAAACGGATGCAGCTGAATATCAGTATTTTACATGGAGCGACTGCCTGTCTGACCCAGTTACTGGGTAATACGATATCCCTTGGTAAGACTGGTTGTCAGACTTTCGGGCTTCTGACGACCCGTAACGACTATCAAAGATCCACGATTGACAGCCGGGACCAACGGCTTAACGTGCTTTCTGAGGCACGGAGGAGTCTCGGTATGTAAAGATGGTCACCCATGGACCAACCCCGGCAAGCGTAGCTTAACCAGATGGATCGACCCGTGCGGCTCTGATTGTATTATTTTAGCCATGAGCTCCTCTTTAATGGTGTTTATTACTAAAAATTACCTATTTCAAAATATAAGACAATATAATTAAACAAATTATCGCACATACAATTTCTGCTAACACGTTCGGCAGAATGTGTCCGTATCGTCCGTGTACCGAGGCACTAATGACAGGTGAACCGTTGAACCAAAATATTTACAAAATACAAGATGGATTTCATCCAAATATTGTTGTTTTTAATGTGAATGCTTGGTTTAAAATATTTCGCTACAAATGTGTTAGTGAAGGAATAAGATTTTTACGGTTTGATAGACGGATTTATTTGGATAAGGAAAGGTGAGAGAGTAATTACGTAGAGGTTGAACTCAACTCATAATTTATTTTAGAATAACTTTTTCTCTGCCCTCTTACCTCCTGTGACCTATCCTACAGGTGCAATGCATTTTTAAGGTTCCGTAAGCCTATAAAATTCGAACAAAAACTAGTTTCGTAAGTAGCTAAAAATAACACGACAAAAAATATGATTTGTCGGAACCTTTTGCGCGAGAGTCAGACTCACACTTGGCTGGATTTTCGGAATAAAGTCCAGCGATAGTATAATTTTTGATCAGTGATAGAATTTTGTAATCAGAGCAGTACCTTCAGAGATAGGTACGCTTTGGAATGTCCCATAAGCTTCATCTTTCTGACTGACCGAGTTCTTTACAGTTTAAAATGTCTGTAAAAAGTTAATTTAAAATAAATGTTTTGAGCTTATCTCATACAAACAAACATACAATTTTACCTCTTCATAATATTAGTATACACGTCTAAACTGGCAGTAAATACCACCAGTAAACTACTTGGAAAGACATATTAATAGCGACAGTACAGCTCACTCAGTCATACGTCGTAAACGGAGCCATCTAACGTAAATTGAAAGGTCGACACTCTGGGAACTTTCCGCACGGAGGGAACCGTTTCAGTTCTCAGTTTGTTCTTACTAAAGGATCTTCATCACTTTAGTGGTGTTTTGTACAAGGTGGTCTAGGATATCGTTTTTGCTTTGTAGGCTTCCGTACCCGAAGGGTCCAAACGGAGCCCTATTGTTGTCACTCACGTGCCCGTCTGTCTGTCTGTCCGTTGTCTGTCACAAAATTTTGTTACGAAGATTTTTTTAACTTCCCATTGACCTATGAACTTGAAATTTGGTGATATTGTTTATTATTAAGTACCTATACTTTATTAAAAAATACCAATATTTGGTACGGAACCTTTAATGTGAGAAATCCGACAGGCACTTGGCAGGTTTTTTATATTATTGATAGGCTTGCGTTTGACCACTATCTCACCTGATGGTAAGCAATGATGTTGTCGATGATGGAGCAAACTTGGCTAGAAGTAACATTCGCTCTTGACTTTAAGACGCCCAGACATATACTTTATTCTACACCATCGCTCGCGTGAAGTTTATTCCCAGGATAATAAGTATCATGTCCTTTTCTAACTAACAAAATTCATAAAAAATGGTTGAGGGTATAAGCCGTGAAAACATAACAGGCAGACAGACAGTTACAACCTATGACTTCTCCCGCTCTGGATGGAGCGGGAGGGCGTGTCAGACTTTTACTGATTAAAACCCACCCCTGTTCCTTCCTTGCCTGAGTACATAGGTGCGTGGTAACGAATTTATCCGCGACCCTGCTACAACCTGGGGGTCTTTAAGTCAAGAGTGAATAGGTTACTTCTAGGCAAACGTGCTCCATCGTCAACCACATCATTGCTTACCATGAGGTGAGGTCGTAATCAAGCGCGAGCCTAGGAAATCCTAGGACAGTAAACCTTCAAAATCATATCTTGCCATTTCTCTCAAAACATATACAGCATGTAATAAAAACCCTGTCCGATCCTGAAGCGTGTTACTTGGCGTACTGCGTACACATATACGTAATCATTTAATGAATACGGGATAATTAATTTCCCCAATAAAAAGAATTAATTTAAAAAAAAGAAAACTTGTCAAAGGCAACACTGAGCGCTCGATAAAGTTCACCTACTGTTTCGTTTCAAAGATGCCGCCTGAGCGAGACAGAGTGCCTACAGTGCGGCTATACTAGTGCAGGGCGGTATCGTTTGAAATAAAAATAGTTAAAAATAAAATGATTTCACCGGCCAGTGGAGTGTTGTCAACTTATGAAAATTTGCCATATTTAGTGTTAAATTTCGCATATTTAAAACAAAAATAAAAAATATATAACTTTTGGTTTTCATGAGTTACATTTTTTTAACAACTTTTTCTAGTACGTATGTTAAACCAGGTATACACCTTAATTGGATCGGACAGGGTTTTTGTTACATGCTGTATAAGGTTTACACTAATGTTCACTCCATGTTCTGCTATCCCGGTACTAATATGTACAATGTTATATTTCGTAGCAAAGTTGTCGATACTTCTTCACGTGTTTTCAAAACAATCTGCCAAACATGGCAGTCAGTTCAGGGGCAATAAGTACTGTCGATGGAAATGTACTGAATGGCATGGTTGTCCTAATAGGAAACTCAATTTCAGTGTCTAGCGGCACACATGTGCGCCACCGAGGAAATTCCGTTTGCCTTGACAAAATATTTGCCAAAAACCCGATTCACGCGTTTTAAACCGCTATTATTACTATTACCCAAGGTCTTTAGACCTGTAGCATGGTTTATACACCCGGAACATGACAAAGTCTGTAGTTACACGATGGCCGACTGTCAACGGGGCTTGACAGATGCTGACATTTGACGCGCGCAGGGCCTGAGGGGAGTGTCTTCGAGTATTATTGAAAATTGGACTCTTGTGTCGATTTCGGGACTGTAGCGTTTTACCAATTCCGAATCATCATGTGTTTGGTAAACTTAGTGGCGTCACTGATTTATTTGCTGCCGAGTAACTCTTTTATAGTTTAACAGAATTTTACGAATATAAGAGAGATAGTGTTCATATTATCGCTCCACCACCCTTGGTTGACTGGTAGAGAGTGCCTAAGGCATTAAATCCGCCTTTGTACTTTTGTTGCATAAATTGTTAATAAATAAATAGTGGTCAAGTGTGAGCCTATCACAACATATTATAAAACAAAGTCCCCCGCCACGTCTGTGTGTAGAACACAACAAGTCGGTCTGTCCGTTTGTTCACGATAAACTCAAAAACTCCTGAACGGTTTTTCATGCGGTTTTCACTAATAGACAGAGTGATTTATGGGGAAGGTTTAGATGTATAATTTGTACACGTGCGCAGCAGAGCAAGTCGGTAGTATACGATAAAAAAACCTGCCAAGTGCGTGTCGGACTTCGCACATTAGGGTTCCGTACCAAATGAAGGAATTATCAATGAAAGAATTGGATATTGGTATTTGTTAGTAAAATATACGTAATAACAAACATTATCACCAAATTTGAAGTTCAAAGGTCAATGAAAATTAAAAAAATCTTCGGAACCAAATTTTGTGACAGACGACGGACAGACAGACGGACAGACGGACACGTGAGTGACAGCAATAGGGTTTCGTACCCGACGGATCCAAATGGAGCCCTATTGCTGTCACTCACGTGTCCGTCTGTAAAAAAGACTACAATAAAAATCTAGCCCAAAATATCCAGGAAGCTACGCAAATGCGTAAGCACTAAAGCTCCGGCTATCGTACGTCTGTTATCAGCGACAGTATCGGCGATACTACAGTATTTTATCTGATATCGGTCAGACAGTTAAGCTATCGATGTAATTCGCTAATCTATTTTTGTGTCCTCGTGGAGGCGATCGGCGGCTGCGACCTCTCGCTCTCGGCCTTGGTCCTGGCCATGGTACTGAGCGAGAGGGAATGGGAACCAGTCTCCTAATTCTGCGAAGCAGTAATGCTTGCGAAGGAGGAAGTGGAACGGGTGAGAGAGGATCAACGGAGTGACCCTCACGCCCGCAGCCACAGCCGCCGCAGGAGACGCTTTGGGCGTCGGGGGTCACAGAACGATCTCCGGCCACCGTAAACGCGGGCCTGCGGTCGGCGAGTAATGGGTAGCTCACCGTCCGATCAGCACCAGGCCCGAGAGTTGACGGCACGTAGTGTTCCACGCTCGCCTCAAAAAAAAATAAAAGCCACCACTGACGGGGCCGATGGCCGATGCCTGCATGCCAAGGGGTCGCCGATAAATTCGTAACAAAGTTACCGCGCCCCTGGGTACTCAAGCAAGGAAGAAACAGGGGTGGGTTTTAGTCAGTAAAAGTCTGACACGCCCTCCCGCTCCTCCCAGAGCGGAAGAAGCCTTAGAATGACTTGCCATCCCCAAAAAAAAATTAAAGTTATATTGACGTACGTAAACGCGTTCGAATACGTAAAAAAACTCACACTAGGCCCGCAGCTGTTTATGATCTGTTAATGATCGACTTTTTCAACCCAGTCGGGTTAAAAAAGTCGGCCCAAGGAGGGTTATGTTTTAAATATTGGTGGGCAGGAAAATTAATTGCGTTACATATTTCAATTTTTGAATTACCTATCTACAATGTTAAAGTAATTACTCAATCATTAATTTAGATACCTTCCTACTTATGTAAGGGTAGTGCAAATTGGTTATGAATGGTTATAACAAGTGCCCTCTCCATGATGAAAGGCAGAAAACAGAATGTAAAATTTTGGTCAACTATTGTCGCTTGTAAACGAGCCCATTTTGATCAACTATTGTCGCCTGTAAACGAGCCCATATTGTCACCTATTGTCGCCTGTAAAAGAGCCCATTTTAGTCAACTATTGTCGCATGTAAACGAGCCTATTTTAGTCAACTATTGTTGCTTGTATACGAGCCCATTTTGGTCAACTATTGTCGCCTGTAAACGATCCCATTTTTTTCTCAAATATCCATACCCTACATTCTTCTTAAGTTTAGTTTTATTATAGTTTAGCTTGGATACTGGGCTTTTGAAAATTAATGTGCGTTTTGTAATCTGTGCAAAATAAATAATTTTTCTTTCTTTCTTTCTTCTTCTTGTACATTGAATATTGCTATATTTACGTCAATTGACAGGTATACCTCGTGGCTAAAGTTAATAACAGCCGCACGGGTTGATCCATCGGGTTAAGCTACGCTTGCCGGCATTGGTTCATGGATGGGTGACCATCTTTACATACCGGGACTCCTCCGTGTCTCGAAAAGCACGTTAAGCCGTTGGTCCCGGCTTTCAATCGCGGATTGACGTGGCAGAATCCTGAAAGTCTGACAACCAGTCTTACCAAGGGGTAATTAGTCAATTTGTACTAAAACTTTATAAGCGCCGCCTGGTGACAATAACGGGTAACCTCTTTTACCAAAAGGAGGGTAATGTTTTTCGAGAGTTATGTATGTATGTAGGATATTTATGTGTGTATGGCTATTTATTTGGCACGCGCGGTAACCTAAACGGCTGGATGGATTTTTACAAATAGGTATCATTAGATAATTGGTCTTGACTTGGCTATATTATGAAATTTGACCGCCATTAGGTATGTAGTCGTATTTTTTTTGTGACCTGGTCATGTGGCATATCACAATAAAGAGCTCGAGGAGACGGAGACGATTGCAAAAATATAACTCCCTAAAATTTAGGAAATTCAAAATTAAAAATATTAAAATACCCGACTGATAAAAACGACTAAAAAGTTCCAAACAAGTCACTTTTCAATCAGTCCGATGCAGTTGGTGGCACCAAATCTGTGACTGAACTAAAATAAATTCCAACAACTGCATCTGACTTTTTGTTATACTTTGCCCTGCTCTGGGAATCACCATGTATCGTGGTTGGGTTCACAAACATAATTCAAACTTATAAATCATTGTTCAGTCGGAAATCAAAGACGAGACTCGCAGCGCAGCAGCCGATCGCTCAATCACTGCACCAACCGTAGATGATGATGACAGGTCTACTGCTTGACAGATAACTCTTACTCAATACTAAAGGAGATTATTGAAAGGACCTATATTAATATAGTATCTTCGAGCAAAACGGCAAATCAAAACGGTGTTGTGTTAACTTAAGCCTGATTTCAAAGAAATGTGCAAAAACTCAGCCTAAGACACAAGAAATGGTGCAGTCTGGTATGAACTTTTGAACGGGTGAAAGTTTTGTTTTCCGGTAGAAAGATAAAATTATTTTTTATATATACAACTGTATTCTAGTCTAGTCTAGAGATCATAATGAACCAATCCACATGCATTTCTTTACTATCCAGGCATTACACCAGGTGGCCTGATCTCCTAAGGACCTGAAACAAACTCCTTCGGCCATGAAACTTAAGTTCACGTCACAGTATTCCTGAAGTACTATGACACTTTCGGTTTATCAACCGTTACACCTTAACAACGATTTAGTGTCTGAGTGGCCTTTACACCCCAATATCTATATAGCTCGAAAATGTTTACCATCACGCGATGCTCAATCTTTATAGGAAAGATAGATTAACTGTAATATGGGTGTGTCTAATTGCCCTTATACATAATAGTTGGCGTTAGAATGATTACTACATCCATCACTTTATGAGTAGTCAAGAGGTCAGTGGTGGCTGTTGTGTGCTTGGGTCTGGCCATCAAGGTTCAGCTTAGTCTACTAGAAGGAAAATTTGTGATTTGATGTGTTATTAGAAGATGGCCAAAGATAAATGCATGAATTGTGAATGGCATTACTTAAAAGAAAATAAAAGGGAATTAATGTCCATCTGCCTAGCCCTTTCCCAACTATCTTGGGCTCAACTTCCAGTCTAACCGAATGCAGCTGAATACCAGTACTTTACATGGAGCGACTGCCTTTCTGACATCCACAACCCAGTCACTGGGTAATACGATACCCCTTGGTAAGACTGGTTGTCAGACTTTCGGGCTTCTGACGACCCGTAACGACTGTCAAAGATCCACGATTGACAGCCGGGACCAACGGCTTAACGTGCTTTCCAAGGCACAATTTTTACATACCGAGGAGTCTCGGTATGTAAAAATGGTCACCCATCTATGGACCAACCCCGGCAAACGTAGCTTAACCAGATGGATCGACCTGTGCGGCTATTATTACTTTAGCCACGACCTCCTCAAAGAAAAGGGTGATACCGTAGAAATTCGAAGACATATTACATCTACCAATCCGCGCTGGGCCCGCGTGCTGGATTACAGCCATTACTTTTCGCAGAGAGGAGGCTTTTGTCCCAACAGTGGGTATACAGCGTGTAACGGAAAGGTGTGGTCATATTTTAAGAACCGGTTCTGCCCATGGAAATGAACAACTTTCTCTAAGAAAAAATAGAAAATTCCCAAAAAAAAAATTGGACTTTCCATACAAATTTATCATCAGCTGATCAATATTTGTATGGGGAGTAAAAATTTTTTTTAGAATTTTCTCAGTTTTTCTTGAATAAAGTTGTTCATATCGATGGGCAGATGCAGATCCTAAAATATGACCACACCTTTCCGTTACATCCTGTATAGATCCATATAGCCGCCAAGTGGCGCCCTCATTAAATAAAAAATCGTAGCGAAGCATAGAAAATAAAGATTAAAGAATCCTATGTTGCGTTTGTTACAAAGAGGACAAGGTATTTTTTTACGTTGTTAAAACAGGACTCAAAATGTTTCGTATCCAAAATAGTAAGCGAAAGTGTCAAAAACGGCCGATTTTGGTACTTTTGCTTACTACTTAAGAATTCTTTATTTTCTATGCTATGATACGATTATTTATTCAATGAGGGCGCTACTAAAGCGGCTGTGTATGATACCGAGAGGGTTCAAAGCAAAATTGAAGAAGAAAACTTGTTGCTACGCCAACCTCATGTTACTTGGAACAAAGACAAGAAGAAAATTGTGTGTTGTAGGGTTGGAGACCCAGACTTTAGATTCTATAGACATTAATAAGTTTGAAAACACTCGTAAGACTAAAGGAGTCTGCCCACCGTACCATACCATGATCATGCTAGGAACATGTCAGTCAAAAAAAATATTCTGTGTATTAGTCGTTGGTATGAGACTATGCTCACTAGACGGTTCCGTCACCGACCAACACCGGCGCGAGCTATGCACGAAGCATATCGGCATCGGCAGAATATGCAAGCATGCCAAACCGGTGCGTGCAGTTGGCGAAACGGTGAGCATACGGGTTATAACCGCGCATGATGACCGTTACGCACGGGTATGATGTGCTGTTGGTACGTTCTAGTGGGCATAGTATCCCATCTCGTGTTTCTTTCCGTGCTTGATAAGTTCCTAGCATGGTTATAGTACGATACAGATCTTGATATTTATAAGTACTGAGTTGTAGAGCTTATTATTAAAGTTCGCGTCCAAGATCCCTACTAACACTATTTCATTAGGCTAAGCACTTTATTTCTACAGTATCTTCTATCTGGTACATTGGTTATTCTATTAACTTAGCAAGACATACCATAGGTCATAGCCTCATAGGTCTATTTAATAGACAGCATTTTTCCAGACAGACAAACAATAAAACCTACATAAAACAAATGAGGGCAACTTTAACGCTAGTAGGTAGGCAGTTATCTACACACGTCATGTGCTACCCTAGTTTTCGACATGCTTTTATTATCCAAACGCTTTCAGTGTTCATTCATGTTTAATTTTCATGTAATTAGATCAAGGAAAACTGAGCTTTATTATTTTACTAGCTGCGCCCCGCGGTTTCACCCGCGTAGACCAGGATTAAAAGTAGCCTATGTGTTAATCCAGGGTATAAGCTATCTACATACCAAAATTCATCCAAATCAGTCCATTCATTTGAGCGTGAAGAAGTAACAAACATACACACTCACAAACTTTCACCTTTATAATATTAGTGTGATTTTTATTATTCGGCACGAGAGAAGCCATAGTAACAAGTATATTCAGCCGACATATTATAGGTACTATGTATTTGTGATTGCAAAAATACTGCCCTGTAACGAACAGGTACACTAACAGACAGACCATAAAAAAGACGGTTGGTATATGCTTAGTAAGAGTCATGTTAGCACCCTATGTGTATGGAACCCCAAGAAAAGACATTGATAAATTAACGACTCTCCAAACGCACACCATAATATGTTTCGTATAACTAACAAAACGTACGTTAGTAATAATAACTAAAATAAAACGTAACACTTACCCACGTCATAGTAATAAACTTAAAAATCCGGGGATTTCCAAAAGATTCTTCAAAAGAAACAGTTAAATAATAGTCCCACTTTGATCGCCATGACAGCGTTTGTTTTGGCGGCAAAACTTATTTTCGGTGACGTTTCACGGCCATCTTGGATTTCAAACGTTCGTAGTTCGAACGTTCAGCCAGACTTCTACAGAATATGTATAGAGCATAGGGATTTGCGCACTTATGTGTAACAAGCACATTATTTTGGATTTCAACATTTTACAATTTTCAGTGTCGCAATTTTCAGGTCAATGTCTTTAAAAATCTGCTAAATAAAGCTCAGTATAATGAAAGCAACAACTAGAATAGGCGCAACAGGCTATCATAGCTACAAGTCAAGGAATCTTAATAAAACCTTTTCTAACTGTAAATAAACTTTTGTTTTAATTGCCGAGTTGAAATACTCCAGAGTTTTTCTGGCCTCTTAAATTTCTTACAGAAAAATCCTAAGTTGTATTAAGAAGTTAAGATATTTGGTATCAATTTAGATGGCCTCCTAATGCTCATCATTACCTAGTCCTTATGTCAATTTATTTGAGATCAGCAACACGTCTTCTTCTTCCATATCCCTCTATTGATCGCCATCTTAATAATAACCTCCTTTAATGCTGAATAAATGAAGTTTTACCAAGCCCGCCACATTATCCCCAACTGCTACAAATCCTGAAAGCCAAAATCAACAGTGGCGACCACTAGAAAAACACCGAGGCAATGAAACTCAACGAGACCCGCAGACAAGATTAAAATATCTTGGGTCCTCAAAAGTGACGACCACTAGAAAAACACCGAAGCAATGAAGCTCGACGAGTCCCAGGGAAACGATTAAACTGTCTTGGGTCCTACAACAGTGACGACCACTAGAAAAACACAAAGTCAATGAAGCTCGACGAGTCCCAGGGAAACGATTAGGGTCCTACAACAGTGGCGACCACTAGAAAAACACTGAGGCAATGAAGCTTGACGAGTCCCAGAAAAACGATTAAACTGTCTTGGGTCCTACAACAGTGCCAACCACTAGAAAAACACCGAGGCAATGAAGCTCGACGAGTCCCGGAGAAACGATTAAACTGTCTTGGGTCCTACAACAGTGACGACCACTAGAAAAACACAAAGTCAATGAAGCTCGACGAGTCCCAGGGAAACGATTAAACTGTCTTGGGTCCTACAACAGTGCCAACCACTAGAAAAACACCGAGGCAATGAAGCTCGACGAGTCCCGGAGAAACGATTAAACTGTCTTGGGTCCTACAACAGTGACGACCACTAGAAAAACACAAAGGCAATGGAAGCTCGACGAGTCCCAGGGAAACGATTAGGGTCCTACAACAGTGGCGACCACTAGAAAAACACCGAGGCAATGAAGCTCGACTAGTCCCGGAGAAACGATTTAACTGTCTTGGGTTCTACAACGAAATTAATCAAAGAAGAACAGCGGAGGAGTAAGAAATCATAACTTCCACTTACCCTACTTATCAAGCAGGAGACAGAACAAAGCTAGGCCAATAGACACAAAGGGTCATTTACATGTTTACTGAGGTAAGCTCAGTTGCCAAGTACCAAGGATTTCAAAATGTGTCCTAAATTGTGAGCAAACGTAGCTAAACACCACACACACAGCCTCCAACCTGACCTTAAAACCCCCCATAAAAAGACATCACCATCTATATTTATCAACCGCTACATTAATAGCCCCCGGCCTTGCCCCACAACCTTGGTGACGTCACGTGTCCCACCCCTAGTTAACTAAAAGCTTGCCGCTAATGTAATGACGCTTGTTATGACCACCTCTAGCTAATGATGGCGGATGATTGAAGGCTGGGACCTTGGGAAGGTTCTACCTGACACGTGACACGAGGTTGTTGTGACCCTTGAGGTTGATGAAGTGTTATCAATTTAGTAAAGAGGAGGGCTATTTTAAAAGGTTTTGGGATGTTCACGCCGTGTTAACGCTACAGGGATGTAATCAGTCGTGTTTAATTAATTTAAACGTAGCAGAATATATGTCACTGAATAATTGGGAACACTGTGTGAATATAATCAATCTTGCGAGAGTGTAAACTCTCGACGGCAAGTGCATGTCAGACTTTGCACATTTAGGGTTCCGTACCAAATGAGGGAATTATCAAAGAAAAAATCTGATTTATCTATATAATTTGGTATTTATTAGTAAAATAGGGACACGTAATATTACACGTTATCACCAAACAAGTTCTTATGTCAATGGGAAGCTAAGAAATTCTTCGGAACAAAATTTTGTGACAGTCGATGAACAGACAGACAGACGGACACGTGAGTGACAGCAAAAGGGCTCCGTTTGGACACTTCGGGTACGGAACCCTAAAAATGAATCAATCATTTACAAGACATCGGAGTCGTATTAAAAATGTACAATTTTACTAGATTTATTATAATCTAACGGTTTTTGCAATTTTCTTGCAATACTAGGGTTGTCAACTTTTTTTATAATTTTTGAAAAGATATATTTTGTGCCTTTTGTGGCACATGACAATTTTTCATCATTTTTAAAAGAATTATATAACTCCAAACATTCTTAATCTATTTTTTTAGCTTATTTTTTATTAATTTCAATGAACATATTAACAGTAAACGTTACATTTTTAGGTTATCGTGACAATGGGTACACATGACTGGTAAAATACATATAGTAAACATTGTAAAAAAAGTGCTAAAATACTCTTTTTTTTACAAAAAAAAATGTGAGCCGTCACGGGACGCCTGGCAGATGTGAAACATCGACATTATTTTGTAAAAGTAATATGCAGAAAAGAACATATTGTGATAGGAACTAAATATGTCATAATGATAAAATAAATGTAAATAACAAAACAAAAAATCTTACTATTTGATGGTGTAATAACAAAACAAAAAAACATCGTATAGCGTGGCGACGCGTCGCCACGGCATGCGTCGCCACGCCAGAAATCGGTTTTACGTGCGGCTATAGATGTTTCACATCAAAAAGAGTATTTTAGCGTACTCTATAAGTATTTTAGATTATAGAGTACACTTACATGAAATAGAGTACAATACTCTATTTTAGAGTACAGTTGGCAACCCTGTGCAATACACAGTTACTTTTTGGGAAACAGCAAACACAACATTGTTTTTCGAAATGAAAATGACCTTTTTTATTGTTGATAGGCACGCGTTTGAAGAAACGATGTTCTCAGCAGATAAAAAATTAACGTTGTACATGAACTTTTTATGCAATTTTTCACTACCTATCATCTCTTGGCATTAAACTGTTGGGCAAAGAAAATCATTATTCGCCTAGCGTTATCCCATTGTTTAAAGACGGATAGGTTCTTCATTTGTAATTATTTATATAAATAATTACAAATGAAGAACCTATCCGTCTTTAAACAATGGGATAACGCTAGGCGAAAAAAAAAAATCTTTCTTTATCTCCCTGATATATATCAGGATACACGTCACACCTAAAAAGTATCATAACAAGGCTATCACAATGAATTGTGCCGCTTTCGTTAGTAAACGTACTGTTTCCAAAACAGGTTTGACATCTGATAAATACTCGAAACTCGGCGATAAGAGTGACATGTTCGGATTAACATTAGCAGATCAATGTTCTGTAACATACGGTACTACTGTTGAGTACAGTGCAGTCTTTAATCCAAGAGATCCTAATTATAATGCTTCAATGCATCCGCAGCCGCAATTACACGTCGGTATATCTGCAATACCACAGATTAATCCAGCCACAGAATTTGAAAATTTTCAAACTACAATGGTTTATTGGCTGTGTGAATATGAAATGGATGTATCTGTCGATCTGCATAGTTATTATACTTACGGTACCGTTAGTAATATGCCTCAAAAAGCTTTATATTACTACTTACACGATCCAAGATACACAACAGCTGAGACCTTTGCCGGCGTCGAACAAAATCTCGAGAGATCTGTTAAATTGGTGGACAATGAAGAAGAACCTCAAATCGAATCCTCAACAGGACACAACTTATCGGAATCAGTCTACACAAACAGACATAACCAATATTCGAAACCGTTTAATTATGATTCCCCAGCTTTCAGGACGAGACAGAGTTCAAAAAGAAACTCTAAAGGTGGTTCATCGAAAAGGACCACAACCAACACAAGAATAACATCAGAAGATGATTTTGAAATTTTGTCAAGTGATTGTAGTGATATGACACATATAAATAAAAGATTGAATAAAATATAATAAATTTATTCAGATTCAGATTCATCAGTTGTTTCATTACTTACATCTATTTTATACCCTACTTCATTAATAATATTATAAAACATAAAAAGTTTTGGTAAAAAAAAAGGATACAATTTTTTCTTACATTTTTTTAAAGCGTCACAAGGGCGCCAAGTATAAGAGAACATTCTTGTTCTAAATGCAGTATCTTTTGGAAAAATATCATTATTAGATAGAACAATACAAGGAGTTCTATTTACAATAGCATCATCTTGAAATTTTACTTTAACATTTAAAGTGTCTCCTCCAAATAACATTTTTATAGTTTCAAATGCTGATGTTTCACAATGTGGTTCATTCCATAATATAATTCTACGATTTACACATTCCATTAATGGAAAAGAGTTATACTTATTAAAATTACCTATTTGTCCGAAATTTAAAAAATAATGAATTACTGCATCAAAAAAATAATTTTTACCAGCATTTGGAGGTGACAACACAAACATACAGTTTTTTTTTGGAATCACCCTATCTAAAATATTATATAAATTCATTAAAAATTCTCTAACTCTATCTGCATTCTGATGAAATTGAAAGTTAAGTAAATCTATAGCTATACGTAAAGATTGATCAGTAGTATAATAGTAATCATTTATATCTCGGACGGAAGAAAAACCTAAACATTTTTTTCTATGAAGGTGTTTTAATATCACAGATTACATTATTAATTTTGTATGACAGAAACTGACATACGAACATAATAATTTTAACAAACCAAAATATGTAAGTGAAAGGCAGTCACCAACCAACCCGATCTGATAACCTACCCAGTAACAACCCTCAAATTCCAGTCCATAGATTTCGCCATAGCACGGCACTGACACGCACGGGTTTCCCAAACCCCATAGCTACAACCATGGATGGAAAATCCCATCGGCTGCGGCAATCATTACCATGGTATGTTGGCGCCCCGCTGGATCGAAACTTTGGCGACACTGTGGAATTTATGTTTGTTTCGTAAAGGGACAAGTTGTAATGTTAACTCTACCTGGACTTTTTTGAAGTCAAATCTTCTTTAGGCACGTTTGGCACTTTTGGGATGGGGAAAAGCACTGAATTCGCATGACCGTCACTCTCAGATGTGTGTGTATACCCAATGATTAATACGTAGGCACGTTTGGCACTTTTGGGATGGGGAAAAAGCACAGAATTCGCGTGACCGTCATTCTCATATGTGTGTGTATACCCAATGATTAATACGTAGGCACGTTGGGCGCTTTTGGGATGGGGAAAAAGCACTGTTTTTTTATCATTAATAGGCTCGAATTTGACCACTATCTCACTTGATGGTTAGCGGTGATGTGATCGACGATGGAGCACGCTGCCTACAAGTGACCTTTTCCTTTCTTGACTTAAAAACTCCCAGGTGGTAGCTATCAGGAAACACAGACTTCGACAGGGAATTCTATGACATTGAGAGCGTGAGTTATCGAAACAATGTTCAGAATACGAAGTGCCTGAACTTGCAACGTAACGGTTGCAAGACTATTTGAAGATTTAATAAAACTTTTTTACAAAAAATACAACCGACTTCTAAAAATTCCCAAATAACTTTAATTTTGGAAGTCGGTGTCAAATAAAGAAGAAACAATATACAAACAAAAAAAATGTCTTCTTTATAATAAATGCTAACTAGGGAATCTTATTTGTCAAGATTCAAATTATAGGTAGTTAATTACCTTTTTTTTTGGGGTTGCGAAAATATTCAATGACCTCTCCGGCTCCGGGTGGAGCGGGAGGGCGTGTCGTGTTGTTGTCGTGGTATGGGCATGTGATGCGGAGGAATGAAGAAAATGTCGTCAGGAAAGTCTTGTGTATGGATGTGGATGGCTATAGGAGTAGGGGAAGGCCAAAGAAAAGATGGTTGGACTGTGTGAAAGAGGATATGGGTAAAAAGGGGGTGACTACAGAGATGACGACTAATAGAGGAGTATGGAAGAAAAAGACATGTTGCGCCGACCCCAAATAAATTGGGATAAGGGCAGGAGAATGATGAAGACATTTTTTTTTGTTTGTTTCATTGTTTGTACCGAATAAGCTCCGAAACTACTGGACCGATTTAACTATTTTTTCACCAATAGAAAGCTAAATTATCAGCGAGTAACATAGGCTACTTTCTATTTCGGGAAAAATAACAGTTCCCGCGGGATAGGTCACGGGAGTGAAACCGCGGGCAAAGTCCTAGTTACCTATAATTTAAATCTTGACAAATAAAATTCCCCAGTTAACATTTAATAGTACATAAATCTAAGTTGATAGTACGCAGCCTACCCCACTGCTACCAATCATTCGGCAACTGTTTATATTTCTTTGTTATTCTCATTGTAAATCTTTTTAACCGCTTTGTTGTGGCCGCCATTTTGTTTGGAGTTAAACCGAGAATGGCTCTGTGGCGTAATTGTTTAGATGTTACTAACTATTACAGTATGTGATGGTATGGATGAGGAAAATGGCGTCATTAAATATATTTGCAAAAGAAAACTTGGAACACTTTTCAGTAAAATGGTTTCCGTGTAACTTACATTTATATGTGTGGTGGCTGTGTTCAGGAGATTTTGCTAATACTACTACGGGACCCAAAGCTTTGGAATCATTATTTAGCCTTCAAAATTTTTTTCTGGTATGAAACCAATTCAAATCTAGGCGTTCTTTGAAAAGGGAGGATCCTCCGACCAGACGGGTTGTGCCTGATCTGGGAATCTCCCCGATGGTTGATTTTGGACTGATATATACTCGTATGCTCAAAACGCGCAGATAACTTTTATTGCGCGATGTGGGATCTGTTTGTTTAGTTCGTATGTGGTGACATATGTCGCTACAACTTATTGATGAAACCAGAGCTTTTAGAGCTATAATGAATGAAGCCCCTGGTAGTTTTCGCAACATGAGAAGGGTTTCGGAGATCATCTGCCCGTTTCCCAACTATGCAAGGATCGGCTTCTGCATTAACTGGATGCGGCTGAATACCAGTTTTTACTTAGTGTAACAGCCTATTTGACATTTACCTTGTACACTTATACAAATACTTTATTGTCATAATATAATAGCCTTCAGCAACAATTTATGAGCCCGGGGGTTGAGGATAAATTCGAAAGAGTTACCTCGCCCCTGGGCATTCAGGGCAGGGAGGAACAGGGGTGGGTTTTAGTCAGTAAGAGTCTGACACGCCCTCCCGCTCCACCCAGAGCGGGAGAAGTCATTGACTGATTGAAAAAAGCAACAATTTATGAAGCCTCTATCCACTGGAGCGCCCGATGACCACGGCGGTCGAAACAATTGTCCTCAGGTCCATTTAATTTTGACATTATATCTAGTAAAAACGATATATCCATTATAAATATATAGGCAGCAATGATATATATACATAGTAGAATATGAACAGTAAAATAAAATCAATAAAATATATCTAAAATACTTATTACTAAAATTAAACTAGACATTTAAAAAGTTATAAAAAATAAATCAAATTGTTACAAACGTTAATTAAAATTATACAAAACTAATTAAGTTATTAAAATCGTGCTGAATTAGGATAGTAAAACAATTAAATCATATTGTTTAAGAGGCCTCTTACAGTCCACTAGCGCCGCCAATCGAAAAAATGTCATAACTCGTAAATAGAATCAAAAATACAAAATATGTTCTATTATTAGTGTGGAAAAGGCAATAACGTAATTGTATAACACCTTATCAACACTTGTAATATAGCTGTTTAGCTAAATCGTGCATTCAAAACATAAACGGCCGTTTTTGTTACAAATGCACGATTTAGCTAAACAGCTATATTTCAAGTGTTGACAATGTGTTATAAAATTACGTTATTGCCTTTTCTACACTAATAATAGACCACATTTTGTATTTTTGATTCTATTTACGAGTTATGACATTTTTTCGATTGGCGGCGCTAGTGGACTGTAAAAGGCCCCTTAAGCTTAACCAGTATCAGGTTATCTGTTTAGGAAGTAAGGAGTTTGGCGATCCTTTTTTTACTGGAACCCAGGTACCTACCAAAGATCACAAAACTATTAAGTAACAGAACGATCTCATTACGCTCGCTTCGGTCTTGACTGAATTCTTTAAATAGCACACATAACAATCGTACGCACGTAAAATGCGCAAAATGTATGTTTATACATACGTTTGTGCCGCGCTGTTGAAAACACCAGTCTTGTGTAATTATAAAATTAAACGGTTTGTTGATAGCTAATTTATTAGGCAGCTTGTTTTTATCAAATAATTTCTGTGCAACTCCAGGTCCAACAGTGTAGGATGCTTATCTAATTCTATTCTAATTCCCCTGCTTTTATAAGCTGACCTTGCTAGGAACTTACAGTAGGATGAAGCCATTATGATAGGATAGTTGACTTTTTTTTAGGGTTATTAAGAAAAAGGGTAATTACCCAAAGGATCCAAACGGAGCGCTATTACTGCCTCTGTCCCTATAACTGTCACACAGGTTTTACAGTCAAACGGTTGCAGTCATCAAATTTTCGCAGTAGGTATCTTGTTGACCCAAAACCACACAAATAGTGAAAAATATATTCGGTACGGAACTCTAAATGTGTGAAGTCCAACACGTACTTGTCCTTTTTTAATAACTTTATTCAAAATTAAAAACAGTATTTTTTTAACATTTGAATTAAAAAAAGAAACCGTCAAGTAACAGAAAAAGCATGTACACACTGACGTATGACGTCACCGCTATTCGGTTTTTTTTTAAAAATTTTTATTCTTATTTAAATTAGGGACTTTTATAAACGCAATGCGTATGACAGTCCCATCATATCCTAAATAAATACTCTAAACCATTCTATAGCATTTGGGCGATGAACCTAAAAAGACTCCTCGCATCATCACCATTTGGTTGAGACAGAATTCTATGGAGTGTGCCTACATCAAGTCGGTTCAACCTTAAAAACCCAAAGAGATCATTTCTTTCAGACTCATATCGTACACAATCCATCAATAGGTGATGTAGGTCCTCGATAACTCCACAATCTACACAATTAGGCGAGGTAGTTTTTCTCATCATGAACGCAAACTTATTACATGGAATGTGTCCAGATCTGAGTCTATGAGCTGTAACAACTAATTTCCTACTTTAGACTACTATTAATAAACCAGGGCACACGAAAAGGCTGACCCTGCATGGTTTTATACCAGATCCCTTTTTCTAATGAACGTTTATCAAAATGCTATTCGGTTACGCGCGTACAGTAAACGAGACAGCGAGATGTCCCCAACACGCTCCTAACTCCAATATTTCAAATGCTAATTGCTGTTCCCTTTAACTAATGTTGATACTGTTTTCAGAAAAAAAAAAATGTTATTTGATGTTTCGTATAAAATATTGTACAAAAACAAACACAGGAGAATACCCTAAGCTTCATGTAACTATCCCACTTCAAAAGGCTCATTCAGAAAACGATTTTATAACCACTACGCTGCTCAACTCTCGCAATTTATGTCCAAGCTTTCGAAAACGGTTATCCATTCCCCCGCTAAATGGTTCCGTGCGTCACCTACCCTCAAAATACCTCTGTTTACCTGTGCGTCTGCTCACCCACAAACCGTGACACTGCTGCTACAATGAAACAAGGTTAATCACGGAGCGAGCGACCGAATTAGACGCAGACAGACAAACAGAACGCCTCGTGCAATGCTGCGGGGATTGTGGAAAGTTGGGAAAACAGATGAAAAGTTTTTGAGGAAAATTTAAACTTTTCATGAGTATGTACTTGTTTATATTATTTTAACTAGCAACCCACCCAGGTTCGCACGGGTACAAATTATCCACTTAATCCTTCGTCATGAATCACTCTGTCTATATCTATAGATATATCATATATATAAAATCCGTTAAGGCGCAGTTATACGACTTCTAATAATTTTAAATTGAACATCACGTATAAACGACTTGTCATATTTCTTTGAAAAAAATATATGTTACTTTAGACAATTTACTTCGTATTTTTAATATTTGAAATTATATTTTTATAACATAGTGTAATTAATTTATAAATTTATGTACAACACGGAAAAAAAAATTGAGAATCACGCAAAAACTATCAATCGTATATTTATGAAACCTTCTTTAGTACTTTTACGTTTTTTAGTATAATACCTGTTGTTTTATGTATAATAAATTAATAATGCGTCTAATTTGCGGCAGCGCTCCTTGATAGGCGAGTCCTATTACTTAGTACAGAAAACGCAAGCTAACCAGTCAAGGCCGTTGGCATATAACTGCGCCTTGAGTAGTTTTAAGGGCCTTCTCGCGGTCCAGTGGCGCCCTCATTGAATAAAAAATTGTCGACACGGTTGGCGCAGTGGTTGAGCGTTCGGCTGCTGCGCTGCGTGTCACGGGTTCGATTCCCGCACGGAACAAATATTTGTATGACCTACAGATAGTTGTTCCGGGTCTGGGTGTCTTGTGTATGTGACTTTACATGTTTGTGAACGCACCCATGATACAGGAGTAATTCCTAGTGTGGGGCAACGTTTAAAAAAAAATAAAAAAAAAAATAAAAAAATAAAAAATCGTAGCATAGCACAGAAAATAAATATTAAAAAATCCAACTTCACGTTTGTTACAAAGAGGATAAATAATTTTTACGTTGTTAAAACAGGTCTCAAAATGTTTCGTATTCAAAGTAGTAGGCTAAAGTGTCAGAAACGGCCGTTTTTGTGCTATGCTACGATTTTTTATTCAACGAGGGCGCCACTGGACCGCGAGAAGGGCCTTAAGTTTATCGTGAACAGGTAGACGCGGCGGTAGACTTTGTTTGACTTTTATATGTAGTGATTGTTATTAATTTAACCTAATTAATTGTCCATCAAATTATTATATGTAAAAGAAATCCCCTGTTACATTTATTTGAATGTAAATCTGGAAAGAATCAATTAATTTTTTCATAATATGCAAAATGTGGGTGTACTGTGGGTAGGCACGGATAACATTTTAGAGCCAGGTTCTAGGTCTGTTCTTCAATGCGAACTTAACCATATTTATTACAGAAATTATATCATCCGATAACGGGTTTAATATATTGGCGCGCCTGGTTTATGTTAGGCGCGCCAATTTGTGTTCTGAGCGATTGATTCCGGACACATCTCATCAAAATATGATACGTGTCCTCATCTTCGTTACACGTATTGCATACAGGTGATGTTAACTTTTTCATCATATAAACGAATTTATTGAGAGGCATATGTCCTGAACGAAGCTTTAATAATATGGTTAAGTCCTTGGACTTATGTTATGTTAGATAATAATAGCTTGCTCTTCTGTGTTAACGACAAAAACAAGAAAGTGGGGAAAATGAAAAACCTAAAAAATCTGTCTACAGAAAGATCCGAGCACAGTCTAAGTTTAAAAATAAACCCTCCAAAATATTTTACTCATTAAGGTAAAAATGCCAAATCACTTTTTCCAAGGTTACCTTTGTATGCGCAAAAGTCTCGCAATAATATCACTTGCGTGGGCGCAGGTTCAACGACCCCTATTGGCTCCCGATTTAAGCCAAGCGAGAAATGTGCTGAAAGTGTTATTGTGAACTTAAAATAATATATTTCTTAGTAAAATGTAAGATTTTAATTTAAAAGATAAGACGATGAAGTTTTTATTTAGTGAAAGTAATTTGACCTATTTTATTTTGTGTTATATAGAGTTTTTACTACTTCATTTGAAACTTATGAGGTTGGTACTATTTTTTGCTTTCTCATAAATTCATGTTATTTATCAGAAAGGTAAAGGAAATTTAAAGATGGTCCCTTCGTATCTTCCACATACTCGTAGCAATAAGATTATTAAATAGATCTTCGTCTGTGAATGAGATACTAATATTTTTCAAAATGAGTCGTTAGGTATCGTGTTTTGGAGGTATACGGAACAGGGAGTAAAGCCCCGCAAACTTCCATTGAAAAGGGAGGATCCTAGTCGCAGACGGGTGTCGTGTCTGGTCCTGGCAACTGCCCGATGGGTGTTTTCGGACTGTTCATCATATTCCTGCCCTTATCCCATGTTACTTGGGGTCGGCGCAACACGTTTTTTTCTTCCATTCAGTCCTGTCAGCCGTCACGCTATCACTAACTCCCTTTTCTTTCATATCACTCCTCACACAATCCATCCATACTTTCTTTGGCCTCCCTCTCTTCTTTGTTGTTTTTAGTTCGTTTTGCGGCGTCATAGATGTCGCTACAGTGTCATAATAAAATAAGTACATTAATTGCATCAGGAATGATCATTGTAAAATTTATAATTATTCTGAGAACCAACAGTTTCAGGACCAGTTATAAATAAATAATATTATAGTTAAAAAAACACACTTAGAGTAGCGTCATTTTATTTTTCGTATTATCCACAGCAAAACCCTTTTATTTGAATATAAAGGGGAACGCATAAAAATTAATTAGTCCGCCATTTTTGGGAGCCCGCAGAATGATATCACTTAACAAAACCATGCCGGCATTCAACCTAAAGATATATGTAAAATTTTAGCTCAATCTTAAACCGGAAAGTGGGTCAAATTAAACTTCTAAGATGTTTCAACAAGACATTTAAAAGTGAAACTAATTAAAGCGTGTTAAAAATACTAGGTAGGTAGGTAAGTTTGTACTTTACCATAATACCTACCTAATATCAAATACTGGGTACTTTTTCCATTGACAGCGATATGGGTGATTTTTTTATACCCAAAGACTTAGACTATGAAAGGTTATAGATGGAGTGTCAAAATCCAGCAATCTGAAGTACCAGAATGACAAGCCGGCTTGTATCTGTACACGCGAAATAAGCTTATCATCATCATCGTCTTAACCTTTTAATGTCCCCACTGCTGGGGCACAGGCCTCCTCTTTGTGAGAGGGTGTGTGCCGTAATCCACCACACGGGCCCAATGCAGATTGGTGGATGTCACATGTCTTCGAATTTTTGGTTCTAGGACATGCCGGTTTCCTCACGATGTTTTCCTTCACAGTTTTGAGAGCAGTGGTGATAAAATAATTTACACAAAGTAAAGCGTCTGCCTGAGTTTGAACTCACGACCTACAACTGCATCGAAATAAGCTCACATAGACAAAATGAGAAGCCGATACGTCATCGTTACGTTCGCCAAAGTCACTCACACATTTTAACGATCCTGCTTCTTTTAATGTCCAATGACGTTCCATAACCTTTCATAGTCTAAGCCTGAGAGTTGTTTTTATACGGATTTGTAAATATTAGTTATTTTTATCAGTTTAAGTTACTTACTTATTTTAGTTGTGTTATTTAGTTGATTCGTAGTTATAGGCTGTTGAAAATAAACTTAATTTGTATCAAATCCAAAAACTAACAGAATAAAAATCGTTCATTTTCTAGAAGAGAAAATCTGTTGGTCGATATTAGTTTTCTTAAAATATCAAACACAAATCGAATAGTAACTAACGCGCCAGACAGGTCAACCTCAAAGCCGAAGATATAGCAGACATAAACAAAAGACGAGTCTCGAGACATTGTGCTTTTTATTAGACATTGTTTATCAATATGACGGTAGTCTCCGTCTTGCGCCTTCATCGACTAGTCTCGTGATGTTGGTATTGGCAGGAATTATGGGTAAATTGCAAATTTACTGAAAGCTAGCATCTGTTTGCTTTGATCGAGTCGATTGATGCGCAAATTGGCAGGATTGAGCTAGATCAAAAAACTTTTGAAGCTGTCTGATGTAGTTTGAGGCAGTTGTTTTATTTCAATCATAGATTTCATGCGACCAACTGCATAGGTTTTTTGAAAATATTTTTCTTAGGCTAGGAAGATTGCAGATTGATATTTTTTTTTATGTATTTTTAGCCCTCACTTCTTTATCAGACTTCTTTTTTATTCTTTTTTAGTTAGATAGGGTATACCTCAAAGGTGGTCCCAAAATACTGATAAAATATATATACGGTCGAGTTGAGAACCTCCTCCTTTTTTTTTCGTCGGTTATAAATGGAGAGAAACCCTCGAAAATTGTGGGCACGAATAGTGTTTCTGTTTACTTTTCATAACTTTAATCAGGTATTTGCGTTTAGGAATCATCACATCATGAAGCCTGAGCTGATGATAGAAACGATACCTTTCCTAAACAATTAGAAGTTAGATATAAAAACTGTGGTTTTAGTAACCGAAACCACTGCTTAGAAGAAAAGGAAGGATGACAAAATGATTACCTACGTAGAGCCTTCTTCATTTCTACGAAGCGCCGACTCATAATTAGTATAAAATTTGATATTTTATGTAAGCTCAGAAAGTTTATTTATTTTTTACCTTTTAGTTCTTTTTCGTCGGTTTAATTTTTGGTTAAAATGATTTTTTAATAAGTTATTTTTGGAAAGGCCTCCTCCAGCCCCTTATTTTGATAGACAAGCCATTTAGTTATTTTCAAAATTCATACCTATAGCATTTTTTTTTTTTTGGGGGGGTGGGAAATCATCTCATGACTTCTTCCGCTCTAGGGTGGAGCGGAAGGGCGTGTCAGACTCTTGCTGACTAAAACCCACCCCTGTTCCTCCCTACCCTACGCGCCCGGGGGCGAGGTAACTCTTTCGAATTTATCCTCCACCCCCGGGCAGATACCTATAGCATAAACAATACATAATTTGTAGAAATTCACGTTTAGCAAAGGATTTTTTTTTCGTAAAAAGGTGTTAGATCATACACCGAATTAGTTTACTAACTATGGCTCTATCTTTTACAGTCATGTTAAAGGGTTTATCTATCAGTAGACAAAAATTCATTTTGAAAGTCGCCTGCGAACCTACATTAGTTACATTTCTAATATTGATTTGCCCCCTATCAATTCTACATCGCTTTTAAAAATAGTTACAGCTTACAACACTTCAAAGCGAGGTCCCCCACTGAGTAGGCAGGGAAAACCCGTGGCTAATGGTTCCAATCGATGCTCGTCTAGCCATCGAAGTGGCGCGTCTGTACCGGGGAACTAATATCCGAGCCATTTCATTTTCCCCCCTTGACGCACTATTTTATGTCAAGGAAAAGGAAATTGGGCGGAAAAGCCTTTAGCGAAACCGAGCTCAAAACTAAAATAAAAAAGTCCAAATTGATGTCATCGTGATAAATAACAAGAAATTCATATATTTATAAAATTAATGAAAATGAGCTGGAATCGCAAAAAAAATCAGCTGGCCTATATCTATATTATGTTTATATAACTCGACAAGATGTCCTCAACAAATAATTTTCTTGCCGCGATTTTAACTTTGGTCCCATATTAAAAGTTGTTCATAATGATGATTACGGATCATGAGATACAGCCCAGAAAAACTTCGCTGTTCGTAAAAAAACACGATTCTAGTAGTCCCAGCCCTCTTTAATTTTTAATTCATTTATGTTTTTTGTTTATAGCGGCTATAGAAATACACGCTGTGTCAAAATTTCAACTGTCTACCTATTACGGATTATGAGATACCGTCAACGGGGTGAATAAGACCCCAGGGGTCAATAGAAACAAAACTTTGAAAGTGTTGTTCACGTTATTTAGAAACTGTTTGTAGCATTTAAGTACTCCGATTTATTCATGAACTGTTGTAATAACTAAATCGATGCTATGCTTGAAACCAATAATAAATTATCAAAGTGAAAATCTTAATCAAAGTTTTGTTTCTATTCACCCCTTCGTTCCTATTCACCCCGTTTATACAGCCCAAAAAAAAAACCGTTTATAGAAACGGTGCTTTTTTTCTTCATTTTATGGTAGTACCATGGTACGGAACCCTTCGTGTGCGAGTTTGACTCGCACTTGGCCGTTTTTTTTCATTTATTGTTAACTAGCGACCCGCCCCAGCTTCGCTCGGGTACAAATTATACATATAAACCTTCCTCTTCAATCACTCTATCTATTAAAAAAACCGCATCAAAATCCGTTGCATAGTTTTAAAGATTTAAGCATACATAGGGATATAGGGACAGAGAAAGCGACTTTGTTTTATACTATGTAGTGATTATCGTCTCCACATTGTATGTAGACACAGGTACCCCTTCAATACATCGTTAGCTGAACTAAATACACACAAAACTAAAACTAACAATAATAGTAAGAGATTGTTTTGGTCACTCACCGGCGTGGTGCAGAGCGGTCTCGAAGGGCGCCCGCTGCACTCGCTCCTTGATCTCTGCCAACAAAGTATAAATAAACATGAGTGTGTGCCAACAGCTGATCCACACAACGATACTAGCGGATAAGGAATATTAGAGATTTCATTTGGTAATTTTCATAATGAAGTCCGAATGTTAAGTCCAGTTTTTGGAACGATAAATAGTTAATGTAACTAATTGTCAAAGGCGCGTTAGCTGCTGTTATAGTTTCATTTTTTATTATGGTTAACCAACAGCTTCTGCGTACAGTACATCTTAGGTACAGTTGACTATTGGCCCTAGTCTTACACAGTAGCCAAATACAAGTAAACCAGAATTTACAGAAAATAAAAGTGATAATAACACAAAAAAAAAACAAGATTATGGTAAAGAGCACTTCGTAAGCCTATACAACTATTACACAGTTTACAAAATTTTAATTTT
The DNA here is from genome assembly GCA_951329385.1 of Polia nebulosa. NCBI lineage: Eukaryota > Metazoa > Arthropoda > Insecta > Lepidoptera > Noctuidae > Polia > Polia nebulosa. The sequence continues at coordinate 31,064,218 of OX589603.1, read as the reverse complement.
AATATTATTACAAAATTTTAATATTAAATTGCAATAGCACGTAAATCAATTAATTAAATACAAGTACATAAAAAACATAATCATGAGTTGCAATTGAAATAAGATCAAGTTTACAAAAAAAATATAAAATATAATCTTAATTAGGTTGAAAGAATAAAAAAAAAAGCTGTCACTTGCAAGAAAACTCTTCATTCAATCGCATAATTACATTTACCACACAATAAATATTAGGAGTTCAGGCTGAAAAACAATGTTGTTTAGCACAATGATCAGTTATCATGCAAGTGAGTCTAATTCTTAACTACACACACACGGCACAGTTATTTTTTTCAACATTGTGGGGTATTTGACAATGGCTTTAATTTATGTGTTAATACCCTCTTCAAAAATAGTACTTAAAAATTTGCATCAATTATGGCTGTTCAAGAATTTGCTGACACTCAGTGTTTTTATTGGTTCTGATGAGAACTTAGTTGGATGCTGTGTAGTGACTGTAGATCATTTTACTGTGCTGTTTGTAAAAGCGAAATGTAGAACATTTACTTGAAACCGTAGGTAATCTAAATTTTCTACATCTCAAAAACAAAATATTTCGTCTTAGGGCCGAAGAATAAATATGACAGATTGACATAATTATTTTGTATTTTCTATATAAAAGCTGTCAAACGTCCGTATTTATTCCTCAGATAAAAGTTATCTGACTATTGAAAAATCAGCCCTTAATATTACAAATACCAAGAAATCAGACTGCAAATTTATGTTTCGATTGAGTGATGTGTTATTTTCAAGTGTTAAGCACAATAACCACTCTCCCAAAATAGCCTGTCAGTCATTACCATGAATGGTCTCACCAATAAACAAAGGCAGTAAATGCATTTATACCAAAACAAAACTGGTGGTATAATATGACTGACTGGCCTGTTGGTCTAGTGGTTAGTGACCCTGACTGCTATGCCGGAGGTCGTGGGTTCGATTCCCACCCAGGGCAAATGTTTGTGTAATGAGCACGATCATTTGTTCTGTGTCTGGGTGTAATTTATCTATAATATGTATGTATTTAGAAATATATATGTATGTTTATCAGTTATCTAGTACCCATAACACAAGCTCTGCTTAGCTTGGGACTAGATGGCGTTGTGTGATAGTTGTGGAATATTATTATTATTATTATTAATATAGGGTGGCAAAATCCGATGTACCTACACATACTATTACATACTTTTTTGCTACCGTTTCGATTTGAAGCCAATTTTTGGTGTTGTTTGATATTATTTGTAATTTAAAGACTCGAAAATTTTATTTTAAATAGTTTTTATGAACATAACCATCCATTCATTTCAGTAATTGTTTTCTAATGTTCCAATGTGGATTGAAAAACGACAAAATTTTTATAAAATGTTTTTGGGTACCTAACGTATCAATTACCCCCAACCTCAAGAGATTCGACAGATCCTTATTTTTTTTCTGCTGGGTTATCTAAGCTACATGTTGTGATCGATCTTGAATACTAAAGCAGAATATTTGGTACTTTGATATTGGGATACCTAATAAAGTATACGAAAATTTTATGAAAAAAAAACGATTGAAATCTAACGCGTTTTTTAGCCAACAAACTGATGAAGATTTGATAGATGTCCATACCATATGTGTGTGATCCATATAAAATTGTGAAGCCCGAATAATATGTCCAGTTCTCGGCATTTAGTTTCCGAAATATACGCGTTTTGTAAAGATGGGTAAAAAAATTGCATTAATTATCTACAAGTTCATTTAATTATAGTAAATGACTTTATGTAATGTTTCTAAGTACCAGCTTTTTTGCTTATATTTCTTTTTTTAGGGTTCCGTACCCTGCTGTCACTCACGTGACCGTTTGTACGTCTGTCTTTTTGTCCGTCGTCTGTCACAAAATTTTGTTCAGAAGAATTTTTTAACTTTCCATTAATTTGGTGATAATGTTTCATCATCATCGTTTTATTGTCCCCGCGGTGAAGGCAAACATCGTGAGGAAACCGGCATGTCCTAGAACCAAAAATTCGAAAAGATGTGACATCCACCAACCCGTACTGGGCCTGCGTGGTGGATTACGGCCCACACCCTCTCACAGAGAGGAGGTCTGTGTCCCAGCAGTGGGGATAATATTTATTACTACGTACCTATATTTTACTAACAAATACTGATATTGATTTTCCTCATATGGTACGGAACCCTAAATCTGCGAAGTCCGACACGCACTTTGCCGGTTTTTTTTATTTATTTTTTATGCTACTTCTCAAATCAAGCTTTTTTTTTGTCTGTTAATAAAGTGCCAGTTTTTTAATACTTTTTTTTAATCCTTATTATCTATTGAATTTCTAGATGTAGAATCTAGTCCCCACTACTGGTACCTTTTTGCTTGGACGCCCACAAATGATGAAAAAATATCTCGTAATTTTCTTTTGATATTAACCTTTATAGTCCCGATGACAACCCGGGCTGTCACCGGGCTTCTTCGACAACCCAAGGTTAACGTTTGATTGGTAAAAAATTTAACCTCTTAGGATCCGAAACTCAACTGAGTTTGAAAACAAAAAAAAAACCAGCCTCCTACCTCTTAAGATTCGCGGACAAACCCGGGTTGTCGAAGAATCCCGATGACAACCCGGGTTGTCATCGGGACTATAAGGGTTAAAATATCTTGTTTTTGGGGGTCTGTCTATATGTAGAACTTTGACGTTCAAGAAGTTTTGACTCTCAGCCTAGTTTGAATAAATGACTTTTGATTTTGTTTTTTTTTTTGTTTTATTTTCTTAATTGTATAAGAACATCCAAGTTGGCCAGCCTGTACAATATTATCACAATCTTATCGGCTAGAAAAGAAAAACGGAATCATGGAAACAAAACAGACCGAAAGTAACAGGTGCGCTTTTATTTATTTCTATTTTATTTGTGAGTTTTATCCACAATAACTCACTAAGTGGTGACAGATTTCTAGCCTATCGCTTATAAATCCAAAATAACCCTCTAACCCGTAAACTGTACGATTTCCAACTATTCATGAGAGTTCAAGAAACTCTCAAAAGTACCTAATTTATTTATAAATCTCCGCTTTTTCTCACAGTCAGTAGAGTTTTTTTTTTAAAGTGCATAAATTGTTTTCACGTGGAATTGAGAAAGGTAAACATTAAATGTTTTAGTTTAGCTAATTGTTGAAAGATATAGAGAGTCTATTGACTTTGAACACCATTCAATTTATTCTATATAACCTCTAATTTTAATCTCTTCTCTTCTATAAATACCTACCTATCGTATAAAACAATCTCGCTGTCTGTGTCTGTCTGTTTCTCCGCATACTTCTTCTAAACCACGCAACGCATTTTGATATGGTTTTCACTAATAGAAGTAGCGTTAAAGTGGAAGGTTTGTGTACATAATTTGCAGTCATGCAAAGTCGGGGTGGGTTGCTAGTACATCATAAACTAAAAAATGTCGATCCACAATCCCTAGAATAAGTAACTTTTTTTTTGTAACTTGGAAAATCATCCAATGACTTCTAGCATGTCAGACTTTTACTGACTAAAACCCAGGGTGGGTTTATTTCTTGTTTCTTCCTTCAGTTGCCTATGCCAAGGCCCGCGGTAACTCTCTTTTGAATTTAAACAGGCAGAGAGCAGGGAACTTATGGTACATAAAGCACTTGAGGATAATAAATAAAAATGGTTTTTGGTATTTACTGCCGAAAAATTCTAAGAAAACAGTTTCCTAAATCACTTCAGATGAACCGAAAATCACAGTTACTTATCTATTTACAAACTTCATGCATCACAAGGGTACAGTCAAGACTTCAAGAGTCCAAAAGTGCAGTCATAATCACCCATAGCTTAAGTGTTTAAAATTTCTTTGTAGATGAAGATAAATGGTACACGAGTAGTTTAATCTATACTTAAGATCCTATGTGATCCCTTTATAGTTTTTATTAATTCCATCTCTAATGATCTAATTTTATCCTACCATCTGTATGCAGACGATCTCGAAATATACTCGCGAGCTCCTCTTAGAAATCTGTCAGAGGCTGTTGAAACCATCAATTATTATTGTGGTCTGGCCCACATTATGCGATTCCAGCAAAAAGTTTTGACGTGTGGTCGGCCCCAAAAAGACACCGGTATTAGTAGTTGGCAGTCCTGGGATAGTTTCAAAGATCGACTGGACGACTCTTCCCCAAGTTTTTTTTTTGATAACTCTGTTATTCCCCTCTCCGAAAAAGTTAAAAACTTGGGGATATTCATTGTCAAGACCTTCTAATCTCTTGGACTGCCCAACCGCAGGAAGTTAGCCGCAAGCTATTTGCATCTGCTGCATCATTGAGGAGACTGCGTAGTTTTCTTCCGATTTCCACCTAGATTGCGCTTGCACAATCACGTCTTCTACTCATCCTTGATTATGCTGATGCCAGTTATCTTGACCTTACTCAATAACAAGTCGATAAACTTGAGCGGCTTCAATTTTTTTGTAAAAGGTTCATATTCGGTTTGCGAAATTATGACCATGTTGGCGAATTCCGTATGAAGCTCAAGCGGTTGCCAATTCGCCTTCGCCAGAATGCCCAGATTCTTTCCTTTTTATATAATTATATAATATAGTCTTTTCCCCTTTCACCCTCCTTACCTCAAAAATCGGTTTCAGTTTCTTTGTGATTCCCACATGAAATTTCTTATTTCTTAGATCATCAGATAACTTACGACTTAAAGTACCAGTGCATTCCACGACTTTGTTGGATAAATCCTTTACTGTCCAAGCTGCTCGTCTGTGGAATTCATTGCCGGACCCAATAAAATGCGCTCAATCGTTGTCTGTATTTAAAAGACATTGTAAAGGAACAAACAACTACTTTTTTATATTTTCTTCTATAGATTATCGGTAGCCGTCATTTATTTTTACTGTCTATAAATATTTTGTATTTGTCTATCATTACATATTATAAAACGAACTCCCGCGCCGCGTTTGTACGCGATAAACTCAAAAACTACTGATCGGATTTTCATGCGAGTTTCACCAATATACAGATATACAATATACAGATTCATGAGGAAGGTTTAAGTATATAATTTGCACCCGAGTGTAGCTGGGGCGGGTCAATAGTATATTATATTGCATAAGTATGTACATTTGTGTATGTTTAGTTTTAAGTTTCTCTTTATACAGTGTGAGTCTTTATAATGTGCACTTATCGAAATGAAGGAATCTGTGCTTAATTTTATCGACGGAAAAAAAAATCTAGATAAATTAATATTTTTTTTTAAATTGATGAAAAAAAATAAACTGATTTTTGCTAAAAAATCATGATTTTTATTCAATTGGGGGTAGTTTGTATTCACAATTTTTATTTTACGAGGACGCTACTTGCAATCATTATGGAGTTTGTTTCATTGCGATAGATCATTTAGTTTAAAAGTTACACTGTTTTGTTCTCGTTTTTTTTTTTTAATTTAAAAAAGTATTTAGATTTATTTTTATTTTCTGTCTATAAATTTAAGCATAGAATGCCTCATTTAGATATGTGCACATTATAAAGACTCAAACTGTATAGTTACAGTTTGAGTCTTTCGGGTTATTTAATAAATAAATAAAATAACCCGAACTCCTGAGCTAGGTAGAGTAGCTGTAGGTCAGGCGCCAGTTACAATTTAAGAGCACTATGCAGCACATAAAGAAATTAATGCTACAAAAATTTATAAATATAATCAGTTGTGGAACATTGAACTTCTACCATAATGTATTTAAGCACTATTGCTTTCCGTATTCACGACTGCACTTTTGACCCTTGACTGACTGTAAAAAAAATAGAACCGATATCAAAAAAAAACCGTTTAATTGCGTGTCGGACTTCGCATATTTAGGGTTCCGTATCAAATGTGTTTTGGACCATTTGTATGGCTTGTGGTCAACATTGATGATGCTTATACTGTGAAAAGAAGACTGTAGCTTCAACCGTTGGCTGTAAAACCTGTGTGACAGACAACGGATAGACAGACAGACGGACACGTGAGTGACAGCAATAGGGCCTTCGGGTACGGAACCTTAAAAATTTCAAATTAACTGTAATTTGGAAGTCGGTGTTTCAGGTTTTGTGTCTTCGTTTTTGGACACCGAATTCCAAAATTAAAGTTATTTTGCACTTTATTTGTTTTTTGTTTTGGAAGTCTGTTCTATTTTTCACTTTTTAGTTGTGGTTCCCAATTAAATTGAGTTAACAATACATAGACAAACGATCGCAGCAATCGCGAGTCATTTGCTGTTAGTTATTGAAGAGTTCCACTGTCTATCGCCGAAGATCTTAATCAGATCCTTCCTTGAAAAACATGCATTAGAATAAAGAAAACCCCATTCAAATCGGATAAGTAGTTTTCGAGAAAATCAGGGACAAACAAGATACAAACATGCATACGGGTCGAATACAGAACCTTCTTTTTTGAAGTCTGTTAAAAAGGCAGTCTACAAGCCATAAGCATCTCTACCAGTCAACCAAAAGCGAAAAGATAACATGAGACACTGATATTTAGTCCAATCACCTTATAAACCCCCAAGGTTGAAAAAATAGCTTACGAGTATTTATATGTACCTAGGTAGGTACTAAAGAAGCCACACAATCTTCAATGTAATTAATTGCCTAACATTGTGAAACAACGGTAATATTCAGTTAATTAGTAACGTGTTTACGTATTATTTCATTAATAGCTACAATGTTTTTGTTTGGAACCTGATAAAGTATTGGTTAAAGTCAATAGCCTTGCAAAAAAATACATGACCTAATCACACTAATATTATAAAGACGAAAGTTTGTGAGTGTGTATGTTTGTTACTTCTTTACGCTCAAATAGCTGGACTGATTTGGATAAATTTTGGTATGTAGATAGCTTATACTCTGGATTAACACAATAGACTATTTCTTTTTATCCTGGTCTATGCGGGTGAAACCTCGGGGCGCAGCTAGTAAATAATATGACGCAGTGAAATGCCTACAGCATCTATTTATGAAATCTTTAAGGTGTAAAAAGAAACATCTCAAAGCCATCTTAGCCAGCATCACTTTCTGTATACAATAAGTAAGCACCTACTGTTGTACAATAGGAATTGCTCGCAAATTACTTGCTCGGAAATGCTTTTCAGTTTAAAGTTCAACTCAGTAACTGGGTTGTGGAGATAAAATACTGGTATTCAGCTGCATCTGGTTAGACTAGAAGCCGACCCCAAGATAGTTGGGAAAAGGCAAGGCAGATTGATTGCTTTTCAGTTTACAGTTCGGAGATATCATGCTAGTACATCGTGTCTAAAAAGTCAGTCAGAATATGTGGCTTTCGGCTTCGGAAAGCCGAAAGCCACATATTCTACCCATTATTTAGATATTTTTTTTCCACTAGAACATACCTGGGAATCGACTGGTTCTGGAGATATTGAAGGTCAAAGTCGCAATTATTTTTTTTACTTTTTTAGGAAAATGAATTCCAAGTGTTATTACTAAACTTTTTTACAAACAAACAATATCTGAATTTTCGATATTTCTTTTTTGAAATTTCGAAATTACGCATTTGCAGTTATAAAAACGCAATGAATATCAAACGTATTCGACAAGTATCTACGTGGCTTAGAGGGAAAGGGCGGTTTGATTCCACTTGCCTGCGTTTGCGTTACATTGCGCGCAATAAAAAAAAGATTTATTTATAAAATTTACCTAAAAATGAAAGTCGTTTCCCAGCAATAATTTTTCCGCAAAGCTTCTTTGCTAGACGTACAGTATGCGTAGTTGACGACTATTTGATGTCTCTTTTTACACCCTGTATAGACCAGGAAATATAATGTCTTTGTTGGACCGATATTCTGATAGCCATCTAAATATCTATAAGAAGTGAATCGATAACTCTCGGAGACCTAATTATTTGGACACGTCTCCGGGCGTCAGAGCGACTCTATCAAGCGCCTTGTCGTGCAGGGCATAAGGGCACCAGAGGATTAAGAAGGTCACCCATGCAATGTCTGACGGGGCCCATCGTGGCAGGTGCCTGCATACCTAGGGGTAGCGGATAAATTGTGAAAATGAGTTACCGCACCCCTGGGCACTCAGGCAGGGAAGGAACAGGGGTGGGTTTTAGTCAGTAAGAGTCTGACACGCCCTCCCGCTCCAACCAGAGCGGGAGAAGTCATTGGTTGATTTCCCACCCCCAAAAAAAAAAAAAACCAAATCAAATAAAGTCTGCTGCAGGCCAACCCGCACGTGTGCACCAGGATGGCGGCCATCAGGGAGAAGTGGCGAATGATCGTGAGGCGAGCACACCTGCCCGCACAAAAGTCACTACGTTATGATCACTACCGCTCTGTCACCAGTTTCACAGACAAAGAAGAAGAAAGTACCCTAAAAGGCATAAAATAGTCACCCAACGTCGAAGCAATGGTGCCGTGTCTTGTTCAATAACTAAACTAAAATGAGAGAGTCGCTATCTTTTACTAAAAGGCAGTGCGAGAAAAAGGACGGCTATAGCTATGAACTAAGACGTTAGAGATGTCAAACTAGTTTACGCCTTGCGCTTTACCGTGTTTTTAGTCGACATGTTTTTACGTGTACCCTTAATTTGTATGAAAATATTAATTCAACTAAATTTGACAGCTCTAATTTACGTCCGTCTCTTTCTTGTTTTATTAGAGAGAAAAAGATAGCAATAGCCTAAATTAAGTTTAGTTTGTGCACAACAGAATCGGTACCAATAGCTATTTGTATTTAGCCCTAATTTATTAAAGCAAGGTCAGGGATAATTGACACTTATCTTTTTTTTGGGGAAATCATCCATTGACTTCTGCCTATCTGGGTGGAACGGGACGGCGTGCCAGACGTTTACTGACTAAAATCCACCCCCTGTTCCTTCAGTTGCCTGTGCTGTGTGTGCGTGGTGACTCTCTTTCGAATTTATCAACGACCCCTAGGCAGGCATCGGCCCTGGCGGGCCCCGTCAGGTACCGCTGACATCTCTTTAAGGCCCGCGTGGATCACTACGCGCCATCGAATCTCGAGCCTGGTCCTTGTCGGACGGCGAGCTACTCATTACTCGTCATCCGCAAGCCCGCGTAAGTGATATACCTACCTAGGTTATATACCTAGTACCTACATATCACTCATCCCTGACCCCAAAATCCTGCTCCATAACCCACACCGGTCTTTGCCGGAACATTCTAGAACATGTAACCTTTCGTCTATAATTAAGATGTTTGTCACCGCAACACAGGTTCTGACGTCAAGCAGTAGGTAGGTTGGCTGGGACTATTTTGAAACGCGGTTTTATCAATGACAGTTGTTGTCTAGGTTGCGGTACACGTCATCGGGTTCAATGAACTTTTTACCCGACTACAGCAAAACCAAAAAGAAGGATTATGATTTTTGAAATCTATGTTTACTAAAGTTACTGATTCAGGGTGTGGTAGGTACCTACCTGTTTTTTTTTTGTGCGTTATTAAAATGACACACTGAAAAATGTGAAAATCTATGTGATTGAGATTTTTGTTAGCCAATCACGCTTTACAGGTTTTTTTTATCTTTAATAAGCTCGCGTTTGACCACTATCTCACCTGATGGTAAGCGATGATGTGGTCGAAGATGGAGCACGCTTGCCTAGATGTAACCTATTCACCCTCGACTTAAAGACTCCCAGGCAGGGCTCGGCAACGGTACTTAAAATAACGTTTTTAAAACGGTTAGAACAGTTCTTTGTACAAAATTTTGTTGTACAACATTTTCTGGCAAAAATCTGTTCATTCCGCAGGGCGCAGCCGCGCACTGGGTGCGGCGACAACTGAAAGAAAATTGTAAATATCGTAGAATCGAAAAATAAAAAAAATGTAAAAAAAAACGGTAGAAACGTTAAATTAATCGAAAACCATTTTTGCTCTTCTTCAAAAACGTTTTTTATATCGTTCCGTTAGAACGTAACCGAAACAAATCGTTTCTTAGGTATTTAAAACGAACGCGTTTCAAAAAATATACCGGTGTCGGAGCCTTTACTAAACTTTTACTGACTAAAACCCACCCCTGTTCTTTCCTTGCCTGAGTGCCCAGGGGCGCGGTTACTCTGTTTCGAATTTACCGCGACCCCCGAATTTATGCTCCCAGGTGATTGCTATCAAAACTCCAGACTGCCAGGGAATTCCACTTCTTAGCTGTACCTACGCACAATGAATGTGCCTCACAGGCTACCTACACCATGGTCTGTATTGGGACGCCGAAAGATACTTTTGCCATGGCAGTAGGGACTTTCCTTTGGGATAATTTTAATGTTCTTATTGAGGTATTCTGACCTCCACGCTGACGAATCTGCAACCAAGAGCTGGTAGAAATTAAGGTTTTATCATTTTATAGAATTTTAAAAACAGTGTGTTCAGTTTCAGGCAGACAACGATTTTAGAAATAATAATGTCAATGAAGATGCGCAAGAGTGTCTTCTATTGAGCTAATTACAATACAAGCTGTCATCACTAGTGTGTCTGCCAACTTGCCTAATTATCTCAAAACGTTAACTCTCAAAGCGTTAACAAAGTCTACGTTTTTGGTCTGCTTATTTTGTCAAAGTCTAGTAAGTTACAAAACACATAATAATTTAAACCCGCTTTCTAAATTGAGAATTTGGAGTTAAGCATGTGTCAAGCACTACTTTAATAAATTTTGACAGTTTTTTTTTCAGGCTAGACTTTGATAAATATCCGTGACCTTGGTCTGAGTGCTCATCGAGGTTTCCGTGACAGACATCAGCAGCATTTAGTCGACTCTTCACGTGACCAGAGGGCTGGCCTTTTTTTCGGCCAAAGAATCAGCATTGCCATTCAACGTGGCAATGCTGCCAGCGTTCTGGGCACTTTTCCCATTGACAGCGATGTGGACGAATTTTTCGATGCCCAATGAGTTACACGCCTCCGCTTTTTTATGCCGCTTGTACATATTTTCTTAACAAGGGTTAAAAAGGGAAGTAAAGTTTAAGCATGGAATATAAATACCTAAATTCTACTTAATTACTTAATTTATATAATTTTAAAATCTTGTTATGTAAGATCTCGGTCGTTTGTTAAGAAAAAGTAATGATAAGAACACAATAAAACTCAAGAAAGGAAATACTTAATTATAAAACAATATTTTACGATTATTTGCAATTTTATAGTTATAGACTATAGTGTTATAGATTGAACGGAAACCTTCAACGAGAAATATTCTATTGTTTGTAGTAAAATTTAGCTGAGGAGCTCGGGGCTAAAGTAGTAACAACCGCACGGGTCGATCCATCAGGTTAAGTATCGCTTGCCGGGGTTGGTCCACGGATGGGTGACCATCTTTACATACCGAGACTCCCCCGTGCCTCGGAAAGCACATTAAGCCGTTGGTCCCGGCTGTCAATCGTGGATCTTTGACAGTCGTTACGGGTCGTCAGAAGCCTGTAAATCTGACAACCAGTCTTACCAAGGGATATTGTATTACCCAGTAACTGGATTCCGGAGGTTTGTTATGCAGTCGCTCCATATAAAATACTGGTATTCAGCTGCATCCGGTAAGACTGGAAGCCGACCCCAAGATAGTTGGGAAAAGGCTAGGTAGATTTTTTTATTGTAGTGAAATTTAGTACCTGCAAGGTACTTGATAAAAAATTTGCAATTAATATAAAAACACACACACACACGTTGCGCCAACCCCAATTAAATAGGGGAGCAGGAGAATGATGATAATGATAAAAAAATATTACACAGTCAGTCTGGATTCAGGGACGAAAAAAAAAATCCTCCCGACCCAATTTCGATCTTGGTGACCAATCTCAACAGAGATCAGCCATGTACGCAGGATATATTATAGTGCACAAGCGTGTTTGCAGACACAGGTGCACTCTATGTTCCTTCACTCTAATAGTCCGATGAGACGGCACTCCGACATAACCGGGGAGAGATCAGGCGCAGGAGCAACGGCTTTTTTTTTTTTTTTTTTGGGGGGGGTGGGAAATCATCCTATGACTTCTTCCGCTCTAGGGTGGAGCAGAAGGGCGTGTCAGACTCTTACTGACTAAAACCCACCCCTGTTCCTCCCTGCCTTGAGTGCCCAGGGGCGAGGTAACTCTTTCGAATTTATCCTCCACCCCCGGGCAGAGGACCAACGGCTTTACGTGGTTTCCGAGGCACGGGGGAGTCACATCACCAACATCAAAACTCCGGA